>JAFEMH010000828.1:0-607763 GCA_022495995.1 Adenophora triphylla var. japonica | reverse complement strand
TATTCAGTAAATGGGAATGAATTTAGTCATTATTAAGTCTAAATGCTTGTTTTGGAGGAAAAATGGTGGGTGTGCTGAATGTGACAAAAGATCACGATGATTACATGACTTGATAATAGATTTACTGTATCATTTTGTATACTACACTATGTACCACTAATGGTCTAATGGCTCACAACTATTAGAGCTGATATCATACATAAATGTTCTCTTTGGAAGACTTCAATAGATTATCAAGACTCTACATAGACTATATTAGCATAAAATATGTAAGTGTTATGATTTTTATTTCTTTCGTACTCTCTCATTGACAATGTCCAATCAATAGGAACTCATATTTTGAAACCAAGGGAAGGGACTAAGGCATTGAAATCAACAATTTCTATCAACCAATACGAATTGGTATTCAGACAAGTACATAAACTTGTAAAATACTATAGATTATTTGGCATATACATCCTTATTCTTAAAGGATTCAAATAAATGTTTAAATCACGATTGGTATTTGGACAAGTACAAAAACTTGGAACATATTACTGATTCATCTGAGCTTTAAGTACATAAAAGAAGCTATACAGTTTAACAATGGAAAATGGGGGGGGGGGGGACGGGTGAAAGATCTCACTTCTCTAATCCATGGCCACTCCAATCTGCAAAAATATACAAAAAAAAACTCTATTATTATTATTATCCTTGCACACACAAAACATATACTACGTATAACAGAACACAAAAAAAGAAAAGTTTTTAGTCTGGTGTTAACCAGATAAAGTGAAGTACCCTCAAGAGGAAGTTCTCCACTGCAATTCAACCTGAAATAGGATTTGGGGTCTATTTCAAAGAAAGATAAGATTTTAAGCAATTATCTATGTAAAAATTATAGACGAAGATAAAAATAATAATTTTTAAGATAATAATTTTTCATAATGTTTCTGCAGTTTCTCGAATCATGATACCATTCACACCATTGTAGGAAGCTATTTTGCATTCAGCAACTGAAGAAATTAAACAACAAATTCACCAACATATAACAGATGTTAGGGGCCTTAATCTACCAAATGAAAGGTGATAAGCAATGAACGAAGATGCTGAGCCATGTGGACATTAAGTCATATTATCAGGTACAACTTTGAAAACTAAACTCGTAAATAGTTCTCTAATAAAACCACATGAACTAAACAAGTAGATGTATTAAAACATCTCACAGAATTGAAACTTCTCCATAACTGACAAAACAAAAGATAGAATCATGACTACTGATCACTTGAGTGCGTCATAGTTCCCTAGTCCCTTTTTCAGCATGATTATGGAGGAGAAAAGAGAGAGCGGGGGGAGGGGGGGAAGTAACGTAAAATAAATGCACCATGAAGGTCAGTGCTGAGAAGACATTTGGCTAGCTCATTTTTCTTTGAAATAAGATTACGATTATACTTGCAGAAAAGCAAAAAAATCGCATAAAATTTCAAGGCTTGAGAAACTACAAAAAGAGTAATATTCAAGAGCAACTAAAATGAAAATACCCCCTACCCAACATTCTTCAGAAGTTGCTTTATGTAGTCTTTCCACATATCATGCATTGGCTTAAATATCTCAAAGCTGTGACCGAAAACCAAAATAAATTTAGTCCAGAAACTTGCTGAATCTGGTCCTACTAAATTGTAGGGGACTACATAATATATCTAGAGCTTTATTAAAACATGAGACAAATGGAAAAAATAAAATCTGATTTGCCAAAACCCTAGCTCACGTATTGGGAGAGGACCAACCTGTATCAGCTCAGACCATGTTGTAGTGTTCAGAGATTCTCCTCCTATTTCACTGAAGTTTCAGGACTATAACCATCCTGCAATACAAATAAAATTTCAATATAACCAGTAACTACAGAATCAGAACTACTCCCTCCGTCCCGCTTTAATATTAGCACAAACACTTTGTTTGTGCGGGAATTAAGAAATATGATATTTTAATAAAATGTTGTGAGTGTAAAAGAATGAGTGGAGAGAGAATGAGTGGAGGGTGTAATAAATTATAATGGTGTTGTGAGTATTAAAATAATGTAGGAGAGAGAATGAGTGGGGTTGGGTGAATATTTTATTAATATAAAGTTTCCTTTTTGGGAGTGTGCGGATATTAGCGGGACGCCCAAAAAGGAAAGTGTGCTAATATTAGCGGGATGGAGGGAGTATGTGTCTGATAAAGATTACTACCTCCGTCCCACCTCAATTGATCCACTTTCCTTTTGGGACGTCCCACCTCAATTGATCCATTCCTTAAATGGAAAGTTTTTCATATATTTTTACCCTTATCATCTCCATATATTTACAAAAAACCATTCATTATACCCACTTTAACTTACTATTCCTCCCACTCATTCTCTCTCTCCCTATTAAATATTTTTAACTTTTACATTCTCTCTCCTATTCCCTACCACACATTTAACTTTTACATTATCTCTCCTCTAATTTCTACCCACTTTAATAATTTTTCTTAAAAACCGTGTCTCACCTCAATGGACCAATTGAGGTGGGACGGAGGGAGTATTAAATATACCTCAAGAAATTCATGAATATCTCTAAATAAGTTACGCTGGTTGTTAAGGTCTTTCTTGACAGAACCCTTTCCACCTGCCTCTACTGAAAGGTTTCTCATTTGACTGATGATTTTTGTTTTCAATCCTTGTATTTGTGAGAATTCCCTTGAAATGTTGCCACCTTCAAGAGTGGAGCTGTCACTTGATCCTTTGGATAAATCGGAGAACTTCTCCAAATTTCCCATTTCAAATATTAAAGCAAGTGCTTCGCCAGCAGCAATGCGTACAAATCTGTCATCCTTATCCAGTAGAGTTGACAAATAAGAAGTAGACCTGCACAAGATTGTTCTCCTTTAGCTTTCCCTGCACAAAATAATCTACCTCCTACATTACTGCCTAAGGCTACATGTTTTACACCTCAAAGTGAATGGCATTCTGATAGTTGAATTTGGTTCCCACACACACACACACAAAAAAAAAAAGAGGGGAAAAGGACACTTAATCCAAGATTCACTTACTCTTGCCAAGCTTTGGAACTGAGAGTCCATCCATCCATGGTAGTGAGCAGAAAGGACCATGCAGCGATCACTGCTGTTATTATTGCCGAATATGGTTTTGAGGCAACAACCTGTAGAGAAACAACTTTAGATAGTTATGGCATATTCCATAAAAGCAGAGTGAAGCACAAACACCCAAAACACGCAAAAACGGAGACAAATACGCCACGGTGGTTAATACTTCATAGAAAACATACTTTGTTATATACAAGTATTATACTCCATATCAAGTGAAAGAGTTGAAGAGTTGGTCAATACATGCATTGGCTCCCAGTTTCGGATGAACCATTTGCCACATTATCTACATGGATTTTTCAGTTTCCTCTGGCTCAATTCCACCAGTAAAAGTGATAATAGCCAAGCAATCCAGCAGCTAGTCATTGTGCATAAGAAACCAGATTAGTCATTACATATGCTTGTGTGATCAAATAGGAAGTGAGTATCAGGAACATATCAAGCATACCGATGAAACCATCGATGTTTCAGAACGGGATCTGAGAGCCTCTATAATGGGAGAAATTGACCCCTCCAATATTTCTTGAGCTTACTCACCAGGACCAGTGGTCAGAGCAACAAATCCTATCCAGGGAATAGACAACATTTTAAAAATGCTCCAAAAATAATAAGACAAACATATCAAAGGCTTATTACTATGAATAATTCGTGTTTTAAATGATAAACTCCAACATTTTTGTGTTCGTCAAACCATGATAAGTAAACCAATTTCCAGTCCAGCTCCCACTTTATATTCTTTTCAGATTCTTCATTTCCTTCGGATTCAAGTACACAACCACACACTCATAGAGAGAGAGAGAGAGAGAGAGAGAGCAAAACATACTTGTTCCCAAAGCTTGAAATTCTGGGTCCTTTCTGACAAAAGTAAATTCCTCATTTCATTCGGATTCAAGTTTTTCTGTTTTAATGTTGTTTTCTTTGATGGAAGTTTGTCCTCAGTAAGTTTTAGCTTGACAAAGGGTCTGAAGCACCCAAAGTATCCTTCTTATTAAGCTTCATTGCCCTCACAACCATAATAGTGAGTATCCCAACAGGCCTCTTGATGGCCCTGCAAATTGAAAAAAACAAAATAGTTAGTTCCCTTATTGTCACAACAATAGAATAATAAAGAAAGAGCCAAGACTTTGAGTCTTTGTAGAATCCATTATTGGCACCTCGTCCAAATACGACCACATAGTTTCGATAAATTTTTTAACCAATCGACATGCAAGATAGAGGAACCTTTAAAAAGAATAAGAAACGGGCTATGAAAGAGAGTCTTATGTCAAGTGTGAACATACCCGGTCTGTAGGACTCTTGCTGCCCCTTTCAGCGCAATCTCTCTCTCTCTCTCAATTCACAAAAGCCTGATATACCCTCACCCATACAACAAAAACCAAAAAAGGGAAGGTAAAAAAAAGCCAAGACAACATCAAGTAAATATAACTGTACGTAATTCAAAGCTTTCAGTTTTATCTATGAATTAAGGGCTTATTTGGTAGCAATATAAGGATAAGAAAGATTATATACCCTCATATGTTATTATCTTTATTCTCTTGTCATAAAACTACATGACAGTTGTATTCAAGTGTCACTTTATGATTCACAACTTCATCCAAACTTGCTATGGATGCATTTGCAATAAGTTTTTAATCTTTTTACAGCATTTACTGGCAGAGTGGGGATTAAATATGTGTAGTCAGTCAGTATATTTTGCTCCAATGGGTATGAGTATCAATTGTTCAAGAAGCTTTCAAAGTACATATACATATATATCCAGCAGATGAAAGAAGTAGGAAAGAGTAACAAGCAAACATAACAAAAAAAACTACACAGGATTCCCTATAAGTCTTCAGCATGTTTTCCTAGGTAGGCTAAACAGTCCATCAAAACAAAAACTAGAAACATTTGAGATATGCCAGCTATTTTAAATTTGGAACTGCTGTGAATTATATCTGGTCAGAAAGCTCTAGAATCTTAGTCAACGACAAGAGTACCCCAATCGAACACTGAATACTTTGGGAAATGTCAGCATAAATACATTTTAGAGAATATTTCATTTTATAGGGAAGACGAACAAAATGCTAACCTTTGATTTTGAACCTTTGTGTTTCATTTTATCAGCTCTAAATTGACGAGTGGGCGCTATGAACAGAGAATGCAATATTGAATGGAGACGCGTTCGACGCCGTAAATTGACGAGTGGGCGTTGGAAATTCAACGGCGAGGGCGAGGGCGATGGAGGGAGACGGCGACGGCGAGGGAGGGCGAGGGCGACGACGGCGTTTGATGTTTGGTTTGAACTGAATCTGGGCGATGAGGGAGAGTGGCGATGGGGACGGCGGTGAGGTTTGGGTCTTCGGAGTGTTGGGGGGGGAGGGAGAGTAGAGGTGGTAGAGTGGGAGTGGGAGTGGGAATTGAGGAAGGAGGTGAGTTCGGGGTGGGAGATGGAAGAGAAGTGGGAGCCGTAGTCGTTGAAAGGGTATAAGAAACCCTAGAAAATGAAACGCCAAGGCCAAGGGAGTGAGGGACGACGTCGTTTGCTTATGGGCGCTGGAAAAAAAAAAAAAAAGGGAAAGTAAATTCTCCCGCCTTAAAAAAAAAAAAAAAAGGAATTATTTCGGCGTTGCATTAGTAATTTAGCTGTTACATTAGAAAAATCTAATGTAACGCCAAAAAATCTAATGTAACGCTGAGTTAAAGTCGTTGCATTAATCAAAATGTGCCGTTACATTAGCTATGTCGTTGCATTAGACTCGTTACATTAGCTCTGGCGTTGCATTAGATGCGTTACATTAGTTCTGGCGTTGCATTAAATGCGTTACATTAGCTCCGAAATGTAGTAGTGAGAATGTAGAAAAAAATTAAAATAAAATAAACGAGATAGCCGTATACGATTTTCACAAGATCGGGACACATAAAACCCCAAAAACATTAAATAATGGCACATACTTGTAACTCAATTTCCATTTGGATTTTGAGGAAAGTCATAGAGATGAAAAACACTTTAAATGTCATTTATAATGTAGAAAAAAATTAAAAAAAAAATAAACGAGGTAGCCGTATACCATTTTCACAAGATCGGGACACATAAAACCCTAAAAACCCTAAATAATGGCACATATTTGTAACTCAATTTCCATTTGGATTTTGAGGAAAGTCATAGAGATGAAAAACACTTTAAATGTCATTTAGAATGTAGAAAAAAATTTTAAAAAAATAAACGAGGTAGCCGTATACCATTTTCACAAGATCGGGACACATAAAACCCTTAAAACTCTAAATAATGGCATATATTTGTAACTCAATTTCCATTTGGATTTTGAGAAAAGTCATAGAGATGAAAAATTCTTTAAATGTTATTTAGAATGTAGAAAAAAAATGAAAAAAATAAACGAGGTAGCCGTATACCATTTTCACAAGATCAGGACACATAAAACCCTAAAAACCCTAAATAATGACATATATTTGTAACTCAATTTCCATTTGGATTTTGAGGAAAGTCATAGAGATGAAAAACACTTTAAATGTCATTTAGAATGTAGAAAGAAATTAAAAAAAAATAAACGAGGTAGCCGTATACCATTTTCACAAGATCGGGACACATTCCTTAAAACCCTAAATAATGGCACATATTTGTAACTCAATTTCCATTTGGATTTTGAAGAAAGTCATAGAGATGAAAAACACTTTAAATGTCATTTAGAATGTAGAAAAAAAAAATAAATAAATAAACGAGGTAGCCGTATACCATTTTCACAAGATCGGGACACATAAAACCCTAAAAACCCTAAATATGGCACATATTTGTAACTCAATTTCCATTTGGATTTTGAGGAAAGTTATAGAGATGAAAAACACTTTAAATGTCATTTTAGAATGTATAAAAAAATTAAAAAAAAAATGAGGTAGCCGTATACCATTTCACAAGATCGGACCACATTCCTTAAAACCCTAAATAATGGCACATATTTGTAACTCAATTTCCATTTGGATTTTGAGAAAAGTCATAGAGATGAAAAACACTTTAAATGTCATTTAGAATGTAGAAAAAATTTAAAAAAAATAAACTAGGTATCCGTATACTATTTTCACAAGATCGGGACACATAAAACCCTAAATAATGGCACATACTTGAACTCAATTTCCATTTGGATTTTGAGGAAAGTCATAGATATGAAAAACACTTTAAATGTCATTTAGAATGTAGAAAAAAATTAAAAAAAATAAGAGAGGTAGGCGTATACCATTTTCACAAGATCGGGACACATTCCTTAAAATCCTAAATAATGACACATATTTGTAACTCAATTTCCATTTGGATTTTGAGGAAAGTCATAGAGATGAAAAACACTTTAAATGTTATTTAGAATATAGAAAAAAATTAAAAAAAATAAACGAGGTAGCCGTATACCATTTTCACAAGATCGGGACACATAAAACCCTAAAAATCCTAAATAATGGCACATACTTGTAACTCAATTTCCATTTGGATTTTGAGGAAAGCCATAGAGATAAAAAAAAAACACTTTAAATGTCATTTAGAATGTATAAAAAATTAAAAAAAAATAAACGAGGTAGCCGTATACCATTTTCACAAGATCGGGACACATTCCTTAAAACCCTAAATAATGGCACATATTTGTAACTCAATTTCCATTTGGATTTTAAGGAAAGTCATAGAGATGAAAAATACTTTAAATGTCATTTAGAATGTAGAAAAAAATTAAAAAAAAATAAACGAGATAGGCGTATACCATTTTCACAAGATCGGGACACATTCCTTAAAACCCTAAATAATGGCACATATTTGTAACTCAATTTCCATTTGGATTTTGAGGAAAGTAATAGAGATGAAAAACACTTTAAATGTCATTTAAAATGTAGATAAAAATTAAAAAAAATAAACGAGGTAGCCGTATATCATTTTCACAAGATTGGGACACATAAAATCCTAAAAACCCTAAATAATGGCACATACTTGTATCTCAATTTCCATTTGGATTTTGAGTAACGTCATAGAGATTAAAAACACTTTAAATGTCATTTGGAATGTAGAAAAAAATTAAAAAAAAATAAACGAGGTAGCCGTATACCATTTTCACAAGATCGGGACACATAAAATCCTAAAAACCCTAAATAATGGCACATACTTGTAATTCAATTTCCATTTGGATTTTGAGGAAAGTCATAGAGATGAAAAACACTTTAAATGTCATTTAGAATGTAGAAAAAAAAATAAAAAAATAAACGAGGTAGACGTATATCATTTTCACAAGATCGGGACACATTCCTTAAAACCCTAAATAATGGCACATATTTGTAACTCAATTTCCATTTGGATTTTGAGGAAAGTCATAGAGATGAAAAACACTTTAAATGTCATTTAGAATGTAGAAAAAAAAAATTTAAAAAATAAACGAGGTAGCCGTATATCATTTTCACAAGATCGGGACACATAAAATCCTAAAAACCCTAAATAATGGCACATATTTGTAACTCAATTTCCATTTGGATTTTGAGGAAATTCATAGAGATGAAAAACACTTTAAATATCATTTTGAATGTAGAAAAAAATTAAAAAAAAATAAACGAGGTAGCCGTATACTATTTTCACAAGATCGGGACACATAAAACCCTAAAAACCCTAAGTAATGGCACATATTTGTAACTCAATTTCCATTTGGATTTTGAGGAAATCCATACTGATGAAAAACACTTTAAATGTCATTTAGAATGTACAAAAAAATTTAAAAAAAAATAAACGAGGTAGCCGTATACCATTTTCACAAGATCGGGACACATTCCTTAAAACCCTAAACAATGGCACATATTTGTAACTCAATTTCCATTTGGATTTTGAGGAAAGTCATAGAGATGAAAAACACTTTAAATGTCATTTAAAATGTAGACAAAAATAAAAAAAAAATAAATAGGTAGCCATTTATAATTTATACATCTCGTGTATACACACACGAAATGTATTCTTGTATCTCGTGTGAATGTACACGAGAGGTTTAAAATCCAGTTAAACCCTTCAAAACGAGCTGCGTTGAATTTGACGTTTAAAATTCCTTAAAACACACCCATTCTGAACAGAAACCAGAAACCCACATTATTATTCAAAAAATCAATCTCTAAGTTCTTAGCATGGATTCCTCACAAAATTCTCCCCAACATTCTCCAAGTTTCAATGATCATAGCATGGATTTTTATGAATGTATTAACCTTGATATGATAGAATTTGTCCTTGATGAGGAAGAAGGAATCTCACCAAATTCTCCTCCACATCAACATTCTCCAAGTTTCAATGATCCAAGCTTCTATGAAGTAAGTTCTTAATGTTTTGTTTTGTATTGTGATCAAAATTAAAATAAAAATTCCATCTTGAATTAAAAATCCCATATTGAAATAAAAATCCCATCTTGAATTAAAAATCCAATCTTGACATACACATGAGATTTATTTATACAATCTTCAAATACACATGAGAATAACAATGCAATATCAGAGCAAATTCCAGTTTTCAAATATGTTTATGCATTTTGGACGGAGATAATTTCGTGTACAAATACACGACATAGTAGCTTAAATCTCGTGTACACTCACACGAGATGTAATGAACTATGTCGTGTATTTATACACGAAATGTATACTCTTGGAGCTTTGAAGCTGGCGGTGCTTGTATTTTTGCAGGGTCCATTTCCGGATATCAGTGATGAATTCACGACATCAGAATTATTTCCAAATAGGGATGCGCTTCTTGCACATGTATGGGAAATCGCGAGGCGTCGAAATATACACCTTGTTATAGAGCACTCGAAGAATAGAAGTGGAAATAAACTAGCTTATGCGATGATAATATGTCATTTTGGTGGATATCACAGGCCCGGAAGATCTAAGAATATAAAGAAGAGTAGTAGCAAGAAGAGAGAGTGTAGTTTTAAACTACATGCCAAAGAAAGGAGGGATGATGGGTTATGGGGTTATGTTGTAAGGAATGGTATACATAATCATGGCTTTCCTTTGTATCCGGAAGGTTTTCCTCTCGGGAAATTGACACGTGGCGAATATGACGTTGTGTGTAGCGCAAGTGAATGTTCATTGCGTCCAAATGACATAGTTGCAATGTTAAAGATGTACGATGAGAAGAACGTGACCACTCCGATGCACGTCCGCAATGCCATCACAAAATATAGAGAAAAAGAACGACAAGGAAGGACCCCGCTACAACAATTCCTTAAATTACTCGAAGATCATGAATATACATACTACACGAGGGAAGACACTGAGAGTGGCATGATCGACGATATATTCTTCTCTCACCCATTAGCAATGAAGATGCTAAAATGTTTTCCATATGTTGTATAAGGTGACTGCACTTACAACACCAACTGCTATGGACTGTACTTCTTGCAGTTTGTAGGATTTACTTCCACCGGGCATAATTTCACAATAGCGTATGCGTTCCTCAAGTATCAGAGTGCGGATGATTACAAATGGGCATTGGACAATTTGCACAGCCTGTTTACACCTCCCCAGTTGCCAACAATTTTTGTCACTGATCGTGAATTGGGTTTTATCAGCGCTCTCCGTACAGTTTTTCCCGACACCGCACACTTCTTGTGTCGGAGGCATATCGAAGTCAATGTTAGAAGGCATGGGTTGAGTCATACAGGTAGCGAGGATTTATTTATTTACTTATTTACTTATTTATTGATTTTCTTTGTTTATAATATATATAATTGCTTAAATTACAGGTAGCGAGGATTTGGCAGAAGCATTCATGAGGAGTTTCAATTTTGCAATCTCAGCCCCTACCTCCGGCGAATGGGACGAACGTTGGCAAGGGCTTTGTGACCGTTTCAGATCTTATCCTGTATTATTGGATTACCTCCGCGATACATGGATTACTCCATACTCTCAGAATATTCTGTCCATGCACACGGATGTGTTACCACACTTTGGGACCCATACCACAAACAGGACTGAGGGTGAGCATAACAGGTTGAATAAGGCATTGGGGAGTGCTTCTTCTACTTTTGACACAATCTTCAAAAAGGCTCATAAGATCTTAGATATCCAACTAAAAAATATCAAACAGGGTATGAATAGATCAAAGACCAGAACTCCAATTGATTTGAGGACCCGTAATCTGTATCACAACATATTGACTAAAGTGTCAACGGAAGCCTTGCGCATTATCAGACAAGAGCGGGGTCGACTTCAGAAAATCAAGCGGGGTCGTAATGGGGGTAATGTCATCACTGAGGCTGCCTGCTGGTGTTACTACAGGCGAACACATGAACTTCCATGTAGTCACGAGATTGCACGGATAGAGGACTGTGGGGGACGGATTGAGCTGGCCACGATTCATGATTTTTGGAAGAAGTTGGACATTGAAGTAGACAACCCTCCATCTGAGCCTTCAATAAATAAAGACAATTTTCAAGCTATGTTGAATAAATTTGAGAAAGCACTTGAACCGGTAAGGAGAAAGTTATTCAAAACAATGGAAGAAGGGCTAAATCACCATACAAGAGATGCTTACGAGCCAGATCATATTTCAAAGGCGAATAAACCCCGGACCGAAAGTTCCAGAGAACCGTCAGATTGGGAGCATACTAACAACTTTTTTCGAGTACCCGCTACACCATCCTCGACTAGCAAAGGGTATAGATCTTCATTCATTTGTGGCTCACACTGTTGATTACGTTCTTGATGTATTTGATTTGCATGTTGATAGTATGAATGCTTCTCACTCTTTTCTTTGCCCTATTTCAGGTTTAGATCTGCATTCATTGCATCAACCAAAGCGAGTTCGGAGTCCACGCACAAACGAAAATCAGCTTCAGAACCCACACCATCTACCCCTGCTAGTACTCCTACGTCTCATCCACCACTAGCTGCTTTCGGTCGTGGGAGAGGACGGGGTCGAGGGTGAGGTCGAGGATGAGGACGGGATCAGGGTCAGGGTCGTGGAGAGGGAAATGGACAGCCCAATCACACTAGTATATACAGCTCTATGTATTTGACGTCTTTTCCACCTTTCATTATCCCATTTACTGGAGGCATCACAGATGTGGCATCTGATGGATATTGTGGCTATAGAGTCGTAGCAGCACAGATATACGGAGATGAGGAGATGTGGGCTCGAGTGCGCTTCAGGCTGTTACAATGAGTGCATGCTCGCAAGACCTTTATCAAAGAGTTCTAACTTGGATAAATGTAAAGGAACTCTTACGTAGGATTGCTTACTATGTCCGGCCGACGCCGGACAATACTGTGGATGGACCTCCCGGATCTTGGGCACATCATTGCCACGAGGTATAATGTGGCGTTCATTTCGTACTCGGCTAGCGGCGGCGCTTATGCCTTCCGGTGATTGTACCGGCGGGAGTAGGACCACCGATAAACACCGGTTGTGGTGGGACAAGTGACAAACCATTTTATATTGGTATGATACTTAAGCCTGTCTCATCTATATTTGTAATATTTAAGTGTCTTACTTAAATTCGTTGTATTTAAGCTGTTTGCATTACTTTGCGTTGCACATGTCGAGCAATGATTACCCAATTCCACCACCAGAACACTTGGAGGGAACAACGTGATCCAAGCGCAAGTCAACTGATCCTCCGATACCGAGATAGGATAGCAGCATTTAATGAACTCTATGATCAGGATAACCATACAAGAAGAGAAAGATTACGTAGGGGATAGTATATGTGTAATGGTTTTTGAATTATAAAGTTTGTATGAATGTTTGGATGTTTGAATTATATGCTTATCCTTGTTAACACTTTTATTTCGTATACAATTTTTCATCAGTATGACTTTGGTGCTGTTGTTGTTGCTGATGTGTCTCGTATGGATCCACACGAGACACATCTCGTGTGGATCCACACGAGACACATCTCGTGTAGATCCACACGAGATTTGATGGATGTGTTTTTACACACCCATTTTATATACTTTCTCACTTACTTTGAGTAAGCTTGAGAAATGTCTGTTGGGGTGGGCGACCGCCCAGGGATAGGTGGGCGACCGCCCAAGCTGAAGTGCACCAAAGCCATGAAGCCGCTGTTGTGATGGGCGACCGCCCATGGCAAGGTGGGCGACCGCCCAGGTGTGATGAAGATTGAAGGCCAAAGCTGCTGTATATCTCGTGTGGATCCACACGAGACACATCTCGTGTGTATCTACACGAGACACATCTCGTGTGGATCCACACGAGATGTGTCTCGTGTGGATCCATACGAGACACATCAGCAACAACAACAACACCAAATAAACAACTGCAACAACACAATCAGACACAACAGCAACAACAATACAATCAGACACAACAACAACACCAAATAAACAACAGCAACAAATCCATAACTCCATAATCAGTACTACAAATCCATAACTCCATAAACAACAACAATACAATCAGACACAACAACAACTAATACATATCCATTTCCTACTGACTAGCTATGACGACCTAAAATCTCGTGTGCCCGTCTAAGACTAGCTATGACGTCATCGGGGAGCCTCGCATCTGTCAGTAATGGAAGTATGATATCTGCAACCTCTGCAACCCCAGGCTGCGGTGGAACATCAACTGGGGGAGGTGGAATGTCAACGGGAGGATCGTGTATCAGATTAGATATCCGAACATGACTCCTAGCCAGAAACCACTCCATATAATCTCCAGTCACGGGAGAAGATGCAGACTCTAGTGGTGGCCCCCAACGGGGAACGGGACTGAACTCCTCCATGTCGTCCTCCACCCACGACTCCCAAACATGATCTCCGTCACCATACTCCTTCTGGTACCCCTTCTGACCCTTTGACAAAATGCATCTCATGGGAGCCACGGGGGGCCGTCTGGGGATCTTCTATTGGTACCCGAACTGCCTAGTAACACGATCAGGCATGTACGCCTCAGTGATGTCACAAAAGCGTATAACCCCCCTGAAGTGTGAAACCGGCAGAATCGCGTCCGCTCCGATACCATAAGGAGTCCAAACAACCTGTGAGTAGACTTTGTTAGGCAAAGTCTACATAATAACGGAGGGAGTGTAACAATTTAAAACAGTTTTAATATGAATAACTCACCCTGTCAACATGCATCCTGTCAAGAGTGCGGCGATACTGCACTAGATGATCTAATCCCCTCCCAGCTGTATCAGCACGTGACCATCTACGGGCTCTCGGATGCCCCTGCTGCCAGTGCGGGTCAGAAAGTCGCCAGAAATCCGGGAAGTACTCGTATATCCACCCCTGAGATGTATGTAAAAAAGTATTAAATACTAATCAAATGCAACATGTAATTACAGAGGGGGGGAGTCGACAGACTAAAAAGAAAGTGAATAGAGTAAGATGTACCTCTAGCGAGTGTCGCACAACCACCCATCTTGCATCCAGATACGGACGCCTTCCCCAACTCTCGGTATAAATATGCCAATGTAGGCGATCCCAGTGGAGAGAGTGGGGAGTCTCTCAAGATCCATGCATAGAGAAAGGTAGGCTGCGGGCACCTTATCCTGACTCTTGTCCACGAACATCGTGGAACCCAAGAGGTGCAGGATATACGCAGAAGCACGCTGGGCATCAGTCATGCGGCATATATGGGAAGAAAATAGACGTCGGACATCCTTTAATAAGTACCCAGTGCCGCCCAAAACGAGGTGTCTAGTGATGCTTGGGATAGGTCGAGCCTTTGGAACCGGATACCGAACAGGTGCACCTACACAGCTGATACCTGTAAATTGAAGATGAAATAACACATTTTAGTACAAGAGATGAATGTAGATAGTTAATATAGTCTTGAAATTGATAATATATAAAAATATACCCAGGATATGAAAGACGTCGTGTAACGTAATGGTCATCTCCCCCCACGACATGTGGAACGAGTTAGTCTCAAGAGACCACCGTTCCAAAAATGCCGTCAGCACCGCATGGTTAGGTCTCTGAATGGTGGCATCGTGCAGCTGCTGGATGCCCGATGCATCAACGAGGGTCAGGCATGCTCTATCAGTAGTATCCAGATCATCACGCTTGAACCTGTTTATTCCAAACAAAAAATATAATCAATACTCGAGATCGAGAAAAGTATGGGATGATAATTAATGGAATATTTAGAGTGTGTGCCAAACAACTTCAAGATTTTAATAAATTCACATAAATGATTATCTTACTTTTGCAGATGCAGCAGTCTCGTATGGAAAGTCACCACTGACTCACTAGTGGCGTCCCTCCAAATCTCTCGGGCTCTGTGATCACCAAACCCGTATATAAGTGAAACATTCTCTGGGCCGCCACCTGGGTCACTCTGAATCTGCCATGATGGTGGATCCTCCTCACCCGCACCCTGCCTCCTCCGTCCCTGCCCTCTAGCCACATCCTGACCCCTCCCCCTCCCATGACTCAAAGGTCTAACATCACGTATCTCCTCCTCCTCCTCCTCCTCCTCATCATCATCATCATCCCTACCCTCCTGCTCCGCCTCCTCGTCCTCCTCACCACTATCATCAGAATCAGAAGATCCCTCATCATCTCCTACATCCTTCTCGTCACTATCATCAGAATCAGAATCAGAAGATCCCTCTGTTGGTGTAATGCCCTAGGCTTTAGTTATGTTTAACTGAAAACCGTTATGTATCATCTTTATCGTTTATGTTTATTATTTGATTATTATATAGTTTGCATATTTATTGTAATAATCTCCGTCCCTGATTATTAAGAGAATAATTAGTATAATTGTCAATGGATAATCATATGATGATTATATGCATAGAGATGCACATTGAAATTATGAGTACTTGTTAGAGAACAAGTGACTGGACTTGACCCGTATGAGATTTATGTCATGGTCAAATGTCATAATTAAATCTCATATGGTCACTTCATTTAGTCCCTAGACCTGAGATTATCATGACTTTACACATGATGAAAGTTATGTTTGATTTTAGTCAAATGGTATCTTAACACGATATCTATAAAGGCTATCTTTGGCATGATCGGATTCATGATGGGAAGGATGATAAGTCAAGATGGAATTTGTCCCTCGAAAGAGAGATGTTTTGCTTGGGCCCCTCAATGAGTGATAATGATGAAAGCGTGTGGCCACACCCCAATATGATTGGACTATCATTATACTCAAGATCGAGAAAGCATTGAACAAATACAAGTTGACGTGGACCATGACTTGTGTTCAATATAACATCGTGAGACAAAGGAATAAAATGAAAGTGTAGCATTGGAAACGTGAACTCTTACGTTGTGTTATTTGGGTAGACATAATGGCTTGCTAGAGTCCGCTTATGTCTTATGAGAGCCGATATGATCGGAATCATTGCCAACATAATACAATCCTATTGGGTCACACACAAATAGAATGAATTGGTTGAACAGGAGGAAGAATGGTTGAGAGTCTTCGTATCGGCTATATATGCCGCGCGACATATTAAGCCAATGGCTTAATATACCGCGCGACATATCAAGCCTACGCGGTTTGACAGCCTGTTCTCCTAATACGATTAGGAGACATATTCATACTATTGTAGTATAAATATGTGAGGTCTGTCAAACCTAATTCCCTAGCCGAATTTTTCAATAGAAATTCACAATCAAAAGTCCTCTCAATATTCTTCCATAAGTTTTAGGAATCTAGCAATTCCCAACCCGAGAATTGTTCTCGACATTCATATTTGTGTGGATTACCAAAAGAGGGTCTTAGTTTTGTTCAAACAAATCAAAGACCTAGAGTTCAAATCTGAAGATCCAAAGGAGTTGAAGATTCGAAGATTTGAAGATCAAAAGTTTGTGATTACGAATCACATAATTATCCGTTCGATAGCTCAAGACCGGAAAGCAATTTAGGTTGGTAAATTCTATCTCATAGCAATTCAGGATAATCATATAGAACGGATCTTAGGGCTTGGGTTTTGTGTTAATTTTATGCTTAATTCCGCTGCGCATGGACCCATAAAACCCAACAGTGGTATCAGAGCCCCGTTCGTATGGTTAAGTTTGAATTAACATGCTAGAATGATTATATAAATTGTTTATATGTTCGTTGCATGTTTTTGTATGCGATAGAATTTTGATTGTTTATGTGAAACAATGTGAAAATCGTTTTCGAATTATGTTGAATTAAATACGTAAAAGGGTTGTTTTATATGATTTAATTGCATGTAATCTGAATTGATTGAAATGCGGAAATCCTGTTACTTGGCTACTTTAGTCGCGCGACATGATGAGCCATGAGGAATTCGGGTTATACGGCTGTTAGGTCGCGCGACATATCAAGCCTGCGGCGATGTTGTCACGCGACATAATAAGCCAAATGCAGGCGAGAATCGGTTTGTTTAATTTTTACGCTATTCTGTGATTGTGTTTACAATTCGAGATGTTTTATGTCTTAATCTGGATGCTATAAATTTACGGAAATTGAGTTTATAGGGCTATGCTAGATTAATTCATTGTTTATGCTTGCTTAATTAATTAAAAGGTGTTTATTTAATTGTTGCGTTGCATAATTTTTGAGTGTTCTTATGCTTGCTTAATTGTTTAAAAGGTGATTTTATTAATTAGTGCGTTGCATGAAGAAGCTGTTGTAATTCTAGAATGTTTTTGAACATTGAATTATAGTTCACTAATTGTTTATGAGAAACAAGTTAGTGTCGATTGTTTATGAAACAAGTCGGTTTTACAAGTAAGAATTTTTATTAGATGTTTAGTTGAAACATTGATTCATAGTTTCCTAATATGTTTAGATTTAGACATTGTAACTTTAGAATTTTATGATTGTTTATGGAAACAAGTCATAATTACGCGAAATTTAAAAGGAAGCGATTATTTATAAAAGGTAGTGATTATGTTGCCAAATCGGGTGATTTCTAATTGTGCATGACTAGGAGAGTTACGTCTAAGGAAGAGTTGGTACTTAAGTAGTCCTTGTGGCTCACCTATCTTCTGGGAACTTACAGTGCATGATTATGACCATCTTTCCGATATGCTTATAATCTACCTTAAAGAACCTTCATTTAACTTTTAAGTTCTTTATGCCAATTCATGATTAAACACTTGAGACCACTCGGATAGTTTTGGGTGGGCTTGCCATAGCAAGGTACTTTGATTCTATTCCGTTTGCGAGCAAGATGAGGAAATGGTGGTTCCTATACGTTTAATATGAATGAACTTAATTGGGTTATCAAAATGGTTTTGGACCCAAGGCATAAGATGAGATTAAAATATGCTTAGACATATGATGTCTTAAATAAATCTCATAAAAGATCCTAAGAGTCATATATGATATGATTGATGTTTTCTACCTAATTAGTTTAATCTTGAGCGGTGCGCCATAGCGTACTTGAGATTAAATTAAAGATGGATCTTAGTCCTAAGAGTCATATACGATATGATTGATGTTTTCTACCTAATTTAGTTTAATCTTGAGCGGTGCGCCATAGCGTACTTGAGATTAAATTAAAGTAGGATCTTAGCCCATTAAATGCATATTATGCTTATTAGCATTAGAAGGTGTATGATTTAGTGGGAGTATTTGTAAAATACATTATTTACTCTTAAATGATAAATGTGTTGATATTGATATGTGTTCATATAATTTGTATATTTTGTTGTAGAAGTAGCATTACATAATGATAATTGCGATTCGTCCTTATGAAGGACAAAGTTCGAAATGAATGATACAAATAATTTTGATTGGATCAAAAGCCTAAAGAATGGTTCTTAGGTAAATTTGTACGTTCATTACGAATCCGTTCCTACCGAACCCATTGCAAATGTTGCAAAGGGCAAATAAGGAAGCAACATTAGAAACATATTGATGATTACGACAATATTGCTTGCCTTGTATTTGTCACCGTGTTTAAAGGCTCTTATGAAGAACCTTGAGCACATGATAACTATTCTTTTGTTCTAGCACACCGCATAAAGGAAATGTTCCAAACGCGAACTAGGCAAAAGATATATGTTGTGGTGAAGGCTCTCAATTCATATGATGAAAGAAGGAGCAATCCGCAAATTGTGTTAATGGTTGACACAATAAAAGGGTTCATAAAGGAAGGAAAAGAAGGTAAAGCAAAAGTTGCTAAACCTAGGACAAATGTTGTCAAAGCCGAAGAGGTCAAACCCAAAGTGTCTCAAAAGGATGCATTTTGCTATCATTGCAATAAGATTGTCATTGGAAGCAAAGTTGCAAGGCTTATTAGGAAGGCCTAAAAGGTGAAGAAGGGCAATATGATTGCTACTACTTCAATTATCTATATGATAGATATTTTCCTTTCGACTTCTTGTTCTTGGGTATATGATACAGGATTGGATCCCACATTTGTTTAAATGTGCAAGGAACAAAGAATAGAAAGCTACTCAAATAAGGTAAATTAAACCTATGCATGGGAATGGAGCAAGAGTTGCAACATTAGCCATAAGGGACTTATGAAGTCACTTTACCTTGTGAAGTAGTGCTTGTTTTGAACAAGTATGACTACGTTCCAGATTTGAGTAGGAGTATTATTTATGTTTCTTAAATGGATGATGAAGGATATAATTTTCTTATTTTCAATAAGAAGTTTTATATTTATTTAATAATATGCCTTATTGTAATGCATATGTCATTAAATGGTCTTCATATCCTTGATTATGAGAAACAAAATAATGTTGAAGATATCTATAATATAAATGGAAATCTAAACCGAATAATATGAACAACGCGTTCATATGGCATTGCAGTTTGGTCGAGATAAATAAGAAACATATATCTAAACTCCATTAACATGGACTTTTAGACTCATATGACTATCAATCATTTGAGGAATGTTGATCTTATTTATTGGGATTATTGACCAAACCACCCTACACTAAAGTAGTGGGAGGGCTAGTGACTTATTGGTCATTATACATAAGATGTATGTGAACTATTAGCGGCATTGCTAGGGGAGGATTTCGGTATTTCATCATACTTCACTAAAGACTTATCTAGATATGATTATGTCTATCGATGAAGTCCAAAGGTGAATCGTTTGAGATGTTCGAACATTTCAAGATGAAGTGCAAAACAACTTGGCAAAACTATTAAGTACTTCGATTGGATCGAGGTAATGAATATTTGAGCCAAGAGTTTGACAATCATCTCAAAACTATGAAATCGTTTCAAAGTTGACTCCACCGGAACACCACATTGTATGGTGTGTACTGAAAGGAGGAATTGAACCTTGTAGGATATGGTTCGTTCGATGATGTGTCAATCGAGACTTTCCTATTTCCTATTTCCTTTTGAGGATATGCATTAGAAATGATGCGGTTATTTGAATTGAGTCCTTACTAAATCGGTTCCTAAGGCCCCACATGAGATGTGGCATGGAAGAAAACTTATTTTGTCTTTCATGAAGATTTGGGGTTGCGAATCTTATGTAAAGAGACTTGTCTCTTATAAGTTAGCACCAAATCTAACAAGGTTATTTTCGGATATTGATTTTACAATCACAAAGAGAACAAAATGTTTGTTGCTCTACACGATTTGTTTCTTGAGAAATAGTTTCTCAATAAAGAATCTAGTGGGAGTAAAATTAATCTTGAAAGAAGTTCAAGAACCCGAAAATAATATGGAACCAAGAGTAGAGACAGAACCAAGTTCACAAAGGAGTTGTGAAACCGGTTCAAGATGCACAAATCCATCGTAGATTGGATGGGTCACGATCCGAACTCAAGGAATAATGATTTCTCGTTGCGGAAAGTGATAAAGTGGAAGTCATTAAGAATGACGATCCTACTTGCTATCAAGAAGCGATGTCCTCTCCTAATTTGGATAAATGGTTAGGAACCATGGAATCCAAATTACAATCCATGTTTAACAATCAAGTTTGGAACTTGATTGGGCTACCTAAAAGTGTAAAAACTAATGGGATGCAAGAAGGTCTTCAAGACCGACATGGATGGGAAGGTGTGTACTTTCATGACTAAGAATTGTAACAAAGGAATTTAGGCAAATTCATAGTATTGACTATGTTGAAACCTTGTTCGCGATTACAATGTCGAAGTACATTAGATTTTCAATTGCCATTATCACATATTGTGACTATGTGATATGACAAATGGATGTCAAACGACTTTCTTTAAATGGAAAGATTATTAAGGATGTGTATAGTACACAACCCGAATAGTTTGTCGATCCAAGAAACTCTAATAGAGTATGCATGTTGCAAAGATCCATGAGATGGGTTGAAGCACGCTTAAAGGACTTGGCATCTTCGTTTTGATGAATTGGTCAAAAGTTTTACTTTATCAAGTACGAAGATGAACCTTGTGTATGCATGAAATTCGGTGGGAGCATGGTATTATTTCTATTGTTTATTACAATGATATCTTACTCATTGGAAAAACAAGTTCCGACAATTAAGGCTGTTAAGTCTTGGTCAAGGAAAGGTTTCTCAATGAAAGATATGGGTGAAGACCGCTTACATCCTTGGCATCAAGATCTATAGAGATGGATCTAGAAGGATAACTTGGTTTGAGTCAAAGTGTTCACATTGACAAGATTCTTAGAAGAGTCTAAGAAGAGTAGCTTGTCAATGGGTCATGGTATTTCTCTTAGCAATATTCATTGTCTTATGACAAGCTGATGAGCAAAAAGGAAATGAATGAAGTTCCATATGCTTCGGTATTTGGATCTGTCATGTATGCCATGATTTGTACTAGACCCGGCGTCTCATATGCTCTAAGCATAATGAGTCGATACCAATACTGATCTGTGATGAGAACCATTGGATGGCGATCAAGATGTTCCTTAAGTACTTAAGAAGAACTAAGGATACGTTCTTGGGATTTGAAAGATTGGAAGTTTAATCTTGTTGTAAGGGTTACATAGGTGCTAGCTTCCAAGCGGCAAAGTTATTTTAAAATCGCAATTAGGATTTGTGTTTATGCTTATAAGAGGTGCGGTTTGATTGGAAAGGTTTCAAGCGAAATTGTAGCCAATTCTACTACTAAGGCCAAATGTTAGCAACATATGATGTAGCTAAAAGTAGGCTGTTTGGATCAAAAGTTCGCTTAGTGTTTTGGAAATGTTCCAAGTATCACTAATCGATGAAACTTTGTTATGACTATAGTGGTGCCACTTGTGCAAACAATGGAACCAAGGTCACAACAGCGATCCAAACACTCACTTAGACGTTCTTCGAGGAATTCATAAAGAATGAGAAGACGTTAAGATATACAAAATATCAACCGATGATGACATAAGGGATTCACTTACAAAAACCCTCGCATAGGCAGAAGCATGATGGGCATGTTAGATCCATGAGTATTCGATACATAAATGGAGCCTAGTGCAAGTGGGAGACTGTTGGTGTAATGCCCTAGGCTTTAGTTATGTTTAGCGAAAACCGTTATGTATCATCTTTATCGTTTATGTTTATTATTTGATTATTATATAGTTTGCATATTTATTGTAATAATCTCCGTCACGATTATTAAGAGAATAATTAGTATAATTGTCAATGGATAATCATATGATGATTATATGCATAGAGATGCACATTGAAATTATGAGTACTTGTTAGAGAACAAGTGACTGGACTTGACCCGTATGAGATTTATGTCATGGTCAAATGTCATAATTAAATCTCATATGGTCACTTCATTTAGTCCCTAGACCTGAGATTATCATGACTTTACACATGATGAAAGTTATGTTTGATTTTAGTCAAATGGTATCTTAACACGATATCTATAAAGGCTATCTTTGGCATGATCGGATTCATGATGGGAAGGATGATAAGTCAAGATGGAATTTGTCCCTCGAAAGAGATGTTTTGCTTGGGCCCCTCAATGAGTGATAATGATGAAAGCGTGTGGCCACACCCCAATATGATTGGACTATCATTATACTCAAGATCGAGAAAGCATTGAACAAATACAAGTTGACGTGGACCATGACTTGTGTTCAATATAACATCGTGAGACAAAGGAATAAATGAAAGTGTACCATTGGAAACGTGAACTCTTACGTTGTGTTATTTGGGTAGACATAATGGCTTGCTAGAGTCCGCTTATGTCTTATGAGAGCCGATATGATCGGAATCATTGCCAACATAATACAATCCTATTGGGTCACACACAAATAGAATGAATTGGTTGAACAGGAGGAAGAATGGTTGAGAGTCTCTGTATCTGGCTATATATGCCGCGCGACATATTAAGCCAATGGCTTAATATACCGCGCGACATATCAAGCCTACGCGGTTTGACAGCCTGTTCTCCTAATACGATTAGGAGACATATTCATACTATTGTAGTATAAATATGTGAGGTCTGTCAAACCTAATTCCCTAGCCGAATTTTTCAATAGAAATTCACAATCAAAAGTCCTCTCAATATTCTTCCATAAGTTTTAGGAATCTAGCAATTCCCAACCCGAGAATTGTTCTCGACATTCATATTTGTGTGGATTACCAAAAGAGGGTCTTAGTTTTGTTCAAACAAATCAAAGACCTAGAGTTCAAATCTGAAGATCCAAAGGAGTTGAAGATTCGAAGATTTGAAGATCAAAAGTTTGTGATTACGAATCACATAATTATCCGTTCGATAGCTCAAGACCGGAAAGCAATTTAGGTTGGTAAATTCTATCTCATAGCAATTCAGGATAATCATATAGAACGGATCTTAGGGCTTGGGTTTTGTGTTAATTTTATGCTTAATTCCGCTGCGCATGGACCCATAAAACCCAACACCCTCATCATCTCCTACATCCTCCTCACCACTATCATGCTCAAACCCAGTATCAGGCTGCTCAGGCTGCTCAGTCCTATCATGATCATCTCCTACATCCTCCTCAATCCCATGCTCAAACCCAGTATCAGGCTGCTCAGGCTGCTCACGATGCTCACGCACGATAGTCCTATCATGTATCTTTTTGCTGCGTTTATCTACCTTAGCTGCCGTCTCGGCCTTCCTCTTTCTATTGGACGCGGTCATACGTTCACGTGCCTACAAAAAAACAAATAAGAGACAATAAATTAGCTATTTAGCATTTATAACTGATTATGAACGATGTAAAGAAAAAGAGTGGACACTGGGCACATCTCGTGTGAACTCACACGACATGCTTTTCGTCTGAACTCACACGATTTCAGCCATTAAAATAACCTTAAACCCAGTTCATGAAAGACGTCGAAATCAATTGAAGCAATAAAAAACATGTGCCATTAGACATTGGGAATTTAAGGAATGTAAAATTAGGTTAAAATTAGGTTCAAATCGGATTACCTTCTTTACAGGCACGGTGGTAGAAGCGGAGGCGGAGGCGGCGGCGAATGCAGTGGTGGTAGCGGCGGCGGAAGTTCTGGCAGGGACGACCGGAATTTTGACTCGAGCCATGGGAATGGTGTCTTTTCTTCGTTCCTCGTACGCACTGAGAGAGAGAGAGAGAGAGAGAGAGAGAGAGAGAGAGAGAGAGAGAGAGAGAGAGAGAGAGAGAGAGAGAGAGAGAGAGAGAGAGAGAGCTCGAGCTCTGTTTGAATTTGAAATGAATTTTTTTTTTTTATATATATAAATGGGTATTTTGGTAAAAGCGTTGGTTCCCTGTATTTTTGAAGCCGTGTATTTAACTATATCCGGGGGAGAAAGAAAATAGACTAAAAAGAAAAGTGGGACATTTACTCGGGACGGAGGGAGTAACACATTTTTGTAACTTTATTATTTTTCATAATATTTTAGTCTTCTCCCATGACTTTATAAACCATCATACTTTTTCATCCGTCTTTCATTTTAAGCATCATATTTTATTTTATTTTCACAAAAATCGCTCTACGTTGAAAATCCTCTCATCCCAACCCAAAAATTGCGTAGCGCACGACACGAATTTGTGAGCATTTCCAAAGTAGAGTGATTTATGAGCAATAAAGATTTATTTTTATAAAAGAATTGAAAATAATTTGAAACTTTGTTTTTAGGCCTATCGGTTTCAAGACATATTTCCACAAGCCAAAATCTATGGAGAAACGTGTTTTCGAACAGGGTGAACCAGATGCAGTTCGAACTAGATCGGTTTTTTTTTCCTTCTGGATATTCAGAACCCTTCGAGATTGATATCCAGAACCTTTAAAACTAATATCAAGAAAAAATTATAAAGGAAAGAAAACATTCGGGATATCAATCTCAATATTCTAGATTATACAGAACTATTTGAAGTTGTTATCCAAAAATTTTGAGACTAAGTCCATGTCTAACAAAATTTAAGGTATCAACATCAAAGTTTTCTGAATATCAACTTTAAAGATTTCTGAAAGAAGATGTAATCCGTCTGAGACATAAGACGAGAATTAATAATACCACTCCTAGGTCGGGATAATTAGCGAAGGGATTAGGGAGTAATCCTAACAGCGCGTATTATTAATACCCACGCACATATCTATCAAACAACATTTAATTCAGATTAATTATCCCCTCAAAATTATTCAGGGTCAAGACAGCCAACCAAACGGCCCCCTAGTATCATGAAAAGAGTGGATTATTAAAAAAAAAGGGTTATTACCGCCTAGTCCTTCATCCTAATCGTAACTATTATTTAAGAAAAACATTTTGAAAATTAGTCAACTAATCCGATATTCGGAATCAATATTACCATAGGATCTAGAAACCATTATACTTTAGTAGTGAATTTAATATAAAATGTTTATATTTTATAGTAAAATATTATGTAATACAATATTTTATTTTGGATCGTTGAAGCAAATGTTTTGAGCGAACTAGGTGACACAAACTTGAGCCAAGTTTTGGAAAGGTAAAATTTCTTACATACAACCACACAAGACTAGTTTCGACGGTCCAAATAAAAATTGAAATAAGCCGAAATTTGTAAGCCTATTTTTTATATATGGATCAAATAGATTCGAAAAGCTAGCCAGACTTGAGAGCCCAGATCTGTAATGGCTAATTAAAATTGTATTTTGCATGTCTAATTTATTTTTCAAATTAAAATAAAAAATATTAAATTTGATTTTGGACTTGTTCAATATTTTTCTAGATTATAACCCATCACTTTGAGATTAAAAATGCAAATGAGTGAATTAATTTAGTTGGAGATATGTAGGATTACAATAATAAAATTTTAAATCAATTGGATTTCCAAATGTCAAACTAAAACCTTTAATTTTGTAATAGATTCAATAAAAATGTCCCCACGTATTTTTAACTAAATTACAGTTATTTACAAAATTGTTATCATGGATTTAAATATGATTCAGTTATTTATAAAAATTACATTGTGCAATTTTAAATTTTCTGTTGCAAAGCTCCAAAAATCTTATGTCTACTTTAAGTACTCTACCAATTCAATCAATGAAATGAACCTACGTATATACATCCAAGTCTTAAAATCATTGGTATTCAAATGGTTGAATATGTGTTCATTGATGATGTTTCAATTCGGTGACAAATTAGGGATTATGCTGCTTCTTTTCTTAGATTCAAGCCTTGATTTTAATTTTAATTTAATTGCAGTGAAGATCGATTGAAAGCTAAAGTTGGACAAAAAAAAATGATCAAGAGTAAATTATGGCAAGAGCTAGAGGAATGAATGGTCAGGCTATTTGGGGGAGAAAGAAAGAAAATAGACTAAAAAGAAAAGTGGGATATTTACTCATTTTTGTAACTTTATTATTTTTCATAATATTTTAGTCTTCTCCCATGACTTTATAAACCATCATACTTTTTCATCCGTCTTTCATTTTAAGCATCATATTTTATTTTATTTTCACAAAAATCCCTCTACGTTGAAAATCCTCTCATCCCAACCCAAAAATTGCGTAGCGCACGACACGAATTTGTGAGCATTTCCAAAGTAGAGTGATTTATGAGCAATAAAGATTTATTTTTATAAAAGAATTGAAAATAATTTGAAACTTTGTTTTTAGGCCTATCGGTTTCAAGACATATTTCCACAAGCCAAAATCTATGGAGAAACGTGTTTTGAACGGGGTGAACCTTGCAGTTCGAACTAGATCCTTTTTTTTTTTTTTTCCTTCTGGATATTCAGAACCCTTCGAGGTTGATATCCAGAACCTTTAAAACTAATATCAAGAAAAAAATTATAAAGGAAAGAAAACATTCGGGATATCAATCTCAATATTCTAGATTATCCAGAACTATTTGAAGTTGTTATCCAGGAATTTTGAGACTAAGTCCATGTCTAACAAAATTTCTGGGTATCAACCTCAAAGTTTTCTGAATATCAACTTTAAAGATTTCTGGATATCAACATTAAAAAATTTTGAATATAAACACTGCCATAACACTTCATTTATAAAAACTTTCAAAAGTCGATTTGAGGGCCTAAATGATATCTTTTGAGATCTTTAAACCCATAATTTCGAGGCGAAACCTTGTATTTTGTAGGTCTTCATATTTCCTATATAAGTTTGTTTTCTGGATATTTGTCTCAAAGCTTCTACATATCAACCTTAAAGCTTCTGGATATTCAGAAATCTAACATTTATATTCAGAATGTTGAGTAATTCTAGGGACACAAAAGAATCTCACAAAATCAAGGGCACGTAAAGAGGTGGCGATACTTTCTCAATATAACGCAACCGACTTGAACTTTAATTAGTATCAGCATGTTTATAACATGAAACAGGGTGAGACTTTAACTTTTGTTAGAGTGCTTAAATTTGTCTTCTTACTCTTAGACCATTGTTCCCGGCGTCACACAAATTACGTTATCAACAACTCTAGTCTGGCTAGGGTTCTTCAACACATCCCTGACCACTAAGTCCTCCTTTGGACACACTATTGAACTCCGCAAATGCTTGAAACAAAAGTGACAGCCTATACTGAAGTATCTATGTAACCCTAAAACATTCCAGGCCCAAAAAATGAGTAATAAGAAGAAAAAAAAATTACAAAAACAAATTTACCGAAATACAAAAAAATGGCATTTTGCTCCTTAAAACAGCATCTGATGCCTGACATCACTCGGTACTGTAAAATATAAAATGTGAAGCAAACAACCTTCGCATGTAACACAAATGTCATAACTACTGGTTTTGATTCACATTGCTTACGTAAGACAAACATTAAGATAGGGGAATATGAGGGAGAGAGAGGGGACATGTTTCCTTGGTAGTAATCCTCTTCTGGACTGCCTTGAAATCAAGCTGCAAGCAAAATAAAATACACCATATTACATAATTATTTTTAAACCACAAATAAACTAGAGGCGCAATTCGGTTTAATGAGAAAAGCTGAGTTTTAATATTAATAAACAAAAAGCGTGTCACAAGTAAGTGTCAGTGTTAACATTAAATAGTGTCAATTTAAGTGTTAAGAAGTATCAATTGGAAGTTAAAAAGTGTCAATTTGAAGTTCAAAAGTGTCAATTGGAGTGCTAAAAGATGTCAATTTGAGTGTAAAAGTGTTGGTATAAGGGGTCCCATTTTTCATTTTAGGTAATAAAGCAACTAAGAACCTTAAATTGAGACATACCGAAAAGGAAAGTAAGAACCTTAAATTGAGACGGAGAGAGTATTAAAAAGAAAAAAGAAAAAATGGAAGTCCATAAAAATAACAAAAATAACGTTGGCAATATGTAAATTTAACACTAGTTTGTAACATTAACACCGTTTGTTTTACATTGTCATTTTGTTTGTAGTATTAACATTGTCATTTTTCAGGACACAGTCTTGCTTAAATCGAGACGGGGACATTCTGTTTTAAGCGTCTCTTTTAGCATAGCAGACTTGTTTTTCGAAATTGAATTTTTTTCGACGTAAAAATATTTTTCGAAAAACGTTTTTCGGAAAATATTTTCCTGTAAAATGTTTTCCTTTAAAATGTTTTACGGAGGTAAGGCGTAAAATGTTTTACGGAGAAAGGGTGTAAAATATTTTCGGATGTTTGGTAAGAAAAATATTTTTCGAAAAGGGCGTAAAATGTTTTATTAAAAAAAATTTTTTTAATCATTTTTGTAATCACCCCACCCACCCCCAATTTTTTTTTTTTTTTTTTGGAAACGCCCACCCACCCCCCGCCTACCCCACCTCCCTACCCACCCCCCAATTTTTTTTTTTTTTGGGGTGGGGGGTGGGTGGGGCGGTTTCCAAAAAAAAATAAATTTTTTTTTTTGGGGGTGGGGGTGGGTGGGGTGGGGGGGTAGGTAGGGGGTGGGTGGGGCGGTTACAGAAAAAATTTTTTTTTGGGGGGGGTGGGGGGAAGTTAGTTTTTTTTTTTAACTACTATTATTATTATGTTGTACCGAGCGTAATATGAGTTATACATTAAGGCCACCATTTTTCGAAAAATGTTTTACTTAGGACAAGGTCAGTAAGTCGTTTTACTTAGAAAGGGCGTAAAATGTTTTCAGGAAAATGTTTTACTTAGGCAACCAAACAGCGGAAAACGAGTTATTTTCCGGAAAACATTTTCCGAGGGCTAACCAAACGGCGTAAAACAAGTTATTTTTCGAAAAACGTTTTTCGAAAAATATTTTACGGGGGCACAGACGGAGCCTTAGTGGGCGTGTATATTCCCTTTCTTAAAAAACTGAAGTTTGATGATTTATAATTTTGAGAGGTGGGTGAGTTTACTGATGTGGGCATACTAACTAACTAATCAGTGGGTGTGTATATCCCCTCCCTTAAAAAACTTTAAGAGCATCTCCGCTCATGACTTTAGCAAAAGTCACGAGCCTCCGTAGAACCCTTTTACTCTCCAACCATGACAACTTAAAAGTCATGAATGACTTTTAATAAATTTGAGCTGCCAGTTGCCGAGCTTCACGACATAATGAAAAAAAAAAAAAAAATGAAGCCTTTGATCGACACGTGTCATATTTTTGATTTTTTTCTTTTTTTTTCTTTTTTTTTTTTACAAAAATTACAATTAACATATAAAAAATAATAAAAATACAAAAATATTGAAAAAACTACAATTTATTAATAAAAAATAAGAGAGAGAAATTGATGACTTTTGTCATGAATGGAGATAAAATTGTTTGAAGTTGTATTTTTGATAATTGATGACGTGGAGCTGAGGTGGAGGAGTGAGGGATGGGGATGAAGTTTCATTGTTAATTATGCTCTAAGTGGTGAGTGCACTTCATACGAGGAGTGTGAATATCATCAGCACCCTTCGCATAAACCTTCACAGGAATGGTGCGTGAAAGAGTCTCTCCTGAAGAAGAAGAAGAAAGAGAGCAGCGAATTGGCCGATCGGTAATTGACTGATATTCACACATTGTAAAATTATAATTTTATGTGATTCCTTTCACTCCTTTTCTCAATTCTAATTTAGGAGTAGCCTTTTCTCCCTGATGTTTGATTGATTCCATACATAAACCCTAGTTCTCTAAACCCTGTTTTGTGCTATCTTATTTTTTGTATTATTTGAATTGAACGGCTGATTGGCAATTGACCGATTTAATCGCTCATATTAATGTTAGTTAAACTAACAAAACACACACACAACGCACGCACAAAACACACACAACGCAAACAAAACAGCGGAGCTGCTGCGGAGAACCAAAGCGACGACATCTATGGCGATTGGCGGAACAGAGGGATGCTTCATCGGTGGAGAAAGGGCCGCCTAGTAGTAGCTCTCCTGCTCTCTCTCTCTCTTCGTGTGCGGTGTGCTCTATCTCCCTCTCTCTACCTTGCCGATCAATTTTGATTTCGTTGGTCTGTCATTCACAAATCCAAAAGGTATTTTGAAGGATTTTACAATAGATAATGTCAAATACTCCTATTAAATTGAGTTATGAAGGATTTTAGTATGAAAATTTTCATGATTACATTCTGATTTTGATTCACATTGCTTACGTAAAATATAAAATGTGAAGCAAACAACCTTCGCATGTAACACAAATGTCATAACTACTGGTTTTGATTCACATTGCTTACGTAAGACAAACATTAAGATAGGGGAATATGAGGGAGAGAGAGGGGATATGTTTCCTTGGTAGTAATCCTCTTCTGGACTGCCTTGAAATCAAGCTGCAAGCAAAATAAAATACACCATATTACATAATTATTTTTAAACCACAAATAAACTAGAGGCGCAATTCGGTTTAATGAGAAAAGCTGAGTTTTAATATTAATAAACAAAAAGCGTGTCACAAGTAAGTGTCAGTGTTAACATTAAATAGTGTCAATTCAAGTGTTAAGAAGTATCAATTGGAAGTTAAAAAGAGTCAATTTGAAGTTCAAAAGTGTCAATTGGAGTGCTAAAAGATGTCAATTTGAGTGTAAAAGTGTTGGTATAAGGGAGCTTATACAAATGACCTAGCACTTCTTATAGTAGTTGATAAAAACTGCAAGTTTAAATGGCAGTTTTGACAGTTAAAAATTGCCATTTTGAATGTTATATTGAAAATCTTATTAAAAAAATCCAAGTAAAAAACTCCAAAAAATAAATAAATACTCCCTCCGTCTCGATTTAATGTTCTGAGTTGACTTTGCACTGGGATTAAGAAAAAGTAAAGTGGTGTGAGTATGATATGTAAAGTAGGAGAGAGAAAGTGAGTAGAGAGTTTTTGTTATGGAATGACAAGTGGGGTCCCATTTTCCATTTTAGGTAATAAAGCAACTAAGAACCTTAAATTGAGACATACCAAAAAGGAAAGTAAGAACCTTAAATCGAGACGGAGAGAGTATTAAAAAGAAAAAAAGAAAAAATGGAAGTCCATAACAATAACGTTGGCAATATGTAAATTTAACACTAGTTTGTAACATTAACACCGTTTGTTTTACATTGTCATTTTGTTTGTAGTATTAACATTGTCATTTTTCAGGACACAGTCTTGCTTAATCCTTGGAAAACTAAGTTGAAAAATCTTGTATTTAAAATGGCAATTTGTAACATTAACAATCTAACATTTAAAATAATAACACCAACACTTATTCGGGACAATATTTTGGTTAGAACCCGTTTTTATATTATGTAACCGGACAATACCTCTAAAATCCCATTTTTTTCATATTGTTTTGGATAACCTATTGGTTAAAAGATTTTGTAAAATATCAAAATCAACAAAGAAGGCAATGCTTACAAAACAAAAGCTAAAAATCATGGAAACATAATAACTCCAACAATGCAAATATTAAACCAGTGAAGAGGAATAAGTATATGAAGGCCTGAGGATGTTACGATATTATTATTAAAAAGCAACAATGGATTGTGAATCAGAACGAACAAAATAAGGTTGCGCAGTAAGGGAGATAAAATTGAGTGTAATTACCAAATAGAAATGGCTTTAATTGCCCTTCTGAAGCGACTTGACCTCCATCCAAATTTTTTTTTGATACTTGCACAATGTATTCTCCGCACCAACACCATGCTTAGCAATGCACTGCATAGTGAATGAAAGAAATGTATTTTAACCTCTTGCACAAGTTCACAGAGGTGACGATGCATCAAAAGGTCACAAGATGATAGAGCCTCTTTCCCTTTGCATAGTCATAACCAGAAACTATATTCACTTCCAAAAACGCAGTCATTAGAATAATCAAGAAAAAGTAGCGACTCAAGATGTTTAGTACGGTACGGACAAAAAAGATTTGAGTGATTTCTACTTTAGCCAAATGGATGCTATGATTGCTATCTAGGGGTTTAGTAGTAAATTTTGTATATACAACAGGGAAAAAAGGTCATTTCATGGGGTAAGGGGAGGATGTGTTTAGCGTTAAGGGGATTGTGTTTAGCACCTACATATACCTAAGCTGCTAATAAAATAAGAAAAGGTTGCAAAAAATATAACCAAACATTGATTTGTGTTTATTCTATACCTAAACTCGTTTTTTGTTGTAAAATATTTACCTCGCCTAATTTTCTTGCGCATCTAAGGTACCTCAAGGAAACTCCATCCATATTTTTCAATTAAATGCGCAAGTGCCGCATGTGTGATTATATGTATGAGGGTATGTAATATTTGTATGTTTATGGTTGAGTTGGTGAAATTCGACAAAGATGGTAGGATTTTCATATTTTAAGGGTGTTCTTATTATACCCTCATGAGTTCAAAACATCGCCATCCTCAGCTGATTTAACTCAGCTCTGACTCGCTCAAATCATCGCCATCCTCGGCCCTGAGCAAGCCCCATTTGAAACCCTAATGTATCACTAAATTCATGAGGGTATGTAATATTTGTATGTTTAAGGTTGAGTTGGTGAAATTCAACAAAGATGGTAGGATTTTCATATTTTAAGGGTGTTCTTATTATACCTTCATGAATTCAAAACAAGCACAACACATTAGCACTTAACAGAAAAATGGATGGAGTTAGCTTGAGGTAACTTGGATTCAGAGAAAAATGATAACAAAAATGAGTTGTCAAATCCACACAAAACCACCAATTTGAGTAACTTTTTTGCATTTATGCCTAATAGAAAATTATTATGTATAGGCATCAAGCTAAAATCATCACATATTACGTACAAATAACATTGATAAATTCCAACTACTATATATAGTATGCAAGCCTCACCATACATGTCATCTATAAACAAAGTACCAAATTATACATTAATGGTGATATTGCTCAAAAATACGCGCAAACAATAGCATCATTCATTATAGGCCCATTTCTTAAAATAGATTGTACTAACGACCATTGTAATTAGAAATCAACTAAGTGTTGGATCTTACGGTCATCTACTCTAATTATTAACGACCACAGCACATAATCCCAGAAAAAAAAAATATAGGAAGCAAACCTTTTCATATTCACGGGCGGTATATTTGAGATACCGAGAATTTTTCTTGGGAAAGTATCCTTCTTCATAACCTGCCTGAATTGCATCTTCCTTCAACATTTTATGAACTACTGCAGATGGAAGAAATCATAACAAGGTGGAAATGTTTAAAAAAGACTAGAACTTATAGAGGAAAAAAGCACATATAAAGGGGAAAAGGAGAGAAAAGGAAAAAAAGAAAAAAACATAACCCAGTTTTTATATCCCGTAACCCCCTTCCTCTTCCTCAGTATGTTCAAACCATAATTAATATTACACTTATGTGACAATAAGTATTATATATAATTATGGTTGTCGTGCGCATTATGTGTTGGTCTATACTTTGCAAGAGTTCACACTTACCCTCTTCATTGCAAGCAACTTTATTTCCTGCAAAAAGAGATGACCAACACTAAAAATCACAAGAAAAGAAGAACCAAAATTATATATTATATTTATGTGACAAAAACATGAAAACTAATACTCCCTCCGTCCCACAATACTTGACACACTTTTCCATTTTGGGCGTCCCACTGATAAGTCACACTTCCTAAAATGGCAAAGAATCTTTACTATTCCCTCCACTCATTCTCTCTCCTACATTATTTTAATACTCACAACACCATTATAATTTACTATTCTCTCCACTCATTCTCTCTCCTACTTAACTATCTACACTCACAACACATCAACCTTTTTACTTTTTCCTTAATTCCCGTGCGGAACAGTAACTGTGTCAAGTATTACGGGACGGAGGGAGTATTCAAAGATAAAAGTTGGTAAACATTCTACATTATTTTTTTATTTTATTTTTTGGAAGAACGGATTTTCTAGAAAATTTATAGAATAGATAATCAAAAACCAAAAAATATGTCCATAAAGGTAGCTTCTTATTTTTCACAAGTCAAATGAAGAAAGCATGTTGTCACTGAGTCAACATTTCATCACATAGCAGTCAGCATTTAATCACGCAGACAGATTCATCTCCTTATCAGAATATATTCCCCTCTAGTATTTTCCTTTCCTTTATCAATACTTGTAGGAGAGTATTTGTTTAATTCTCCCTCAAACTATAATAGAATAGAAATCATAAATACCAAATGGGAAAGTTTGAACTACCATTCTGCGCTGCCTTGAGTTCCAACCAACGATCTTTATGTCTCTTGCACAAATAGCTCCTCACAGCACCATGCTCATTAACACACTGCATTGTGAATGAAAGAAACCACTGAAAGATAAAAACAATTAAAACATTTTGCAACTGAAAAAGTTCACAAGGGTTAATAATTATCGAAAGGCCTTCACAAGATGTTAGCTTATAGCTTCGGTGTCATTGCATAGTCATTCATAACCATAAAATTAATTGCTCAAATAATGGTTAGCACCGTGAAAGGGGTTTTCGGGTGATTTCTACATCAGCCAAAAGGTCAATTCAATCTGGTATTCACTACACAGCAAACATATTTGTTTTAAGCGGGAATTATCAATCAATACCTGAATAAGTTTCAAACAGAAATGGAAGGAAACATTGATGCAGGTGGATTGCACTAGGTAGAAAAGAAAAAAAAAATCCATTTTGATCCCTAAATAAGTGACCTTCATACATTAGGGTTGGTACTATTATTTACTCCCTCCACCTATACTGGATGTCCAATTTTAAGTTTGAGGGAAATTCAAGGAAGTTGACATTGGGGGATTTTTGGTAGCATATACATACATATACTCCCTCAGACTAACCTCAAACTGGACTTTTTTCCATTTTCGTCTGTCCCACATCAAACTGGAATTCCCAAAATGGCAAGGTTTTTACACTATTCTTCCCACTCATTTTCTCTCCTACTTTACTTTTATACTCATAACACCAATCAACTTACTATTCCTCTCACTCATTCTCTCTCCTACATTACTTTTCATACAACACATCTCGCCTACTTTACTTTTCCTTGATTACCGTGCCCAAAAAATTGGTCCGGTTTGAGGTAGGACGGAGAAAGTATACTCATATTGATCACACCATATGACATTGTTAGTACAAGAGAAAACCTAAAATAATATCATTACCAAGGAGCTTTAAGTAATTGCACCAAAAAAAAGTCATTAAGTTTGGGACAATTATTTGGTCAAAATTGACATTCATTTTGAAATGGATGGAGTACTTAATTGGTTTATTCATTGGGGATTTTTTTATTATTTCTCAATTATTTGTTTCCTGCTCCTAGGAGTAATTAGCTTAATCCAAGTCATAGTCCAGGTATATTTAGGAGAATCTCATAGCCTATAAAATACTCATGTAAATGTTTATCAGGACAGTTCAGAGTAGTATTTCAAGTTGAGCTTTCAGAGAATTGTGGGTGATTCTTCTTATTCCTTTATCTGTTACATTCGCTTCAACCTTCAATTGGTATCAAAACCGAAGCTTGGCCTAGCAAGTTAGGTGTCAAAGTGATCATTATTTATGGTCCATTTCATCCTCTCCTTTTGCAGTTAAACACCCCTTCCATTCTTCCAGGTCAAAAACACAAAACTCAAAATCTGTGCAGCTACCACCATCATCGAAGTCGACCAAACCTGGGAGCAATTCCTTACCCAGGTACCCTAATAGTTCGATTCTGAACCAGGCCCTAATTAGTTTATTGACCTTGAACCCTAATAAGTCTATTGATATCACCTATTGTCACTTCCTTCCCCGCATGTCTCACCATGCATCTCATCTATAAACTAAGTGCCCAATTACATACATTAATGGTAGATTTGCTCAAAAATTAGGTGATACAATAGCCCCATCTACTTCAATATTTGGCGAAGCATTAGCATACAGACATCCACATGCACTCGCACCCTGATTCTTCTTTGCAAGCAGCAATTTCAATTTTTATAGTAACATTTATAATGTTTAATACTCAAGTCTGATTTATACTGTAATCAAATACTCTTACTTGTAAGATATTATCCTAAATCCATATATAGGAAAATGACACAAGTACCTTTTAAACTATAAAGGGAAAAGATTTGAGAAAGGAAGTGCACGTCATGTTTTTATTATTATTTCTCATGCTCTTTCAAAGAATTCTTATGAAGACTCTTGAAAATAACATCCAACTTTCCATCACCACATCAACACCAGCCCAACCGCACAGAAACCATAGCCATCATCACCAATGAGTGAAAATGCCCTTACCTTTCTTGACATCACCAAATTATATATTTCTCCTAAATATTAGTAAGATTTTGTTGCTTTGAATTGATGGAATCAACCAAATGCAATTCAAATTAATACCATAGTAGTTAGGAATCAACCTAGCCTACTTAGATTAATTAATGAATTAAATGGTTTTTACTAGGTTGAAATCACAACCGAGTGTTGGATCTTACACAGGTTCGAACTAGGAGTCTGCTGAAGAACTATTGCCACCTTAACACCACTAAACTATCAACATTAATTTGAACTAGAAGCCTGGTGAAGAACTATTTTTTTAGATAAAAGAAGAATTATTAGAAGGAAAAAAAAGGTACAAAGAGTTGAGGACAAGGTGTCCTCTTAAAAACAAAAATACATGATAAAGAAAAAGAAAAAGGAAAAATATAAAGAAAAATACAAAGCAAGCTAAATAAACTAGCTAATCCTAAGCTAGTGTAACGCGGCTCTCCAACTATTGCCACCTTACCACCACTAAGCTATCAACATTAATTCGAAATAGGAAGTGTACCTCTAGATAATCACGGGCAGGATAAATAGGATTTTTCCTCCGACAGTCTAAAATATACTCGTCCACATTGTCAAAACCTGCCTCAGTTGCACGTTTCTCTAATCTGTCACGAGCAATAGATTCTGCAATCAGAAGAAACAATATCAAGGCGGAAGCGTAAAAAAAGAGATTAAAACTTAAGAAAATGAATGAGAAGTACACACATATAGCTTAAAGCTTAACTCACATCACTCATCAACAGTAATTAAGGGAATTATATCAATCTTTATCAAGTAAATCCTATACCTAGTAAGACTAGGGATAATTGATTGAGAAAAAAAAATCATAATTTGTGTAGGAATCAAAGTACGAAATGCTGAATATATAATTAAACAAGGAACTCCAATGCTGATCCTACTTGGATAAGGATAACTTAAATGGTAATAAACACCCACTACATAAAGCAACTGTGGAAAGTAAATGCGGCGGCAAAAGGGGTGGTCCTACAAAACAGCGCAAAGATCATTATGCATTTCGAAAGTATCGACTGCCAATGGCTTTTTTCAGCTTTCCAGTTGCATACATGCCATTTATTTCTTAAAATATATTCACAAGTTGTTGACTTTGTTGATTTTGTTGTTGACTTTGTGATTTTGTTGCTCTTCTTTGTCTTACGTTAGCAAGTCTAATAATCTAGATTCGCGTGTCTGGTCTCTAAAGAGCTGTGGAAATTACTCTTGTAAATATTATCTAAATTTCTTGATCTGCAGCCCTACTCCATCTCCCTTTTCTATCCCGACGTATGTTTGGAAATATAAGTCTTCTCTCAATATTCGAGTATTTATGTGGATTCTAGTTCTTAACAAACTCAATTCTAATGACAAGTTGCAGATTCGCAGGCCAACCAAATGCCTATCGCCATGGTTATCAATGGTTACCGCCCGCCTCGCCTTTTTGGCACCTTGGGGGCCGGTCACCTTTAAGTAGTAAGGGAGGCGAATGCGCGCCTTTCTTCACAAGGCGTACTCCTTGCTCGCCTTTTTGATGCCCGCCTCTTGCCTATTTGCAGCTCTCTTTCTTTAATAATAATCATAACATTTTTTTTAACTTGTATGCACCAAAAACTACATTATTATCTTGAAATAAAAAGGTACAGTAAATAAATTGAACGAAAACCCTAAGATAGCAGCATAGATTTAAAAATAAAATCAGACATTCGAAAAAGAAGCATTAAAATTCGAACACACCAACATCCAATATGTATGATGGAAAGAGAAATGTCAGATCAACACTTACGGAAAATCTGGCTGAGACTCTCGCTGATGCTAGGGACGAAAAGGGCGATACGTATATAAGTGTTTTCGTCCATTGGCATTGGATTGTTTCTTTTGCTGACTATTGAGATTAAAAATCACAAAAACAGAGCCAAAGAGACCAAATGATCAGGAAAGATGCGATCAAGAGAGAAAATCACAAAGCTAAACAGGGGGAGAGAGAGAGGTTCTCACCAGAGTCGGTCGCCGGTGAGGGAAATTGGACGGAACTCGAAACGGTAGTCGATTGTAGGGTTAGGGTACGAAAACAGAGAATAAATGAGGAAAGGTTTTAAGAACAGAACAGAACAGGCCGGACCCTCCAACTATGCACGACTCCCGTGGCTGGGCACTTTATTTTGTTCTTAAAAGGCCCGTAACCGGTATTGACACGATATAACTTTGAATAGAATTTTTTTTTTCCCTTTTTATTTAACGTTATTTGAATAGGATTTTTTTCAAAGCAATAATCTATAGTATAAATGAGGGATGCAATGAACAGTGGTATAAATAGTTTCATTGGCCGAAATTCCCATTTTGTCCTTAAATTTTTTTTAAAAAAATTAAATTTTGTCCTTTAAAAAAAATTTAAATTAAAAAAAATAATTAAAAAAAAATGTGTCCTCGGACACGGGCTTAATTAAAAAAATAAATAATAATAACGTGTCCTCGGACACGGGCTTATTCTAGTTAATAAATATTAATAAGAGGGGCTCTGACCTAGACATGGGCAAACCGGAACCGGAACCGGGCGAAACCGGAGAACCGAACCGGAACCGGAACCGGCAGAACCGGAACCGGCGAGAACCGGAACCGGCATGAACCGGAACCGGCCGGTTCCCGGTTCAATCTCGGTTCGTGATTTTTGAAAACCGTGGAACCGCCGGTTTTGGAACCGGAACCGGAACCGGGGAACCGGAACCGGGGAACCGGCCGGTTCTAACCGTGGAACCAGGCGGTTTTTGAGAAAATTCAAAAATTCAAAAATTTGCCCGTTTTTTTTCACCTTTTCAGTCAAATTTGCCCGTTTTTTTTTACTTTTTAGACAATTTTCAGTAATTAAAAATAAATAAAAAAATAAAACAATCCTTACCTTTCACCTATAAATACAAATTCACCTCCACCATTTTATTTTCACAAAACTCTCTTAACTCTCTCTTAATCTTTACTCTCTCTTAATTCTCTCTTAAGTTCTTAACTCTCAAGTCTCAAGATCAAAGCCTCAAATCACTCACCAACATTCATATTCCATAATCCATAATTCCATCCTCATTTTCCATATTTTCATCCATTTTCATAGTCATCATCACTCATCACTCATCATACACACCAAATCACCAATACACCATCATGTCTTCTTTCCTTAGAAACTTAACAAAAAACGGGTAGCAAGAGCAAAAACAACCAACCTTCTTCATCTTCTCGACTACCACCACCACCACCACCACCACCAATTCCAAATGATATTCCCTTTTATGATGGGGAATGGCGGGGAGAAATGAATGGGAAAATTTAGAAGATGAGGAGGAGGTTCAAGTTGGAGACCAACAATTTCCAATACCGCCTTTCATGTCACAAGAACCACAATATGTAGGAACTCCAAGTACTGAAGAAAGTGATGCACATAACCTACCACCACTTGCACCAAGAGGAAGGGGTCGCGGTCTTCGTGGAGGCGGTCCGACAAGGTCAACCGCCTTCTCCTAAAATTCGTGAACCGAAGTCCTCAATTTTTATTCGTCACTTTAGGAAGGAGCTCGGAGTGGACAAACATGGTGAGGAGGTTTGGAAAGTGATATGTAACTATTGTGAAAATGTTTATACTTGGAAGGATGGCAATGGATACGGCACTTATACCAAGCATGTTCGAGTTCATCATCCTACCGAATTTGGCATAGATCCAACTCAAACACAACTCCAAGGAGTTTCGACTTCTTCGATTGGCGCTGTAGGTACGTCTTCTTCTTCCACTACATTTCATTATAGTGAACAAAACCATAGAAGAGGTATGGCAAAATTTGTTTGTGTTAAATGTCTTTCCTTTAGTTTTGCCGATGATGAATTCTATGAAGATTTTGCTAAACTCTCTCTTAACCCATTGCAAAAAGAATACCACGTAGAACTCTCACACGTGATATTGCAAAAATAGTCGGGAATATAAATATGGTTTAATACAAACATTTGCTAATTTATCTCAACAAGTTTCTATTTGTTCGGATATATGGAGTGATAACCGTTGTGAACATTTTTATATGGGAGTAACTTGTCATTGGATCGACAATTCTTGGACCATTCAAAAGAGATTGATTGCATATAGAGATTTTGATGATGAGCATACCGCACACAATATTGCACTTAAACTACAAAGTATTTTACAAGAATATAATTTAGTTACTAAAATTTTTTCAATGTCTTTTGATAATGCTAGCTCTAATACTGCAAGTTTTAGGAACTAATTGGTATTTGTAAACCGGTATTAGGTGGAAAATTTTTTCATATTAGATGTTTTTGTCATATTTTAAATTTATGTGTGCAAGATGGTCTATACTGCTTTACAAGATTCAATTATTCCTATTAAACGAGGTATACGGTTTATTATGAGAAAAAGTTCCAATCAAAGAAAATGGAGAGACTATTGCAAGGCAAATGATATCCGTCCCAAAAAATTTTCAATGGATGTTACAACTAGGTGGAATTCTACCTATAAACTTTTAGCGGATTCTTTTCTTTATAAGGAACAAATTTGCTTGTTTTTGTCTTCCGTTGGTTACAAATACCCCCTATTTCCTCATCAATGGAATGCTTGTGGAAGCATGATCAAATTGTTGAAAAATTTCAAGGATGCCACTTTGTCATGTTATCCGGTACGTATTATCCTACTTCTAACTTAGTTGTTGATCATAGTACTATTATTTCGGGTACATTTTGTGAATTTAAAGATGATCCCATAATTGGTCCGACCATTGTTAGCATGAAGGAAAAATGGTTGAAATATTTTGAGACAATTCCAAGTATTTTTTTAATTGCAAAAATTTTAGATCCAAGGGTTAGAATGGATGGTTTGGAACAACTTCTTACATATTACTATCAAAATTTGTTTGATGCAAATGATCCCCGTTTTCCAAATATTGATCAAATATTGTCCGATGCGAAAAATGAATTTTTAAATGTTTTTAAAGAGTACAACTCAATTTATGGTGGTGCTAGTACAAGTGAGGCTCCTCCTCGTCAAACTAGCGAAACGGACAACTCTTTTTTGACTTCTTTTTATGGAAATAGAAAGCGCTTCAGAGGAAGCGGTTCTAATGCGGAATTTGAAAAATATTTGAACACGGAATTTGAATATGATGATGAGGTTGAATTTTGCATTTTACATTGGTGGGCCAAGAGGGCGAGTTCTTATCCTATTGTTTCTAGGATAGCAAGAGAAATATTTGCTTCTCCCGCATCAACGGTTTCGGTTGAGCACGCTTTTAGCATTGGTGGAAATATTGCGGATCCGCAACGTGCAAATTTAACTGTTGAAAATTTAGAAAATCAAAATTTGTTGAATGATTGGGTCAAAGCGGAGAAAAGAGATCAAGAGCCAAAGTTTTCCTCATCCGATGAAGATTTCTTTGATTCAACATCGGGGAAGTGACGAGAACAATGACACAATCCCAATGGCCCAAATGTAAGTTGATGTAATTTATATAGTTTAATTTGTATAATTTAATTTGTTGCTTTGTTTTATTTTATATATTAGGTTTTTTTTGTTTAGATTAGATTGTTATAATTTAGATAAATATTGTAAAATACTAAGAACGAGGTTAAGGCTCCTTATGTCCTCCCTTACTTATAAAAGGGCAAGGTTGGTTGTCCCCTCATTCTAACATTTTAACAATTATTAATAAAATTTAAGGGTACCGTCCCTTTTTCTTTTATAAAATATGTTAAAATAATTTGTTTATTATTCATCTTCATCCAAATTTGTTAGAATCTTAACAGTTTTGATGGCTTAAAAGAGAAGAAAAGGAAAAGGAAGTGACCAAAGTGCACTGACCAAACTTTGGGGTTCTGGAATTTGGCATGGGCGGTCGCCCATCTCTATGGGCGGTCGCCCATGTGTGCAGAGAGTTAAACATTGCTTGAATTTGGATATGGGCGGTCGCCCACCTCTCTATGGGCGGTCGCCCGTGTGTGCAGAGAGTGAAACATTGCTTGAATTTGGATAGGGGCGGTCGCCCACCTCTCATGGGCGGTCGCCCACTTGGACAGCTTTCAAAAAAAAAAAAAAAAAAAAAAAGGCCAAAAAAGGAACCAGGAAACCAGTGGGCAGGAACCGGAACCGGCATCAAGGAACCGGAAGGGAGCCGGATTTAGGCGGTTCCGTCCGGTTCCTCCCTACCCGGAACCAGGCGGCGGACCGGAGCCGGGAACCGGAAGCAGGATGCCCATGTCTACTCTGACCTAGGCTCCTTGACCCGGATCAAAAAGATTATATTTTTTAATAAGACTAAAATTAATTTTATACACTATACTCCCTCCGTCTTAACTCACTTTCACTTGACACTTATTTTCATTTTGGGCCGTCCCATCTCACTTGACACTTTCCAAAATAGTCTACTTTTTATAATTTTATATTCACTCTACCCCACCACTCATTCTCTCTCTTCATTTTTCACCACTCAATTTATTCAACCAGCACTACTATTTACTCAACTCATTCTCTCTCTTCATTTTCTACCACACATTTTTTTTTATTTTATTCTTTTTTCTTAGTTTTTGTGCCCACCTCAAGGGTGTCAAGTGAGGTGGGACGGAGGTGGATTCAGAACTTATCGTCAGTGGGAGCAAAAAAATTATTTCGCCTAATAATAACATTCAAATCAATAATTTTATTTGAAACGTATAATATTCAATGTAAAAAAAATGACAAGATAAACTTTAGGATATTAAAATAGATTTTATTAAGAATTTCTTAAGCAATACATAAAAATTTTGCAATCACTCCATTCATTAATCTTTTAGTGATAACTTAGTTTGAAAAATGGAATCAACATTCCATTATATTTATTATAGATATGTTAAAATAAATGTGTGATAATTTTATTTTTTTGTGAAATTTATTACCCATTGACATACAAAATTTTAGGTTACCATTTTGACTCAAATTTTTGTAACACTCATTTGATTTGATTATCTTATTAAGATATTTTGTTGATTATCTTATTAAGATATTTTGGTTTAGAGTGAAAAGAAAAAAAAATGAAAGGAGTTAATAAGGGAAAGAAGGGTTAAAAGTAGAAGAAAAAAAGGTGGTAAATAGTAGGGGTGAGCACGGATCGATTTGGATCGGTTTGGATCGATAAAAAAAAATTAAAAAACTCAGTGGGGCCCATGGCTCCCACTGGTACCAACGTGGCACCACCCCTGTATAAGACTAAAAATTAGTCTTATATACTCCATAATTTAAAAGACACATTATGATACGAATTTTGATCCGGATAAATCTTTTATTTGTCTTTTGGATATTCCATATCCTAATGTGTCTTTTTGGTTTGTCAGAGGGGCCCTCCTGAAATTAATCCTTAATAATAAGATGGAACTCTACCATGGTTAGAGCCTCATTCCAAATATAATTTGTTGCAAAATTTAACGTTCAACAAGCATGAGTAATAATAACGGGAAGTTGAAAGCAAATAATAAATTCCAATGAGAGAATTAAGCACCTGATTTGCCAAGGGAGATAATCATTTTCAATTCATTTTCTGGAATTGCTTGACAACTATTGATTGCATTCTTCTTATTCAAATTATTAAAAAAAAAAAAAAAAAAAAACAAAGTGAAAGAAACAAAAACAAATCTAAACATCAATCCCTAAATTTTGCATTTATTAATTGGCAAATTGATAAATTGACCATTAATAAATGCAAAAATTGGGACTTTAAAAATTAATCATATCAAGAGATAAGAATGGAAGGATTATCGAGTAGATTTGTCTGAAAAAAGAAAAGAAAAAAGAAACGAATCGGATATGAGGAAGAACAAGAAACGGTACACAGAATGTTGGTGTTTGGTTGGTTACAAGTTACAACGTATTAGTATTAGTTATCTTATTTATCAAGATTTAGGCATTATTCTTGTACTAGTTATTCAGGGTAAGGTGGAGTATTATTAATTCTAAGCTTGTCTGTTTGGTGGCCGGAGAACGATAACCCGTTTTAATAAAAAGAGGATTATTAAACCCCTCATTATTAGTAATGTTATTAATAATTCTATTTACCAAATTAAGATGACGTTGGTGGTAACGGGACTAATTCATGTTTATTATGTCTAATATGATAGTATAAAATAATTAATATTCCGACAATATCCCCGACCTACATTTACCAAGTTACCTATAAAAGTAGACTTTTTGTTTCTTCATGATATTTCTTAATTGCAGTTGTTACTGATTTCTCTTCAACTCAGACAAAGATCTAATGGTCGTTAGAGCATGTACAGTGGTGACCGGAATTTTCGCTCAATGAATTAGCGAATCTGGTGCTTAAGCAAATTTTCGCTTACAAAAATTGATTTTCTTCAGTGGTGAGCGAATTTTTTCGCTAACAACATTTTTATAATTAATAAAAAATTAAAATTAGTTAGTTTATTTTATGAATTAGTAATATAAATTAGTTTTTCTATTTGTTCACATTACAAAATAATTATTTTAATTAAATTTATTATAATTGCATTTCTTTGTATATCTAACACTGATAAATAAACATCAATTTGATATCTAAAACGTTAAATATATTAGAATAGTAACTAACAAAGAACTTACATACAAAAACAAAGCATGAAAATAGAAGATAAAATGCTACATATGATATTAAGAGTTGTTGATCGCATATATGTGCTCGATCAAGTTTTCATATGTAGCATATACTATAGTTTTATCATATGTAGCATTTTTTTTTTTTTGAAAGCATATGTAGCATTTTTTTTTTTAAATGTTACATATGATAAATTTATGCTTAACCCAAAAATGTTACATGTGATAAATTTTTAGAGGGCCCATATATATGCTTAACGTTTTGGAATACATTTTTTAGATCTAATACCCCAATTTTTTCATGCTTTAGAAAAAAAAACCCAAATTTCTAGAATTTGAGAGAAGAATTTAATAAACGTCATTATTCCATATTCAGTTTGAATCAAGATCTAAAAAAATGTATTCCATTTTCTAGAATTACTTTGACATACATGGTGAATCGGGGACAAGAAATATGCTGAAGTTCGATTTGACAGAGTTCCTTTTAATAAGTCATCAAAAATGAAAAACTATCGAACATAAAAACTCTAAATTCGAAATCAAAGACCAAACCTAAAAAGTGTATTGACGATGACGAATAAACCATGTTGATGGTGATGACAAGAGGAGATCGACGAAGAAGTGGATGGCAAAGGGGATGACTAAAGGTGGTAATGGTGACCAAAATTAGCAGGATTTTATTATGCAGATCAATTGAGGATGGACGAGATTTTGAAACGCAGAGAATAACGGGTTACTTTTCTGAAAGAAGATGTAATCCGTCTGAGACATAAGACGAGAATTAATAATACCACTCCTAGGTCGGGATAATTAGCGAAGGGATTAGGGAGTAATCCTAACAGCGCGTATTATTAATACCCACGCACATATCTATCAAACAACGTTTAATTCAGGATTAATTATCCCTCAAAATTATTCAGGGTCAAGACAGCCAACCAAACGGCCCCCTAGTATCATGAAAAGAGTGGATTATTAAAAAAAAGGGTTATTACCGCCTAGTCCTTCATCCTAATCGTAACTATCATTTAAGAAAAACATTTTGAAAATTAGTCAACTAATCCGATATTCGGAATCAATATTACCATAGGATCTAGAAACCATTATACTTTATTTAAATGACATAATTACCCTACCCCTAACTAAAACACGTACCCTCCCCTCCACATGACGCACTGTCAATGCGCACACACATATTTGATTGCTCTTTCTCTCACACACTTTCTCTCTCTAACTTCCTCACCTCCGCCGTTTTAAGGGCCGGCCCAAGGGGAGGAAGGGAGGTGGGCGCTCGACCGGGGCCCACGATTTGAAGAGGCCCCTAAATTTCTTGATCTTTGTAATATATATGCGTGCATTATTTGAAGGGTTTGTTGCGAAAGAAGGCCCATTATTGACTTGTGTTTACCAATTCAAGGCCCCATATTTCAATTTCATCGATTTAGGATTGCATATGACCAAATGTTATGTTTAGAACCTATTAACAAAAATTATTAATAAATTCTTAGATTATGTCTCAACTAAAATTTATTAAGGGTTTTTACCAATAAATCCCTGGCAGAGGTGGAATTTACCAAAATATCTACAACATTTCAAAACTGCCCAATAAATCCCTAGGTTTAAATCGATTTTACCAATGGTGCCATTGCACAAGCAAAGGAACCAAGATCACACCAGAGATTCAAACACATACTTCGACGTTTTCACCTTATCCGAGAGATTTGTAATAGGGAAGACGTAAAGATATGCAAAGTAGACACTAATGACAACGTGGCAGATCCACAAACTAATACTTTACCACAAGCCAAGCATGATGGTCATGTTAGTTCCATGGGAATCTCGATTCATGAGAGATTGGGCCTAGTGCAAGTGGGAGACTGTTGGTGTTATGCCACTAGGCCTATATGTTTATAGACTTATATGTTGACATTATTTATTAATATATGAAAAGTTTATTATTTGATTATTATATGTTTTGCATATTTATTGTAATAATCTCCGTCCCTAATTATTAAGTGAATAATTAGTATAAATGTTAATGGATAATCATGTGATGATTATACACATAGAGATGCACATTAAATTTATGGGTACTTGTTAGAGAACAAGTATTTGGACTTGACAGTATGAGATTTATGTCATGGTCAAATGTCATAATTAAATCTCATATGATTACTTCATTTAGTCATTGGACCAGAGATTATCATGACCTTCCACATGATGAACATTGTGTTTGATTATAGTCAAACGTTATCTTAACGGGATAATTATAAACGCTATTTTTGGAATAATCGGATTCATGTTGGGAAGGATGATAAATCAAGATGGAATTTGTCCCTCGAAGAGAGATGTTTGCTTGGGCCCCTCGATGAGTGATAATGATGAAAGTATGTGGTCACATCCCAATAAGAGATTGGATTATGATTATACTCAAGATCGAAAAAGCATTGAACAAATACAAGTTGACGTGGACCATGATTTGTGTTCAATATGACATCGTGAGACAAAGGGATAAATGGAAGTGTACCATTGGAAACGTGAACTCTAAACGTTATATTAATTGGGTAGACATAATGGCTTGCTAGAGTTTGCTTATGTTTTATGAGGGTCGAATTGTTCGAACTCATTACCAACATAATATAATCCTATTGGGTCACACACAAATAGAGCTAATTGGTAAAATAATGAAGAAGAGACAATATGGGAAAAAAATACCACGTTGCCATATTATGCCGCGCGACATAGTATGCCAGGCAATGACAGATCACAGGAAAGAGATTTGTACCTGGTTTATCACTTTACACTTATGAAGTGTATAAAATAAACCACGCTGGCTTGATATGTCGTGCGATATTGTCTGCCAGGCAAACACAGCTCATTCCAAACAGCTTTCTACCTGGTTTATTCCTTTGCTTTTGAAGTTAAATGATAAACCCCATCCTTTGATCAGTATATATAGCCGAATTTTCAGAAATGAAATCTCTCTCTCTCCCTAATATATACATTCACATTGATTTGATCAAGTGAAAGGATCAAACACTTGTCCCACATATTGTCTATGTTCTTCAAAGGCTTGAAATTGTTTCAAGAAGTAAACCTAGCAGTTCAGCAAGAATTGTTCTGGATTAGCTCAAAGGTGTGGATACTGTTGGTGTAATGCCCTAGGCCTATAGTTGATAGGCTTGTAATGTTGACATTGTTTATTATTATATGAGAAATTTATTATTTGATTATTATATGTGTTTGCATATTTACTGTAATAATCTCCGTCCCTAATTATTATGAATAATTAGTATAAATGTTAATGGATAATCATATGATGATTATACGCATAGAGATGCGCATTAAATTTATGGGTACTTGTTAGAGAACAAGGTACTGGACTTGACTCGCATGAGATTTATGTAATGGTCAAATGTCATAATTAGATCTCATATGGTTACTTCATTTAGTCCTTAGACCTGAGATTATCATGACATTCCACATGATGAACGTTATCTTTGATTATAGTTAAACGTTGTCTTAACACGATAATTATAAAGGCTATTTTTGGGATAACCGAATTCATGCAGGGAAGGATGATAAGTCAAGATGGAATTTGTCCCTCCGAAAAGAGATGTTTGCTTGGGCCCTTCGATGAGTGATATTGATGAAAGTGTATGGCCATACCCCAATAATGTATTGGATTATCAATATACTCTAGATCGAAAAGCATTGAACATAAACAAGTTGACGTGGACCATGACTTGGTTCAATATGACATCGTGAGACAAAGGGATAAATGAAAGTGTTCTATTGAAAACGTGAACTACTTACGTTGTATTATTTGGGTAGACATAATGGCTTGCTAGAGTCCGCTTATGTTTTATGAGATTCGAAATGTTCGAACTCATTTCCAACATAATATAATCCTATTAGGTCACACACAATAGAGCTAATTGGTATAAACAATGAAGAATGGACTTAATGGAAATTTTGGGAAAATTGGCCTTGTGGGAATGGTATGCCGCGCGGCATACCTTGCCAGACAAGGCTTGGCCCAGGAAACGGCTACCTAGCTGGTATGTTTTGTCGTATTTATGAATAATGATAAAATATACCACGCTGGAAAGGTATGCCGCGCGGTATACCTTGACCAGGCCAGGTACAGCTCTCAGCTTGACTTTCTAGCATTTGGTTTATTCCTTGCTTTATGAAAGTTAATGATTAAACCCATCCCATGATCAGTATATGTACGAGTTAGGTTGATGAAGGAGGTTGCTACAACTTGCTAGAAGTGTTCTATTTTGCTTAAGCTCTCTTTCTTCCTTAAACTCTCATAATATACACTCACATTGATAGGATCAAGTGTGAAGATCATTTCCATTGTTGTTGCCTTCTTCATTACCTTGAAAGTGTTTCAAGTTACTGAATCTAGCAATTCCACAAGAAGAGTTCTTGGGTTTGCCCATATTGTGTGGATACCGGTAGAGGGTCTTTGCCTTAAGATCTCAAGTTCGAGTTTCCATTCAAGTGTTCGTTGCTCAAGAGGGATTGAAGCTTGAAGTAGTACCTGGACATATTCATAATCTACTAGGGAAAGCGTTATAAGGTATGTTACCATTCTAACTCGTAGGAATCTATGTTTTAATTGTATAGAACGGATCCGTGGCTCGGGTTTTACGTTATAGAAATGCTTAATTCCGCTGCGCATGGACCCGTAAAACCCAACAAATACAAATAGAGGATCTTAGCTCCTAACAAGATCAAGATCTGAGAGTTCAAGGATTGAAGCTTGAAGTTTGTGACCGGGATCATAATACATAATCTACTAGGGAAAGCGATTTAAGATATGCACTATATTCTATCTAATAGGAATCTAAGATTTAATTACATAGAACGGATCCTTGGCTCGGGTTTTATGTTTAAATTTATTCTATATTCCGCTGCGCATGGACCCGTAAAACCCAACAAATACATATACTTGGATAAAAACCAATCACATGATATAAATCGAAATCAACATCGTAAGTGAACGTATAAACCGAGGTACGAACATGGGCTTGCCTAAGTTGGGCCCAAATGGATTGGGCCATAAACATAATCCAGCATACAAGTATCAGGGCCGAGGAGTATCTTCCTCGTATGCCGAGGATCATCCACATCGGCCTTATATCACTTACTTGGGCCGCCGTACTCCGAGATATCTTCAAGAGACGAGGAGAGAAAAGTATTTACCTCGTCATATCATCAAAGTGACGAGGAGACAAAATCATTCACCTCGGCATATTATCATGTCGACCAATCATCAAATAACGAGGAAGCTAAATCATGTACCTCGGCTTAATTGCCAATGCCGAGGTAAAACATTCTTGCTCCTCGGCGTTCCGGCTAGCAGATTACACAGTCCTTATCAAACAAGGATTCTACAGTCATGGTCCAATCAGGATTACAATCACCAACACCAATTCAAGTCAAACAGTGACTCCTTAACAAATATAATCCTCTTAGGATTATGTCTTATCTCTTTACAAGTTCACTTCAACATGGATTCTATCAATCCATCCCTATAAATACAAGCCCTATGGCTTATTATTCGGGACGTTACTTTCTAATATACAGAAACTCTGTCAATTCAGTTTCTCATCATCAAACCGTGAACTTACTCTCACGCCGGAGGGCCTTTAGCCGGATCCGCCCCGGCTTAGTTTACGTGTTTTCTCTTATTTTCAGGCCTCGCAATCTCCGGAGCATTCATCACTTTGATTTGGGCTGATTTGACGATTTTGACATCATCAGTAAGGTATAAACTTCTTGAATCTTATATCATCTTTAACTTACTTTTGATTCATTATTCAGATTCATATAGGTATCACCATAAAAATTTCACCACAAGCCCATGTGATTATCACCATACAGTTCCCCTATCAATTTCGGGATCATACCGGCATCTCTAATTAACACATTTTCAATACTGGTATCACCAACCCACACACAACTCGAGTTCATATTGGTATCACCAAATAGTATGGGCTCATACCGATATCATTTTTCAAATCTCATTCTTGATTCATATTGAATGTTAAGACAAATTAACATCATAAAACTTCAAACCCACTTCTCATTCAATTTATTTGACAACTTAACAACAATTTATAACCCTTATTAACATTTCCACTCATACAAGGTTTTCTTCTTTAATTACACCAAGATACAAATCATATGTGTAACTATAACATACTTGTACCATTATAATTCAATAATACCAGTCTATAAACATGATTAATCCAATTTCTAATATAGTTAACAACACATAAAATGACCTTGTATTTTCTCAAATAACAAAATCTTCATCTATAATTCAAGCAATTATTAGATATTTCAAGAATTTTATAGAAGGATTAAACTTACATGATGTAAAGGGTCTTTCTTTTTAATAAAGCTTTTCTACCTATTAAACTTAGAAAATTATAGTTTAAAAGTTTCCTCTTTATGTTCTATAACTCCGATGAAGGATTCAAGATGAGAAAAGTTGAATTGAGGCTTCAATTTGGAGCTTGTAAACCATTTTTCTTACCTAGGGTTTGATGTGTGTGTTTCTAGTGTATATAGAGTGACGAGGATGAAGATAATCCAAAAAAGTGGGTATTTATATTTCATCAACCAAGCATTAGGTGTCATTTAATTTCTAACTTCTAGTTAGTGGGGTTAAGTTGGTGGTAGTTAATACTTCCTCCGTCCCGTGTAAGATTTTCTTTTTGCTATTTTGACGTTCCATATAAGATTTTTTTTTTTCTAAAATGGTAAAAAATCTTTACTATTCTCCCCACTCATTTTCTCTCCTACTTTACTTTTACACTCACAACACCAATCAACTTACTATTCCCTACCCTATCTTTTCTCTCCTACATTACTTTTCATATTTACAACACTTACACCTCTTACATATTTTTTTAATTTCCGTGCAAAAATAAAAAAAGAAATCTTATGTGGGATGGAGGGAGTATTTGTTAACTTTAATTGCACAATTTGTCTTAAACACCACTTACAATCAAGGTTGTATAATAACCCTCATTAATTATCCTTAAATTAGGATTATTCAACATTAATCATTAACCTTGGGTTAAACTTTAGGCTAACAGAACTAATGAAAATTAACTATAGGGACTAAATTGAAATTAAAAAAAATATTGAATTCATTAATTTTCATAAATCTCACCAATTGATGAAAATTATTATTTCCTATGCTCAAAATATCTAATTTTAAAATTAATACTCAATCTATACCAATTAAATGTAAATGATCAGGGACTGTTGGGGAATTTCGGGAAAATCTAGCCCAAACAAGCTTAGCATGGTTGCATTGATTGTGGACCCGCCACACTCTAATTAAAAGCACTAATAAATTTTTGACACCTTATTTTGTAACCCAATTTTACAATATTTTTTTAAAGAGAAAATTACCTCCTAGTCCCTGAATAATACCCAATCTACATCTTAAGACAACATATTATCTACTCTCTCTCTCCCATAGAATCTTATCCACTTTGTCATTTAGGGCGTCACATTAATAAGTCACACTTTCTAAAAAAGAAAGTACTTTCTCCGTCCCAGCAAGAGTGTCACCCTTTTAGGGGTGGCACGTAAATTAAGGAAAAAAAGGGGAAGAAAAAATGTTGTGAGTGTAATTTGAAAATATGAGAGAGAATTAGTGGAGTAAATAGTGAATTTAAAAAGTGTTGTGAGTGTAATAGTGTTTTAGAAGAGAGAATGAGTGGAGGGAATAGTGAGTGGGTGTAATGGAATATTAATAAAAAATTCCCTTTTTAGGAAAGGTGACGCTTCAAACGGGACGCTATTTTGAGTATAAAGTGACACTTCTGCTGGAACGGAGGGAGTATATAATATTTTTTTATTGATGAGACCCACTTGTTATACACACAACAACTATCCACTTACTATTCCCTACCCCATTTTCTCTCTCTTACACACTCACTTACTTTTATAATATTATTTCTTAATTTTCGTTGCAAACAGTAAATGGGTACAATTCTCTGAAACGGAGTTAATTTACATCCTAATCTCACAAAATATTTTATCTTAACGGAGTTAATTTACATCCTAATCTCACAAAATATTTTATCTTACCGTATAATCCCTCGCCATTTTTAAGATAACTACCCTCCCCCTCACCCTCACCCTCACCCTCACCCCTAAATACACACACACTCTCTCACACACACTCGTTCTATATCTCTAATATCTCTTCGGTCACCCTTTCCCCAACTCTGATGAACCCTTCCCCTCCCTCAACTCCGGCGAACCCCACCCCAACTCCGGCGAACCCCTCTCCTCCCCCAACTCTGGCGAACCCCTCCCTCCCCCAACTCCGGCGAACCCCTCCCCTCCCCAACTCTGGTATCTCTCACACAGATTCACTCTCTCTATTTCTCCAACGAGCAATCCCCGAACATCTCCTTCTCCGGTCGCCGCTGCAACTCCTTACTATGGTGCCGCCATCACAGATCTGTCTGGATCCAAACCATTTCAGCAAACTCAGATATGGATTTCTCCAGCTGAAAACTAAATTGCTGATTTATGCATTTTATTTAATTTTTCTCAAATTAAGAGGGAAATATCAACGATGAAGCTGATTAAGCACCCCAATGTGTTGAATCTTGTTGAGGCATGGGCTGCAAAATTATGATTTTCTGCAAACAGTACCGCCACATTTGTTTATCATCTTCCGGTTTATTATCTCTGTCATTGCCAAATGGCCTAGTTAAAATATGACTAATCTCATATAAAACTTTGACCCCGTTGGAATTGTTCCGTAAAATAAGGACTCAAATTTAGTGATACTAGTAATTAACCATTAATCGGGAATGACCATATTTAACCATGCCTTTTAAGGTACTTGTGTTAGCAATGTTTTTCTTGACTACTTCTGGGTAATATTGCATGATGGAAACTGTACCAAAACATATGTATCTATTTTGTGAACACTTTACATGCAAGTTTACAAATTAAAGCAAACATAATTGCATTTTCGTCATGTACATAAAAATGGAGTAGCTACATATTTTCTCATTCTAAAGGAAGAATTTAGTTTCAAGAGACATATTTACTGATAAACTGATAAGTCCTCACTTCTTTGGTTGTCGGAGAGGTCACATGAGTAAAAAAATAAAAAGGTTATTAATAGTTTAGTTGATAACTGTGAACTTACTGATAAGTTCTCAGCTGTTTGGTCACCGGGGTAAAAAAAAAAATCTTTTTAGTTTAATTGACAACTGAAAACTTATTGATAAGTACTTAGTTGTTTGGTCACCGGAGAGGTCATCGGAGTAAAAAAAAGTTTTTAGTAGTTTAGTTAACATCTGAGAACTTGAGAACTTATTGATAAGTTCTTAGTTGTTTCGTCGCCGAATAGGTCATCGGTGTTTAGAAAAAAAAGGTTCTTAGAGTTTAGTAGACAACTAAAAACTTACTGATAAGTTCTCAGTTGTTTGGTCGCCGGAGAGGTCACCGGAATAAAAAAAAAAGGTCCTTCGTAGTTAATTTAACAACTGAGAAAGAACTTACTGTTAAGTTCTCAGTTGTTTGGTCGCCGGAGAGGTCACCGGAGTACAAAAAAAGGTTCTTAGTAATTTAGATTACAACTGAGAACTTACTGATAATTTCTCAATTGTTTGATCGCCGGAGAGGTCACCGAAAAAAAAAAAGTTCTTAGTAGTTTAGTAGACAACTGAGAACTTACTGATAAGTTTTCAATTGTTTGGTCAACGGATTGGTCAACGAAAAAAAAAAATTCTTAGTAGTTTAGTAGACAAATGAGAACTTACTGATAAGTTCTGAATTATTTGGTCAACAGATTGGTCAATGGATTGGTCAACGGATTGGTCAAAGGAGCAAATTTTTTTTTACAAAAGTCACCGGAGTTGGTGATGGAGAAGATGAGGAGAGGTGACCTAAAATGATGGTGGTTGAAGAGAAAGTAAAATGATAAGGAGAGTGTAATTAGTGAAATGAGTGTACTTATAAACTAGATACTATTTGATTCGATAAAATATTTTTTGTCTTAAAAAGTAAATTAGGTAATATTGAGGAACTATATGGTTAATGCCCTTTTTGTAACTTTATTATATCTATTTTCACATTCACAATTCAACTTCTCACACACTCACAGTGGCACAACACACAGAGGCAAGATTAAGGAAGAAGGGATTTCTTTATTATTTTGTACAAATGAGATTGAAATTCCCTTGAAAACCGTCACCACCACCACCATCCTTATTCATTTCAATTTCAATTCCAGTTCCAACTGATGCTACCATGGCCCGAGGCAAAATGGGCTCATATTTCGAACTGTCGAGTTAAACTTAATGGACTCACATCCCGAACTGTCGAGTTAAACCTAATGGACTCACATCTCGAACTGTCGAGTTAAACCTAATGGGCTCACATCTCGAACTGTCGAGTTAAACCTAATGGGCTCACATCCTGAACTGTTGAGTTAAACTTATGTGGACTGGCCCACCTAACGGCCCAAAGAGTACAATAAGCGGGAAGTAACTATCTCTAATAATGGGCTAAGCGGGAATATCATAGGCAAGAAGAGCCATCCCGCGGGAATAAAGACATAATAGAACAGACGGCTCGTGATCCTAGTCAAAGGGTATATTGGGAAGGAAAACTTGACTAAACCTTGGATAACAAGATAAGAATGAGTATATGCCTGGTCCCCACAAAATCAGGATCGTCACATGGCAGAGGGAATGTTCCCTAACAAACTCTTTTGGACTTATGCAGGAACCAATAGAACGATGACACGTGTGCCCTAAGGCACAAACCGCCTCCCTTGGATGGCACATGCACCTCGCGTGCTAGTGCAGTATAAAAGGAAAGAGACATCAATCCTAGAAGGTACATTCTAACTCAGGCTGGATACACTACACAGTACTTGTACTTTCACGTTTCTAGACTTATACTTTTCGTCGCTTATTCTCATACCAGAGGGGCTTTCGCCGGAAGTGCCCCCGGCCTAGTGACGTATGTTCGTGTGTGCAGGCCCAAGTACGAAGAAGGAGCACGATTATCTACCTAGACTACTATAAGGCCATATCCTTGTGTGCTGCTCAAGTTAGCTAGCACGCATCAGTGGTTTCATTGCCGGGACCTGAATCTCTTCGATTTACTAGTTTTCTTATTGTTTTTCCAAAATTCTCTTCGAATCTCCTTCATTTTCTGGAAATATTTCTTCACTTTTTCTTGAGTTGGTCATAAAAATCCCAGAACCTTATTTTCTAAGCCCAGAAAACACCAAAAATGGTTCAACATGAAGTAACTCCAACAAAAACCATCCCAGCCACAAATTACACAACCCTAATTAGGAGTGAATTTGAGATCCCACCTGGGTCAAATTTATACATCCAAGGCTTGGAAATGGAATCTGAAGTGCAGCGGAGGCAAGAGAGAGACAGTCAGGCAACTATTATGGCTGGGGCGGGAACAAGTGGTCCAGGCAGGGTGCAGCCAACTGCTATTCCAGATACGATTGTTGCTATTGAGATTGAGCGGATTAGGGCTAACAATCAACTTCTAGTCCAGATGATAGCTAACAACAATCGGCTGGCTGAGCTCAACCAAGACTCGACTGCCATCCCGCTGAACTTGGCTGGTCATTTGGTTGGCGGGAATCAACAAGGCGAAAAGGATCTAAGTCTTAATGTCTCACAAAATCACCACCGACAGTTAGTTGCCTTTTCACCTCCTCGAGATAAGGAAAGATAGGAAAGGTTAGAGGCTGAAAGCACGCCAATTAAAATTTGCATTTTAAGGGAAAATGACGTTTTGTGAATTTTGGGAGTCGCCACGCCGTTTTAAGGAAAACATTGAAAAACCATTAATTTTAGAGAAAATAGGGTTCGGGGGTCAGGTTACATTTTGGGAAGAACCGAAGGTTCACCCAAAACGCCTCACGAATGAGTTTCTTTTTCTTTACATCTTAAACATTTAAAAGTGTGTGCGATTTGTGTGAGACAATATATTTATATTTTTTAATTTTGTATTAATAATCTGTAAAAAACTTACATCTTGTGAGCCACTTTGTGTGGGGGGCCACGTCCCGATTTACATTTGAGAAAACGGATTACAATAGAGAAATAAACTGATTACAGTTGAAAAAGAAAGCCCTGTAAGGCCTATCATGCCGGGCAGCATGTGAAGCCAAGGTACAGGATTTTTGCAAGTGCTCTTGCAGGAAGAATCAAAGTACTTTTAACATTTGAATGATATTGAAATTAAATTACAGAGACTAAAACATGCATGTTTGATCATATCATTAGATAATAAATCACATAGAACACATATATATGCATAAATATGGAAATAAGCAAGAAAGAAAGAGAAGAGAAAAGGGTGTCACCTTTGTAGACCTCAATTCCTATACCAAGTTAGGTATAAGAATCTTCAATATCAGCTACAGAACCAGTTCCAAAAACCCAGAGATGAATGATTCGGAGGTTGGTGAGCAAAAGTATGAAAGGCGTGAAGAAGTGTGTGAATTGTGAGAGAGAATGAGTGAATTATGTGAATTCTCAGCTTGTATGTGGCTGAGAATATAGTTCACAGAGTCTCTTTTGATGTATACTGAAGTTAGATGGAAATTGGATCCTTAAAATGAAGGGTAGAGGCTTCATTTTATATTTGGCCTCATGTGGCTAGTTATGCCGCGCGGCATGAGGAGCCACAACGGCTTTTTGAAGACACAAGGCATCAAACAGGTTGGAAGGTGGTTGGAAAGTGGTGTGCACTGAGATTTGGGGTCTGGCTTATCATGCCGCGCGGCATGATGAACCAGCATGGCTTATTTTATAAGAAAAGTGAAACCAGGCAGCATGGGCAAGGTATGGCCGTAGCCTTTGTGAGCTGGGGCTGCTTGGCTTATCATGCCGCGCGACATGATGAACCAGATGGGCAGTTTTTCTCATTTTGTCTTACATACAAGGATAGTTTAGGTAGTAAATTCCTATAAAGTCCTTTAAAGTATTGGAATGAAATGCCCCTGTACTAGAAACACCCTTATTGCACTTTTATTGTCTAAAAGGCATTGCGAGTTAAAATTGGGGTACTTACAGTAGCCCCTCGGCAACGTCACTTACGAAGGAAGTGGGGTTGTCGATAACAGGATCACAAGCTTAACGAGCGGCCGGTGGGAAAAGAGAAGCACGACCAAAGTGGTCAAGTGATTGGACCTTTGAGAAAGGATTCCTACGTATCCCTAAGAGGGAAATCAAGCCTGGTCGTAGTTCGATGAAATGAGAACGTGCCGCGCCTCAATCCTAGAATGATGTGGATGACTATTATGGGGAAGTCGCCCGAGTTTTGACCATTCGAAGGACGTCACCTGAGATATGACTATTCGAAGGATGTCACCTGAGTTTTGACCATTCGAAGGACGTCACCTGAGACACTATTCGAAGGATGTCACCTGAGTTTTGACTATTCGAAGGACGTTACCTGATGTTTGACTGTTTGAAGGGAGTCACCTGAGATTTGACTGTTTGAAGGGTTTGAAGGGATTCACCTGAGATTTGACTATTCGAAGGGAGTCACCTGAGATTTGACTGTTCGAAGGGAGTCACCTGAGATTTAACTGTTTGAAGGGAGTCACCTAAGATTTGACTGTTTGAAGTGAGTCACCTAAGATTTGACTATTTGAAGAGAGTCACCTAAGATTTGACTATTTGAAGGGAGTCATCTAAGATTTGACTATTCGAAGGATGTCACCTGGGATTTGACTGTTCGAAGGATGTCACCTGGGATTTGACTGTTCGAAGGATGTCACCTGGGATTTGACTATTTGAAGGATGTCACCTAAGATATGACTATTTGAAGGATGTCACCTGGGATTTGACTGTTCGAAGGATGTCACCTGGGATATGACTGTTCGAAGGATGTCACCTAAGATATGACTATTCGAAGGATGTCACCTAGGATATGACTATTCGAAGGATGTCACCTAGGATATGACTATTTGAAGGATGTCACCTAAGATATGACTATTTGAAGGATGTTACCTAAGATTTGACTGTTCGAAGGATGTCACCTAAGATTTGACTGTTCGAAGGATGTCACCTAAGATTTGACTGTTTGAAGGGAGTCACCTAAGATTTGACTGTTCGAAGGATGTCACCTAATGATGATTTTGTGACGACAGATGGGATGGACACAAAAAATGAATATTATTTGAGAGCAAATAATAAAAGCAAGGGCAATGTAGTAAATTAACCACAGTGATAAACATGGGATAACATCACAGGACAATGTGTAAAATGAGGCCACAAATTTGTGAACAATGGAACCACAGGGGTGAACTTGTAAAATAAGGCCACAGGGCATGAGATGCCGCGCGTCATGGCTTAACATGCCGCGCGACATACTAAGCCCGGCGGCCAGACCTAAAATACGAGCAGGCTTCCTCGATTCAACTCATTTTTTCATTTCAATTGAACAGCAAAGCGAGAGAGAAAAGGAGAGAGAAAGCGACGAGAGCTAAGAGGGAGTTTAGAGTCAATTTCATCAAGAATTCGTTGTCCTATTCGTGAAAATGCCTCCTCGTGCTCGTCCTACCAAAAGAGCGGACCAACACGCGGCGCAAGGGACTCGGAGAAAGAATGTGCAGCGAAACAATAGGTCGTTCTTCCCCGACGCAGTGAGGGGTCATTTCTATCCTCAATTGGACAAACATATTTCCGTCGGGAGACGCGACGTGTTGAAGGATCGATTTTTGATTTTGAATCTTGATTTTTAGATTTTTTTTTTTTTTTTGAATCTTGCATTTCTGAAATTGCATGTTGAAAATAGTATGGAAGATATTGAAATTATATGATGAAAATACGAAAAGAATGTATGCTAAACTTGGATTAATTTTGTTAGAAAAGTGGGACGGACCCAAAGTGATTTAGCAGTAATCTACGCATGATGTTAAGTTACTGAAATATGTGTTAATACCTGTGCTGTGTTTACCTGCAGGACTTGCGCACTAGAGGATCCTCAGAGGTCATTGGTCGATTATGGGCCGAGTTGCCGGGGAGTGTCGATGATGAGCATTCGCCCAAGGGCAAGGTATACATTGCTGGTTTTGGCCAGTTTTTTGAGATGGCGGGGCCCATGGGTGACACTTTGAGGAGTGCTGAGCTGATGCGGGCATTCCGTCAGTTTTGGTGGGAGACTACCCACTCTTTTCACTTACAGTGGGGTGAGTCTACAGTGACTCCTTGTGACTTCACCGTGATCACGGGACTCCGATTTACGGACCAGCCCATATATACCGCCGATCCTGCTGAGGGTCTCACTGATGAGCAGATTGTCGAGTTGATCGGCTTTCTTCCCCAAGTCAGAAAAAGGAACGGTTTTGAGATAGGCGAGGTCCATGGTCAGATCAAGGAACAGATTAGAGCCTATCCTCCATATGTTGATGATTCTCCCGAGAGCCGGCTTCGAGCCGAGAGGCTAGCTAGGGCCTTCGTGTGGGCAGGGTTATCGGATTTGCTTTTTCCGAATGCTACTGCTACTGCCCTGACTGCATTGCTTGAGCCTTTGAGGGTTTGGGACAATGTAGTTAACCTGTCCTGGGGAGAGGCAGGTTTAGCCGAGATGTATCTCGCTCTGGATGATATCAGCAGGGGGGAGGTTAAATCCTTCAACTGCTGTCAGCTGGCTTTTGAGGTAGTTCTTTTATCTTTACTTCTTTATTTGCACTATTATCATCCTTTGTAATCTAAACCCTCGTATCTGTTCTTCTTTCAGGCCTGGGCTTATGAGATCTTTGGCTGCTACGCCTGGCAGGTCGAGAACGCTTTCCCATTGATACCCATCCCGCTCTCCAGCGTTGGACAAAGCGGCTAGGAAGCAAGCTAGGGTAGAGGGAGTGAGGTGCAGAGTGACCCTTTCATATGCTGATACTCTAGCTACATTGAGAGGGGTGCCCGCTCGTCTTTCTATGTTCCCATGGACTGGCAGGTATGATGGGGATGATTTTGATCGCGCCCTTGAGCTGACAGCCTGTCGCAAGCTCCTGGTGGGTTTGACCGGCGACGCTTTGTACTTGGGAGAACGGGTCGGTAGGCAACATGGGTACAACTGGCCTGCCTTGGTACCTTTGGATCCCCCTGCCCAGATGTGGCACCCTCGTAGGCTGGAGAATGTGGCGGAGTTGATCCAGGGGGTTGCGGCTGCGCAGTATACTCAGCCGGGAGATTATTCTTTATACATTGCTCGCAGACTGCAGTCCCCTCAGATGGGAACGGGATATGATGCTCGGGGTGCGGGCCCTTCCACCGGACATGTGGCCAGACCACCTCTGCCTCCGACATTCATTGACTATCAGGGTGACGGCGGCGTCCGGAGGACTCACATAGAGATGGACCACATTCATCCTCGTCTTCGTTTGCCACCAGGATCGCGATCTGTAAGTATTTCAGTCATTTATTCTTGATGCATCTTCCTGTTTCTTTAGACTGCTTGAATATCAAGACCTGTTTGCTAAAGTCTTTTTTTTTTTTTTTGGTTTGATTGTAACAGGTTTCTGCTCAGTCTTACAGGCATCTTGCTCGAGCTTATACTGGGACTGTGAGGCTGGTTCACTGATTACAGAGAAGAGTGAGGCACTGGAAGAACCAGTGCAGGTCTCGGGATTCGGTGAACGTCTCTCCTCCTGGCCAGCCGCAGCAGAAGAGGGGCCGATCTGAGGCCGGCACTAGCGGGAGTGGATCTGGGATTAGGACAAAGAATCCCAATGTGCCTCTGCATGACGGCGATGATGATGAGGAGGATGTTGAGGCTGATCCTTATTTCTTGGATGACGACGAGATATACTCCCTAGGATCATGTTATGTCTATTTAGCTTATGTACCCCGTGGAGGGATGAAACACTTTATTTGCTTTTATTATTTCATTATTCCTTATTTTATTCTGTTAAGACACTGTAATTGTTATTTATGTATTTATTCTTTTACTTGCACTTGCGTGAGTCCATTAGAAGTGAAAATGGATGGAGTAATGAATATGTGTATATGGTGTTGTGTGAGTGCGTGAACCCTCTCCCATGCGTTTGAATGTGTATATATGTGATGTGAATGTGCGTGAGTAGAGGTATGCAGCTACAACGAGTTGGGGAATGCCCTGGAAAATTACTGATGTTGGCCATTTGCTGTGTTGGCTTGAGATGCCGCGCGACATGGCCAGTCATGCCGCGCGGCATGATGAGCCTTACTGGCAGACTTTTTCCAGGCTGTTTCCAAACTATCTACTTGATATAAAAATATTACAAATCTTATCCAGATATCAGATCCCATCTAGAAAACGGGCATAACAGCCCCAAACACAAAATTTGCACTCAATAAAGTCTTCCTATTCAAGGTCCAAACTTTCCATCAAAATGGAGCATTACAATGACGCAATTGCCTCTCGGGAGCCTCAGTTTCAAAGGGACATCAAAGAATTGACGAGATTTCACCAAAGTCAACATCGGGAGCTTATCGAAAAAAGGTATGGCATGCCTTGCATCTGGGCGCTGAAAGATTGGAGGGTTGACTGGGATTTGCTCCGTGCCGCGTCGAGATGCAGGATGCGAGCGGCATGTCTTCACTCTGTCATACAATGATCTAGCCCCGAGCAATGGAAAACTTTCGGGCGGCGGCTGCTTTGACCGATTTGGGGATGATATCATTTCCGCGAGATCGCCGATCGGTGGTAGAGCGGCTTTTCGACTTCTTGAGGCTACCCACAAACCGGTATCATACATGATTGTCGACAATCTTTTCATAGATATAACCCGAAATGACTAAAGTAGCCCCAGTCTAAAGAATGACTGATGAAGCCCAACATGAAGAATTTCAATGCGGCCCCAATAAATGACTAGAGTAGCCCCAGTTCAAAGAATTGGCTTGGCGAAACCCTAGCTTTAAGAAGCTCAACGCATCCCTACGCAAGTAAAATTAGCGTGTAATCAAAGAAACAACTCCTCTCAAATTTACCCTAGTCGATCAGGTTAACCGCAAGCAAATGTAGAAGAAAAGAATTTTCAAAAAATATATACAAGCAGGGGCATATCTCTTGAAAGAGGGGAACAGATCCCGATTTTGTGTTATTTGGTGACCTCAAAGTGAGGCGCAAAAAACTCGCTTTGGGTTTGACTCTTTTGAGAGAGTATAATCATGAAAAGGTTTGTAAAAGTGTATGGAAGGCACCCCTGCTGACAGAAAGACAGTGTTTAGCTCTATTTTTCTAAAATGTAGAAAAAAGAAGACTTATTAAGACATCTGAAAACCTGTCTTATTTACAATGATCACAAGATTGCTTAAAACCTTTTATTAATGTTCAGGTTATTCAACTACTAATCTCGATATGAACAAAAATTTTAATGAATCATGAGGAGAAAGCCGGTGATGTCCAAGAGTCAAAGTTGGCGAACTATGAAAGACGCTTGTATACGGGAGAGGCCATTGATGAGACTGAAGTCATGAAATTTGAAAGTGTATGAGAGAGGTCATTGATGAGACCAGGATTTGCAAGGATATGTTTATGAGATCTAAAAGAGATTGTGACCAGGACCATTTACGGTTGCCTACGTTCCCCTCAATGTGAGGAGCTCGGGTCGCCGTAGTTCGGGCAAGTCCCGAATTAAAAAGAGATGATCTGTGATAGGAGTTATTGTTGCCTCTGCGATAAGAGTGATCTTTGTTTTTCGGGGAGAAAAACGAAAAGAAGAATGAGAGTTGAAAGATTTTTCGAGAATTGAGATTCTGTGAGGATGAAGATTCCTTTAAGAACTGGAGAGCATTTTGAGAACCTTTTGAGAATCCCTCTTAAGAATTTGGGGGTTCTTCTTCTTTTTTTTTTTAATTGGGTGATTTTTATTTATTTATTTATTTTTATTTTTAGAAGCTCTCGAGAGTTGGAGATCGATCTGAGAACTTTGTGAACTGCTTTGACATCGACTTAAACTTTGTTTGGTGCACAAAGAAAAAAAAAAGAAGCTCCCTCAACTTATTTCATGATGGCATTGTTGCGGACTTGGCCATTTCGAAAGAAGTGAACATCTTTGATATGTGTCATTTTTGAGAGGCCAAGAGAAGTGTATGGAGAGGATATCAATCGATGTTCTCACACCAATTAATTAAAATCTTAATCACTTGAAGAGATTATTAGTTGAGCGATGCAAGTGATCATTTAAAATAAAACCATTTCATCAAATTGCAATGTAGGTGTCAAATAATGTCTTAAGTCTAGCAAGAAAAGAAAGAAAGACTTTTATTACCGAAGGACTCATAAAAGTAAATTCAGCAGACTCATGTCCGAAAGGGACATTTACAAAAAATATGAAAGACATTCTAGACCTTGCGAAGTAGTGACTTCTTCAACTTTGGATGGGAGGGTACCCTTGGATTACCTTACTTTGCCATATGATCTTGGTGCTTGAGAGTCCTTTCGCCTATGATTTCTGGAGCTTCCCTTCACTAATCAACCTTTGGACGAGACGTTTGAGCCGCATCTGAATCATCGGTGGTGTGACACAGGTGCTTGGTGAAAATGACAATACTTGCTTTTATCCAACTTTGGGTCGGGATGACTAGGATAATAATCCACCGGTGGATCTATGAATCCTTCTTTCACTAAGATTTGGAAAAGTTCGTCCATAGGCATCCCAACATCATCAAATTTCCGCCATTTGTTTGCGAGGCGGTTGACGATAGCGAAGCCTTTCGTGACTCGAGCCATTTCCTCCTTCCAGGCCGAGGGCGATTAAAGGAAATCGCGGAAATGTTTTTGATTATCCGAGAGATAACAACGACTTCGGTCTTGGGATCCGTCCTGCGCCCCTTAGATCGATGCAAGCGGGCGGTCTGCACGCGCCACAGTTACAGGCTTTATTAGGTTGGGATCTTTGAAGGAGGAGTGTTACCTTGCATTGCCTTCACAAGGCGTGCCAATAATTCATCTGCCCTAGATTTGGCAGCCCGAGCAAGCATCTGGGCTTCGCGTTCCTGGGTGAGAGCGCACTACCAGAAAAACAGGTTTTAGCAACGGAAATTTCCGTCGCTAAATTCAAATTTCCGTCGCTAAAATTAAACAGCGACGGAAAAATTCCGTCGGCCCAGTCCGCACTACCCGGCCGTCGCGGTGCTCAGACGGCTCAATTTCCGTCGGTAGAATTTTGGTTTTACTGACGGAATTAATATTCCGGCGATTTTTATATTAGCGACGGAAATTTCCGTCGAATTAATTTAATTTAATTAAATTTTTATTTAATGACGGAAATTTCCGCTTATTGAAATAAAAATTAAATTAAAATAAATTAAATCGGCGACGGAATATTCCGTCATTTGAAATAAAAATTAAATTAAAATAAATTAAATCGGCGACGGAAATTTCCATTTGAAATAAAAATTAAATTAAAATAAACTAAATCGGCGGCGGAAATTTCCGTCACGATTTAATTTATTTTAATTTAATTTTATTTCGGACGAATATTCCGTCGGCGATTTAATTTATTTTAATTTAATTTTTATTCCGGCGGCGGAATATTCCGCCGATTTAATTTAATTTATTTTAATTTAATTTTTATTTCACTTGACGGAATATTCCGTAAGCTAATAATTCAATAAATAAAAAAAAAAAACAAAAATGTCAAAATTAAATCCTTTTTTTCAATATTGAATAATTTTTTTATAATGATAAAAATGAAAAACATCAATTATAATATTTTAAAAAAACTAATAAATTAAAAAAATACATCTATAGAAAAATATCAAAATATATCAATTACAAATATCAAGATACGTAAATTAATAATATCAAAATACATCTATTACAATCTTTTAAAAATTAATTACAAATCTTTCAAAGAAAAAATAAATATCAAATATTTGCAAATGACCACTACCACCATCCAAATTTGAAAAAAAAAAATCAAAAAATGTCAAAACCCACTTTCAACTACAATTCTCAATTCTCAAACTTCAAAACTCATCTTCTTGTCAAAACCCATTTTCAATTCGAAATCAAGGACGGCGGGTTTGGGGTTAGAGGCGGAGATGGAGAAAGAGGAGGAGATGGAGGCGGGGTGGAGGAAGAGGCGGAGATGGAGGTGGAGGTGGAGGCGGAGGAGATGGAGGTGGAGGCGAAAAAGATGGTGAAGAAGAGGGGCGAGGAAGAGGCGCCGGAGATGGAGATGGAGGCGGGGTGGAGGAAGAGGCGGAGATGGAGATGGAGATGGAGATGGAGGCGAGGATGGAGGGAGGCGGAGATGGAGGTGGAGGCGGAGGCGGAGTCGAGAGATGGAGAGAAGGCGGGGATGTCGTGGGGAAGGAAGAGCTGGAAGGGTCGCCGGATCGAAGGGTCGCCGGATACTGGAAGGGTCGCCGGATTAGTAGAGAGAAACGAGTGTGAGAGAGAAAGTGTGAGTGTGTGTGACTGTGTGTGTGTGTGTGTGTGACTGTGTGTGTGTGTGAGTAAATAAATTGAAAGATAAAAAGAATTTAAGAATGTGAAATGGTTTGTGAAATGGTTTTGTTTTGATGAATTTAGACCATTGGATATTTAAGATTAATGGTTCAGATTGATTAGGGGATCAATCCATGTGAAAATTTGTAAGCCAATGAAAACAAAGGGTATCATACTTTTGCAAAATGAATTTAGACCATTGGATGTTTATGATTAATGGTTCAGATTGATTAGGGGATCAATCCTTGTGAAAATTTGTAAGCCAATTAAAAAAAAGGGTGTCATGCTTTTGGATTTGGACTATTGGATTTTATTTTTTGTGATATATTTAATGGCTAAGATCTTTATTGTTTAATGACCATAATAATAATAATATCAAAAATAATTTAAAATATAAAATAATATTATATAATAATAATAATTAAATAATAAATAATAATATATCATAATAATGATATACTCCCTCCGTCCCGGTCGAAGTGTCTCAAGTTTCCTTTTTGGGCGTCCCATTTAAAATGTCTCATTCCTAAAAAGGAAAGTTTTTATTATTTTTATACTCTTCCTACCCCACTCATTCGTCTCCTACTTTACTTTTACACTCACAACATTCTCTCTCCTAACTATTCCTCCCACTCATTCTCTCTCCTATTTAATTTTTCATACTCACAATATTTAACCTTTTTCTCTTTCTTAAATGTCATTTAGAATGTAGAAAAAAATTAAAAAAAAATAAACGAGGTAGCCGTATACCATTTTCACAAGATCGGGACACATAAAACCCTAAGAACCCTAAATAATGACACATATTTGTAACTCAATTTCCATTTGGATTTTGAGGAAGGTCATAAAGATGAAAAACACTTTAAATGTCATTTATAATGTAGAAAAAAATTAAAAAAAAATAAACGAGGTAGCCGTATACCATTTTCACAAGATCGGGACCTGAAAACCACGAGAACCCTAAATAATGGCACATATTTGTAACTCAGTTTCCATTTGGATTTTGAGGAAGGTCATAAAGATGAAAAACACTTTAAATGTCATTTAGAATGTAGAAAAAAATTAAAAAAAAATAAACAAGGTAGCCGTATACCATTTTCACAAGATCGGGACACATAAAACCCTAAGAACCCTAAATAATGACACATATTTGTAACTCAATTTCCATTTGGATTTTGAGGAAGGTCATAAAGATGAAAAACACTTTAAATGTCATTTAGAATGTAGAAAAAAATTTAAAAAAAATAAACGAGGTAGCCGTATACCATTTTCACAAGATCGGGACACAAAACCCTGAGAACCCTAAATAATGGCACATATTTGTAACTCAGTTTCCGTTTGGATTTTGAGGAAGGTCATAAAGATGAAAAACACTTTAAATGTCATTTAGAATGTAGAAAAAAATTAAAAAAAAATAAACGAGGTAGCCGTATACCATTTTCACAAGATCGGGACATATAAAACCCTAAGAACCCTAAATAATGACACATATTTGTAACTCAATTTCCATTTGGATTTTGAGGAAGGTCATAAAGATGAAAAACACTTTAAATGTCATTTATAATTTAGAAAAAAATTTAAAAAAAATAAACGAGGTAGCCGTATACCATTTTCACAAGATCGGGACACAAAATCCTGAGAACCCTAAATAATGACACATATTTGTAACTCAATTTCCATTTGGATTTTGAGGAAGGTCATAAAGATGAAAAACACTTTAAATGTCATTTAGAATATAGAAAAAAATTTAAAAAAAATAAACGAGGTAGCCGTATACCATTTTCACAAGATCGGGACACATAAAACCCTAAGAACCCTAAATAATGACACATATTTTTAACCCAATTTCCATTTGGATTTTGAGGAAGGTCATAAAGATGAAAAACACTTTAAATGTCATTTATAATGTAGAAAAAAATTAAAAAAAAATAAACGAGGTAGCCGTATACCATTTTCACAAGATCGGGACACTGAAAACCACGAGAACCCTAAATAATGGCACATATTTGTAACTCAGTTTCCATTTGGATTTTGAGGAAGGTCATAAAGATGAAAAACACTTTAAATGTCATTTAGAATGTAGAAAAAAATTAAAAAAAAATAAACAAGGTAGCCGTATACCATTTTCACAAGATCGGGACACATAAAACCCTAAGAACCCTAAATAATGACACATATTTGTAACTCAATTTCCATTTGGATTTTGAGGAAGGTCATAAAGATGAAAAACACTTTAAATGTCATTTAGAATGTAGAAAAAAATTTAAAAAAATAAACGAGGTAGCCGTATACCATTTTCACAAGATCGGGACACAAAACCCTTAGAACCCTAAATAATGGCACATATTTGTAACTCAGTTTCCGTTTGGATTTTGAGGAAGGTCATAAAGATGAAAAACACTTTAAATGTCATTTAGAATGTAGAAAAAAATTAAAAAAAATAAACGAGGTAGCCGTATACCATTTTCACAAGATCGGGACATATAAAACCCTAAGAACCCTAAATAATGACACATATTTGTAACTCAATTTCCATTTGGATTTTGAGGAAGGTCATAAAGATGAAAAACACTTTAAATGTCATTTATAATGTAGAAAAAAATTAAAAAAAAATAAACGAGGTAGCCGTATACCATTTTCACAAGATCGGGACACATAAAATCCTGAGAACCCTAAATAATGGCACATATTTGTAACTCAATTTTCATTTGGATTTTGAGGAAGGTTATAAAGATGAAAAACACTTTAAATGTCATTTATAATATAGAAAAAAAATAAAAAAAAAATAAACGAGGTAGCCGTATACCATTTTCACAAGATCGGGACACATTCCTTAAAACCCAAAATAAACGAGGTAGCCTATATTTATTTTTTAATTTTTTTAAATTTTTTTATTGACTAGAAAATAATATTTTAGCCTTTGTTAATTAGTGGTTTTTTTTAGAAAAAATTATAGAAAAAAAGATAGAAAAAAAACTAAACAAATGAAAGTATATAGAAAAAAAGTCAATAGAGGGACGGACTACCCTATATTTATTTTTTAATTTTTTTAAATTTTTTACTGACTAGAAAATAATATTTTAGCCTTTGTTAATTAGTGGTTTTTTTAAAAAGTTATATAAAAAAAGATAGAAAAAAAACTAAACAAATGAAGGTATATAGAAGAAAAGTCAAAAGAGGGATGGACTACCCTATATTTATTTTTTAATTTTTTTTAAATTTTTTATTGACTAGAAAATAATATTTTAGCCTTTGTTAATTAGTGGTTTTTTTTAGAAAAAGTTATAGAAAAAAAGATAGAAAAAAAACTAAATAAATGAAAGTATATAGAAGAAAAGTCAAAAGAGGAACGGACTACCCTATATTTATTTTTTAATTTTTTTTAAATTTTTTATTGACTAGAAGATAATATTTTAGCCTTTGTTAATTAGTGATTTTTTTAGAAAAAGTTATATAAAAAAAGATAGAAAAAAAACTAAACAAATGAAAGTATATAGAAGAAAAGTCAAAAGAGGGACGGACTACCCTATATTTATTTTTTAATTTTTTTTTAAATTTTTTATTGACTAGAAAATAATATTTTAGCCTTTGTTAATTAGTGGTTTTTTTAGAAAAAGTTATAGAAAAAAAGATAGAAAAAAAACTAAACAAATGAAAGTATATAGAAGAAAAATTAAATTTATCAGCGACGGAATTATTCCGTCGCTGATAATCTATTTTTTTTAAAAAAATATAAATTATCAGCGACGGAATAATTCCGTCGCTGATAAATTTATCAGCGACGGAATAATTCCGTCGCTGATAATCTAATTTTTTTTTAAAAATAAATTATCAGCGACGGAATAATTCCGTCGCTGATAATGTAAAAAAAATTAAAAAATAAATAAATTATCAGCGACGGAATAATTCCGTCGCTGATAACTTAAAAAAAATTAAAAAATAAATAAATTATCAGCGACGGAATAATTCCGTCGCTGATATTTTATTTAGCGACGGAATTAAATTCCGCCGCTGAAATTCCGTCGCTAAAACGAATATTCGTCGAATATTCATTTTTAGCGACGGAATTCAGCGGCGGAATTTAATTCCGTCGGTAAATTTGGCGCCAAATTTATTCCGTCGCTAAAGCATAATTTCCGTCGCTAAATAGCGACGGAATGCTTCCGTCGCTGTTGATTCCGTCGCTAAAACATCAGTTTCTTGTAGTGGCGGTTTCTAGCATAACTCTCAACTGTTCAACGGATGGTTCATCCATACCTTGCTGACCCATAGCGGGCAAACCACCATACTGGTTAGACGAAACATTTTATGCTCCTGACATCTCGGATTCGGAATCAGATGAAGACCACTCGGAACCTACTACTGTCTCAGGAACAAAAGCCAGTACGAACCCAACTTGCTATAGCTGTAGAGGAAAAAGGTCTTTGAAGGTGTGGGAGAGGGAAGAGATGGAAAACAGATGGACTCATGCAAGTGTTTTGCTTTATGTTCAAGTAGAAAATTATGTCTTTTAAGGGTCCTAGGAAATGGTTGGAAAAGGATAAGCCTTCTTTTTTATTCTAAACCTCAAGTGGGGACCTAAGAACACATCATTTGAGATGAAATAAAAAATCTTGTATAAAGTATAAATAATAGGCAATAATATCCATACAAGACCAAAGCACATCTTTTGAAAGATTTTGGCATCATGACGAGTAATTTTGAAGGATTTTAAGAAAATCTCGCCATGATTCCCTATCAGTGCGTGTGACATAGTACCATGATATTTTGTAAAAATCATGTTGCTATGGCAACATGCCCAATTTGCTATGGCAATATATCCTATGACTAAGTTTTATACAATTTATTTTAGTTTAATCTAAAATGATGTATTAAAAACCAACCATTTTGGGGAAAGCTTGAAAGTGTGATTCAACCTAGGATGCGCTAGGGTGCCAGGGTTGATATATGGCGCTCAAGCGTAAGCGACATTCATCACTGTCCACGATTCCGTCAATCGTCCCAAAATGTGAGCTAGATCTAGTGAGGCAGTGTGCGGTTTCTCTATATTACAGTATTTACGAAAAAGAGATTTTTTTTAATTATTTTTTTATTATATATTTTTTTAATAATTTTCTTCAGGGAAATGTGGAAAATTAAACGAATAGATTACACAAATCCACGGGGTACATAAGGTAAATAAACATAACATAATCATAAAAGAATTACTCATCATCACACAGCCAGTTAAAAAGCATTATAATCTCCCAGTGGCAGCCTATGCCGCGCGGCATAGGCAGCCAATTTCCCAGGTTTGCAGCAGGAACCAGGAATCAGGTTCAATCACCACAAAGCACATCATCTCAGTGTCAAAGAGCCCCAAGATTATCAAACTTACAGAAGCAAAAAAAAAATTATACAAGCCTTTGAAGGCAAACCATATTGTGTCACACACAAATAAAGACATACTTTGAATGTTTAAGATGTAAAGAAAGTTTATGAAAGTTTGACCCTCTTTGTTGTAAAAAGAAAAAAACAAGTTTTCTTTTTTTACAATATATCCCCAGCGGAGTCGCCACTGAAAGCACGCCAATTAAAATTTGCATTTTAAGGGAAAATGACGTTTTGTGAATTTTGGGAGTCGCCACGCCGTTTTAAGGAAAACATTGAAAAACCATTAATTTTAGAGAAAATAGGGTTCGGGGGTCAGGTTACGTTTTGGGAAGAACTGAAGGTTCACCCAAAACGCCTCACGAATGAGTCTTTCTTTTTCTTTACATCTTAAACATTTAAAAGTGTGTGCGATTTGTGTGAGACAATATATTTACATTTTTTAATTTTGTATTAATAATCTGTAAAAAAACTTACATCTTGTGAGCCACTTTGTGTGGGGGCCCACGTCCCGATTTACATTTGAGAAAACGGATTACAATAGAGAAATAAACTGATTACAGCTTGAAAAGAAAGCCCTGTAAGGCCTATCATGTCGCGCGGCATGTGAAGCCAAGGTACATGATTTTTGCAAGTGTTCTTGCAGGAAGAATCAAAGTACTTTTAACATTTGAATGATATTGAAATTAAGTTACAGAGACTAAAACATGCATGTTTGATCATATCATTAGATAATAAATCACATAGAACACATATATATGCATAAATATGGAAATAAGCAAGAAAGAAAGAGAAGAGAAAAGGGTGTCACCTTTGTAGACCACAATTCCTATACCAAGTTAGGTATAAGAATCTTCAATATCAGCTACAGAACCAGTTCCAAAAACCCAGAGATGAATGATTCGGAGGTTGGTGAGCAAAAGTATGAAAGGTGTGAAGAAGTGTGTGAATTGTGAGAGAGAATGAGTGAATTATGTGAATTCTCAGCTTGTATGTGGCTGGGAATATAGTTCACAAAGTCTCTTTTGATGTATACTGAAGTTAGATGGAAATTGGATCCTTAAAATGAAAGGTAGAGGCTTCATTTTATAGTTGGGCCTCATGTGGCTAGTTATGCCGCGCGGCATGAGGAGCCACAACGGCTTTTTGAAGACACAAGGCATCAAAAAGGTTGGAAGGTGGTTGGAAAGTGGTGTGCACTGAGATTTGGGGTCTGGCTTATCATGCCGCGCGGCATGATGAACCAGCATGGCTTATTTTATAAGAAAAGTGAAACCAGGCAGCATGGGCAAGGTATGGCCGTAGCCTTTGTGAGCTGGGGCTGCTTGGTTTATCATGCCGCGCGGCATGATGAGCCAGATGGGCAATTTTTCTCATTTTGTCTTCCATACAAGGATAGTTTAGGTAGTAAATTCCTATAAAGTCCTTTAAAGTATTGGAATGAAATGCCCATGTACTAGAAACACCCTTATTGCACTTTTATTGTCTAAAAGGCATTGCGAGTTAAAATTGGGGTACTCTCAGAGGCAAGGCGAGCAAGGGACAATGAAAGGTTAGAGGCAAGAAAAGAGCAGGAGTTTTATGAAGATGGGAGGCGTAAGAAAGCGTATAATCAATCAGGCAATTCACAGTTTAAGTTTAGTTTCCCCAGGAGAAGAGCTTAAATATGAGAAGGCTTTGAGGTTTAAGTTTGCGGTGACGAATAATCAGGCAGAATATGAAGCTCTTATAGCGGGATTGGAGCTATGCCGGGATATGGGGTTAGATAATATGGTGATTCACTCTGACTCACAGCTAGTTGTAAATCAGGTAATGGGGGAATATGGGGTTGAACACCCAACTCTAGTGAAGTACTACGAGATGATGGAATACCTTGAAACAAGGGAATTTTCGGACGATGAAGACAGAGCTAGGATTATTAAAAAGACAGCACCACGATTTACCATTCAAGATAAGTTACTTTACCGGAAGGCTTTCTCAAGGCCATTAATGAGGTGCGTAGGGCCTAACTAGGTGGACAAAGTGTTGTTTGAGATTCATGAAGGAGTATGTGGAGGGCATCCAGGTGCGAGAACCCTTGTCGGTAAAATCATGTTTCACGGCTATTATTGGCTGACTTTGCGGTGGGATGCTGAAGAGTACGTTAAGAAATGTGATCAATGCCAGAGACATGCCAATATTCCTAAGCAGCCTGCGACAAAACGGACTATTATAGTGGCAGCATGGCCCTTTGACATGTCGCCTTGGTAGTTAGAAATGAGGTAATCATTAGGGTCTATTCCATACTTAGTGTGGTAGACTGTGGGGAGTTAGGTTTGTGAAGTGCTAGTTCCCACTTGATTGCGAGAAGGGTTATTGTTGGAAGACGAATTATTGGCCAAGTTTACATTCTCGCGTGATTGTACAGAACAGCTGGGAACCCCAGTATTAGTCATCTCGCTTGATTCATCAGAAGAAAGAATTTGTTTATAACGGTTTCTGCGCACTAAAGATCTCGCAGCGGGAAAGTCAGTATCAGAACTATCAGAATCTATAGAGGAGCCGTAAAAGCGACAAATATAGTCGCAAAGTTCTTGGGAGTTAAAAAACTTTTTGGTCATAGGGGCTAAGGAGTGAAAGAAGCATTTATCCCTAACTTCAACAACATCTATTATAGCGGGATCTACCCTATGGACACTCAAACAGTTGGTCAAGTCTTCTCGTGGGATTCTTGCCCAAATCCCCCTAGTTAAAAAATAAAAGCCCCTAGACCTTTTACATTGACCGTACCTAACTTGCCTAGCACAAGATTTAGTTCTCGCCATAGCGACAAACAGAAACTAAAGAGAATCAAAAGAGGAAAGAGATCTAAGTGTTACCTGAAAAAAAGAAGGGTCTTGGAAGAAATCAAAAATAGGTTGGAGATTGGCCGGAATATTGGACGGACAGAGAGATGAAGTATTTTCCAGGTTGAGAAATCGGTGGAAAATAGAAGTGTGGTGAATGGATTCTAGTAGGGATTGAATATTTAAGGTCAATCCTCGGAGAAAGTGATCGGAATGGCTGGAAATTGGTTGCCGGAGTTGCTGCAGGAGCAGTCGGAGTTTGCAAGGGATTTTAGAGAAAAGTGAAAGTGAAAAAGTGAAAAGGTAAAAGGGAGATAGTATTTATATGACTTAGAATCTGAAAGGGTTTCGTACGGTTGAGGTTTAATTAGTCCCCAAAATTTAATTTCCCTCCATTCAATGCATTTAAATTTCAAACGACGGTACTATTTATGTCACATCGCTGCCGCCAAAAACACCAATTGAAAGCAGACACGTGTAAAATGACTGGCGAAGAGGGATTCTACTCAACCTTATGTTTTGGGGAACAGCGAGAAGCGACAAGTTCTCTTCTAGGTCATGAATGAGCATTGACTCGAATTTAGGGGCTACTGATGCTACCATGGCCCAAGGCAAAATGGGCTCATATCCCGAACTGTCGAGTTAAACCTAATGGGATCACATCCCGAACTGTCGAGTTAAACTTAATGGGCTCACATCCTGAACTGTCGAGTTAAACTTATGTGGACTGGCCCACCTAACGACCCAAAGAGTACAATAAGCGAGAAGTAAATATCTCTAATAATGGACTAAGCTGGAATATCATAGGCAAGAAGAGCCATCCCGCGGGAATAAAGACATCTCGTGATCCTAGTCCGGCAGAAATAATCCACTAAGATTCCCGCCAAAGGGTATATTGGGAAGGAAAACTTGACTAAACCTTGGATAACAAGATAAGAAAGAGTATATGCCTGGTCCCCACAAAATCAGGATCGTCACATGGCAGAGGGAATGTTCCCTAACAAACTCTTTTGGACTTATGCAAGAACGAATAGAATGATGACACGTGTGCCCTAAGGCAAAACCGCCTCCCTTGGATGGCACATGCACCTCGCGTGCTGGTGGAGTATAAAAGGAAAAGTACGTCAACCCTAGAAGGTACATTCTAACTCAGGCTGTATACACTACATAGTACTTGTACTTTCATGTTTCTAGACTTGTACTTCTCGTCGCTTATTCTCACACCGAAGGGGCTTTCGCCGGAAGTGCCCCTAGCCTAGTGACGTGTGTTCGTGTGTGCAGGCCCAAGTACGAAGAAGGAGCACGATTATCCACCTAGACTACTATAAGGCCAGATCCTTGTGTGCTGCTCAAGTTAGCTAGCACACATCAATGGTTCCGTTGTCGGGACCTGAATCTCTTCGATTTTCTATTTTTCTTGTTGTTTTTGCAAAATTCTCTTCGAATCTCCTACGTTTTCTGGAAATTTTTCTTCACTTTATCTTGAGTTGGTCATAAAAAGCCCAGAACCTCATTTTCTAAGCCCAGAAAACACCAAAAATGGTTCAACAGAAAGTAACTCCAACAAAAACCATCCCAGCCACAAATAACACCACCCTAATTAGGAGTGAATTTAAGATCCCACATGGGTCAAATTTATACATCCAAGGCTTGGAAACAGAATCTGAAGTGCAGCGGAGGCAAGAGAGAGACCGTCAGGCGGCTATTATGGCTGGGGCGGGAATAAGTGGTATAGGCAGGGTGCAGCTAACTGCTATTCCAGATGCGGTTGTTGCTACTGAGATTGAGCGGATTAGGGCTAACAATCAACTTCTAGCCCAGATGATAGCTAACAACAAACGGCTGGCTGAGTTCAACCAAGACCCGACTGCCATCCCGCTGAACTTGGCTGGTCATTTGGTTGGCGGGAATCAACAAGGCGAAAAGGATCTAAGTCTTAATGTCTCACAAAATCACCACCGGCAGTTAGTTGCCCTTTCACCTCCTCGAGATAAGGAAAGATAGGAAAGGCTAGAGGCAAGGCGAGCAAGGGACAATGGAAGGTTAGAGGCAAGTAAAGAGCAGGAGTTTTATGAAGATGGGAGACATAAGAGAGCATATCATCAATCAGGCAATTCACAGTTTAAGTTTAGTTTCCCCAGGAGAAGAGCTTTACTATGAGAAGGCCTTGAGGTTTAAGTTTGCGGTGACGAATAATCAGGCAGAATATGAAGCTCTTATAGTGGGATTGGAGCTATGTCAGGATGTGGGGTTAGATAATGTGGTGATTCACTCTGACTCATAGCTAGTTGTAAATCAGGTAATGGGGGAATATGGGGTTGAACACCCAACTCAAGTGAAGTACTGTGAGATGGCAAGGAGTATCTTGAAAGAGTTAAAGTATTGGGAGTTGGTGCAGATCGACAAAAGTGAGAATGAGTGGGCCGACATGTTGAGTAAGGCGGCAACAGAAGAAATCAAGAATTTGCCCAAAAAGGTGGCCATTGAATTTGTGGAGGAACCGGCAATTGAGAGGCCAGTTATTATGGAATTTGAAGATAGTGTGAAGGATTGGGTATGCGAGATGATGGAATACCTTGAAACAGGGGAATTACCGGCCGATGAAGACAGGGCCAGGATTATTAAAAAGACAGCACCACGATTTACCATTCAAGATAAGTTGCTTTACCGAAAGGCTTTCTCAAGGCCATTAATGAGGTGCGTAGGGCCTAGCTGGGTGGACAAAGTCCTATTTGAGATTCATGAAGGAGTATGTGGAGGGCATCCAGGTGCGAGAACCCATGCTAATAAAATCATGTTTCACGGCTATTATTGGCCGACTTTGCGGTGGGATGCTGAAGAGTACGTTAAGAAATGTGATCAATGTAGAGACATGCCAATATTCCTAGGCAGCCTGCGACAGAACAGACTCTTATAGTGGCAGCATGGCCCTTTGATATGTAGGGGATCGATTTAATAGGGCCTTTTCCAAAAGCCAAGGGTGGTTGTCAGTATGTGGTTGTCGCCGTGGACTATTTTACCAAGTGGACAGAAGCCAAAGCATTAGCATCCACTACAGAAGACCAAGTGATCAAGTTTGTCAGTGAGAATATCTGGTGCAGGTATGGGTTGCCTAGGGCAATAATTTCAGATTATGGCCCACAATTTCAAAAGAAGTTCTCAGTGGAGTGTGCGAGGATGAATGTGAAGCATTGGCAATCGACAGTTTACCAGCCACAGTGTAATGGGCAGGCAGAGGTCACCAACAAGCAAGTTCTCGTAGTTCTCAGCAAGAATTTAAAAGAGAGAGGTGGAGCTTGGGCGGAAGAATTGCCCATAACACTTTGATATGTTAGAACAACAATCAAGAGTTCAACTGGGGAAACATCATTTACTTTAACCTATGGCTCAGAAGCAAGGGCGCCGGCGGAGATGGCCTTACCCACTCATAGAGTTACTTACTACGATGAAGTAAGAAACGTGGCGAGAAGATGTAATGATTTGGATTTGTGTGATGAGCGAAGAATGGTGGCGAGAATGTGTATGATTAACTACAAGCAGAGAATGAAAGCTCAGCATGACAAGAAGGTTAACAAACGCTCGCCCAGTATAGGAGATTGGGTCTTAAGAAGTTTGGAAGCCACGGGGCTAAGGCAGGATATTTAAAGTTGGATGCTAAGTGGGAAGTCCCGTTTCAAATCGGGGGAATTGTCAGAGAAGGGACGTATCGGTTAAAAGAGCAAGATAAAATGGAAGTAAAACATGCTTAGACTATTGATCATTTGAGAAGATATTAACAGTAGGGCCGCGAGAAGAATTGACAAGAAGGCATGAAATGGTTACCAGTTGTTATTTTCTTTATCTGTTTGCAAGAAGTTTTGTAAGGACGAATGGTCATAAATGTAATAAGGGGATGGCGAGAACCCTCTTGTGGTAATGAAAGATTCTAGTGAATGGCAAGTTTCTTTATGATATGTTCTGTTACTTTGATATGCTTGACTGTGATGATTGGCAAATGAGAATGCCGGCCAAGTGGTTGCCGCCAGTCACTGGCAGCCACTAACTCTAAATCGAGCCAAAGGGTGAATGTTGCGAGTTATTGCCGTTCACCAGTGATTGTTGCTAGTTATTGATAATCACCATGAGAATTCCGGCCAAGTGGTTGCCGCCAGTCACTGGCAGCCACTAACTCTAAATCGGGCCGATGGGTCAACGTTTTTAGTTATTGCCATTCACCGGTGATTGCCGCTAGTTATTGGCAATCACCATGAGAATGTCGGCCAAGTGGTTGTCGCCCGTCACAGATTGGCAGCCACTAACTCTAAATTGGGCCGATGGGTGAATGTTGCTAGTTATTGCCGTTTACCGGTGATTGCCGCTAGTTATTGGCAATCACCATGAGAATGCAGGCTAAGTGGTTGCCGCTAGTTACTGACAGCCGCTAACTCTAAATTGGGGCGAAGGGTGAATGTTACGAGTTATTGCCGTTCACCGGTGATTGCCGCTAGTTATTGGCAATCATGATGAGAATGTTGGCCAAGTGGTTGCCGCTAGTTATTGGCAGCTAGGGGTGAGCACGGTGCGGTTTGGTTCGGTTTTAAACCAAAACCAAATCAAACCAAAATATAACGGTTTTAGGCATTTTGAAACCAATTAGTTTCGGTTTCTTAATGGTTTGGTTTATTCAGTTTCGGTTTGGTATCGGTTTGATATCGGTTTGATTTGCAACCAAGAATAACTGGAGTGAAACTATTGGTACTTAGCCTAAGTTACAATTACAGAGCCAGGCGAGAGTGTCCGAGGAAGCCTTTCGTGAAGTTGCAGCCAAAGTCAGCAGTTTCGGTTTTTCGGTTTTTATCGGTTTTATCGGTTTTTATGCTCACCCCTATTGGCAGCCACCAACTCTAAATCGAGCCGAAGGGTGAATGTTGCGAGTTATTGCCGTTCACTAGTGGTTGCCACTAGTTATTTGTAATCACCATGAGAATGCCGGTCAAGTGGTTGTCGCCAGTTACTGGCAACCACTAACTCTAAATCGGGCCGAAGGGTGAACGTTGCGAGTTATAGCCGTTCACCAATAATTGCCGCTAGTTATTGGCAACTACTAACTAAGTCATGCAAAGGATAAGTTATCGCTAGTTATAGACAATGAGTAAGACTGCCTAAAGGCAGTCTCGTTTTTTGATGGGAGTATAGATATATGGAGACAAGCATATAGAGATAAAAATAAGGCAAGTAAATGAGTTTTTTTAGATATTCTCAAACAAAAAGTTAACTGAAGTTGTCACAGCAAAGCAACAATAAAATAAAAGAAATTGTTTATAGGCACGAAGGCCCGAAGGCCCCAAATTTAAATGTCGCAACACAGCGACAACCAAATGAGTTACAAATTGTCTCAAAGGCACGCAGTCCCGTGAAATTCTTGAAAAATAAAATTGTTTAAGTACAACCACAAGTGAAGAAATTAATTGCCGCTCTGACCATCTTCTCGCTGTTGCCTCTGGCGCTCCTCTGCTGCAGCGTTCAAAGCCGCTTTATTCTGTTCAAGTCGTGCATAATAAGGCACCAGGGCATTGGAAGCATGAATTGCAGGAACTGGCCATGGAGCCCTACCCAAGTAAGCATCTTCCTCAGCAAGCTTTTGAAGTTCAGAACTGGAATAAGGGACCAGGCTGTGGCCTTTGCGGCAATATTCACTAAATAACATTTCAGAGCCCCATTTGGCTAGGCGAGAAGCTGTGATAGCGGGAATCTCTGAGGCATCAGCTGCAGCAGACCTCTCGGTATGAAGAGTGGCATTATCATAGAAAGTCATAGATTCAGCATCAACCCTTTTCTCGGCGGCAGCCAAATTGTCTTGGAGCTGGGTAATCTTGTTGGCATTAACAAAGGCCTCAGTCCGAAGCCTCTCATTCTCCTTATTAACTTCCTGAAGCTTGGCGTCATAATCCCGCTGCAGTTTGTCTTTTTCTTCCTGCGCCATATGTTGGAAAACTCGCAGGTCATTTTCAATAGCTTTCTTTTGAGCAGTGAGCTCAGTGACCTGCTTTGTCCGCCCATGGGATTTCTTCTTGTAACTCTCCTTGGAAGTTTTTGCCGCCTCAAGCTCGATTCCCGCCTGTACTAATTGGGCTTCTAGATTCTTGCATCTCTTATCCATGCCGAGAAGAGTGCTGCTGACCTGTTTGGCAAGAATATAGAAACAAAAGTGTTAATATAAAAACACTAAAGGGAAGTAAATAAAATGACAAGGGAAAGAACATACCAAAGATAGATGAATTCCCGCATGATAGGCGGAATGAGTAGAGTCCTGCTGTTGCACCGTGGCCACCTGCTTGGCGTCGCATGATCTTTTCAAAGCAGTGGAGCCAAGCATGCACTCAACTGGTTCTCTTTGTTCAGTAATCAAGCCGGAAAGAGCGGGAATATTATTGGCCTCTTGACATAAAAGTCTCCTGCCTTGCTCATCAGCTGGGACTTCAAAGTTTTCCTGCAGCCATCTTGCCCTTCTGCGGGAATTTGGAGTTTCGCGGGAAGATGGGGGATGCTCAGTTGTAGTCTTTGTTAAGGATACATCCTCCTACGTCCTCCTAATACATTCACCTATACAACCTTCAACATTCCATCCTTCAACATTCCAACCTTCAACATTCCAACTCCTCATTCATCCTCAAGTCAAGTCAACATGTTCTCATTCATCTATTCATTCATTTACTCTGATGTATAGATTTAGGATACATTCATTTACTCAACTCATGTATAGATTTAGGATTCATTACTTACATATCTTGTACTATAAATATGTACCTCTTGTATCAATAAAATTAAGTCTTGCAATTCAATCTACTCTCTTCTTTGTTTGTTTGACTTCGACTCTCTCTCTATAATTATATCATGGTATCAGAGCAAAATGATCCATTTTAGGACTTCTCCACCCAAACCTAGCAGCATAACCTAAAGCCGCCATACACCAACCACCACCACCAAAAGCTTCCGCCCCACCTTCTCCTCCTCCACCTCCACCCCCACCTCCACCTCCAAAAAGGGATTCTCCTTCTCCTTCTCCTTCTAAACCCACTACCACCAGGAAATTTCTTCTTCTTCTCTCCAAACCCAAATCTCTTTCCATTTCCAATTCCAATTCCCCACCATCAACTTCTCAATCTCATCCAATCAAGGCTTCTTCTTCTTCTTCCAATAATATTAAGAGTACTCCTGTCCCACCCACCGTCCGCCGTGACCAACATGCAACACCTCATCTCCACCACAAAGCTTCCGCCCCACCCTATCTCCACCCTCGGCATAAACCCCTCCTTGCCGAAACCCCATGCTTGCTTCCACCTCCACTCTCAAATCCCTCAGCACAATCCTACAGACGAAACCTTACCCAATTTCTTTATTTTTCTTTCTTTATTTTCGTGTTAAAAAAAAAAAAAAAAAAAAAACCAGCGGCAAAACCCTATTACGCCGCCCCACCTCATCTCCACCACAAAGCTTCCAACACCACCCTCGGCATAAACCCCTCCTTGCCGAAACCCCATGCTTGCTTCCACCATCCACCATCAAAACCCTACCCTTCTAAACCACTAATACCCTCGGCTCACCCTTCTTTAGCTGAAACCCCTTCTCCCATCAACTCTTCAGCCGCACCCCCTCCACCTTCACCTCCCTCAAACAACCTACTGACTGACATCACCAGGCCGAAACCTTATTTGTTTCTCTTCTTCTTTCTTCACCTTCTCCAAACCTTCCCCCTTCAAACTCATCAGCAAACCTCCTGCTGAAACCTTATCTATCACACAAACCTCAGCTAAAACCCAAAACAGCCGCCTCACCCTCCTCCTTCACCTCCTTCAAACCCCCTCGGCCAAAACCCCTACACCTTTGATGCAGTCACACCAACAATCACATCAGAATCTACATGCACGTCCGGGACCACGTCCGACTCCGTTCGCTTCATCCACCCGGCTCGTCGCATCACTCTCCAAGCTTGGACTTATCCAAAGATCGTCCATCTTGCGGGGGCATGTTAAGGATACATCCTCCTACGTCCTCCTAATACATTCACCTATACAACCTTCAACATTCCACCCTTCAACATTCCAACCTTCAACATTCCAACTCCTCATTCATCCTCAAGTCAAGTCAACATTTTCTCATTCATCTATTCATTCATTTACTCAACTGATGTATAGATTTAGGATTCATTCATTTACTCAACTGATGTATAGATTTAGGATTCATTACTTACATATCTTGTACTATAAATATGTACCTCTTGTATCAATAAAATTAAGTCTTGCAATTCAATCTTCTCTCTTCTTTGTTTGTTTGACTTCTACTCTCTCTCTATAATTCTATCAGTCTTAACATTGGCATGGGTAGTTTCCGCAGATGGCGGGATCTCAGAATCTGGTCTATTGGCATCTTCAGAGGGGATCTCAGCATTCAGTTCCCCAAGGACCTCAACCTCATCATCATCATCCTCATTTACATCCTTAACCTCAACGTGCTCAACATCTTCCTCATCATCTTTATCCCGCAGTTCAAATCGGGCCTCCTCAGCACCTTTATTTTCAGCACCATGGGCTTCACCGCTTCCCGCAGATGACCTCCTCTGCCTTTTCCTTTGCCTTGGATTGGAGGCCCGACGAGAAGAACCCTCGCCAGCAGTAGCTTCTTCTTCACCAGTTGGAGCAATGGGGAATTCCAAGTTAGTGGGTAGTTGTGACAAGTTAGCATTACGCAGCTCAGCCAGCCTTTGTGCCGCGGCTTCAGAGTTGGCATCAGCCAGCCTTCTTCTATTCACGTCCACGTCACGGTGTTCTGCGAGAAAAGCGAAAATAAGCAATTGATAAGATGATTACTTAGAAAAAAATAATACAAGAAAAGAGGTGCGGGAATCATACGATGAACTTGGAGCATAGGAGGGCAAAGATTTTTCCCAACCCCACAAATGTTGCACTCAATCCGCAGTTTGTTGTCAGAATGCAACTCCTACCCAGCATGAGAATTCGGACGTTCAATAGCAACCCTTGCGGGAACTGGAGAGAAGTTGTTAAATAGACCTATTTGGCTTAACAAGGCTTGGTCTTGGATGATTTTGCGGCAAGAGAAGCGGACAGGTGGAGGTTTGATGGTACCAGAGGCAGCTTTTAGAACCTTCATTTTAGATTTTTTCAGGTTCAAGTCATCTTGGGTTAAGGCCCATTTTTTTTCAATCTTAGGGTGAATGCCAGTCAGGTCTGTTGCATGAGTCCATCCATTGCGGGAAACGATGAATAAAGGGTTTGAGAGCCAATTGTGGACTTTGCTGTGTTGAGGAGTTAGGATCTTAGGAGTTTTGTATTGAAGCGACATGCGAATCTCGCCGCTGTGCTTATCCTTTTGCTGATAGCCGTTAAAGAGATTCAGGAGTAAGCAAGTATTGGGTTCTTCGCGCAAGGCACGACAAATGACTATGAAGCAAGTTAAAGTCTTAATGGCATTGGGATGGAGCTCAGCGACGCAATCTTGGGCTTTGGAGAGAACTGTGCAAATAAAGGGGTCTATGGGTAACCTAAGGCCAGCCTCTAGTTGAGCAGGGAAGACTATGACCCCATCTTGTCGCCTCCTAATAGCTCTGAGCGACATGTCGCCTTGGTAGTTAGAAATGAGGTAATCATTAGGGTCTATTCTATACTTAGTGTGGTAGACTGTGGGGAGATAGGTTTGTGAAGTGCTAGTTCCCGCTTGATTGTGAGAAGGATTATTGCTGGAAGACGGATTATTGGCCAAGTTTACATTCCCGCGTGATTGTACAGAAGAGCTGGGACCTCCAGTATTAGTCATCTCGCCTGATTCATCAGAAGAAAGAATTTGTTTATAACGGTTTCTGCGCACTAAAGATCTCGCAGCGGGAAAGTCAGTATCAGAACTATCAGAATCTATAGAGGAGCCGTAAAAGCGACAAATATAGTCGCAAAGTTCTGAGAGTTAAAATTTTTTTTGGTCATAGGGGCTAAGGAATGAAGGAAGCATTTACCCCTAACTTCAACAACATCTATTATAGCGGGATCTACCCTATGGACACTCAAACAGTTGGTCAAGTCTTCTCGTGGGATTCTTGCTCAAATCCCCCTAGTTAAAAAATAAAAGCCCCCAAACCTTTTACATTGACCGTACCTAACTTGCCTAACACAAGATTTAGTTCTCGCCATAGCGACCAACAAAAACTAAAGAGAATCAAAAGAGAAAAGAGATCTAAGTGTTACCTGAAAAAAAAGAAGGGTCTTGGAAGAAATCGAAAATAGACTGGAGACTGGCCGGAATATTGGACGGACGGAGAGTTTAGTATTTTCCAGGTTGAGAAATCGGTGGAAAATAGAAGTGTGGTGAATGTATTCTAGTAGGGATTGAATATTTAAGGTCAATCGTCGGAGAAAGTGATCGCGAATGGCTGGAAATTGGTTGCCGGAGTTTGCAAGAGATTTTGGAGAAAAGCGAAAGTGAAAAAGTGAAAAGGTAAAAGGGAGAGAGTATTTATATGACTTGGAATCTGAAAGGGTTTCGTACGGTTGAGGTTTACTTAGCCCCCAAAATGTTATTTTCCTCCATTCAATGCATTTGAATTTCAAACGACGGTACTATTTATGTCACATCGTTGCCGCATAAAGCACCAATTGAAAGCAGACACGTGTAAAGTGACTGCAAAGAGGGATTCTACTCAACCTTATCTTTTGGGGAACGACGAGAAGCGACAAGTTCTCATCTAGGTCATGAATGAGCCTAGACTCGAACTTAGGGGCTACTGATGCTACCATGGCCCAAGGCAAAATGGGCTCATATCCCGAACTATCGAGTTAAACCTAATGGCCTCACATCCCGAACTGTCGAGTTAAATCTAATGGCCTCACACCAGAACTGTCGAGTTAAACTTATGTGGACTGGCCCACCTAACGGCCTAAAGAGTACAATAAGCGGAAAGTAACTATCTCTAATAATGGACTAAGCGGGAATATCATAGGCAAGAAGAGCCATTCCGCGGGAATAAAGACATAATAGAACAGATGGCTCGTGATCCTAGTCTGACGGGAATCATCCACTAAGATTCCCGCCAAAGGATATATTGGGACGAAAAACTTGACTAAACCTTGGATAACAAGATAAGAATGAGTATATGCATGGTCTCCACAAAATTAGGATCGTCACATTGCAGAGGGAGTGTTCCCTAACAAACTCTTTTGGACTTATGCAGGAACCAATAAAATGATGACACGTGTGCCATAAGGCAAAACCGCCTCCCTTGGATGGCACATACACCTCGCGTGCGGGTGCAATATAAAAGGAAAGAGACGTCAACCCTAGAACGTACATTCTAACTCAGGCTGCATACACTACACAATACTTGTACTTTCACGTTTCTAGACTTGTACTTCCCGTCCCTTATTCTCACACCGGAGGGGCTTTCGCCGGAAGTACCCCCAGCCTAGTGATGTGTGTTCGTGTGTGCAGGCCCTAGTACGAAGGAGCTCAATTATCCACCTAGACTACTATAAGGCCAGATCCTTGTGTACTGCTCAAGTTAGCTAGCACGCATCACCAACCTATCTTCCTTCACCAAAAAATTATTCCAAACATAAACCTTGAAACCCGACTAAGAAAAAGTAAGAAATCTGCTTCCGAAATCGGTGAATCTTACCCAAGTCGGCCATAACCAACCGAATTTTGAAATACAAATCAGTCACACCCAATCGACCTTTTAAAAACAAATCGGCCACACCCAGCCGTATTTAGAATTATTTTCGGCATGGCAGATTCATTAACAAAAAATCGGTTGAAGCTGTCCGATTTTAAGCATATTTTTGATCGGGTGTGGATGATTTATATATATAAAAAAATGGGTTGGCCATGGCTGATTTTTTCATGTGGTGGGCGATAGTTGTTCTGTGTGGAATTTCTAGAAAGAATGTGGGTGTTGGGCCGGGATGTAAGACAAAAGGGAAGTTATTGCGGTGGCAAACGAGGAGAATTTGAAGCGATGGTGAATGGTCTGGTAGGGGTTATTGTTTGGTAAGGGTTATTGTTGGGTTTTTGGGTAACATTCGCAGCGGAAGACTTAAGCATAAATCAAAAAATTCTAGCCATGAATCCGTCTAGCATGAATAGATTAAAACTATTAATATAGATTTACTAACCTTTGTTGCGATTTTGCCTTTCGTATACGTATTCGTAATCCACTTTGAATTGTAGACGAAACTTTGATCTTCTTCTTCCTTGTTCTTCTTGTGATCAATCAACAATGGAGGCTTCAAGCTTTGGGAGATAAAGTAATCGCCCTCTATTGATAATCCACACTAGAACGAACCAAGAACTTCTTCTTGTTGAATTGCTAGATGATCCCTTTTGTTGAAACTTTTTTCAACAATCTATGGCTTTTTATGGAATTGAATCTTTGAGATTTGATCTTTGCTTCGTAATCAAAATCAATCAATTGGTGTTTCTTAAACTTCAATTTTCGTCTATCTTGGCTGAGGCAAAAGGGGTATATTTATACTCTATAAATATTCCTAACAATTATGAGAAAAACCCTTTTTCAAGCCAAAATCGGACCTTTCAGCGCCACCTGGACGAGTCGTCCCATCTGGAACGAGTCGTCCCTTATGTTGACAGCTCTGATTCAGTCGTCCCCTTTAAGGGAATAGCTGGTTTAGTCTGGGACAAGTCGTCCCGTGACCCCAGAATTTCATATTTAAGCCATTTTTCAATACGTTCTTTGTGTGTGACCCTATAGAAATTATATTTATGTTGGTAGTGAACCGAAACATCGATTTCACTAGACATAAGTGATCTCTAGCAAGTCATTATGTCCACCCAATTAAATATAACATCAAAACTTGATTCTTTAATAGATCAATGTCACAATCCCTTTGTCACACGATGTCATATTGAACATAAGTCATGATCCTCGTCAGCTTATATTGTCCATTGCTTTTCGATTTCGAATATGTTAATAATCTAAGTGCATTTGATCTCTATCAAATCTCTTGAGTATGACCACACATCTCATTAACACCATTCATCGAAGAGTCCAAGCAGACATATCCCTTAACGAGGAACAAATCCCATCTTGACTTATCATTCTTCCATGCAAGAATCCGGTTATGCCAACATAACCCTTATTGCTATCTGACTAAAGATAGTGTTAGACTACATCTAACATAACGTTCATCGAGTGGAAGACGATGATAATTTCAGGTATTAAGGATTCTAATGACACGCTTATTTTGAGATCTAATTATGACATATATGACCATAGACCATGACATAAATCTCATAGGTGGGTCTGTCCAGTACCTTGTTCCCTAACAAGTACTCATAAGCGTAATGTGCATCCCTATGCATATAATCATCTCTATGATTATTCATTACCAACTTATACTAGTTATTCATATAACTAGTGACATAGATTATTATAATAAACATGTAAAAGATATAATAATCCAAAATAAATATTCTCTATAATAAATGGTAAAGATAATTACATAACGATATTTATTATAAGTCAAAATAATAATAAGTTTAGGACATAACACCAACCGTTATAGGAAAAACACGGTAGGGTTGGGTGGGGTGGGGTGGGGTGGTCTGGATTGGGGAATGGGGAATGGGGAATGGGGTTATGGGAAAGAAGATGAAGTGAGTGGGTAAGAGGGAGTGGGATTTTCTTTTCCTTTATTTTTTATTTTTTTTATTTTTTTTATTTTTTAGTACTACTCTTTAGCTAACTGGTATGAGGGTATAATTGGAAGAGTGATGGGTGTGTGTAGTGTTGATGGTAGGTGTTGGTTAGTAGGCTTAGTAGTACGGGCTTAAACTCAACAATTTTACGGTGTATAACAATTCTCTAATGAAAAGGTCATGACTGGGCGGGCTGCGGCTCACAAGGCCCATTTGATTGGTCTAAATGCCTTCAAGGGCCCAACTTAAGATTTGTAGTAATAGTTCCTGTCCAATTTGCCCATGTTGACTAAAAAAGTCAACAAACCCCCCAATAATTTTCACAGTTTTCAAATAATTTCATATAAAAATTCATAATAATTCCAACAGTTATCAAATAAATTTCCAAAAAATATACTCCTATTTAATATAAAATGACCATTTCACCCTCAAAGTCAACCAAACGTGAAATAAGTTAATCCAATATTTTCTAAAAATATCACAAAACTCCATATCAATCGGCATAAACACTGTTTAATCCTTCATTAGTTTAGTTGTTCCATATGAACCTCATTACCTATTCAATTAAACTCAACATATACGAAAATCAATTACTTGCAAGTACGGAGTACTATAAACACTTCATAACCCATTATAATCATTATTATTATTATGTGTAATATCCTATGTGTTTTGGTAGAAAAAACAATAGAGTAGAATCTTAACTTTGATTAGTGTGTGGATTGAACAATAAGGAGGGGACTGTGGAATTCGACTATATGGAACAAAAGCACGAAAAAGAGATAATGACACCACGATTTGTTAACGAGGAAAACCTTGGAGGTGATAACCTCTTTGGAAAAAACCCCGGGAGTTAGGTCTCCAACCTTAAAAGTTTCACTATAATGATCACGAGTTACAACTTTGGAAGATAATGGAGAGGATTACAAGAGCTTTGTGTGTAGAGTGTGTGCGTATGAGCCTTAGTGTTTTTTCCGTCTCCATTTCCCCTTAAATACAAGTAGATATGAAAGAGTCAATACGGTTCCTACAATCTCGGGATTTGGCTTATCCTTTCAACCTCCGTGAGACCAAGTCGCCCTAGCCGTTGAAGGTCTGTTGAATGTGCTAGTGAATATCCCGCATTCCTTTCTAATTACTGAAAAATAAGAATAAGAATATTAGGAAATATTGAATAAGTAAATATTAAAGCAATACTTACAGTGTAATGACATCTTGATATGCAGGATCAACTGAAGATGTCACCATGTTGAAAAATACCCACAACAATTTGTCCCCAAAAACATTTGACTATGTTGGCAACAGAAGAGGCAAAATGTTTTTCTTTAGCATTAAATGTTCAACTGCCCGCTCTGCCTGATGGGATGTCTTTGGAATACGTGGCGTCAAATGGACGGTTGGGGAGAAAGGTCTGGAAAGTAACTTTTTTTTTGAAAAAGAATCCTTTTTCTTTTTAATAACCGCTTGAAAGGATCATTTAGGCTTCTCAAAACTTCTTTTTCACCTCCATTGTCTCACGGCGCCGTTCATCTCCAAGGTAAAACTTCTCCGTTTCTCACCTTCTCCCTTTGCTTATTTTTCTCCTTTTGCTCTGTCAACCATGGGTAGGACCAGGTGGTCCTCGACCAAAATCAAGAGTGTCCCAACCCCACAAGGCCCCAAAGAAATTAGTCTCGATGATTTCGTTTGCGAAAACCTTCTTGCAAAACCAGATGAAGAGACTTGCTTATTTAGTGATTCCCAAATAGAGTCCATGAAACAACAATGCTACTTCCCAAATGGTACAATTTTTCATCCTTTTTCCGTAAAGCTTAGGTCTGATTACGTTTCCCGCAAATGGATCTGTTTCTTTGAGTATCCTTTTCTTCTAGGGTTCAGCTACCCTTTTCCTTTGTTGGTTTCTGAGTTCTTCCAAAAAACCCAACTTGCTTATGCTCAACTGATGCCGATGGCTTGGCGTGTTTTTGCTTTTGTCATTAAAGTGAATCGAGAAAATGGGCTAAACCTAGGGCTCCATGAAATTGCATATTCGTATGATCTTCAGCCCTTTGGTTCCAAAAGATACCTTTTTAGAAAGAGGTCAGGTAGAAGTTCCTTGATGAGCACCATATCTTCCAGTGATAGGGGATGGAAGAATAAATTTTTCTTTGTTGATAGGACGTCTATTGGAGAAAAGGATGAAATATCGAGCCAATGGAACAAGGGAGGTACTTAAATCTTTACTTTTGTGACTTCCTGTTCTTGAGACAAACTGAATTGTAATTGTTCTTGCTTTTATGCAGATATCGACTGGGGAGAATTGTTCTCACCTGCTGAAGACACTCTAACCAAGATTGAAGAATTTTTCGGGCTCCCTCCAGATAAAAGATCTCCTAAAGGTTTGTTGGAAGCATCTTCGACTATCCCGGAAGACCTAAAGGCCTCTACTTCTGCAATTATGTCCACCGATAAGCATGGTGTCTCTTTACCTTTGCTAATTCTATTATCAATTTGATGCGTTATTCTTTGTTGACAATATCTATATGTCCATGCAGTCTCCAAACCGGTAGTTTCAGGATCTGACTTTGACCTTGATGATATTGAGGCTATGTTCACTGATCCTGTTGTTAAGATCGAAATGAAACCTCCCCCTGCCCCTAAGAAGATTCCTGTTCCGGATGAGAGCATAGGTATTGGCTCTAGGGTAAGGAAGAGAAAAGCGATTCAAGAGGAGGTGGTTGAAGTTGAAGATACTTTGGAAGAAATGTCCGTGGGAGACTTTAAAAAGAAATGCATGAGTTTCACAACTGGGGTAAGATAATATTAAATGGGTTTGTACTGTTTCCAAAATTTTATAAGACCTTTTGATATCGAGTGCATTATTTTACAGGCAGTAGGACTTTTGGAAGGTCTGGTAAAGGAAACGGAGATATTGAAGAAGAAATCCAAGGCGGATATTGCTTTGGTCAAGAAAGAGAAGACAATGTTAGAGAATAAGATAAAAGAGCATGAGAAAACCTTAGAACAACAAGTCAAGTTGCTGGCAGAGCAAGAGCAAACGGTGAAGGATTTATTGAATAGCTTGGCGAAAAGCGAGGATGATCATAACAAAGAGATCGCAGATGTGAAGAATTCCTGCAAACTGGTTGCGGCAAAAACTGTCTCTCAATGCAAGGTAAAAATGATGAAGGAGTATCAGGAAGGGAAGGCTGATACTTGGGATATCAATAGGGAATGTGCCTATTTGTTTAAGTTGACAGGCGAAGTGACGGATGAGGGCGAGGTGTTGTCAAGCCCGTATGAAGCGATCGTTAAGGATGCACCAGTAGAAGGAGAAGTGAATCCAAATGCAACACCTGCGGCAGAAGCCACCTAAAAAAGAAGGTAAAACAACTTTGTTCTTGGTCTTTTGATGATGTTACTGGGGTGGAATCCCTTAAAACAATTTTAATTTTAGTTTGGTTTGGTTGTGTAATGGGTCCATAAGGACCAAAGACAATCTTTTTTACGTGTTGGGTTGGTCCAACACTTTTGCACTTTAATCGTTGGTAGCTTGGATATTTTTATGATAACTTTATGGTTTAATGATTTTCAAGCATGTCAAGGCTTGTTATATTTTGGATGAAACTTTTCTTTGTATGGTTATTTTTTATGCTTCGTAAGGTGACATGATAGCATGTCAAAACGGTAGGTATTTAAGATGACACGCATATGCCATAAACCGTAGATACTTTAGATGACACGTATATGTCATAACCATAAGAATAATACGTAAGATCAATCATCCAACTGAGTGGGAATGGGTAAGCTATATGAGTTTACCCATATAGGCCCACCCCACACCTCAATTAGAGAGATAACTTGCGCTCCAGGCGAAGGTGTGGTAACCTAATATCTTAAGAAAGAGGTAATTAACTCTTTAAACCTTAGAAGGGATTGTGTACCTTTACTTGAGAAGAGATGGCCAGTCTCTATCGAAGGAGAAATCGTTGTTCCTTACGTGCACTTGACATGTCCCCATGTAAATGTGTCAATACCTCATAAGACAGAAACATGTTAAAACGGACGCCAACTAAGGTTGACGTCTTTCCACAAAGTATGTTAGCGACATCTTGATTTGTAAGGAATTAAAAAGGTGCATAGGAAAAAAGAAAGGTTGTAAAGAATTAAAAGATGATCCATACCTGGAAAGATGAGTTTATGGGGAATTTTGTTTAAATGTAATACCTTTTAAGATGAATGGCGTTCCAGCTTCGCGGTATCATTTGGCCATCCAAAGTTGCCAGGCGATATGCTCCTTTCCCGGCTTGTGCATCTATTAGGTAGGGTCCTTTCCATTTTGGGGCGAGCTTGCCTGCATTGGGCTCCTTGGTATTTTGGAATGCCTTTCGTAGGACTAAGTCTCCTACTTGAAACCTTCTAATCCTTACGTTTTTGTTGTAAGATCTGGCTACCCTTTGTTGATATGCTGCCATGCGAACTTTGGCCATGTCCCTCAGTTCGTCCACGGTATCTAGGTCATGTATCAAGATGTCTTTATTATGTTCAGATGTCAACAAACTGTATCTTGCCGTAGGTACAAGGACTTCTGCTGGAATAACTGATTCGGTTCCAAATACAAGTGAATAGGGGTTTGACCGGTAGCATTCTTAGATGTCGTCTGTCGGCCCATAGAACCATTGGTAACTCTTCTGCCCATCGTCCTTTCTTCTGGTTCAGTCTCTTTTTTAAGTTACTTATGATTATTTTGTTGCTAGACTCTGCCTGTCCATTGGCTTGAGGGTGAACAGGCGAAGATGTCACCATCTTAACACCCCAAGATGTCAAGAAATCTTGGGTTCTCTTGCTAATGAATTGAGAGCCATTGTCACAAATTATCTCTGATGGTATTCCAAATCGGCTGAATATGTTTCTTTTGATAAAAGATATAACCTCTTTGTCACGAACTTGCATGTATGCCTCAGCTTCTACCCATTTAGAAAAGTAGTCTGTCATAGCCAATAGAAATACTTTTCCACCTGGTGCCCTGGGCAACTTTCCTACTATGTCCATTCCCCAAATCATAAAAGGCCATGGTGACAGGATAGGATGTAGCAGTTCAGCTGGCTGGTGCAGGATATCCCCATGTCGTTGACAGGAATCACATTTCTTTGCGTAGTCAACGGCGTCTTTTCTCATTGTGGGCCAGAAATAGCCAATTCTAAGAGCCTTAGTATGTAGACTTACGCCCGTATGATTTCCACAATCTCCTTCGTGCGGCTCCTTGAGAACACGATGGGCTCTATACGCTTCTAGACATCTCAGTAGTGACTGCGGCAGATTTTCTAAACAAGAGGTTATCGATAAGTAAATATTTAGACACTCTTACCCCTGAATGCTCTAGCATTTTTCTCCTCGATTGGGATCGTATCATCTAAGAGATACTTGATAATAGGAGTCGTCCAAGAAATTGTTCTTTGGAGAGGAAGGTATGTCGACATCTAGAGCGAACATCTCAAGATGATCAATTGTTGGGATGTCAATATGCACAATTGGGATCTTGGTTTGTGAAATACTTTTGAAGAAATTTGAACCCAAGTTTGCCGGAGCATCCGCTTGAGAATTTTCTTCTCGTGGGATTTGATCCAAGGAAAATGATTTGAATTTGGCCGAAAGAATTTTTACGATTTCCAAATATGTCGTCATCCTAGCATTTTTTGCTACATAGGACCCGTTGTAGTGGTTAACAATTAGCAAGGAATACATGAACACCCGAATATGTTTGACATCTAAGTCCCGGGCCGTTTGTTAAACCCGCAATTAGTGCCTCGTACTCTGCTTCATTGTTGGTAGCCTTGAAACCGCAACTGATAGATTGTGGTATTATGTCCCCTTGTGGTGATTTTAGTACAATTCCGAGACCTGTACCTCTCATGTTGGAAGCACCGTCTGTGTAGAGAGTCCAAATTTTTAGGATGTCATCATCTTGAAGTTGCTGTACTTCCAATTCCACCTCTTGTTGCGGGGTTGGGTGAAATCGGCCACAAAATCGGCTAGGGCTTGGGATTTTATTGCGGTTAAGGCTCGTACTTGATGTCGTATGTGCTTAATTGTACGAGACCATTTCGCCATTCGACGACATCTCTGGTTTTCTCATAACATTCTTAATAGGATAGTTAGTGCGTACAATTATAGTATGTGTTTCAAAATAGTGCCTAATTTAATAGAAGCAGTTATCAAAGCTAAAATTAATTTTTGTAAAGGAGAATACCTGGTCTCTGCATCTAAGAGTGTCTTACTTATATAGTAGATGGGTTGCCGATTACCATCTCGTTACGTCGCTAAGGCTGCGCTTACGGCGCCTTCGGACCTGCAAGGTAGATGTAAAGATGTTCTTCCTTCGAGGTTTGGCCAATAAGGGAGGTGTCGACGGGTAAGTTTTGAGCTCTGAAAGGCTTCTTCATGTTGGTCCTCCCATTGGAACTTCTTGTTCTTTCTTAAGATGTCATAGAAAGGTTTGCATCGATCGAGGATTTTGAAATGAATCGGTGAGTGCGGCAATCTTCCCCGTCAATCTTTGGACGTCCTTGACAGATTGAGGTGATGACGGAGTTGATAATTGCACGTATACGTTGCAGGGCGGCTTCAATGCCTCTTTTAGTAACCATGTAACCCGAAACTTCCCGGCCTTCATTTCAAAGTTGCATTTAGTTGGATTAAGTTTCATATTGAAACAATCCAAGATGTCAAAGGCTTGGGAGAGGTTGCTTATGTGATCTTACGCTTTCTTGGATTTTACTACCATGTCGTCGATGTATACCTCCATTGTGTCCCCAATCTGATCTTTGAACATTTTGTTGACAAGCCTCTGATATGTTGCACCTGCATTTTTTAGTCCAAAAGGCATAGCAATATAACAATAAATACCTGTGGGTGTTATGAAGGCGGTGTCCTCTTGGTCAGATGGTTCCATCTGAATTTGTTGAAATCCTGAGGACGCGTCCATGAATGTGAGGAGTTCATGTCCGGAGGTGGCATCAACTAATGAATCTATGTGCGGCAAAGGGAAAGGATCTTTTGGACAGGCTTTATTCAAGTCGGTGAAGTCGACACAAACTCGCCATTTCCCGTTTCTCTTTTCTACCACAACCACGTTTGCTAACCATCTTGGATAATCGACCTCTCGTATCATGTTAGCTTTGAGCAACCGCTCTACCTCTTCCTTGATGATCTATTTCTGGTTTCTGCGAATTTTCTACGTTTTTGGTGCACCGGTTTAAAGCTAGGATCTATGTTAAGCTTGTGAGTGATGACATCTTTGCTGATGCCTGTCATGTCATCATGTTTCCAAGCAAAACTTTTTATTCTGCTTCGTAATAGGTCCACAAGCTCCTCTTCTATATCTGATGGGATGTCAGTGCCAATAAGTACTTTGATGTCCGGGTTGGAAGGGTCTAGCAATACTTCTTTCACATCATCCTCCCTAGCTTCCAGGACTTCACGTACTTTCCTCGGTAATTGCTATGCTTGTTTTGGAGATGTCGACGCCTTCATTGAAGTTTTGTAACATTCCTTGGCCACCTGTTGATCACTGTAAATCTTAGCGACACCCCAAGGTGTTGGAAACTTCACACACTGATGGTAAGTGGAGGGTACAGCCTTCATTCCATGAATCCATGGTCTTCCAAGGATGACATTGTAAGATGTCGCGCAATCAATTACGCAGAACCGTTCCACGATATTGAGGCCCTTAGAGTATATTGGAAGCTTTATCTCCCCCACCGTTTCTTTGACTTCCCAGAAGCCTACGGCCGAGGACTTCTTAATGATCTCGATTAGGATGTTCATTTCCTTAAGAGTGCCCAACATGATAAGATTTGGCTGAGCTACCCCATCAATCAGGATACGCCGGATTGTACAGTTGGCGATCTGCAAGGAGATAACCAGACCGTCATGATGGGGTTCCAGCAAGTTATCACTATCACTTTCATCAAAGGTAATTGGATCCGGGCAAGGTGTCGACATCATGTGCTGTCTTTCTGGCTTCTCCTCTTTTGACTCCTTAGCATGTCGTTTTACGGCAGAATAGGATGTTCCACATATTTCCGATCCTCCACTGATGAAATTGATCACCTTTGTTGATACTGGAGGAGAGACTGGTCTTTCCGCTTCATGAGGAGCTTCCACATTTTCAGCCTTCTTCTTTCTGGATCCCAGCAACTCCTTAAGATGTCCTTTCGAGAGCAAATAACTGATCTCTTTTCTCAATGCGATGCAATCTTCAGTAACATGTCCGAAGTCTTCATGGTAAGCGCACCATTTTGATTTGTCACGCCATCCCGTGGTTTTATCCGTCTTCTTCGGCCATCTGGCTTTGTCCCCAAGGTTGCCCATTGCGCAGAGTATACCTGAAATGTCAACAGAAAAACAATAATCAGAAATTTTAGGTACATTATCGTTATCTTCATCCTCACCGTCTATTGAATTAATTTTGCTAGAATCAATTCTCGGATAAGGATTGGAACGGTTGTTCCTGCGATGGGACGATTCAGTCCTTCTGTCGGGGTTGTCATATATTGACATCTTGGTTGTGGACTTCGATCTTCGCAGCTCATCTTCCTCCAGTCTTATGAATCTCATTTGCTCGCTCCCGACTTCTTCCAACCGCTTACAAGGAGTCATCACCAAATCTTGATATCTTGTGAATCTTTCTTGACCCCATTTTGAATGCTTACGTTTGTCGACATGTCAAGATTGGGAATTTCTAGCACTTTCTTGTTGAACCGGTGGACATAATCCTTTAGGGTTTCATTAGGCTGGGATCACATTGTAGAGATCACTCGTCAACCTTTCAAATTGTCTTGCCACGAGAATTGGTTATAGAACATATTGATGAGTGGGCGTATGAACCAATAGAACCTAGGGGTTGCACGATCGGCCATTTGAGAGCTGGTCCGAGACAAGGTTGATCCAAATCCCGGCATAAGCGGGCCTCGGAATTGAAGAGGGATATGGATTATGTCCATCTTTTCTTGATAATGGGCCACATGCTCTTCTGGATCCGTGGTACCGTCATACAACTTCATGGATGGTACACTGAAACGCTTCGGGATGTCGACATTTGCGATTGTTGGGACAAACCGGGACTGATTGTAGCAGTTTTGCGTCCTTTGGTTGAATTGGAGGAGTCACACAGCACGTTCATTACTAGTTCTACGAGATCTGCATCTGTTTGGCTAGTGGGTTTCCTGCAAAAGGGTCAGCCATAGGAATACGATTGAAATTATTATTATTAAAAAGATTATTTAGCAAACCAGAGTTGTCCGTAGTAGTCGTAACGGTAGTGTTGTCAATGAATGGGATGAACGGGGTGAATCCTGCGGAAGATGGCGTCAATGGGGTGTCCCCGGGCAAAGATGTCGACATCATTAAAGATGTCAGCGGATGAGTTTGAGGAGGACTGCCCATTGGGATGAATTCACTCTGAAATGTAGATCCTCCGGTGTTGTCAAAGTTGAGAACCCTTGCACTTGATGGTGATATGTTCTCAAGCCGAGATACGATGAGCCGTTGGTCTTTACGCATCTTAATCATGGAATTGGTCAACACCTTCGAATTGTTGTCTTCTTTGGTCCAACCTTTGATTCAACCTAGTCGGGATACTCCAGGATGTCGGCATACGCATTGGAAGAGGTTGCTCCCTTTTGTGGAGTCTTCGTAGGTTGAGTTGGTGAGGTCCGGTGCGAGGAGGTGGTGGTAACAAGCCGGTTACGCCTCCTGATGTCGTAGCAACAGCGGGACCTTTGCCGGCGGCGGACACATTGGGGGGTGCAGACATAGTGAATTTGACTAGGAAATGATCCAAATAACCGATAAACCACGAGGCCCCTCAGTGGGCGCCAAATTGTTTTGGTAGAAAAAACAATAGAGTAGAATCTTAACTTTGATTAGTGTGTGGATTGAACAATAAGGAGGGGACTGTGGAATTCGACTATATGGAACAAAAGCACGAAAAAGAGATAATGACACCACGATTTGTTAACGAGGAAAACCTTGGAGGTGATAACCTCTTTGGAAAAAACCCCGGGAGTTAGGTCTCCAACCTTAAAAGTTTCACTATAATGATCACGAGTTACAACTTTGGAAGATAATGGAGAGGATTACAAGAGCTTTGTGTGTAGAGTGTGTGCGTATGAGCCTTAGTGTTTTTTCCGTCTCCATTTCCCCTTAAATACAAGTAGATATGAAAGAGTCAATACGGTTCCTACAATCTCGGGATTTGGCTTATCCTTTCAACCTCCGTGAGACCAAGTCGCCCTAGCCGTTGAAGGTCTGTTGAATGTGCTAGTGAATATCCCGCATTCCTCTCTAATTACTGAAAAATAAGAATAAGAATATTAGGAAATATTGAATAAGTAAATATTAAAGCAATACTTACAGTGTAATGACATCTTGATATGCAGGATCAACTGAAGATGTCACCATGTTGAAAAATACCCACAACACTATGTATACCTAATTTATTGCTAATTTCGGGATTCTCCAAATATCCATGAGATAACCCCGTACCGTATCATCATTTGCTCTAGCCCAAAAAGCTAAGGTTAAACATAGGAGAAGTACTTTCGGGATTGGAAAAGTACCAAAAATTATCTTCTCCTAGACAAGAACCAAACATGAATGAATGATCATGATCATTGTTGTGTAGAAAGAGACTGGAATCAGGTGTGGTGGGGATACCATGAGATTGAATATTGCCGTAAAGTAAAAGGAGAATCAAACAACAAATTCAAGTATCGGAAACGAATTTTCTGAATGAACTAAGCAGCTCGCAGTTGAATCAATGATCGACATATTCTCATACCATCTCAAGTTATACAAAACAATATAATAAATTCTGGGTTTGTAATTGTTTTGGTCATTTTTCGACAAGTGATTGTAAATAACCAAATATTTCAAGGAAAGAATTGGGTGCAATGGAATATAGATTTGTGTATGAGATAATCAACGAACAAAGGAATTTTGACGAGGAAAGCCCTTGAACAAATTGTTCGCCGGCATAAAACCTCGGGAGGATTTGGGACCTACCTTGACCAAAGTTTTTCTATGATCAGTGAGCTACAAGCTTGGAAGTATGGAGAGAGATTACAAGAGTGTGAGTGTGTGAAAATACATGTGTTTTTCATAATCTCCATACCCCTATTTATAATAAAGGTAAAATAAAAGGATAATAATCAAAATCCCTAAAAACTCGGCATGATGGAGTTACTGAGGAGAAAATTAAGGGCATGACTGCTGATGGTGGTTGGTGAAGAATCATGGTTGAATTGGTCTTCTATGAGTGCACAAGTATCTCCTAAAAAATAGGAACCGTAAAACTGCTCCCAAGTTGTTCCAGCTTCAAGATGTTGATGAAGACGTCAAGCCAAGATGTCGGTCCAAGATGTGAACTCAACATGTAAAGTCAACTTGTGGAGGTCAAGTTGCTGAGATCAGGATGCTGAGGCGTCTTGACCTGTTGACCTGCTTAAGATGCCAGTGAAAAATCCGCCCCCAACAATTGCCCCCAAAATTTATTGAATTGGAAAAAACTTGGAGATTCAAGGAATTTTAAAACTGCTACTCTCCTTATTGACATTAAGGAAGCGGTTGATTACGCTAAAGAGTTGTCCAACGCACTGAGGACTTATAAACGAAGCTTGATAGAAACCAAGATAAAGCTTTAAGAAACATTAGTTAAGATGTTTTGAAATTTGGTATGTTAGATGAGGGTTGATCCTCAAAATTTTTATATTTGATTTGGCATGTCTTTGCTTGACATGTTTACTTTGGATAGTGCGAGTCATGTTTTTGTTGACATGACTTACTATTGTGTGTTGAACTTGATTTTCGGCGAAGATGTTAATCTTCATTCCTTAGTTGATTGGAAGATGACTTCATCTTTTTCGGGTGTTCATATAGGTAACATGATAATGTTACAACCAATAGTCACAACTTGAATAAGTGTGAAATCGTGCGCCCAGGCGAAGGTGTCGAAACCTTAATTCGTTAGAAAAGATGAAAATCTTTTAACCATATGTACCTTTGATCAAGGTAAGACGTTTGAAGAAACAGAACATGTATCAGCCGTCCTGGCGTGTCAACATGTTCCATCCCTCTCCAGCTAAAGTTTCAACATGTTGGAGCCGTACTGGCGTGTTAACATGTTGAACTTTTCTTCCTCAGGTTCAAACATGTATCAGCCGTCTGGCGTGTCAACATGTTTGACTGCTCCGGCTTAGGTCTCAACATGTATCGGCCCGTGACCGGCGTGTCAACATGTTGAGCTGCTCCGGCTTAGGTCTCAACATGTATCGGCCCGTGTCGGCGTGTCAACATGTTGAGCCTGCTCCAGCTTAGGTCTCAACATGTATCAGCCGTACTGGCGTGTCAACATGTTGAGCCTAAGCTGTTTGTTCAAGTTGTATACCTTTCAAAACAAATTCATGTTAGGGTTGGGTGTTAGCTACGCTAACACCCCTCCGATGCTTAAGTCAATAAGAATTTTTAGCATTACATAAGAATTGACAAACATAAATAAATGACTTGACAAAATTTAAATCATACCTGTTTTCGGAGTTTGCTTTTATGAAAAAATGACAACTTACATGGAATACAACTTGAGGTACTGTTTTGCTAACATTTTGACATGTTGAAGATAGGTGGTCATCTTTTCCTATTTTGTCAGCCTCATTATGGTCATTTTAGGACTATGAGCTTATCTTCTTCCAGTCTGATGAATTTAACAGCTCTCGTCCTGACATCTTCAAGCCTCTTGCATGGAGTCATGACCAATTCGTCATAATAAGATGACCCCTTCTTCAAGCCCAATCTGAATGCCTCGGTGGCTGTGAACATGTTCAAGTTGGGGATAGTCACTGCCTCTTTGTTGAACCTGTTCAAATAGTCTTTCAAGCTTTCGTCAGGTCGTCGCACCACCCTGTAGAGGTCACTAATTAGTTTCTCAAAAGCTCTATTACATGAAAATTGATTCACAAACATATTGACTAATTGAGAATAAGATGATATAGAGTTTAGAGATAGGTCGGTTAGCCATTTCAAAGCTGGTCCAGACAAGGTGGGACTAAAGCCCCTACAAAGACAGGCTTCTTTGAAGATAGAAGGAATGCTGATAATGTCCATCGATTCTTGGTATAGCAACACATGCTCTACTGGATCTGTGCTCCCATCGCACTTCTTCATGTGGGGTACTGCAAATCTCTTCGGGATCTCTGTGTTGGCTATTGCTGGAACAAAGCGAGACTCATTATAACAAGTTGGAGAAGCTTGATGATAAGGCAAGGTAACTCCAGACACATTCCTAATCATCTCTTTGATCTGCTGCAATTCTCTAGCAACTTGACTTTCTGCAAAAGTGTTAGCATAAAATTGAGAAGCAGAGTGATCAAATGCATTATAAAAACTCCCTGTTTGTCCTGAAGACTGAGTGGCATAAGTATAGCAAGATGTTGGCACATGTTGGCTGAATGGGAAGGTGTGACCATGTTGGGCAACTTGACTAGTTGTCACAGTTGTACTATCAGTCTGTACTGCACTCGTCATGGGGATGTCTCCAAGATTGCCCCCAGTACCAGAACCAGCAGCGGTAATAGCCTGCCTATACTTCTTATCTTGAACATCACCAGCAGCAAAAACTCCCTTTACACTAGTAATCGTACTCCCCGGATTTGTAACAACATACCCATCCGAATCCAGTTCCAACTGCCCATCCAGGAACTTTGTTGCAGGCTCATGCCCGATAGCAAAGAACACAACACGTAAGATTAGTAAACTAGTCGGTAGTGTAAATTACAACATGATGAAAAAGAGAACAAAACAACAATAAAAATGCATAAAGCACAATGGCGAAATACAGAGCACACAACATATATAGATTGGGATGATAAACAGCAAAAACATACAATATTAATAATACATGAGTTCATTGTTAAAAAAAAAAGAAGTGTAAGAATTACTGAAAGAAGAACGAATAAGATATCACATGTCCATCACAGCTAATAACAATCACATTATGAACAAACGCATAGATTAAAATACAAAATGCAGAGCAAAAAGCGTAGAGATGCAACACAAGAGTACGAAATCAGATACCACATGATCAACACAGCATAAACCATTACAAAACACACAATGAGCAGAGCATGTGCATATGCAAGCAAAGAGTAAAAAATAATCCTCTGATGTAAAGCAGTACAAGATATACAACAGATAACTAACGAGATAGATAATAAAATAACAACTTATATTTTGTTGATGTAGAACGCAATAAACACAAACAGAATCACAATGTAGTTCAATGAAACACATAGTAAGAGAAACAAGAGAGTGAAGAAAAAAAAAATTAAGGTAGCACAAGTGCTGATATGGATAAAGCACACAATGAGTGAGTTATACAATGAAAATGCACAGAATACTAAGATGCACTAACAATTACAAATAAAATGAAACAAACATACAAAAACCAGACAAAGATTACAAAGGGAACACACAAACAGCGGACATAATATGTTATATCAAAATTATGAGCTCGCCTCCCATGATACCAGACGGAAATCCAGGGAAGTTTCTACATCGGTAGTTGTTGTAAGCTGTCCGCCAGTCGCCCTGCCCCCAGCCGCGGAGGTTACTGAGGTTACCTGATCGGAAGTTGGATTGGCCATTTTGATGTTCTAAACAAATCTAAAAAACCAAAGTTCCCACGGACGGCGCCAAATTATTTTGGTCATTTTTCGACAAGTGATTGTAAATAACCAAATATTTCAAGGAAAGAATTGGGTGCAATGGAATATAGATTTGTGTATGAGATAATAAACGAACAAAGGAATTTTGACGAGGAAAGCCCTTGAACAAATTGTTCGCCGGCATAAAACCTCGGGAGGATTTGGGACCTACCTTGACCTAAGTTTTTCTATGATCAGTGAGCTACAAGCTTGGAAGTATGGAGAGAGATTACAAGAGTGTGAGTGTGTGAAAATACATGTGTTTTTCATAATCTCCATACCCCTATTTATAATAAAGGTAAAATAAAATGATAATAATCAAAATCCCTAAAAACTCGGCATGATGGAGTTACTGAGGAGAAAATTAAGGGCATGACTGCTGATGGCGGTTGGTGAAGAATCATGGTTGAATTGGTCTTCTATGAGTGCACAAGTATCTCCTAAAAAATAGGAACCGTAAAACTGCTCCCAAGTTGTTCCAGCTTCAAGATGTTGATGAAGACGTCAAGCCAAGATGTCGGTCCAAGATGTGAACTCAACATGTAAAGTCAACTTGTGGAGGTCAAGTTGCTGAGATCAGGATGCTGAGGCGTCTTGACCTGTTGACCTGCTTAAGATGCCAGTGAAAAATCCGTCCCCAACAGTAATGTCTTTAAAATAGTCATGTATCACTGTCTACTTTTGTTTCTTTGCCTCTTACTATAAGATAGGAACCTAACCTAGTATCTCAGCAACAGCATAAAGATTGGAACCTACTTAGTATCTGTTATGGGTATTTTTCAACATGGTGACATCTTCAGTTGATCCTGCATATCAAGATGTCATTACACTGTAAGTATTGCTTTAATATTTACTTATTCAATATTTCCTAATATTCTTATTCTTATTTTTCAGTAATTAGAGAGGAATGCGGGATATTCACTAGCACGTTCAACAGACCTTCAACGGCTAGGGCGACTTGGTCTCACGGAGGTTGAAAGGATAAGCCAAATCCCGAGATTGTAGGAACCGTATTGACTCTTTCATATCTACTTGTATTTAAGGGGAAATGGAGACGGAAAAAATACTAAGGCTCATACGCACACACTCTACACACAAAGCTCTTGTAATCCTCTCCATTATCTTCCAAAGTTGTAACTCGTGATCATTATAGTGAAACTTTTAAGGTTGGAGACCTAACTCCCGGGGTTTTTTCCAAAGAGGTTATCACCTCCAAGGTTTTCCTCGTTAACAAATCGTGGTGTCATTATCTCTTTTTCGTGCTTTTGTTCCATATAGTCGAATTCCACAGTCCCCTCCTTATTGTTCAATCCACACACTAATCAAAGTTAAGATTCTACTCTATTGTTTTTTCTACCAAAACAATTTGGCGCCCACCGAGGGGCCTCGTGGTTTATCGGTTATTTGGATCATTTCCTAGTCAAATTCACTATGTCTGCACCCCCCAATGTGTCCGCCGCCGGCAAAGGTCCCGCTGTTGCTACGACATCAGGAGGCAGAACCAGCTTGTTACCACCACCTCCTCAGACCGGACCTCAGCCAACTCAACCTACGAAGACTCCACAAAAGGGAGCAACCTCTTCCAATGCAGATGCTGACATCCGGAGTATCCTGACTAGGTTGAATCAAAGGTTGGACCAGCAAGACAACAATTCGAAGGTGTTGACCAATTCCATGATTAAGATGCAGAAAGACCAACAGCTCATCGTATCTCGGCTTGAGAACATATCACCACTGCGTGCAAGGGTTCTCAACTTTGACAACACCGGAGGATCTACATTTCAGAGTGAATTCATCCCAATGGGCAGTCCTCCTCAAACTCATCCGCTGACATCTTTAATGATGTCGACATCTTTGCCCGGGGACACCCCATTGACGCCATCTTCCGCAGGATTCACCCCGTTCATCCCATTCATTGACAACACTACCGTTACGACTACTACGGACAACTCTGGTTTGCTAAATAATCTTTTTAATAATAATAATTTCAATCGTATTCCTATGGCTGACCCTTTTGCAGGAAACCCACTAGCCAAACAGATGCAGGATCTCAGAGAACTAGTAATGAACGTGCCAGGTGTGACTCCTCCAATTCAACCAGTGACGCAAAACTGCTACAATCAGTCCCGGTTTGTCCCAACAATCGCAAATGTCGACATCCCGAAGCGTTTCAGTGTACCATCCATGAAGTTGTATGACGGTACCACGGATCCAGAAGAGCATGTGGCCCATTATCAAGAAAAGATGGACATAATCCATATCCCTCTTCAATTCCGGGAGGCCTGCTTATGCCGGGGATTTGGATCAACCTTGTCTGGACCAGCTCTCAAATGGCTGATCAGGCAACCCCTAGGTTCTATTGGTTCATACGCCCAGCTCATCAATATGTTCTATAACCAATTCTCGTGCAGTCGACAATTTGAAAGGTTGACGAGTGATCTCTACAATGTGATCCAGCAGCCTAATGAAACCCTAAAGGATTATGTCCACCGATTCAACAAGGAAGTGCTAGAAATTCCCAATCTTGACATGTCGACAGCCACAGAAGCATTCAAAATGGGGCTGAAGAAAGATTCACAGTATTATCAAGATTTGGTGATGACTCCTTGTAAGCGGTTGGAAGAAGTCAGGAGCAGAGCAGTGAGATTCATAAGACTGGAGGAAGATGAGCTGCGAAGATCGAAGTCCACAACCAAGATGTCAACATATGACAACCCCGACAGAAGGACTGAATCGTCCCATCGCAGGAACAACCGTTCCAATCCTTATCCGAGAATTGATTCTAGCAAAATTAATTCAATAGACGATGAGGATGAAGATAACGATAATGTACCTAACATTTCTGATTATTGTTTTTCTGTTGACATTTCAGGTATACTCTGCGCAATGGGCAACCTTGGGGACAAAGCCAGATGGCCGAAGAAGACGGATAAAACCACGGGATGGCGTGACAAATCAAAATGGTGCGCTTACCATGAAGACTTCGGACATGTTACTGAAGATTGCATCGCATTGAGAAAAGAGATCAGTTATTTGCTCTCGAAAGGACATCTTAAGGAGTTGCTGGGATCCAGAAAGAAGAAGGCTGAAAATGCGGAAGCTCCTCATGAAGCGGAAAGACCAGTCTCTCCTCCAGTATCAACAAAGGTGATCAATTTCATCAGTGGAGGATCGGAAATATGTGGAACATCCTATTCTGTCGCAAAACGACATGCTAAGGAGTCAAAAGAGGAGAAGCCAGAAAGACAGCACAGGATGTCGACACCTTGCCCGGATCCAATTACCTTTGATGAAAGTGATCGTGATAACTTGCTGGAACCCCATCATGACGGTCTGGTTATCTCCTTGCAGATCGCCAACTGTACAATCCGACGTATCCTGGTTGATGGGGGTAGCTCTGTAAATCTTATCATGTTGGGCACTCTTAAGGAAATGAACATCCCAGAATCAGAGATCATTAAGAAGTCCTCAGTGCTGGTAGGCTTCAGTGGGGAAGTCAAAGAAACGGTGGGGGAGATAAAGCTTCCAATATACTCTAAGGGCCTCAATATCGTGGAACGGTTCTGCGTAATTGATTGCGCAACATCTTACAATGTCATCCTTGGAAGACCATGGATTCATGGAATGAAGGCTGTACCCTCCACTTACCATCAGTGTGTGAAGTTTCCAACACCTTGGGGTGTCGCTAAGATTTACAGTGATCAACAGGTGGCCAAGGAATGTTACAAAACTTCAATGAAGGCGTCGACATCTCCAAAACAAGCATAGCAATTACCGAGGAAAGTACGTGAAGTCCTGGAAGCTAGGGAGGATGATGTGAAAGGAGTATTGCTAGACCCTTCCAACCCGGACATCAAAGTACTTATTGGCACTGACATCCCATCAGATATAGCAGAGAAGCTTGTGGACCTATTACGAAGCAGAATAAAAAGTTTTGCTTGGAAACATGATGACATGACAGGCATCAGCAAAGATGTCATCACTCACAAGCTTAACGTAGATCCTAGCTTTAAACCGGTGCACCAAAAACGTAGAAAATTCGCAGAAACCAGAAATCAGATCATCAAGGAAGAGGTAGAGCGGTTGCTCAAAGCTAACATGATACGAGAGGTCGATTATCCAAGATGGTTAGCAAACGTGGTTGTGGTAGAAAAGAGAAACGGGAAATGGCGAGTTTGTGTTGACTTCACCGACTTGAATAAAGCCTGTCCAAAAGATCCTTTCCCTTTGCCGCACATAGATTCATTAGTTGATGCCACCTCCGGACATGAACTCCTCACATTCATGGACGCGTCCTCAGGATTTCAACAAATTCAGATGGAACCATCTGACCAAGAGGACACCGCCTTCATAACACCCACAGGTATTTATTGTTATATTGCTATGCCTTTTGGACTAAAAAATGCAGGTGCAACATATCAGAGGCTTGTCAACAAAATGTTCAAAGATCAGATTGGGGACACAATGGAGGTATACATCGACGACATGGTAGTAAAATCCAAGAAAGCAGAAGATCACATAAGCAACCTCTCCCAAGCCTTTGACATCTTGGATTGTTTCAATATGAAACTTAATCCAGCTAAATGCAACTTTGGAATGAAGGCCGGGAAGTTTCTGGGTTACATGGTTACTAAAAGAGGCATTGAAGCCACCCCGCAAACGTATACGTGCAATTATCAACCTGCCATCACCTCAATCTGTCAAGGACGTCCAAAGATTGACGGGAAAGATTGCTGCACTCACCAGATTCATTTCAAAATCCTCAGATCGATGCAAACCTTTCTACGACATCTTAAGAAAGAACAAGAAGTTCCAATAGGAGGACCAACATGAAGAAGCCTTTCAGGAGCTCAAAACTTACCTGTCAACACCTCCCTTATTAGCCAAGCCTCAGAAGGAAGAACATCTTTACATCTACCTAGCAGTGTCCGAAGGCACTGTAAGCGCAGTCTTAGTGACAGAACGAGATGGTAATCAGCAACCCATCTATTATATAAGTAAGACACTCTTAGATGCAGAGACCAGGTATTCTCATTTACAAAAATTAATTTTAGCTTTGATAACTGCTTCTATTAAATTAAGGCACTATTTTGAAACACATACTATAATTGTACGCACTAACTATCCTATTAAGAATGTTATGAGAAAACCAGAGATGTCAGGTCGAATGGCGAAATGGTCTGTACAATTAAGCACATACGACATCAAGTACGAGCCCAGAACTGCAATAAAATCCCAAGCCCTAGCTGATTTTGTGGGCGATTTCGATCCAACCCTGCAACAAGAGGTGGAATTGGAAGTACAGCAACTTCAAGATGATGACATCCTAAAAATTTGGACTCTCTACACAGACGGTGCTTCCAACATGAGAGGTACAGGTCTTGGAGTTGTACTAAAATCGCCACAAGGGGACATAATACCACAATCTATCAGTTGCAGTTTCAAGGCTACCAACAATGAAGCAGAGTACGAGGCACTAATTGCAGGTTTAACAGCAGCCCAGGACTTAGATGTCAAACATATCCGGGTGTTCATGGATTCCTTGCTAATTGTTAACCACTACAACGGGTCCTATGTAGCAAAAAATGCTAAGATGACGACATATTTGGAAATCGTAAAAATTCTTTCGGCCAAATTCAAATCATTTTCCTTGGAACAAATCCCACGAGAAGAAAATTCTCAAGCAGATGCTCTGGCAAACTTGGGTTCAGCCTTCAAAAGTATTTCACAAACCAGTATCCCAATTGTGCATATTGACATCCCAGCAATTGATCATCTTGAGATGTTCGCTCTAGATGTCGACATACCTTCCTCTCCAGCAACAATTTCTTGGACAGCTCCTATTATCAAGTATCTCTTAGATGATACGATCCCAGCTGAGGAGAAAAATGCTAGAGCATTCTGGGTAAGAGTGTCTAAATATTTACTTATCGATAACCTCTTGTTTAGAAAATCTGCTTTGCAGTCACTACTTGAGATGTCTAGAAGCGAGATAGAGCCCATCAGGTTCTCAAGGAGCCGCACGAAGGAGATTGTGGAAATCATACGGGGGCGAAGTCTACATACTAAGGCTCTTAGAATGGGCTATTTCGGCCCACAATGAGAAAAGACGCCGTTGACTACGCAAAGAAATGTGATTCCTGTCAACGACATAGGGATATCTGCACCCGGCCGGTGACCGCTACATCCTATCCTGTCACCATGGCCTTTTATGGTTTGGGGAATGGACATAGTAGGAAAGTTGCCCAGGGCACCAGGTGGAAAAGTATTTCTATTGGCTATGACAGACTACTTTTCTAAATGGGTAGAAGCTGAGGCATACATACAAGTTCGTGACAAAGAGGTTATATCTTTTATCAAAAGAAACATATTCAGCCGATTTGGAATACCATCAGAGATAATTTGTGACAATGGCTCTCAATTCATTAGCAAGAGAACCCAAGATTTCTTGACATCTTGGGGTGTTAAGATGGTGACATCCTCGCCTGTTCACCCTCAAGCCAATGGACAGGCAGAGTCTAGCAACAAAATAATCATAAGTAATTTAAAAAAGAGACTGAACCAGAAGAAAGGACGATGGGCAGAAGAGTTACCAATGGTTCTATGGGCTGACAGGACGACATCTAAGAATGCTACTGGTCAAACCCCCTATTCACTTGTATTTGGAACCGAATCAGTTATTCCAGCAGAAGTCCTTGTACCTACGGCAAGATACAGTTTGTTGACATCTGAACATAATAAAGACATCTTGATACATGACCTAGATACCGTGGACGAACTGAGGGACATGGCCAAAGTTCGCATGGCAGCATATCAACAAAGGGTAGCCAGATCTTACAACAAAAACGTAAGGATTAGAAGGTTTCAAGTAGGAGACTTAGTCCTACGAAAGGCATTCCAAAATACCAAGGAGCCCAATTGTAAGTACCCCAATCTGGATCACCCCCTTTCAAACACACGGGAAACACTGCAGACTCATCAACGCAGTCTCGGAGACCTTTGGCACTCAAAACCCTCTCAAACCCTCAGCCAAACCAAGGGAGGAGCCTTCCTGGGATAAAAAGGGACAAAAGGACCTTTCGGGAATTTTCAGGAAATTGGAAAAGCAATAATGGTTCGTACGGACCTCTTTATTATCATAATTACTGAATCCCCTTAAAGTCCACAATATTCCCTCAAATCCCGGAGAAAATGATTACCCTCATGCTTAGTTGGTCCGTACGGACCTCTTTGCATGTCAAGATGGTCCGTACGGACCTCTTTGCATAGGGGACATCATCATTCCAGAATATTCACCATCATCACATATTCCCTCAAATCGAGGAAAACCAAAATTCTGGATAACCTACAAGGTCCGTACGGACCTCTTTGCACCAAATCTGGCACTATAAATAGAGGGCTCCCCCTCCTCATTTTCACACACCTCCCACTTCTCTCTTCCTCCCTAAGCCTTCTGGCTCCCCCTCTAAGTCCTTTCGAGGCACTCCCGGCCCCTTTCGGATCCTTCCGAGGCCTTCCGAGCCCCCTCGAGGTGCTCCGAAGCCTCTCCGAGCGCTCCCGAGACGCTCCCGCGCTGTCCCGAGGCACTCTCGAGGTACTCTGAGGCCCCTCGTGGTACTCCGAGGCCTTGCCTGGTCTTTCCCACGGTGTCCTGGCTCTTTTCGAGTCAAACCGGCGATCCCAAACCACGCCGAACCTCTGCCCGAATCCAAGCAACGATTCCAACGCACGCCGAACCTCTGCCCGAGTGATCCCGACGATCCCCACGCACGTCGAACCTCTGCCCGAACGCAGCCTACAATCTCAACTCACGCCGAAACTCTGTCCACAGACAACCGGCATCTCCCGAAAGCAATCCCAATCCGTACCGGAACGCTACTCCGACCTCAAACACTATTCCCTAGCGGAAGACAGACACGAACCAACATTGGTAAGGCTTCCTTCCATTACTATTTCAATACATTTCCATACATAGCATACAATGTAGACATCCGATACAGCATGCATTTTTAAAAGCACACACACACACACACAACATTTTAAAGGATATTAGGGGTATCCGAAAGACTCGTTTTAACGAGGCGACTCGGGTGAGCTCTAATATTCTAATATTCTCTTCCCGAGGAGTCATCTGACCTCCGAACTCAAAATCTCATCACACAAAAACAGTTTAAAATTACCTTTAAACTGATGCCCTTTTTCAATGTTTTGGGCTTAATAAAAACGGCGTGGCGACTCTACAAATTGCGAAAACAAACGGCGAGACGCGCTCCAACGCAGCGAAAGAGCCGATCTGCAGGGCCGCGCCTTGCAGGCTTCTGATCCGGGTAATTTCGGTTGGCGACTCCGTGGGGACATTTTGTTTTAAAATCTTTTAAACAAAACAAAAGATTTTTAAAACGATGATGAGGGTCAAACTTTCATTTTACCCCTTCCTTTGAAGCATTGTGTGTGTGTGCATCGTGCTTTTACTTTTTATTTTTACAAAAAAATAAAAAAAAAAAATGCATCAATATACATACGTGCATACATTTAAAATTCTTCAAAAACTTCTGTTTTACTCGGAAAAAGAATTTTAGAGACCGCACACTACGCGCATTCTTGCCTCGGTTACACCGCACACTACTCACCTTCTTGCCTCGGTTACACCGCACGCTACAGCAGCCTTCTTTGCCTCGGATACACGCGCACACTACAACCACTTAACCCGTGAGTGGTCTCGGATGCGGTCCGTTTGGTCTTCCTAGGCCTCTTGGGCGCGCACGGGATCATTCCAAACTTATCCCATCCTAGCCAAGCGTCAACCCCGCACGTTTGAGTCTTGAGTCACACTCTGTCCAGACTCGGTTGGTTTTTACCCAGTCCATGTCATACAAGCCTGGATACATATACCATGCCGGGCATTTTCTGAGTCATAGCTCGGAACTCAAGATCCCTTGCGCAAGCAAAGCGATGAAAGGTCATGATAAAATCTTGACCTGATCTTGATTTCCGAAGCTACGCCCAGACGATGTTCTGTCCCGGATATACATCCATGCCCACATGACACCATGTCATCAAGCCTTTGACACGTCAGCCATGACGATATGACTCAGCCAACGCCTAACGTCACAGATCCCTTGCGCAAGCGAGGTAAAGAGAGGTCATGCCGAACTCTTGACCTGATCTTGACTCAGTGGCCGGCTCGGTTCACTATTCACATGGCTAACGCATCAAAACGAACATGACAGGCTCGGTCCTTAGGTTCGATTTTTCTTTTAGGCCGGTGGAAACCGCTTGCACTATAGGACCCTCGCACGGGGTGTCCACCCTGGGATGTCGAAATACGAGTGTGCAAAACGAGGGGCTTATAGCCGCACGTATGGTCTCCACCGACCCGGGATCTAGCATAGTTGCGAAAAGAAGAGCAATCTTTTCCAACCTACCTAGGATTACGAGAAAACATGTTTTAAGTAAATTAAAACAACAAAAAAAAAAAAAAAAAAAAGCGGAAACCGCATGTCACGTGAGCTTTCCCTTTATCCCGAAAGGTATTCCCATGTCTAAACCTTACCCGTCACCCTCCAGTGACCGAGAGTGGTTGAGAATACCCGGGAGCCGCCTTTTCGATGCTCGAGGTCACAAGGTCGACGGCCCTTCCCGGTTCAACGGTCCGCACCTTCCGCTACTCCCCATGACGGGATCAACAGATAACAGTGAGGGAAACGGAACCCCGCCGCTAAGAAACCTCCAGACAATGGAGGAGGTGCTGCGTGCCTTCGAGACTATCAAGAAGCGCCAGGAAGAGCAGCAAGCATGGATCGTAGACACCTTGCGCCTTCGAGGAACCGTTGCAGTTCCCCAACTTGACGGAACCTTTGTTCTCATAGAAGACGAAGACATACCGGCTCCCCCGGTCTCTCAAGGCTATCAGCAGGTCCCGCCTCCGACAAGCTACGAGATCCCAGCAACGCTAAGCAGCTCCGACATGCCCACCTCAAAGACGCCGGTTTCCGGCTCGCACATCAAGCTCGCATCAACAAAGACACTTACGTGCCTGCTCCACCAGATCCCAATGCATCTCGGTATCCCCCAGGATTCAATCCTCTGCCTACATACGAGCCTCGCAGCCATAATCAGAAGTCCCCATGTCCACCAGGGACAGGCATCCCGAGCAGATATCCCGACATCTCAAGCTTGCCACCCGCTAGTCTGCCACTTGGGGCTAATGATTCGTTTCCCCAATTCCCAAACACAACCCTTAGCGGCCCGGGCAGTCATGCCCTCAATTTCAACAACCCAGGGTATGGGATGGTATACACTCAACTACCCCCTCAAGACTCCCGAATGGCCATCCCATCAGCCAATCCACCTTCATCTTCGGTTTCTATCCCCGAAAATGGTAACCCGCCTCAACCTGCCGATCCCCACATGGCTTGGCTGATCGAGCAAATGAAGGACATGCAAGGCAAGCTAGCCAGTTCCCGAAAGGACTCCCTCCTGCCTACTGATCCAAGCAAAGTGGTCCCGCTCCCACCAAAATTCAGGATGCCAGAAATGGAGAAGTTTGACGGTACGGAATGCCCAAAAACTCACATTGACACCTATGTCTTGGGTATGAGAGCTAAAGGAGCAACCCCTCAACAGATGGCGGACCACTTCCAACATTCTCTCAAATCCACAGCGCTAAGGTGGTTCCTCAATGTAAAGGCAGAAAACCGCTCTACGTGGGACCAAATCAGCGAGATCTTCCTGGAAAAGTACCGCGCCAACCTTGAGTGGGAGACAAACCGTCACGACCTACAAGCCACCGAGCAAAAAGATGATGAACCCATTGGCGAGTTCTACAAAAGATGGAATTGGAAGCTCAGTGAGATAATGGATCCACTTTCCAAAGAAGAGCAGATGGACATCTTCCATTCTTGCCTCAAGCCATCCTTGAGGACCTTGATTAGCCATCACTTCTATCCAGGATCTCCGCGCTACGGTCAACGCCGGGACTAAGTTTGAGAAGACTTCGAGCCTTCGAAAGACAACAAAGAACCCCTGCTTCATCCTACCGTTATCGGACAAGCCTGGCAACTTCAACTCCTGCCCCGAGCAAAGGAAAAGAAGCAGCCGGAACAGTACACTACATCCAAAACGGAGCTCAAGTAAACCGAGATCAGGCAGCTCCAAGGAATAACAATCCTCCTCGCTTCCCACAGTTCCAGCATCTTGACAATCTCGAAATGCCCCTGGGCCAAGTATTTGAAGCTTTGGTAAAACGAAATCTTCTCAAGCCTCTCGAGAATTTCCAACCAAAGACTCCCAAGCCCAACATGGATATGAGCAAACACTGTGCCTTCCACAACTACCCCGGCCATACCACCGACAATTGCTTCGTGCTCAAGCAGGTGATCCAAGGGCTAATTGAGGAGGGAAAATTGGAGCGTCCTCGTGGCCCCAATACCATCGGAAATCCGTTCCCCCGAAATGACAAGGTGAACACGATAGCCTTTGACGACACTCCAAGTGAAAGCAGACCTCCCGCAATCTTGGAAACCGTCAGCATGCTGTCTCGCTACGACTGGGAACGTGAAACCAGAGTCAAAAGGTCTCGCGACCGGGAATCCAGACAAGAACGCCCAAGGGCAACTGTCTCCCTACGATCTTTGCCCCAGCCAAGGCACACCAATGGATGGATCGAATACTCCCCGGAGGAGACTGAGTCAAATGGCAGCACGGGAAGTGGTTTAGCCTTCACAGACAATGACTTGCCGATATGCGAGAATCGACACAATGAAGCCTTGCTCATCCTCATAAAAATAGAGATGTTCTTTCTTCCGAACGTCCTGGTTGATAACGGCTCTGCAGTCAACATCATCACCATGAGCACACTGAAGCGACTCCGTATTGATCGCTCCCTGATAAGGCCTTCACCCCGGGTAATCCGAGCCTACGACTCCACTGCACGACCAATCGTAGGAGTCATCAATTTGAGAATCCAGTTCGATGCACAACTTGAGTCGGTAGAATTCCAAGTCGTGGAAATCAAGCCAACTTTCTCTGCCTTGCTGGGACGACCTTGGATACATCAGATGAAAGCAGTATCATCTACTCTTCACCAATGCGTGAAATTCATCAATGCCGATGGAGTAATCGAAGTGATCCGCGGAAGCAGTACAATGGCAAGTGCTTGGCCAGCAAGCTACGACCCAGAAGAAGGTCCCGACATGACCGAAACTCTTCTCCAGATGGGTCTCCTACCCTGTCCCGCTACGAAGTGGATCCTTACATCCACGCTCTAAGCCACGACGAGTTGGAAATCGAAGAGCTCATGGGTCAAGATGACAACTCTGACATATGCGATTGTGAAGAATGCCTAAAAGAGGATCAAGAGATGGAGGCCCAGATGGAAATTGATCGAGGAGTAGACCCTTACTTCGCCGAAAACCCTCTTCCAAATTGGCTCATCACCGCTCCATTGGTACAAGACAACCCTCTGGCCGACACTCTCGGATCTCACGGGGACAGCCATCACAAAGATAGTCCAGCTTCAACATTCGGTGTCGACCTAGACGAACATTGGAGCAACCTCCTCCGAGTCTAATCGGGAAGGAGATAGCATGCCCTCTCCAATCCGACATTGTAAACGTCGTCCAAGCAAAGATCCTGCATAAAGAGGCAGTATTCTATGAAAATGATCAACATCGGCAAGAATCAACTCCGACCGGCGAATGCTTCGCCCTCTTAGAAGTAGCCCTCAGCGACTTCTATCATCAAAGACCTCCAAGGACTGGTAACACTAATGGAGGGACATCATCAGGGGAGCAACCAAAAACCTCCGCGATCTGGTTCAAAATCGAACCCCATGCAAGCTATTTTCCAGGGCTCGTGCCAAGGGAGAATTGGCCACCCGAGCCACCACCACTCTCTCTAGAGCTACATCCGGCCAAGAGTAATGAAGCCTGGTCCAATCCCTCGTCGCCTATAGTCTAGCTTCGAGTCTTGTTGTCTTCGAATTCACATCTTTTGAGTCTTCGGACGGCTTTAGGCCCAACGATTGTGAGTCTTTGATCAACAATGTACAGTCTTTACGCTTTCAATAAAAGGTCCGACCTTCCTAAAAATTCTTTCATTGCATCTTTAACAAATGACGAGTTAACTAATCAAAACAGTTAATAACAAATCATCTAAACAAAGAAGCAAACACATTAATTGAATAAATGCATCAAGCAAACATTTAAGCATGTTGTTCAACGAGATGAAAACCGGGCCCAAGCTGCCGAGGAGGTTTTAATCACAGCGATTTGCAAGATTGCTGAAGAGCCAAAGAGACGGAAGTCCGACGCCATTTCCAATACCTCAAGAACGGGGAAACCGCCTTCATGAACGAGGAAGGTCAACACAGAGAAGGGGTCAAAACTAAGAGCATCATGGCCCTAAAACGCCTCGCCTCTCACTTTGTCTTCCTTGGGGACATGCTATACAAGAAACGCTACCATGGACCACTCCTACGCTGCATCAGCCAAGAAGAAGCAAGCAAGTTCATGAACGAAGTCCACAATGGGGCTTGCGGTCCCCACATGAACGCCAGAGCCCTGATGCAAATCATTCTCAGGATGGGCTACTACTGGATCTCCATAGAGGCAGATTGCATCCACTTCGTCCGAAGCTGCGACAAGTGTCAAAAGTTCTCCAAACTCAATCATCTACCTCCCCACGATCTCTACTGCATGACTACACCCTGGCCTTTTGCCACTTGGGGAATTGACGTCATCGGAAAATTGCTCCGCCAGCAAAGAATCTGGCCACGAGTTCATCTTAGTAGCCATCGACTACTTCACCAAATGGGTCGGCCAAGTCCTACAAGGTACTCACCTCAAAGAAGGTCGCACATTTCCTCAAGGAAAACATCATCTGCCGATACGGCATCCCGAATGAGGTCATATCAGACAACGGCTCACACTTCGAAGGGGAATGCGACAGATTGCTGGCCGAATTCAAGATCACGCGCCACAAGTCTTCTCCCTACCGGCCACAAACAAATGGCGCCGTAGAAGCAAAGAAACAAGACGCCGAACGGATCATCCGAAAAATGACCACCCGAGGACGAGATTGGCCCGAGAAGCCGCACCTTGCACTTTGGGGCTACCGAACATCGCCGAATGCCCACGGGAGAAACCCTTCGCCCGACCTACGGGATGGAAGCAGCCTTCCCATCGAATTGGAAATTCCCTCACTCCGAGTGCTGCTGGAAAATGACATCAACGAAGTCGAATGGCTCCGAAGCCGACACGACGAACTGGCTCTGCTAGACGAGCGACGACTAAAGGCCATGGAACACGTCCGAGCCTATCAAAGCAGGATGGCTAGAGCTTTCGACAAGAAAGTTAAGTCCCGAGACATCAGGGAAGGCGATCTGGTACTCAAAGAAAAGCCTCCCACTCGAACCAACCCACTGGGAAAATGGGAACCAACGTGGATCGGCCCTTTGTGGTTCAAAAGATCTTCTCCGAGGTGCCATGAAGCCGAGGACACTCGACGGCAATCCCTTCATGAATCCAGTCAACGGAAGCAAGCTCCGCAGATACTTCGCCTAAAGAAGAACAAATGTGCATCTCTTGGCACTCCATGTAGTGTCGAACTACGCAGACCTGAGCCCTCTAGTCCGGGGGAACGTAGGCAACCTTAATTGGTCCGGTCTAAAAATGCACAAAAAAGTCAAAAGTTTGAATGTCGATCAAGACCTCCGTCAAACTATGCACTTTTCCAGGAGCATGCCCCCAAGTCAAAACAGCGGCGGCAACATCAAAGGACATCCGAAGGTCACTCAACATCAAAAGACTGGCCCATGTCAACTTCCAAGCCAAGGGCTTATCTTCGCCTTCACTCGCTTCAAAAAAAAAAAAAAAAAAAAGAGCTCGAGCAAGGGCTCACAAAAAAAAAAAAAAAAGAGCTCGAGCAAGGGCTCACAAAAAAAAAAAAACAAAACAAAAAGAAGCTCAAGCAGAAGCTAAAAAAAATAAATAAATAAGGTCAAGATGCCCGACGCCAACAAGAGGCAAGGAAGCTACGGAAAAGACCGTCAAAACGACTTGACAGGGGATCAGTCAACCTCCCGAACACAGAGCCCAAGCAAAAGGGATTGCCGTCAGGGCCCAGGCTGCTTCAGTCCACAAATGTAACAAACGCCGCCAAGGTTCACAAAAAACACAAAAGCCAACAAGAGATCTTGCGTCTCGACAAAGCTTTAAAAGTAAATCACAAATCACTAACGGTTACAACATTTCTTGATGAGTTCAAGCACGGTCTACTCTCAAGTTCACAACATGCTAAAAGACAGCTTAATACATTTAACAACTAATGTGTTTGCAAATGCAATGAGTGGATACCTAGGAGGTCATTCCGCGCCGTCTGCGCTTGTCCCCTCGCCATTCTTCCCTTTCTTCCCTCGTCCCCGGCGAGTCTTCTTTCGCTCCACGTGAGCCAACTCTGCGTCTCTCGCCCAGAGATCCGGGGTCCTCCCCGTAGAGTCAAATAATCCAGCAGCTCTCGTGGCTTCATTCGCCCGTGCCGGCTCGGATCTCCTCTACGAGCCCGCAAAGAGGACCTCTCCCCGTCAGTCGGTCAACCCTAGTCTCGTAGTCAAACAAAGTGTCTCCCGTCACATCCCGAGGGTCAGACCAGGCTTCGGTACTCCTAAGGCAATAGCTACTACGGCAACCGAGTCCCAGAATCGCTACACGCTTGATCTCCAAAGCCACTTGGGACCGCCCAATACATTGCTCATACCAGGCCAAGTACTGAGTCTTCAATACGACACTCTCCCGACGTCTAAGGAGCACCACAGGAGGGAAAGCAGAATACTTCCATACCCTCAGAAAATACAAGAAAGCACCTGGAGCTGCCATACAAAGAGAAACTATCTCCGCAGTAGCAAGGTCATCCCACCAACAAAGGCTCCTGCTTCATCCCAAACCGCCGGAAACAAGCGACGGAATATAAAAGGAGGACCAAGACAAACCCGGAACTCGACGACACAGACCCTTCCCGAGAGACCCTCCTAGTCTCAATCCCCAAATGCGGAACCCACCAACGGATCTCGATGCGTACCAAGCCGTGCCATCCATCTCTCCCAAAGTGACCGATCCATATCTAACACAAGAGGTCGCCGAGCAAATGACCACGGACTAAACGACGTCGGAGCCTCGGGCATGGCCTCGAAGTCTCTCTCGCAGCCACAAGGTGAGCAAAGCAGGCTTCCTCTCATGAACCGATCCCCGCCGCGACGATCAATACCATGAAGAGTCTCCCCCAGCACCAACGGGACAATATCCTCTCCGGCTCTGCAGTGCCCAACCACATCTAGCAAAGCGCCATCACAAGTGCCAAGGGAGCTGACCATGAAAAGCGTCGCTATCACGCACAAGGCAAATACATCCCAAGAGACGTCACTCTCATCATTAACCATGAACCGCTCCGACAGCGCAGAAAGGTCAATATGACCCGAATCAAGGATCATGCCCTGCACTTCTTCCAACGAAGTCCGAAGGAAACCTGCAAGCTTCACGCTCACGGCAGCACCACCAATCAAAGGAAGCGAGATGGCCTCCACCTCCGGTCCTCCAATCAAAGCCCGAAAATCCTCAAAAGTGGGCACCAGTTCGTTGTAAGAGAAGCAATACACATGCCTCCTAACATCCCAGAACTTCGCGGCAGCCCGCAACAACTCCCAATCAGGAACCAACTCCTTAAAAGACCAAATCGAGCAAAGATGAAACCTTACCTCGAAAGCCCGTCTCTGATGCCTCATACGGCGTCTCATCCACGTTTTCAGCTGCTCAAGGAAGTGTGCTTGCCTCTCCTGCGAAAGCCTCGGCAAAATTCTTGGAACGTACGAAGAATCCATGGCAAAAATGGAGGTTCCTAGAGAAAATGGGGAAGAAAGCTCGAAAATGGCTGCAAATGGGGAATGGGGGAAAGTCCAGACACTGGAAAGCATTTATGTCCTCCCAAAAAGCAAGGTTGGTCCGTACGGACCTCTTTGCAATGCAGGTCTGTCCGTACGGACCTCTTTGCAATCAAAACCCATTTCCCCAGCAAACAGTACAACAACCACTGTCCCCAACAGGACCTTGCTCCAAATTGCCCAAACACTGGCCAAAGCCATTTCCGGCAAGCATACACTACCCACAAACGCACCCTCAGCTCACGTGGCATGCACAAAGATAAAATAAATAATAGCAACCATTCCTAGGACAATTCCCGGGAATCAATAAAATGACATTACATCTTAAAATAAAATGCTGTTGCCATGCAAATACGAGTGTTTTATTACAGGTACTAATGTCTGTTGCAAAAGAAAAAAAAAGAGGAGATATGAAAAGAGGGAAAGCAAATGAATACTAATCAGACTCCTCGGCATCATCATCCTCGCCAAGATCCTCCAAAGAGAAGTCGGGCATCCCGGTGAACTCGCTCGTCACGTCCTCGTCATCAGAGTACCGAGCCCCCTCCGGAGGCTGCCACTCAAAATACTCAGAAGGATCAAATCCGGCGAAAGGATCAAAGAAGGAGGGCTCTGACGATTCCTCACCCTGTGCGTCCTGCGGAGGGAAGAACTGATAAAAGGGCTGCTGCCTCGGAGCTCCCGAAGACGTCCCGGCATCCATGCTATGTCGCCCCTGCGAAGGTCCCTCCTGCTGCGGCTCCGGCTCCGGCTCGGCTCTCGGTGGAGGAACATCTACAGAATGCCTCGAAGGCATCGGCTGGTACGCCGGCATACGTCGCGAAGACCGGCAAGACATCTTCGACGCCATCTTCTTCGCAAAGGACCTCATCGCCACATAACGGCGAGACAGCATGTCATAGGCTCTCCTGGGGACCTGCGCAAGCAAACAGCCAAAGAAACGCTCATCAATACAGTTATACTCAACAACAAAAAGAGAAAAATACAGAAAAGATGCCAAGATGGAAAAGAGTAAGCACACTCACCGATCTATCGGGATCCACTCGGTATGCAAGCAGAGCTCGCTCAGTGAACGGCATGCATACACCTCCTCCTCGATCCGTCCCCACGGACATACGTGAAATCCGGCCCCGGCATCGGAACCTCTGGGGGAACCTGCGGACCAGCCTCCCTCTCCCTCGCCAATACCTGCGGCGTCCTCAACTTCCTCCTCACGAAGGCCCCATACTCCTCTCCATACAGAATAAACTCCTCGGCACCCACACCGCCAAGGTACCTCTCAAAATCCAACACGTCCATATCCCGGGAATCAAGCATCCCAAAAGGAGGGTCCCTCGGAGCCACAGGAAGCACACCTGGGCCATGCTGCCAGAAGACCCTCTCTCCCAAGTACATGACATCACAGGTCAGGCCTCGCAGCATCTTCCGCTGCGCCGTCACTAGAGGAGCTCCCTCGAACTCATCAGCCTCATACCGAGCCCACGGGAACAAAACAAACCCCTCCGGGCTACCTCTCTCCAGACGCTCCTGCACATCCCCATAGGCGATGGTGAGCTTACCCCTGCTGCTCCTCCTCCTCCTAGCCGTACGAGCCCAGCCCAGCATAGCAGGATACGCAGCTACAGCCCCAGGATCTCTATCCCACGGGAAACACTGAAAAATCTCATAGAACCACACCTGCGACAAAAGCAGAAGAAGGCTCAATGCAAAAGAAAACGGAGAAACGACAAGTTGCTAAATCAAAACAGCAATAAACTCATACCTTCAAAGCAAAGTCAAAACAGGCCAAAGAATTGGCCACACCCCGGCTAAACCGGTCCAAAGAGAAGTAGAGCTCAGCCAAGCATGCCTCGCCCCAAGCAATGTCACAGACCCTCTCCAGATCAATCAAGCTCTCCAACAGAGCAAAAGGAGCCGCAGTCGCGTGGTTCGAGAACAAAGTCTCGGAAAGTGCAAACCACAGAAAGGAGCGCGCCAGCTGCTCCGCCGTCACCTGGCCGGTACCCCGGACATAGGCCCCAATACTGGCCGTGATCCTCAGCTCCACATCACTGTATAGCATGCCCAGGCCTCTGCGAGGACGAGGCTCAAAGCCCAGCAGCTCGGTCAACACATCATCAGCAATCATATCTCGCCACCGTACTGGCCCTCCTTTGAAGGAAAGCCCGGTAATGGCAGCGAAGTCGGTAGGCGTCACTGTCACCTCTCCCCAGCTCAGATGGAAGGTGTGGGTGGTATCCCACCAATACTCAGAAAGGCCAAGGAAGACGCTCTTGTTCTTCCTCGTGTCAGAAACTCCGGCCAGGTTCTCTACGAACACACCCAGGCCAGAAGCATAGACCAGCCTCCTGGGGCTCGGCCTACCATCCACAGAGATATCCGGCATCTGCTGCCATAGCTCAACAACTGCCTCGAGCGATCCCCGAGTCTTCATCTTCTTGGCTTTCCCAGCCAAGAGCCCCTCATCCTGCAGGTAAACACAGCAAAGGTACGTCAATCAAAAGTACTTAAATGTCAAACACCGAAAGAAAAGCACATAATGCACATATAACCCGTCACAAAACACGGCACATAATTTTTACATACATTATACATGTAAATTTTCCCATGTAGTCCGTCACAAAAACACGGCACACACTGTACACATTTTCTCAAAAGAGGGATTAAGCCCTATACGACACATTTTCAAAATAACCCGTCACAAAACACGGCACATATTGCACATATTTTCCCCACAAAGTCCGTCACCCAAAAACACGGCACACACTGCATAACAAAAATCCGTCCCTACACGGCACACACTTTCAGACAATAACCCGTCACAAAACAAGGCACATGTCACATTTCTGCACAAAAATTATCACTACACGATAATTTTTTCTCACAATGTACATACAGAAACAGCATTAGGTACAAAACACCAAAGCATGCATTTCATTAGAGAGGCACTTTATTTTCACAAATAAGAGCTAATCTACACATTTCTGCGCAAAATACACATACTCACAATTTTTACATGGCCATTTTCAACAATTCATCAAGAATTTCACAAAAAGCATGTCAAATAAACAAAAACCCCAATATGCGAAAAACTAAAATCTAGTTTTAGCATTCAAAATCTCAAGCAAGGAATCAAAATGGGACGGATTTCTTACCTCCCCGACGTTCCTAGAGCGACGATTGTGCACCTCCGGATTCGGGTACAAGACATCCGGATTCTTTGAAGATGGAACAAAGGAGATCCAATTTCTTTGGAGCTCCATCCGTTGCTCAACCACTTCATGACTGCGTTGTCGACGACTCCTTCGAGATCCTTCCGCCATGACGAGCAATTCAAGCAAAAAGGGAAGGATTTTGGTTAACAATGGAGGTTTTTCTCTCCTTCTCTCTCTCTGGTTCACGCACGGAAGAAGAAGGAATGGGGAAGGGCTCGGCTTTTTAACCCGGTCGAAACCTGGGAACTGTAAAAAACCAACATGGTCCGTACGGACCTCTTTGCATCCCAGGTTGGTCCGTACGGACCTCGTTGCAAGGGAGGGCCAAATTACTTTCCTGCCCTTATAATCTTTGCCCCTGGCTGTCCTAAGGCCTTTCCAGCAAATCCAAGTGCAGATTGGTCCCTAACCCTTCAATTCAACCACCGGCCATCAATGTAAGACCGGTCCTCGCCCACTCAACGGCAATTCAACCACCGGCCGTCAGCATAAGCCCGGTCCTCGCCCACTCAACGGCAAAGCAAGCGCAAGAGGAGCCAACGCCTCCAAGCACAGATCCCAAGGCACAAGACGCCTCCAAAATGTCAAATGGAAGTCCAACCACCGGCCATCAATGTAAGACCGGTCCTCGCCCACTCAACGGCAATTCAATCACCGGCCATCAATGTAAGACCGGTCCTCGCCCACTCAACGGCAATTCAATCACCGGCCATCAATGTAAGACCGGTCCTCGCCCACTCAACGGCAATTCAACCACCGGCCTTTAGCGTAAGACCGGACCTCGCCCACTCAACGGCAAAAAAACAAACGCAAGAAGGAGCCAGCACCTCCCAGCACAAGTATCAAGGCACAAGACGCCTCCAAAACGCTCAACGGCAACACTTTCTCAGCAGAAAAAGCCCCTACAAGGTCACGCATCCCCAGCAGATGAATACCAGCCATCCAAGTAAACCCGAATTCCTTCCCCAGCAACTCAAGAGGGAATCCTTGCAAGCCCCTACAAGGCCACGATAATCCCCAACGGATAAACACCGGCAGTCATCGTAAGTCCAACCTTCTCTCCAACATGCAAAAACACAAAGGCATCTACACCTCTCGCAATCAAAGCATAAGGCAGCCAGGCCTCCACTACTGCGACTAGAAGACGATTCAAAGTCCTCGCGCATGACATCAACTGCGGCTAGAGGACGATTCAAAGTCCTCGCGCATAACATCAACTGCGGCTAGAGGACGATTCAAAGTCCCCGCGCATGACATCAACTGCGGCTAGAAGACGATTCAAAGTCCTCGCGCATAACATCAACTGCGGCTAGAAGACGATTCAAAGTCCTCGCACATGACATCAACTGCGGCTAGAGGACGATTCAAAGTCCCCGCGCATAACATCAACTGCGGCTAGAGGACGATTCAAAGTCCCCGCGCATAACATCAACTGCGGCTAGAGGACGATTCAAAGTCCCCGCGCATGACATCAACTGCGGCTAGAAGACGATTCAAAGTCCTCGCGCATGACATCAACAGAAGCCAGAAGACGATTCAAAGTCCTCAAGCATGGCGTAACTGCAATCAGAAGACGATTCAAGTCCTCACACATATCTCCGGCCCGGAAGGCCTTAAACCACCCGATTAGGAAAATCGTAAAATTTCCATCCCAGGACACCACCACGTCCTGACAATTGACCTCGGCGGTCACCACATCTTAGGACATCACCACGTCCTCACCACTGACCTCGGCGGTCACACAACACTTCAGGGCACCACCACGCCCGCATACATTCACAAATTCACCACCTCTGAACTACGACCAGGCTTGATTCCCGCCAGGGATACGTAGGAATCCTATCACAGGGTCCAGCCATCGACCTATACGATCACCTAGGATACCACCACGTCCTTACCATCGACCTATACGGTCACCTAGGACACCACCCCGTCCTTATCACTGACCTCGGCGGTCACACGACACTTCAGGGCACCACCACGCCCACATACACGTACAAACACTCACCCCACACATGAACTACGACCAGGCTTGATTCCCGCCAGGGATACGTAGGAATCCTATCACAGGGTCCAGCCTACTGACCTAAACGGTCACACAATAGGACACCACCACGTCCTCACACTGACCTCCCCGGTCACTTTATCTCCTCGCACGCGATCCAGATTAGGACCCTTATCTTATCGGCGACCCCACTTCTTTCATAAGTGACGTCGTCGAGGGGCTTCTGTAAGTACCCCAATCTGGATCACCCCCTTTCAAACACACGGGAAACACCGCAGACTCATCAACGCAGTCTCGGAGACCTTTGGCACTCAAAACCCTCTCAAAACCCTCTCAAACCCTCAGCCAAACCAAGGGAGGAGCCTTCCTGGGATAAAAAGGGACAAAAGGACCTTTCGGGAATTTTCAGGAAATTGGAAAAGCAATAATGGTCCGTACGGACCTCTTTGTTATCATAATTACTGAATCCCCTTAAAGTCCACAATATTCCCTCAAATCCCGGAGAAAATGATTACCCTCATGCTTAGTTGGTCCGTACGGACCTCTTTGCATGTCAAGATGGTCCGTACGGGCCTCTTTGCATAGGGGACATCATCATTCCAGAATATTCACCATCATCACATATTCCCTCAAATCGAGGAAAATCAAAATTCTGGATAACCTACAAGGTCCGTACGGACCTCTTTGCACCAAATCTGGCACTATAAATAGAGGGCTCCCCCTCCTCATTTTCACACACCTCCCACTTCTCTCTTCCTCCCTAAGCCTTCTGGCTCCCCCTCTAAGTCCTTTCGAGGCACTCCCGGCCCCTTTCGGATCCTTCCGAGGCCTTCCGAGCCCCCTCGAGGTGCTCCGAAGCCTCTCCGAGCGCTCCCGAGACGCTCCTGCGCTGCCCCGAGGCACTCTCGAGGTACTCTGAGGCCCCTCGTGGTACTCCGAGGCCTTGCCTGGTCTTTCCCACGGTGTCCCGGCTCTTTCCGAGTCAAACCGGCGATCCCAAACCACGCCGAACCTCTGCTCGAATCCAACCAACGATTCCAACGCACGCCGAACCTCTGCCCGAGTGATCCCGACGATCCCCACGCACGCCGAACCTCTGCCCGAACGCAGCCTACAATCTCAACTCACGCCGAAACTCTGTCCACAGACAACCGGCATCTCCCGAAAGCAATCCCAATCCGTACCGGAACGCTACTCCGACCTCAAACACTATTCCCTAGCGGAAGACAGACACGAACCAACATTGGTAAGGCTTCCTTCCATTACTATTTCAATACATTTCCATACATAGCATACAATGTAGACATCCGATACAGCATGCATTTTTAAAAGCACACACACACACACAACATTTTAAAGGATATTAGGGGTATCCGAAAGACTCGTTTTAACGAGGCGACTCGGGTGAGCTCTAATATTCTAATATTCTCTTCCCGAGGAGTCATCTGACCTCCGAAGTCAAAATCTCATCACACAAAAACAGTTTAAAATTACCTTTAAACTGATGCCCTTTTTCAATGTTTTGGGCTTAATAAAAACGGCGTGGCGACTCTACAAATTGCGAAAACAAACGGCGAGACGCGCTCCAACGCAGCGAAAGAGCCAGATGCCGGGGCCGCGCAGGCCTGTCGGATCCGGGTAATTTCACCAATGCAGGCAAGCTCGCCCCAAAATGGGAAGGACCCTACCTAATAGATGCACAAGCCGGGAAAGAAGCATATCGCCTGGCAACTTTGGATGGCCAAATGATACCGCGAAGCTGGAACGCCTTTCATCTTAAAAGGTATTACATTTAAACAAAATTCCCCATAAACTCATCTTTCGAGGTATGGATCATCTTTTAATTCTTTACAACCTTTCTTTTTTCCTATGCACCTTTTTAATTCCTTACAAATCAAGATGTCGCTAACATACTTTGTGGAGAGACGTCAACCTTAGTTGGCGTCCGTTTTAACATGTTTCTGTCTTATGAGGTATTGACACATTTACATGGGGACATGTTGAGTGCACGTAAGGAACAACGATTTCTCCTCCGATAGAGACTGGCCATCTCTTCTCAAGTAAAGGTACACAATCCCTTCTAAGGTTTAAAGAGTTAATTACCTCTTTCTTAAGATATTAGGTTACCACACCTTCGCCTGGAGCGCAAGTTATCTCTCTAATTGAGGTGTGGGGTGGGCCTATATGGGTAAACTCATATAGCTTACCCATTCCCACTCAGTTGGATGATTGATCTTACGTATTATTCTTATGGTTATGACATATACGTGTCATCTAAAGTATCTACGGTTTATGGCATATACGTGTCATCTTAAATACCTATCATTTTGACATGCTATCATGTCACCTTACGAAGCATAACAAATAACCATACAAAGAAAAGTTTCATCCAAAATATAACAAGCCTTGACATGCTTGAAAATCATTAAACCATAAAGTTATCATAAAAATATCCAAGCTACCAACGATTAAAGTGCAAAAGTGTTGGACCAACCCAACACGTAAAAAAGATTGTCTTTGGTCCTTATGGACCCATTACACAACCAAACCAAACTAAAATTAAAATTGTTTTAAGGGATTCCACCCAGTAACATCATCAAAAGACCAAGAACAAAGTTGTTTTACCTTCTTTTTTAGGTGGCTTCTGCCGCAGGTGTTGCATTTGGATTCACTTCTCCTTCTACTGGTGCATCCTTAACGATCGCTTCATACGGGCTTGACGACACCTCGCCCTCATCCGTCACCTCACCTGTCAACTTAAACAAATAGGCACATTCCCTATTGATATCCCAAGTATCAGCCTTCCCTTTCTGATACTCCTTCATCATTTTTACCTTGCATTGAGAGACAGTTTTTGCCGCAGCCAGTTTGCAGGAATTCTTCACATCTGCGATCTCTTTGTTATGATCATCCTCGCTTTTCGCCAAGCTATTCAATAAATCCTTCACCGTTTGCTCTTGCTCTGCCAGCAACTTGACTTGTTGTTCTAAGGTTTTCTCATGCTCTTTTATCTTATTCTCTAACATTGTCTTCTCTTTCCTGACCAAAGCAATATCCGCCTTGGATTTCTTCTTCAATATCTCCGTTTCCTTTACCAGACCTTCCAAAAGTCCTACTGCCTGTAAAATAATGCACTCGATATCAAAAGGTCTTATAAAATTTTGGAAACAGTACAAACCCATTTAATATTATCTTACCCCAGTTGTGAAACTCATGCATTTCTTTTTAAAGTCTCCCACGGACATTTCTTCCAAAGTATCTTCAACTTCAACCACCTCCTCTTGAATCGCTTTTATCTTCCTTACCCTAGAGCCAATACCTATGCTCTCATCCGGAACAGGAATCTTCTTAGGGGCAGGGGGAGGTTTCATTTCGATCTTAACAACAGGATCAGTGAACATAGCCTCAATATCATCAAGGTCAAAGTCAGATCCTGAAACTACCGGTTTGGAGACTGCATGGACATATAGATATTGTCAACAAAGAATAACACATCAAATTGATAACAATTAGCAAAGGTAAAGAGACACCATGCTTACCGGTGAACATAATTGCAGAAGTAGAGGCCTTTAGGTCTTCCATGATAGTCGAAGATGTTTCCAACAAACCTTTAGGAGATCTTTTATCTGGAGGGAGCCCGAAAAATTCTTCAATCTTGGTTAGAGTGTCTTCAGCAGGTGAGAACAATTCTCCCCAGTCGATATCTGCATAAAAGCAAGAACAATTACAATTCAGTTTGTCTCAAGAACAGGAAGTCACAAAAGTAAAGATTTAAGTACCTCCCTTGTTCCATTGGCTCGATATTTCATCCTTTTCTCCAATAGACGTCCTATCAACAAAGAAAAATCTATTCTTCCATCCCCTATCACTGGAAGATGTGGTGCTCATCAAGGAACTTCTACCTGACCTTTTTCTAAAAAGGTATCTTTTGGAACCAAAGGGCTGAAGATCATACGAATATGCAATTTCATGGAGCCCTAGGTTTAGCCCATTTTCTCGATTCACTTTAATGACAAAAGCAAAAACACGCCAAGCCATCGGCATCAGTTGAGCATAAGCAAGTTGGGTTTTTTGGAAGAACTCAGAAACCAACAAAGGAAAAGGGTAGCTGAACCCTAGAAGAAAAGGATACTCAAAGAAACAGATCCATTTGCGGGAAACGTAATCAGACCTAAGCTTTACGGAAAAAGGATGAAAAATTGTACCATTTGGGAAGTAGCATTGTTGTTTCATGGACTCTATTTGGGAATCACTAAATAAGCAAGTCTCTTCATCTGGTTTTGCAAGAAGGTTTTCGCAAACGAAATCATCGAGACTAATTTCTTTGGGGCCTTGTGGGGTTGGGACACTCTTGGTTTTGGTCGAGGACCACCTGGTCCTACCCATGGTTGACAGAGCAAAAGGAGAAAAATAAGCAAAGGGAGAAGGTGAGAAATGGAGAAGTTTTACCTTGGAGATGAACGGCGCCGTGAGACAATGGAGGTGAAAAAGAAGTTTTGAGAAGCCTAAATGATCCTTCCAAGCGGTTATTAAAAAGAAAAAGGATTCTTTTTCAAAAAAAGTTACTTTCCAGACCTTTCTCCCCAACCGTCCATTTGATGCCACGTATTCCAAAGACATCCCATCAGGCAGAGCGGGCAGTTGAACATTTAATGCTAAAGAAAAACATTTTGCCTCTTCAGTTGCCAACATAGTCAAATGTTTTTGGGGACAAATTGTTATGGGTATTTTTCAACATGGTGACATCTTCAGTTGATCCTGCATATCAAGATGTCATTACACTGTAAGTATTGCTTTAATATTTACTTATTCAATATTTCCTAATATTCTTATTCTTATTTTTCAGTAATTAGAGAGGAATGCGGGATATTCACTAGCACGTTCAACAGACCTTCAACGGCTAGGGCGACTTGGTCTCACGGAGGTTGAAAGGATAAGCCAAATCCCGAGATTGTAGGAACCGTATTGACTCTTTCATATCTACTTGTATTTAAGGGGAAATGGAGACGGAAAAAATACTAAGGCTCATACGCACACACTCTACACACAAAGCTCTTGTAATCCTCTCCATTATCTTCCAAAGTTGTAACTCGTGATCATTATAGTGAAACTTTTAAGGTTGGAGACCTAACTCCCGGGGTTTTTTCCAAAGAGGTTATCACCTCCAAGGTTTTCCTCGTTAACAAATCGTGGTGTCATTATCTCTTTTTCGTGCTTTTGCTCCATATAGTCGAATTCCACAGTCCCCTCCTTATTGTTCAATCCACACACTAATCAAAGTTAAGATTCTACTCTATTGTTTTTTCTACCAAAACAGTATCTCAGCATCTATGTCCTACGACGGAACCAATTATAGTTAGGCATGCACTTGATTGGCCCCACGCCTGCAATTGCCACATCCTGCAATAACCAAATAAGGTCTATAATTAACAAATAAAGGTCTCAATCATTTAGAGCCGTAAGGAGACAACTTCTAGGTAACAGGGTCTTATGTACAATATGAAAGAAATGGAGCGGCTAAGAAGTGCACAGGAAGTCACAGAAGCCTGATGTGAGTCCTGATGCTATCGCACCAGCACTAACACAACAGTAAATTGCAGCGGAATAATAAAAATAGAAAAGAAATAATCAAAGGATTAAACACTTATCTACAGCAATGTGCTGTAGACAATAAACTTCTCTTATTAAATCACTTTCGAATTGATTACAAAATGTAAACTAAGAGAATGACAAAATAACCAAAGAGAACTCTCACAAACTATAACTCCTCACAACCTGAATTCTCTCAGCCTTTTGGAGTGTAAAAACCGTGTGTTGTAAACTGACTTGGCCCTTGTATTTATAGCCAAGGAGGTCAGTGTAAACGGGTAAGGATAGGCTTTGATAAAGAGCTTGATCAATATCTTCAATCTTCTTTATCTCTTTAAGCCTTCATTTATCCATGTGAGAGTCCTATATAAATAACCAAAATAATACTAAAAGCATAATAAATTTCGGTTAATAGGTTAGTAAATAAAAACAATATATAAAATATTTACTTAATTTAAAATACAAAGAAAGTAACAAAACATAATTAAGTCAACCTCTTTGACTTGGCCCAAGTGTGATGCTATCACACTTTCAATCTCCCCCTGTTTTGTTGCTTTCTGTTCAAAAACACATCTCAAGCACAATATATTTAAAGCACAAACAAGCTAAAGATAATTAATCACAAGATATAAAATGGAGAGCTCGAATGCTCCCCCTAAACACTAGCTATTAAAAAAAACATAAGCAAACCATGTTCAACCCATGTCCAAAACAAACCAAAGTAAGCAAAAGTAAACAACCATCACCATTGTTCCTAATTAAAACATACGAAAATAAAAATTGTTTCAAAAGTTTCAAACACCAAGTAAAAAGAACACAGCTTATGGTTCTGCTCCAGCTTGGTTTCCTCCCATTTCAGCTTCTGTCTCAGCAAGCAACTCCCACCTGAAGTCTTGACTAATCTCTTGAAAAACCTTGCTTGAGCTAGCTCCCCCTTTTTGACCAGAAAGATTTTCTCGTACAGCTAGAAGTTGGTTCCTCCTTGTAGACATTGCCTTGAATTGAACCCTAGAGTTAAGCATCATCTTTTCCAAAAACTTTATTTCTTCAGAAATTACCTTAACTTGATCAACTGGTGGTAAGGGAGATGTAGGTACATCGTCATTAACATCAATAGGCTCTTCTTCCTCATCATCATGAGCTTCAATAATGGGGTCATCAGGGAACACAACTGGAAGATCTATGGTGCGCCTAGTGCACTCTAGCACATGTTGAATACCAAATGACTCAACCTTCTCACAGATACGATCAGAAATTAAAATTTCAACCCCTTGCCTCACACACAGACCAGTTATTAAGCAAGGGAAAGGAAGATCAGAGGGTAACTCTTTTTCTGCAAACTGGACCACACTACCAAATATAACCTCACCAAGGTTAAACTCTTGACCAGTAAAGATCCTATGGATAAGATCAGCATGAGGGATAGTGACAATGTTTTTGTTGGAGGTGGGTTTCCAGTTGAATGTAGAAATTTTAAACAGAAAACTACACAAGGAAGTGAGCATTGTGCACTGAGTGCCAAGTTGGATCAAGGCCATTAGTTAGGGTATTGTCAATAACATCCTTATGAGCTATAGGAGGAAGGATGTGAGGACTGGGAGCATGAAGGAAGACATTAATCATAGCAGGAGAAAAATTTATGAGCCTACCACGAACCAAAACTTTTTCAAAACCAACATCTCTTGGATCTTGGATAGATTGAACAAGACCCGAATAGAATTCACTAACAAGCGAAGGGTAATAACTGTTTGGGTAGGACACAGAGAAAAGAATACCTTTTTCCTCTAAATACCTTTTCATCCCAACTTCCTCAAAGGTTTTATCGATGACCCTTTCCACCAAAAAAACCTTTTTCCTAAAAAATGCAAAACGCTCTTTCACAGACTTTGACATAAATTTCTCAGGTGAGTGGGGGCTTACCTTCCTTGAGGATGGTTTTGAGCTTGAGGTAAGCCTTGACACAGGCTTTTCAGCTTTGGAGGAACTGGCCTTCCTTAGGCTCCTTCTGGGTGAGGGTGCAGATGTGAGTACATCCTCAGCAACATCCTCCTTTGTAGCCTCTAATTCATCTCTCCCAAGCTTGAATGTCTCATCCTCAGCTTCATCATCATCTGAGCCAATGTCAGATGCTTGTGCAGAGATAGTATCAACAGCTTTAGCCTTTGCTCTCCTTATCTTCCTTTACCCTTCCTTAAATCCAATAGAGCTTGAAAAGGAATGTGCTCATCCTCTTCATTAACATCATCAGTCTCAGAGTGTGCCCCAGAGTACCAGTTACCCGGAGATGATCGAGCAGGGACAACAGGCGAGTTGGTAGGAGGAGATGGAGTTGGAGATGTAGTGGTACCTTTGGTAGCACGAGTAGGGGACTGAGCAGGAGTGGAGATCCTACTTGGTGGCAGATCCCCAGGCATTACAATCACATGAGGGAAGATATCACCAAGGTCTTGGGCTGCAGATTCAACCATCTCCTCAGCTTCCTTCAGTTCCTCAAGCTCAACTGACTGAGCTCTTCTAGACACAACTTTGAAGGCCTCAGCATCACCCTCATCTGATTCGCTTGAATAAACAGACAGGCCATCCAAATATTTCCTTCGTTGAGACACGGGCTTACCAGAAGAGCTACCTGAGCCACTAGCCGTTGTTTTTCCCCTTTTCCTTTTCAGATCAGCAGTGGGATCAAAGTCTTCATCCTCCCCTTCAATAAAATCAGGCTCCGCCATGTTGGGGCAAACCTTAGGGGTATACTCTCCCATGTTGGGAGAGAAACCCTTCTGCCTCAGCGACCAATTAGGGCCTCTAGTCAACCCCGCCATTGCACCAACAGCTTTCAAATCCCCGGGATTATCAGCATCAATGGCATTGTCAGCATCACCAGGGAGTGACATTGTGACAGGGGTAGCCTCAGTATCGATAAAAAGCTCCACGGCAGCAGTAGGTTGTGCCACCGGAGAAGGAGGCGGCGAACTATCGGTGGTCGGAGATGGAGGGTTGGACGGAGACGCCATGAGCAGAGGAGAAAACAGAGAGAAATTTTGGAATTTTTAAGGGTTTTGATCACAATTGGCCGGTGAGGGTTTAAAGGAAGAGAGGGTTTTGGTATTTAATTGATGTGATTGCACTCATTAACTCACCCTAGGCTTAGGTCACTGTAGAGAGTTATAATTTTATTTGAACTAAACCATCAAACTAAATCCCTTTGGCCGGTTGAGATCCTTGAAGTAAATGAGTTCTTAACATCCTTGGAAACTTAGAAGATAAAGATAAATACCCAAATCACTTTTAGATAATGTAATTACCATAGAGACAAAAAACCATATTTATACTCTCCCTAAACATATGGACATTAAAAAACTTTATAAGAAATTTAGTTGAGCATAAAATGAATTAACAAAAAAAATTTATTCAAAGGAGAAAAACATTTGTTTAAAATTTTCACCAAGGGCCAGGTTGATCTAAAATTTTGTCTAAAAATAATGATGCATAATTTACACACATGTGAAGGATAAATCTCAGTATATGTGTGGTTTAGTATGTAATTACATCAGGGGACGCATTTCCTCTAAGAAAGTCAATGAATTGAAATCTTGTCTTGCTTGGCCTCTAGAATGCTTCCACACATAATCTTTTTGTGGAAAAATATATTATGGGTAGCTTTCACTCTTCATTATTCTCATGGATAGCCCTTTTTCGAATGATCTTATCAATTTGACTCAAACTTTCTCTTGATGTCAATTTGATCACATTGAAATGACTTCATACCATGGGTGGAGTAGCTGTTTCCCAAAATTTTTGTTTTTGCACCCACCATGAGACATCCAGTAAGATAAATTTAGAGTCAACAGTTGTTGACTACTATTTAAGAAGAATTCACAATTCAGAGAGGAAACAAATCAAAAGATGCAATACAAGTGACCACACTGAGATAAATCATGTAATGCAATTTTTTTTTGTTAGAATTGTAGTATACAGGTGTTAGATATGATGTGACCACACGGGGGATCACATCATTAAATTGCACACAAACTCAGAGATTTCCTTAGAGTGGAAAATCTCTGAAAATCAAGGGCTTTGGTGAAAATGTCAGCCAACTGTTTTTCAGTGCTAATAGATTCCATGCTAATAATTTTTTGCTCAACAAGATCACGAATAAAATGATGTCTAATGTCAATGTGTTTAGTAAGTGAGTGTTGAACAGGATTTTTTGATATTTCTATGGCACTTAGATTATCACAAAAAACAGTTAGGATATCACTTTTAAGACCATAATCTTTAATCATCTGATTCATCCAAAGGAGTTGAGAACAACAACTCCCTACAGCCACATATTCTGACTCAGCAGTAGATAGTGATACACAGTTCTGTTTTCTACTATACCAAGATACTAAGTTATTCCCAAGATAAAAGCAACCTCCAGTTGTGCTTTTCCTATCATCAGTGTTGCCTGCCCAATCAGAGTCACTGAATCCTACCAGATTTGTATTGGTTTCTCGAGTATAGCTTAGACCTAGATTGATAGTTCCTCCAACATATCTAATAATTCTTTTTACAGCTTTGAGGTGAGATAATTTGGGGCAAGCTTGATATCTAGCACACATGAATACACTAAACATGATATCTGGGCGACTTGCTGAAAGGTACAACAAGCTCCCAATCATACTTCTATATAAGGTAGGGTCAACATCCTCACCACTCTCATCTTTGCACAACTTTTGGGATGATCCCATAGGGGTTTTAAAATGAGAAGCATTGTCAAGAGAGAATTTTTTGACTAAGTTTTTGGCATATTTACTTTGAGAGATAAAAATTCCTTCCTCATTTTGTTTTATTTGAAGCCCTAGAAAGTAGGTTAACTCACCAACCATACTCATTTCAAAGGTGGTGGTCATACTTGTGACAAAGAAGTCTAACATATCTTTGGAAGATGATCCAAATACAATGTCATCAACATAAATTTGGGCCACCAAGATTCCTACATTTTCTTTTAAAATAAATAAGGTTTTATCTACCTCTCCTCTCTTAAACCCCATTTGTATGAGGTGTTCAGTTAGCCTCCCATACCAAGCTCTAGGGGCTTGTTTTAAACCATATAAGGCTTTTTTCAGTTTATAAACATGATCAGGGAAATGGGGATCAGTGAAGCCCTTTGGTTGTTCAACATAGGCTTCTTCATTTAGGACACCATTCAAAAAGGCACTCTTAACATCCATTTGATGTAGAGTAATGTCCAAATAGCAGGCAATGGCAAGCAAAAGTCTAATTGACTCTATCCTAGCAACAGGGGCAAATGTTTCTTCAAAATCTATTCCTTCTACTTGGGCGTAACCTTGAGCTACAAGCCTAGCTTTATTTTTGATAATTTGACCATTTTCATCAGTCTTGTTCTTAAAGATCCACTTAGTTCCTATTACATTTCCTCCTACAGGTCTAGGAACCAAGGTCCATACATCATTTTTCTCAAATTGATTTAGTTCTTCTTGCATGGCAACAATCCAATTATCATCTTTCATTGCTTCTACAACATTCTTAGGTTCAATATTGGAAACAAAACAGCAAGAACTAACCTTGTTTACTTGAGATTCCACACAACTTAGACCAGCCAACTCACGGTAGTTGACTCTTGGCTTTTCCCTTGTGCTAATTTTCTCGTTTACATCACCCACTACTTGAGATATTGGGTGATTCTTTTGTACTCTGCTGGGTATGTCATTGGTCCTATCCAAATTACCTTCTTCACAGTCAGAATCTTCAGATTCTGAACCAGATTTTGTTTGCCCTGATGTAGGTGGTGATGTGCTCACATCAGTACCTGCACCTGCTTTCTGCAGTCATTTTGCTGCGTCTGTTCAGTTTGATTCTGAGTTTCCTGCATTGTCTCTATACAATCTGAGACATCATCTTCAAGAGATTTTATATTTAAGTCAGCAGTATCATCAAATATAACATTTATTGATTCCATCACAGTTTTGGTTCTAAGGTTGTAAACCCTATATGCACGACTATTTGTGGAATATCCAAGAAAAACACCTTTGTCACTTTTGGAATCAAATTTAGACAGATAATCTCTATCATTTAGAACATAGCATATGCATCCAAAAACATGAAAATATTTAAGAGTAGGTTTTTTACCAAGGAGGATTTCATAAGGAGTCATAGTTGATCCAACTCTCAAATAAACTCTATTTCCTATGTGACAAACAGTATTAAGTGCTTCAACCCAAAATTGTTTAGAGATGTTTTTAGAACTAAGCATGACACGAGCCATCTCTTGCAATGTACGATTTTTTCTTTCTGCAACCCCATTTTGTTGAGGTGTTTTAGGGGCTGAAAAATCATGGGTGATTCCTTTGGAGTCACAAAATTTTGAGAACAAGGTGTTCTCATATTCAGTTCCATGATCAGACTTAATCTTGATAACTTTTACCATATAAATTTTTCACCTTTTTGTAGCAAACTTTAAAAACCCCAAGTGCTTCAGATTTTTATTTTAAATATAGCACCCAAGTATACCTAGAGAAATCATCTACACAAACAAATGAATACTTCTTTTTACCTAAGCTCTCAACCTCAATTGGTCCCATAAGGTCAGTGTGAATTAATTCCAAAATTTCAAACGTGGAACTTTTGTCAACCTTTGGGTGAGAGGCTTTGGTTTGCTTGCCCTTTTGACAAGGACCATACACACTTGATTGTTTAAAGTCAAGCTTGGGTAAATGTTTAACAGTATCAAATCTAACTAGTTCTTCTATTTTCCTATAGCTAGCATGTCCTAACTTTTGATGCCATAATTCAAGTTCATTTGTTTTAGAGCTAAGACAGGATAAATTGTCACCAAATTTGTAACAATTATCTTGAGACCTTACTCCAGTGAATAAGCATTGATTAGTGTTATCAAATAGTTTGCACTCATGTTTATCAAAATTAACATGCAAATTGTCATCACACAGTTGGCTTATACTAATAAGATTAGCTTTCAAACCCTCTACATGATACACATTTTTTAATTTAGGCATGTTATTTACACATAAAGTACCTTAACCAACAATCTTACCTTGTTCTCCTCCCCCATAATTCACATTCCCACCTTTGATAGTGATGTAATCCGTGAAATTCTGCATTACCTGTCATGTGCCTTGAGCACCCGCTATCAAAGTACCATGAGCTAGCAATGCTGCTCTTGAGGGAGGTAAAAACTACCTTACATTCCTAGCTCTTCTTTTCAATCCAAACGATCTGATCCCTTTTCTGGCGATGTGAGTAGTGATGTGATTGCATTCGATCACTCATCTGAGGAACATCTTTCCCCAGATCACGAATCCTCTTGTAACAAAATGGTCTTATATGTCCCGGTAAGAAGCAGTAATGGCACACAAATCTTTTCTTTTTGGTTGATGATTTTGGGTTGTGAACAACCTTAGGTTTTGAGGAACTTTCTCCTTCTTTTACAAAATTTGATTCAAAGCCAATACCAGATTTCAAAGACTTACCTACTTTAAGAACCTCATCAAGAGTTGCCTTTCCAGTATTTATTTTTTCAAAAGTTTTCTTGGCCTCTGTGAATTCAGTTTTGGTCTTCTCAAGTTCAATGTCACGTTTAGTGAGCATGACCTCAAGTTTAGCTATTGAATCTTTTTGGTTGTCATTTTCAGTTGATAAATCAATAAGTTCACTTTTCACTTTTGATAGTTCAGTGGAGAGTTTTTCATGTACCTTTTCGAAGACATCAATTTTTTCTACACGCTTTTCCCAATCGGCATATAGCTCAGCATACGCATCAAGTAGCTCGTTATAGTTTCCATCAGCTTCTTCTTCACTTTCAGATTTCTTGTTCAGCGAGGAGGCATAACAGTTTATAATGGATTCTGAAGATGTGATGATAGATGTAATAACATCTGAATCTACCTCGGATTGATGTTCATGATTTGGAGGAGAGATTTCCATGATTGCTAAGTTTAGCGACTCATCTTCATCCTCACTATCACTAAGGGTCGCACTTAGGCTCATCCCCTTTTTCTTCAGAGTATTGGCACATTCATTTGCATAATGCCCAAAGCCTTTGCAGGCTCTACACTGAACAGATTCAGATCTATTTTTAGAAAAACTAGGAGGTTTCTTGAAAGTATTCTCATTATCCTCTTTTGGTTTATCAAAAGTAGTTGGTTTTTTAGAAGTAAATTTGTTGTCCCTTTTATTTTTAAGAAAAGAAGTAATTTTTTTTTGTTAAAAGAGCAACATCTTCGGTTTCCAAATTTGAAGTATCAATTTCATTTGAGATTTCCTCAATCTCTTTTGGAATTGAGGATGCCTTAGAAAGGGCAGAAGCAAGAGCAACACTTTCAGCTTTATGTTGTTGCTGAATAGAAATGTTCAATTGAAACATGGTTAGCTTACCCACAAGAGTATCTAAAGCCATGGTTGCAGTGTCATTTGCTTCTTCAATAGCAGCTATTTTAATGTTGAACTTATCAGTGACAGTTCTTAACATTTTGCATACTAATCTAGCATTTGAAATAGGCTCACCTAGTGAGAGACATTCATTTGAAATTTCTCTTATTCTAGCAGAATAGCTTTTTATGTCCTCAGTCTCATTCATCCTCAAGTTTTCAAACTTGGTCATGAGAATTCTCAACCTAGTGGCTTTGACACTATCATCACCCTCACAGTGAGCTTGCAAAATATCCCAGGCTTTTTTTGCTATATTTTGATTTAAAACAAGTCTAAACATGTGTTCATCCACATGACTTGAGATAGCACCAAGAGCCTTGGAATTGTAATTTGCACAAGTGACCTCATCAGCGGTCCATTCTTCCTCAGGTTTAATTTTGTACTCATTTTTGGAGGTTTCACCCTCTTCTTCTTTATTTTTCATTTCAACCTTAGGAGGGGACCATGGAATAATAATGCTAAGCCATGCTCGTTCATCAATTGCTTTGATGAAGAGACGCATCTTAGCTTTCCAGATGGCATAGTTAGTTCCATCTAGTACCGGGGGACGGTACTGACTCAAGTGTCCTTCCATAATGACCACTCTTCCTTGGATCTCACTCAGTGAAGTCGAGTGGAGCTCTGATACCAATTGAAAGAAATGGAGCGGCTAAGAAGTGCACAGGAAGTCACAGAAGCCTGATGTGAGTCCTGATGCTATCGCACCAGCACTAACACAACAGTAAATTGCAGCGGAATAATAAAAATAGAAAATAAATAATCAAAGGATTAAACACTTATCTACAGCAATGTGCTGTAGACAATAAACTTCTCTTATTAAATCACTTTCGAATTGATTACAAAATGTAAACTAAGAGAATGACAAAATAACCAAAGAGAACTCTCACTAAACTATAACTCCTCACAACCTGAATTCTCTCAGCCTTTTGGAGTGTAAAAACCGTGTGTTGTAAACTGACTTGGCCCTTGTATTTATAGCCAAGGAGGTCAGTGCAAACGGGTAAGGATAGGCTTTGATAAAGAGCTTGATCAATATCTTCAATCTCTTCAATCTTCTTTATCTCTTTAAGCCTTCATTTATCCATGTGAGAGTCCTATATAAATAACCAAAATAATACTAAAAGCATAATAAATTTCGGTTAATAGGTTAGTAAATAAAAACAATATATAAAATATTTACTTAATTTAAAATACAAAGAAAGTAACAAAACATAATTAAGTCAACCTCTTTGACTTGGCCCAAGTGTGATGCTATCACACTTTCACAATATTATGTGCAGTACGTAAGGAGACCTCATCGACGAATCCATGTCCAAAATAAACGTCCATTTTGAGTTTGTAATATTTAAGAAAGTTGACATTTAAGCATTTTTTTTTTATTTTTTTTGTAGCATATATCCTTAACGCCATATAACATTATTAGTACAAGAGTAAAACAAAAACATCATGATTGCTGAGGGGCGAGGAGCTTTAAGCAATTTCACCAAAAAAATTGACATTTTTTCTGGACATTTTTTTTGTTGAAATGGATATTCATTTTAGGACAGAGGGAGTAAAAAACATGCTGGTACTAGGGTGCAAGAAAAGATAGATCGAGATTACCTGGTCAAATATAAAACGTTTGGCTACACGTTTGATAGCGCTAACATCAACTGCATCAATCCTGGCAAATAACTCAGCTGTTGGAATTCTTCGGCCACATGTAATTAGCTGCACGAAGAAAAAGAGTGTCCTACTTAAATCTGAGCAGATTGCATTATGGTATAAAGTCATGTTTATATGCAGAGTAGTTCCATTCATACAGACTACGCAACCGTAAGAACCAGAACGTAATTGTCAGTTAAATGCATCTTTATAACATATTTGGTTTATATATTGTTGTGCCATTAATTTGTGTATCCTTTTGGTTGCTTATGACGAATAACTCAAGCCAGTTCCCAATAACAGCCACTTTAACTCCTCTAAAGCAATGGAACAATTGTTCATTTTACTGAGATACATACTCACTGCTACTCTTGTCCCCTTTTATAAAATAAATAAATAATAATAAAATAAAAAATGAGGGTATGGGGGGGGGGGGGGTGTGGAGTAGAGGCCTTCGATAGAAACTAGACAATATTGACCTTTTGTAGAATAATACCCTTATCAACCACAGACTTATCACCTCCTGACATATAACACATTATTTATGTGCTATGTAGATTTAATGAAAAATGCTATTGACGGCTCTATTGCTACATCAAGGCTTTTTATGGCTAATGACATATGCCCGTGTCCGAGGACACGGGTCTTTTTTTTTTTTACAACCCAGAGCAGATATTAAGAAACTCGGGGACACTGGGTCTTTTTTTTTTACAACCCAGAGCAGATATTAAGAAACAAAACCATAGCACAAAGAAACCACACACAGAGAAGTGAAGTACCTCCTGATTTGAGGAGATAAACCCAGAAGCTTGTTCTTCACTGTGCGCCAAAGCCTCTCTCAAAAGATTTAACTAAACCCTGAAAGTTGAGTAAACCCAACAAAATGACCTAAAAGTACATCAAATTTAGAAAAGAATCTAAAGAAGCAGAAAAATTTCAGAAAAACATACTCCTATGTCTTTTCTATTCCACATACGCACATACACAAAGACTCTTCATTTAATACAAATCTATCTTGTATGTATGTAGAAAATACATACCCCACAACCTTAAAACTACATTAATGCTAATAAACAGATTTCCATTCCTCCATTCACATCTACACTCTTTTGCTTCTTTAGATTCTTTTCTAAATATTTTTTTTTAATTTAAAAAAAAAATTAAAAAAAAAAGGGCAAAATGGGGGACCATTATTTTCCTAAATAGAAATCAAGAACATAACCAAAAAATCTAATTAAACAAAAAAGGCACGTATATAGAAGCACCAATTCTTCATCCAAGTCCAGGATTCAAATACACAACTTGATAAGCGAGTTATATCAATTAAACCAGCAATGCAAATTTTCCGATTTACCTCTCTATTTTTCTCCTCAAGAAGCAGCTTAAGCTCAGCTATCTCATCCTCTTACTCCTTATTCTGACCCAACAGCTCCCTCTCACTCCTCAACACCATAGCCAAAGTCCGCGTATTCGCCTTCACCTCAGTCAAAGCCTTCCCATCACTCTCCCCACCCTTCTTCAACCCCAAACCACCCTTAAACAATCTATAGTATACACCAAAATAATGTTTTCAAACCTTTATATGATCTATGTAATGCAACTGGGAGTCCCAACTACCCTGAAATTTGTCATGAAATGGGGACTTACGATTAAAATTGGGACTGTCAAAATTTCTGAGTTTAACAAAAATGGACATTCGCAGGTTAAGAAAAAAAACAGTAATAACTCAGTCCAGATCCGACCTTATCACACATAAACACACACAAATTCATCTCAAACATAAACACTTGCTGAATCGCAAACATAAATCAGAGTTGGATTTCATAGTAATTAGGTTTAATACCTGAAATTAAGAAAAGAGGGGAGAAGCGGAGGAGCGGCTTCGGCCTTTGAGCTTTGACTTCGTCTCTCTCTCTCTCTCTAAGTTTTTCTCTCAAGCGGCGTAGGGGAGGGTGAGACTGAAGGGAGAATTAGGGTTAGGGCAAGGGAGGGGTAGCTGTAGGAGGAATATGCCGTTGCAGCCGGCGGAGGCTGGTGATGGCGCCGGAATTTGGGGTGGGGATTGAGATTGGGCGAGGAGCTGCGATGAAGAAGAGGAGGAGGGTGGTGGTTGGATTCATGGTTGTGATCTTTGAATTTCAAACCGTGAATGGAGAGAGGGTAAAATGGGAAATGGAGTGAATAGTGAGGGCAAAATGGTCATTTCCTCACATGAAACTATTCACTCTACTGTTCACATACCTCCCTCATTTATACTATAGATTATTTATGTGCTATGTAGATTTAATGAAAAATGCTATTGACGGCTCTATTGCTACATCAAGGCTTTTTATGGCTAAAAACATAATTTGATAACGAAAACAAAAGAACATCAACACCAGTGGCGGACGCAGGAATTTAAGGAGGGGGGCCAAGAAATTACGGGATATAGGAATGATGATTAGGGGCGAATTTTTTTTTGACTTTTTTTTTTCATAATATATGAACTTTATGAGGACAAAATTGTCTGAAACACTGTTCATACTTTGCCATTTAAGAAATAAACAGACTAAAAAGGAAAGTAATAACCTTAAACTGAGACTGAAGGAGTACTAATTATCAATCCGACGTGGTTTAGTCTAAATCTTTAAAAAAAAAATGAAGTCAAGGGGGGCGGGCCGGCCCGGCTTGCCACTATGTAAGTCCGCCTCTGACCAACACACAACAAGAACTGAGCACAAACATGCTACTATTGCGTGTGTAACAATTCTGGAGCTATATGGGCAGTGAACTACTAACTATATATGGCATACCTGTCGTCCGATGTCTTCAGCAACTGAACTTGTTCCATCAAGACGGAGAAGTAGAGAAGATTTCAGCTAAAAGAACAGCACATGATTAGCCATAAAGCTCTAGAACCACATAAACATAGTCAAAACACGTATTAGACAGCAAGAACTAAGCCTGTCTAGCATCAACAAGTGTCAAAACATAACATGTCCAAGAGCATAAAATAAATCTAATATAGATATATAGGCTCATTGCACCATGTGTAAATCAAATCTACCAGAATTGGAAGTAAAAAAAAAAAGAGGCTAATTTAATCAGTTTTCTTCTGTCCGCTCTCTTTTTAAACATAATCTCCTTTAATCTAATACTCACACGGTCCCATAGTCCCACTTCTTATTTTGGTTTGTCCCAAAAGAGTAGTCTCATTTCTAAAAGAGGAAATAATTTATGTGCAATTTCAAGGAGGTATAAACAAGTAAAGCTATATAATTTTTTTTAAAAAAATCTTTGACAAAGAGGATTAAACTTTTGGGAGAGTACATATTTCACCAGAGACCTAATCTTTTTTTCTTTAAAAATTTTTTTTTTGGCGAAAGAGGGCAGTACCTCTAGATTTTATTAATAATCAAAATCATATTTACAAAAACAAGGTGGGGGACATGACAAACCTCAACCACCGGAACATAATCAAGTTCTGCAGGCCTAGGTAAAGAAAGTACTTCCCCATTTTTCTAAATGACGCAAAGCAAAATAATACAGAAGATGAGATTCAACGGTTAAAGTGGTCATCAACCGTACTTGATGTGTCTATAGGAATCCTCCTGGGTTAATAATAAAATTGATAAAAACTAGAACTATATCGATTTGACAACAGACCTTACCTAGTTTAAATAAGCGTTAAGAAAGGAAAATAAAAACTTAAGCAATATGGTTAAGCAAGGAGCAGCGTTGTTACCTGATTACGCGCACGAATAACATCAACTTCTGAAACATGGTAACATAATTTGGATACCTCAAACATTATTACACACGCTAAATCATCCAAGCAACTCAGCTGGAGGGAAAATAAAACAAGCAATCAGAGCAGTGAAACTTGATATGTAACAGATGATAGTACGTACGAGACTGAACCTACTATGTCTCAACCTTAATTTATCTTGCACGGTTGAAACATAGGGAAAAGCGCAGGGAAAGCTAAAGAATTTATTTCAAAAAAAAAAAAAAAAGGTTCTTAATGACTGGTTCAAATCGAGAAATTAGGGGTGAAGGATATACAAACAAAGACTTATACTCATTCCATTAGTCCCACCCAAAGAGTCCTACAATTTCTTCAGGGATCTTCCTATTGAAACTAAGCTTATAAACTTCATGGGCACCAAATTTATCCTTTATACAACAACAACAACAACAAAGCCTTAGTCCCAAAATAATTTGGGGTCGGCTAACATGAATCATCATATGTCATCGTGTGAAAAGGTTGTTGGAAAAAATAATAATAATAATAATAAAAATAATAATTATAATAAAAATAATAAAATAAAATAAAAAGTAAAAAAGTAAAAAAAGTAAAAAAAAGAAAAAAAAAGTAAAAAAAAAAAAAAAAAAAAAAAGGAAAGTAAAAAGAAAGTTAAAAAAAAAAAAAAAGTAAAAAAAGTAAAAAAAGTAAAAAAAATTAAAAAATTAAAAAAAAAAAAAAAAAGTAAAAAAAAAAAAAGAAATTAAAAAAAAGAAAGTTAAAAAAAAAAAAGTAAAAAAAGTAAAAAAAAAAAAAAAAAAGTAAAAAAATAAAATAAAAATGCAAGGTTGTCTCAAGTAGGCTGCGTAGGTTGCAACTCAGAAATAAGTAAGGATAAGAGCACCACACACTAGAGTTAATCCTCCATGAGACATCTTATAGAAATAATACGTGCTATACAACATATTATTGACAGCCACTAAAAATCTCTAAAAGGGTTGGATAAATTGGCCCAGTAAACCAATGAGGAGATGTAACCAATAATCCTTCTGTCCCAAAAACTCTTATCTTGCTTTCACTTTTATGGTCAACTCTTTGAGAAAATATTTATAAAATTCTAATTATCCTCATGATTTCTAAAAATTATTATTGATAGTGTTCTTAAGAGTGCATCAGTCACAACTTTTAGAATTTCAAGAGAAATAATTAATGTGTCATCATTTTTTTGTCAAAGTTTAATTTAGTTAAATGTCAAAGTAGGAGAGTTTTTTGGGGGGACAAGCAACATAAAATGTGAATCATTGTTTAACGGCAAAAAGAAAAAGAGAGAAAAGAAAGAGCTTAGAGACATGTCAATGATATACGAGAGTATGCTCATGTATAAAAGCTTTTGTAAAAAGACTAACCCCATATTCTTTCCTTCTCTTGCACTTTTATCCCATGATCCAAGCATTTTAATTTGTGTATGACCATCAAAGCAACAGAATCTGGATCTGTCCATGACGTGCCATTGAAAGCAACAGCAAATCGAGCAAGAACAACCCGAACCTGATTGTTTCACAAATCATATTCCAAAAGATTAGATTCGAGTCTACTTGTTCTGCGAGACAGTCGAAGATGGCGGTTGGGGGAAGAGGAGAATGAGCGACGGAAGAGTTGGGGTTTGTGAGAGCGACGGGAGAGGTTGATGAGATGGTGTGTGTGTTGCCATGGCTACTGAAATATAGTAAGAAACTCGACTGGAATTCAATTAAGCAACATTGGAGTCAAAATAGGACAATAAATGAATCAACGAAAACAATTATCCCCAAAACGACGCCGCAGGATCACGCGTTCAACATTCCTGCCACGTGTGTCTATCACGTGCACGATGATCAATGGACATCCATACCCTCACTAATCATTACCTAGATTCCGTATCCTGTAATATGGCCATTTTGAAGGTCTCGGGAATCAAATTTGTTGTATTTGTTGGAATTGATGTGGATTGGGCTGTGCGTATGTGTGAGGGAGGGGGAAAGGAGTGTGTGCATTTGTTGGTGAGTGTGGCAAGCGGAGAATATTTCTTTCGTTTCATTAATAATTAATACTCTATTCGAATGTCTCATTTTTCTTTTTATTTCGTTTCAAAGTAGTCCTATCAATATATTAATATGGGCTGATTGAGCGGGTCCAACCTATCTAAAAAAAGGGGACGAGATGGGCCCACCCAATTTTCTGGTGGGTTAGAAATATATTATCCCAATCCAACCCACCAGGTCAGACGGGTCAAGCCAAAAAATAAAATTTAATCTTAAATTTATTCATAAATTTATTTCAAAGAAAGAAAGTGAGAATAATTGAGACATTTTTTATATACTTACAATCTACAATTGCAAGGTTACGAGCTTCAACTACAAGAATGAAATATATTTTCATTTTCAATCCAAATGGGTCAGCCCGTCCCGGCCCTAACCCATCCTAGCCCACACCCATATGGGCTAAGCCCAAATTGATCCACTTCTAGTTGGATTAGTAATTTTAAAGAACAACTCACCCTTATTGCATGGCGGGGCGGGCCGATCCAATGGGCTCAACCCAAATTGACGGCTATATTTCAAAATAAATGTTTCTTTTCTAAAATGGTAAAAAATCTTTACTATGTCTTCCACTCATTCACTTTCCTATTTATTTTTATACACACAACATTAATCAACTTACTATTCCTCCCATTCATTCTCTCTCATATTTAATTATTCACACTTACATCACTTACATCTTTTCTTAGTCCTCGCATAAATAGGAGGTGGGACATTACTCTGAAACTGAAACGGAGGAAGTAATATTTAATTTGCATTATTAAAAAGAAGTAAAAAAGTGATGCATTTTGAGTGTAGGTATTGTTTAGGAAAAAGAAAATAGGATACTAACTGGGTAAATGTTGTAAACATAACAAACAAGTGGGTCATAATTCTATTTTATAAAAGATAAACTTGTTATGAAACATGCCAATAGTAATTTGGTAACCTGACGTTATCCAAGAGTTAATACTGCCAATTGGTGTCCTAAGTTTGTAAATTTTAGCAAATTGTTATAAGAACTAACAAAATCGTTATCTTTTAAACGGGATGCAAATCATGTGCCATTCACGACTTCACGTGACTTTTTAAAGGATAATTTTGTCATTTCTTAAGAAAGAAACATAAGAAAAAAAAATCATTTACAGAAAAAATATTTAATTTATTTTTAACTTTTGATTATGAATTATTGTATAAAAAATGTAATAATTAAAAATCTTTATTAAATCCGGTCAAAATTTTCATTAATAATTCATTACATAATTTGTAAAGAATAAAATTATAAATAATAACAAATATCTGAGTTCATTAAATAACTTGTAAATAATTCATTAAACAAATATCTAATTTTTAAAGGGTAATTTCATTAAATAATCAGAAAATTTTGGGGGAAACCTGTTTCTCCATAAGTTATAAAAAGTCTTGTTTTTAAATATATCAACTTGATGTTTTAAAACCTAAACTCACTGTTTTAAAGTGGACTTTTTATAACTTATGGAGAAACAGGTTTCCCCTAAAACCTACTCTTAAATAATTCCATTAAGCTTTTGTCGCCATCCTCCCCGTTGTCATTAGTCAGGGCAACCGTTTCATCCACTTCGGCTATCTTGCTCCACTAATTTCGGTCAAAATCTCAACAGATATCGGCACAAAAATTTCTGAATATTTGGCCCCACTCCCATAAATTTTGGCAGACTTGAGCACTCAATTGAGAGCAGATCCTCTGTACCAATTAAGTGTACCATTGTCTGTACCACCAATCTTCATCTTACACGTGGCAGCAACAATGTTAATCACTTAACAATGAGTTTCTTTTTTTGATGGAAAACATGCGTTCCAGAAATCCTTAAGCGAGGAAATTGTTAAGGGATTAACATTGTTGCTGTCACGTATAAGATGAAGACGAGCATAACGGTACACTTAATCGGTAATGCAGATCTCGCTTCTCCACTCACCCCGAACTCCATTAATTCCAGCCTTCTTCCTCGTGACCAACCAGCTTCAAACAACTTTAGTCCTTATAGCCTATGTTTCGATTGAAAATTTCAAGTTCGTGAATAGGTTCCAGTTGTTGATCTAAGCCGAGATTAATGATGCTTAACGAAACTGAAATTAATTCAAATCAAATGTTGAAATAGAGGTAAGCCGAGATCAGTGATGCTTAACGAAACTGAAATTAATTCAAATCCAATGTTGAAATAGAGGTAACAAACATATACGGGTGGTTTTGATGGCAGATTTGAAAAGAAATCGTAGTGGTGGTGGCCGGTTCAGATTCAAGGGAAAGAGAATGGATTAGAAATTTAAGAAAAAAGGGAGGGGGATTTTGTAAATTAATTGTTTCATTTACACCCTTTATAGTTTACATTATGATAATACCTTTGAGATAATTAATAGTAGAGTATTTTTAATTTCTTGGAAAATGATGAAATTACTCTTAAAAAAGTCACATGAAATTCATCCCGTCCTAAAATTAACTATTTCTTTTGTTTTTATACCAACTGCTAAAACCAAACAAACTTATGGCATTTGATTGTTTTTAACATTTGGGTTAGGTATTGCAACTATGTGTAAAACTTAGGTTACCGAATTGCAATTTACCCTTAATGAAACACCCATTTAAGTACTTTGTGAACTTATTAATGAGACTTATTAATGAGACGAAGGAAGACTTGTATTAACTAACTAGATTATCACGCAAGAAGCACTGTTTATTTTCATTTTTGTTTAATTAATATTATATTTTAAAAGTTTTATATAGTAAATGTTATTGTAATATTGTATGTTGATTTAAGTAATCAAAGGCCGTGATGTGATTTGTCTATTATTAGAATGAGAAAAAAAAAAAAAAAATGTTAACACCAAAAATCAATATCGAAAAGATCGAACAGTAGCCTTTCACATCGTTCTGTTTTAAGGAATTTTGAAAATGGATTTTTCTTAATTGTTCAATATGTAGATGTTTTGACTATAAAATGTGTGAAATACTGAATTGAATTGAGCCGAAGTACGTCAAAACTTTTACATTTCATATTTTATACTATATAATCGACCCTTATTTATGTCATTTCCCCAAAATCTAACCTAAATCAACAATGACATTAGAGAGATGCAATTGTACTTTCGCAGTCCAACTTCTTCCTCCATCGCCGGTGAATACTTCTTATATATGATCCGACTAAATCTCACTTTCTTAGCGAACAGTGCGATCTCCAATGATCTTCTCCAGTTGCTCTAGTTTTCTGAACCAGTCAGCTTCTTAGTGATCAGAATCAAGCCAGGATGATCGTTGTTGCGGAAGAACAATGGATGCATGTTGGAATCCACTGAGATCGTCATGGTTGAATCGCTCGAGGAAGACAAAGAAGATGATTCGGTAGACATGATCGAATCAATTTAGGAAATTGTTTGAGTTGAATCAAGGCACGATCGAATGGAATCAATCGAAAACGAGAAGAAAATGAATCAATTGATCAATGAAAACGTGAGTTTTTGGGAACATATTTATGTTTCCTTATTTAATTTGTCTTCTATTATAGTAAGAAGATTTTGGGACTTTCATGGAGATTTATAAGTATCTTACTTTTATTAAGAGATTGTATTTATGTAAATATCTTTTATTTATGTACATAGTTTTATATTAGGACTAACCTACTAATATTTGATTTCCTTGTGAGTGTGTTATATGTTTTCATATAGGAAAAGGAATCTCACAAAGGAAGAGGTCGATTGCATGAAGATCTTCTCAATGGTGCACTATAAATACAAGGCATTCAGCACAAAGAGTAGCTACGATTTTAGAGAGAAAAACATACAGACTTCATAGCATTCGATTAAGTTATGTTTAGGTTGTGAGCTTACATCCGTAACTCACATCTAGGTTTTCATAAAGTTCTCTTGTTTTACTTCTGATTGAATAAGTCCTACTTGGGAAAGGGGAGTTGTTCATATCATAGAAGGTGATTAGAACTTGTTTAGTATTTTCATATTTTTTAGTTTTTCACTTATTTGTTTTTGTAAGAAACAAAAGTTTTTATAGTGAAAGATTTTTGGGCGTAAGCCTAGTTTGCTGATCACACGTATCAATGGCGTATATAACTCTTGAGTTATTGCATTTTATTTACATTTAATTGTTTTATTCCGCCGCATTATACGTGGATGTGTGGACGGCCAGAGACACGTCCGTACTCACATCCTTTGCCTATTGCGTGATCCAAGTTTCCTAGCTACACGAAACTTTCAATTGGTATCGTAGCCAACTCTCGAAATATTACCGAGTGTTGATCCAGAAAGTGTAGTCATTATGGAATGCCAAAATCACCAAAATAGGCCTCCTGTCTTGGATGGCACAAATTATTCTCTTTGGAAGTCTAAGATGCGAAATTACATCAAAAGTATTGATGAAAGAGCTTGGATGTGCATTCTTGTTGCATGGCAACCTCCTACCGTGGAGAAAAAGCCATCTTCCGGTGTTGGTGAGTCTTTTTTGAAAGAAAACACGAAGAACAATGGACTCTTGATGAAATACAAGCCGCTAATTCCAATTCAAAAGCCATGGGTGCTATTTCCACCATGTTTCGGGAATATGTACAAGCTTATAACAAATGAGAGTATAGCCAAAACTGCTTGGGATATTTTGCAAACTCAATGTGAGGGAGCACCAAGTGTGAAGGCTACTGTGCTTAGAATTTTAATGGATAAGTTTGAGTTACTTCGAATGGAAGAAACCGAGGATATTGTGTCATATGCCGCTAAGATTCATGAGATTTCAAATGAATGCACAAGTCTAGGAGAATCTATCTCCAATGCAAGACTTGTTAGTAAGATTCTAAGGACCTTGCACGAAAGGTTTAACATTAAAGTAGCCGTGATTGAAGAAACAAAGGACACAAACACCGTAGGTCTTGACACTATCATAGGAATCTTGACCGTGTTTGAGCTTAACCTTGAGGCTCGGAAGAAGAACAAAACACGAGTCTTGCCCTTAAAAGTGCCGCCGCTCTACCAAAAGAGCTTGTGGAATTATCCTCCGAGATTGACAAGTCTAATCTTGAAGATGAGGATGTAGCTTTTATTTCAAAGAAATTCAGTTCTATCTTGAAAAATAGAAGGATAAGCAAATTCCCCAATAGACCTACTTCCAAGATCGCCTGAAAAGCCAAAACCTAGCTCGACACTCGGATTCAAGAAACCAAGTTTTGAAAATAAATCATCTCGAATCTGTCCAATGTAGGGCATGTCGTGGCTTTGGTCATTATGCCAATGAGTGTGCTAATACACTTAAAAAGAAGGGAATGAGCTTAAGCTGCTACCCTTAGTGACGGTGAGGATGAGGAAGAAGAAGTGGCTAACATGTCTGTCTTAAATTGCCATTACGTGTTTAATGCTTTTTCTCGCAGATATAGAAGAATATACTCCTGAAAATCCCTTGGATGTGGGCTCGATTGTGTACACATCCGGTGTCACATCCGAACCGGAGCCGAACTGTTTCTCTGTAAAAGGAGATTCGAGATGATGAAGATGAAGAAAGAGACATTCCCTATGAGGAACTCTTTGCCACATACAAGGAGCCGCATGATTGGATGAAAAGATTGGACAAAATTGAGGTACTTGTTAAGGTAAACAAATCTCTGTCGATAAATTGGCTACTTGTGAAGATGAAAAGCCGTACTTTCAAAAGAAAATGATGCTCAAAAGGATACCATTGCAAGACTAGAAGTCCTTTGTGACCAAAAGAGAAGTTGACCTTGAAAAATTCAAGAATGAATGTGAAAAAGCCGATAATACTTTTACTAAGTTAAATAAAAGTAAAATGAAAATGGAAGAAGCTTTTTCCATGGGTCAACGTGACAAAATTGGTATAGGTTTTGAAAATAATTTTGTAAAGGAGGGATGTGAGGCTTCTACCTCTAAGAGTGTGAAAAAACAAGCTTTTAAAGAAAAAGTCATTCTGAGTGAAAAGAGACCAAGAAAGAGGCATTACATCTGCCATTACACGCCTAGCTCCCGGTCACATTAGGCCCTTCGTTACAAACTTAAGGCCGATAAAAAATCTCGGTAACTTCAAATTGCCTCGAGATGTGTGAGAAGATGTATGCACATCCTAACACACATCCAAATCAATCCGAGACCTCTGCAACCCAAAAAGAAAACCGTTAAACAGTGGGTAGCCAAACCAATTACCACCTGCAATGTTGTCTACTCTTCCCTCAAGAGTACCGTCTCGGCTCTTGGTATTTTGATAGTGGGTGCTCTAGGCACATGATTTGGAAACCAAGCAGTCCTTCTTGATTATGAAGTAATAAATGGAGGGAAAGTAAATTTTGGTGGAGGTGCTCAAGGAAAGATTGTTGGGAAAGGAACCCTAGATGTCAAGGGTCTCCCAAAATTGCACAATGTGTACCATGTGGAAGGCTTGAAAGCCAACCTAATAAGCATCGATCAACCGTGTGATGATGACCTATTTGTGAAGTTTGATAAGCACTTGTGTGAAGTGTTTGATAAGGATAATAAATGTGTGTTTACCGGTCCTAGATCCGGCGATAATTGTTACCAATTTGGTGACAATCTTTCTTGCCTAAGCTCAAAAGCTAATGATGTCAATGCGGCACCAAAAATTAGGGCATGCTAGCCGTAGAACTTCTGGAAGAACTTCAAAGGTTTGAAGCCATTAAAGACCTCCCTAAACCGAACTTCAAGAACCCTGATGTGTGTGGTTCATGTCAAAAGGGAAAACAAACAAAAGCATCACATAAAAAGGTCCAACAATGCTCCACAACTAGATGTTTGGAGATGATTCACACTGATTTAATGGGACCTATTGAAGTAGAAAGCTTTGGTAGGAAAAAGTATGCCTTTGTGTGTGTTGATGATTATTCTAGGTACACTTGGGTAATGTTCTTAAGAGAAAAGTCAGAAACAATTGGAGAATTCAAGAATTGGTACAAAAGAGTTAGAAATCTTTATGGTCTTAAGGCCGTGAGGATTAGGTCCGACCATGGCACCGAATATGAGAATCAAATGTTCACCAATTTTTGCAATTCTAAAGGAATCACTCATGAGTTTTCTCGCTCCAATCACCCCACAAAGAAATGGAATTGCTGAAAGAAAGAATAGAACCTTGCAAGAAATGGCTAGAGTCATGCTAAGTTCAAAGAACTTGTCCAAAAAATTTTGGGCAGAAGCTTTAAACACTGCTTGCCACATTGGCAATAGGGTGTTCCTAAGGATTGGTAGCACTGTCACCCCATATCAAATTCTCCTTGGAAAGAAACCAACTGTAAAATATTTTCATGTGTTTGGTTGTGTTTGTTATATTCTCAATGATAGAGAATACCTGTCCAAGTTTGATTCAAAAAGTGACAAAGCAATTTTCATGGGCTATTCCACAAACAGAAGAGCTTACAGAGTTTTCAATATCAAAACTAAGACCATTATGGAATCCGCTAATGTTAAATTTGATGACTCACTTGATCTTAACCTCAAGACTGCCGAGGATGATGTTTCAGGTTGCTTGGCCGGACTGGAAGGATGAAGAAACAAGTGCTGAAAATCAAAAGAAACTTCCAAAGGCTTGATAAAAATGTTGAACCCGATAAGGATGTAACCAAGGATGTGGACACATCCGCTCCACATTCGAACCCACATTCGCACCCACATCCACTCAAACTCCCGTAATCGAGGACAGTTCCTCCGATTCCGATCGTGATGATGCTCCGTAAGGTAATGTGAATGGGTGTGTGGATAGGTCAAAGGATATCCCTTCAAAGATCCAGAAAAACCACCCCACTTCACAAGTTGTGGGAGATGTGCATGCTCAAGTGAGAACTAGACAAAAAGACAAAGTTGATTATAGAAAGATGGCTGGTTTATGGAGTTGCTCCTCAGCATACTCCCAGGTAAGCTTCTGTTGTTTTGTTTCTAAAATTGAACCTAAGAATATTACTGAAGCATTGAAAGATGCCGATGGATTATGGCTATGCAAGATGAATTAATTCAATTTGAAAAGAATGAGGTATGGACTCTTGTTCCTAGACCCTCACATGGTAATGTCATAGGAACCAAATGGATTTTTAAGAACAAAACTGATGAGCAAGGTGTGATAACTAGAAATAAAGCTAGGTTAGTTGCTCAAGGTTATACTCAAATTGAGGGAATTGACTTTGAGGAGACATTTGCTCCTGTTGCAAGAATTGAGTCCATTAGGCTTTTGTTAGCCATTGCTTGTTACCTCAAGATTACTCTTCATCAAATGGATGTCAAGAGTGCCTTTTTAAATGGGATATTAAATGAGGAAGTCTATGTTGAACAACCTAAAGGCTTTGTGGACTCCAAATATCCTAATCATGTGTATAAACTGAAGAAAGCTCTGTATGGGCTAAAGCAAGCCCCTAGAGCTTGGTATGGTAGGTTGACTGACCATTTGCTTCAACTAGGATTCAAGAGAGGTGAGGTTGACAAAACCTTGTTTGTGAGGAGAAATAAGAAGGAGATTCTTGTGGCACAAATCTATGTAGATGACATTGTGTTTGGATCAAATTCTGATTCAATGCTAGCTGAATTTGTGGATAGCATGACTTCCACATTTGAGATGAGTATGGTAGGTGAGTTGAACTTTTTCTTAGGCTTACAGATTAAGCAATTCAAAGATGGCATGTTCATTTCACAGTCTAAGTATGCCAAGAATCTTGTGAAAAAGTTTGAGCTTGAACACTCTTCACATCAAAGAACCCCAACGGGATCTTCCCAAAAGCTAAGTCATGATTCAGATGGTGAGAGTGTTGATCAAACCCTTTACAGAAGTATGATAGGAAGTCCGCTTTACCTCACCGCAAGTAGACCCGACATTATGTTCAAGTGTGTGTCTACGTGCTAGATACCAAGCCAACCCCAAAGTGTCCCATCTTAAAGCCTTGAAAAGAATCATTAGGTATGTGAGTGGAGCGTAAACCTAGGTCTACATTACTCTAAAGAAACAAACACAAATTTGGTTGGGTACACGATTCGATTGGGTTTGGAAATAGTGATGATAGAAAGAGTACCACCGGTGGATGTTTCTACCTAGGTAATAATCTTGTGTCTTGGTATAGTAGGAAGCAAAATTGTGTGTCCTTGTCCACCGCCGAGGCCGAATATGTTGCCCTTGGGAGTTGCGCGCACACAATTACTTTGGATGAATCAAATGCTAAAAGATTATGGATTAAATAGCAAAGGTTTCGACTTTTTGTGATAACAAAAGTGCCTTGGACATATCTAAAAATCTGTTCAACATTCTAGAACAAAGCACATTGATATTAGACATCATTTCATTAGAGATCTTGTAGAGCAAAAACCGTGTGTCCGGAATTTGTTGGGACCGAAAATCAATTGGCCGATATATTTACAAAGGCATTAGATTTGGAGAGATTTTCCTCCTTGAGGAAGTCTCTTGGCTTGTGTGATATCTAAGGTTGTGAGACCGTATGTGTCTCACATCCTCTAACACATCTGTAGATTAGTTTAACCGAAAAAAAAAAAAAAAAAAAAAAAAAATAAAATCATAAAAAGAAAAATCCAAAAATATCATGCATTAGCACGAAATTTCTCGGTGTGGTCACTTGTGAGTCTTCATCTTTAACATTATTTTTGATCACTTAATTGTGAGTATTTCCGTCCATGTAATCTTTTGATTACTTGGTATAACCTTCCTAGGTATCTCACGTGGGTGCTAAAAGAAAAAAATATATATATATGTGAGAAACAATTTGCTTCACCCTTAGTATGAAGCCATACCATTGTGATCAAGTGATTCTCATAAGAAAACTTGAAGTCAAACTTGATAAGATCATTGGGAAAAAGGGCTATCTTTGGGATCAAGTAAAGTGAAAGCTACTCACATTGCAAAAATCCACAACAAAAAATTGGTGGATGCATCCTAGAGGCTGTGCAGATTGGATTACTGCTCATTGACTTTTTGTGATCTAAATGTGTCCCAATATGTGACTCACATCCTATGCCACATCCATAAGCTGAGAATATTTCCTTCACCTGTGTGTTTGCATCATGCTAGGCATATTGCATTTTTTAGGACATATAGGAGCTTTGTAAATATACTAGATAATTAATTTTCTCTCTTAATTCACTCTTTGATTATACAGGTTTTTGATCTCCAATATCTTTCATGAAAAGAAAAGATGTGTATCAATCCTTGTTTGAAAAGGTTGAAAAATTCTTTTGGGATTCTGTTTTAAATAAAGATATGCCGAAGCAATTTTTTGTTTTCATAAAAATCTTACAAAATCTTGATTTATTTTAATCCCTTATTTTCTTGGAAGGTGCTTGTGTGTTGTAACCTCAAAGGTTTTCTAGCCGTTGGAGGACTTCTAAGGATTTTGAGGTATGTTAAACCTCTTTGAAGAAGGATTCCTAATTTTAGTAGGAAAGGGGGAGCTGTGAGTATTTAATATACCTCACATCCGTCCCATCCCCCATAAACCTTGACAAAACCCTTTGTTCTTCCTCCTCTTTGCACACAATCTCACACCTTTGCATTAATTTCTCTTTGCACTGTTCAACCATCCCAAATCACTCTGTTAAATGGCCGAGCATTCGAACATTAGAGAAGAAGATGTTCTTGACATTGTTCCGATTTCAATAGCCAAGAGAGAGGATTCCATACTCCTAAATCCTGTAATCTCAAAGTTTCTTGCGGATTTCTCCTCTCCATCACCCTCGTCTGATCCAACAATGGAAGCTTCTTCTCCCAAATCTCCGTCATTGGAACCTGTAGCTGTTTCAACCGATGAAAACCCTAAAGCTCCATCCTCTCCGGTGATCCCACCATCGGATGTCGCCATTGCTGTGGAACCTTCTTCAACTAAGAAGAGGAAGTTGTCTCAAGTAAAACCCCCAAAGTCTGCTACAACTCCGGTTCCCCAGCGTGCTCTTCGTCGATCTGATAGGGTTCGCAAGCTGTCAGAGTCTGACAAAGCCAAGAACCTAAAGAAGCCTGGCGGGAAATCTTCAACTGCTATTGTTCTTGAAGAAGAAGAAGAAGATGAGGTAATAATTCCTCTTGTCAGGACTAGGGCTAAATCGTCTATTCCCCCTTCCTCTGTTAGTGATCCTGCTATTACCCCTTCTGTGGTTGTTCCCCTTGTTGAATCAGTTATTCCTGTTGTTACTCCCCATGTTGATCCTTTGATCCCTGTTGAGACTGTTCCCCATGCAGAGTCTGTTGAGTCAATTGCTCCTATTTCTCCCATAATCTCATCTGATCCCATTATCCCCACTATTGTTTCACCTTCTAAGGATAATGTGTCTGCTCCTGTTGTTGAACCCTCTGTTCCCTTGGTCTCTAGTCCTGTTGAGGACTTTATATCCTTTAGTGATGAAGAGCCCTTAGCTAAAATTTTAATAGATTTAAAGGGAAAGAAAAGATGGCCGCAATCGACTTAGAGCCTCTTGATGATGAAACCGACTCAAGTTCGATGATGATGATACCGCCTCGGATGAGAACTACAAGCTAGGAAGAGAAGATCTTGATCAGGAAAAAGAAGACCAAGAGATTGATTCCACTGATGCTGATGACACTGAGGTTGAACCCATTATTGTTCCATTCCCTGTGAAGGATGTGTCTAAGGATGTGCCCACATCTAGACGCACATCTACTCGAAAGAAAGCTGAACAGGGTATGTCATCTTCTCATTTTCTCGTGGTCTCTAACCCCAAACCCTTTTCCAAAAAATTTTTATCCAAAAAGGCTGCTGATAGGTTTACTTTAATTTCCTCTAAAGCCTTTGTTGTTGAGATGAAAAGGGATAGGGAGACTTTTGCTAAACTTGGTATGGACAAGTTTTTTGAGGAAAGAGGATTATTCTTGACTGTGGACCATCCCCTTCCCTTCTACCCCAAATTGGTTTATGAGTTCTATGCAAATCTGCCTAAGGGATTAGATAAAACTTATCCTCATTCTCCTGGTGTTTATGTTAGAGGAGTATTTGTTCCTTTTACCCCTTCTATCATCAATGATTTTCTTGGGTTGTATGATCATTTGGATGATGTGGTTTCTATTGAGGATGATGATCTTGTGTCTGCAATTACCCATGGCAAGGTAACCTCTTGGCCAGTAAAGCCTAAAGATTTAGGGAGTGGCTCTTTATCCTCCCTCTACTGTTTTCTCCACACTATCTTAGTTGCCAATCTTTGCCCCTCAAATAACAAAACCTCTGTCACTAGGGTGCAAGCTGATCTTCTGTATAGATTGGGAATTAAGAGGCACATTAATTTTGGAGAATTTATCTTTAGGAAAATTTGTGATTATGGAGAGTCTCCATCCAAGAAATGGTCTTTACCTTACCCTTCCTTGATATCTCAAATTCTCATTGCCAATGGGGTAAAGGCTGAAAAAGGAGAAGAAAGAGTTGATAATTTTGCTTTATTTAAGGAATCCAAAACTCTGTTAGACCCTAAGCAAAGGCATGTTGATCTCCCTGTGGGTACCTCTCCTGAAATTACTATGCCAGATGTGGATACATCTGAACCCACAGCTGTAGCTCCATTTGATGTTCATATGAAGGATTTAGATGCTGAGATTGCCAGTGCTGAAGCTCAAGCTCAAGCCTTCACTGCCCATGCCAACAACCTTAAAGCACTTAAGGATAATCTTCTCAAATGGCATGCTTCACTTTCTGCTCAAAAAGGGGGAGATGCTAATGCTGCTGCTGCTTTTGGAGGAGATAAAGTTTGGAACACTGCTGTGTCTGCTACTAGTTGGAGGGGCTGGGAACTTTAACTTAGGGGGAGAAAAGTTTTTGTTGAATTGATGGTTTTTAAAGACAATTTTAATTTTCTGTTTTAATTTGTTAGTTTTTAAAATAATGGTTTGTAATAGCTTTAAGTAGGACATGGCTGAATGGTTTTTGTTTTTGCTTAATGAACTGCTAGTATTCTGTTCTAATTCTGTTTTGCAGTTTTTATGTGTGGATGTGTATACACATCTGGACACACATCCATTCAGGGGGAGTTATGTCTTTCTATATTCTGTGGTCATAATATTATGTTTGTTATAAATCTTTGGTTTTGACCAGAAAGTCCAAAATAGGGGGAGATTGAAAACGTGAGTTTTTGGGAACATATTTATGTTTCCTTATTTAATTTGTCTTCTATTATAGTAAGAAGATTTTGGGACTTTCATGGAGATTTATAAGTATCTTACTTTTATTAAGAGATTGTATTTATGTAAATATCTTTTATTTATGTACATAGTTTTATATTAGGACTAACCTACTAATATTTGATTTCCTTGTGAGTGTGTTATATGTTTTCATATAGGAAAAGGAATCTCACAAAGGAAGAGGTCGATTGCATGAAGATCTTCTCAATGGTGCACTATAAATACAAGGCATTCAGCACAAAGAGTAGCTACGGTTTTAGAGAGAAAAACATACAGACTTCATAGCATTCGATTAAGTTATGTTTAGGTTGTGAGCTTACATCCGTAACTCACATCTAGGTTTTCATAAAGTTCTCTTGTTTTACTTCTGATTGAATAAGTCCTACTTGGGAAAGGGGAGTTGTTCATATCATAGAAGGTGATTAGAACTTGTTTAGTATTTTCATATTTTTTAGTTTTTCACTTATTTGTTTTTGTAAGAAACAAAAGTTTTTATAGTGAAAGGTTTTTGGGCGTAAGCCTAGTTTGCTGATCACACAGATCAGTAAGCGTATATAACTCTTGAGTTATTGCATTTTATTTACATTTAATTGTTTTATTCCGCTGCATTATCTGTGGATGTGTGGACAGTTGTGAGACACATCTGTACTCACATCCTTTGCCTATTGCGTGATCCAAGTTTCCTAGCTACACGAAACTTTCAATCAACAAAACACTAAATTCAATCGATTTCTGAACAGGAATTAGAAGAAATCGACTGAAATATGAATCTCGATCGAGAAGAAATCAGAAACAGTAAAACCTAATCGAATTGAGCTACCCAAGAGGCCGAGCCAGAGATGGATCTCTGCTGATACCATCTTGCAGTATGAAATTGGAGACAAAATGTATTTGATTCATTGAATGAAAAACTTGATTACAAAGCATCTCTAATCACCTGTGTATATCACTAACTGCCTTCTAACAAATTCAGTTACAACAACATATTTACAACCGGTGGCGGACCCAGAAGGTTTTTTTTAAGGAAATGCACAAATGACACTATAAATATTTAAATTATATGTATACATATATATAAATGTAACATATCTTTCGTTAAATACTATACACTCTATTTTTTTACTTAAATTAAGCAGTATGTTACCACATCCACATAAACGGGTAATTTGAGCATGACAAATAGAAAAAAAAATCACTAAATTTATTAGTATTTTACCACATCAATCTACATAAGCAAGCGGGTAATTTGATTATGAGAAATAGAAAGGAAAAAGAAAAAATATTTAAACAAATACTTGCAGTTACTGGGATTGGAACCCTGGCCCATGAGTCACAATTTTGAAATCAATCCACTGTGCTAAAGCAATATTTGTCTGATTTCATATAAAATATTATATAGTTGTAATTTACTAGAATAAGACTAATTAAAAAGAAATATTGTATTAATTGTTAGAATGTAAGGGGGTGGACGTGCACCCTTTGGGTACACGTGGGTCCGCCCCTGTTTACAACTAACTATTGGTATTATGCCCTAGACCTCTGATTATTTGACCATAATTATAGCCGTTATGTATCGTCTTTATAATTTATCATAGAGAATGTTTATTTAGATTATTATATGTTTTGCATATTTATTATAATAATCTATGTCCCTAATTATTGTGAATAACTAGTATAGGTTGGTAATGGATAATCATAGAGATGATTATATGCATGGAGATGCACATTACACTTATGGGTATTTGTTGGGGAAAAAGGTACTGGACAGACCCACCTATGTGATTTATGTCATGGTCAATGGTCATTTGTCATAATTAAATCTCATGATAGGCGTGTCATTAGAATCCTTAGTACCTGAAGTTATCAACGTCTTTCACTCGATGAACGTTCTTTAGTCAGATAGTAATAAGGGCTATGTTGGCATAACTGAATTATTGTAGGAAAGAATGATAAGTCAAGATGGGATTTGTCCCTCGTAAAGAGAGATGTTTGTTGGGCCCCTCGATGAATAGTGTTGATGAAATGTACGGCCGTACTCAATAGACTTGATGGTGATCAAGTGCACTTGGTTAATCAACATATTCCGAATCGAGAAAGCATTGAACAATGTAAGTTGACGTGGACCATGACTTACGTTCAATATGAAATCGTGTGACAAAGGGATTGTGACAATGTGTTATTGAGGAATCAAGCTTTGATGTTATATTAATTGGGTGGACATAATGGCTTGCTAGAGACCACTTATGTCTTGTGAGGTTTGATGTTTCAACTTACTACCAACATAAATATAATTCCTAAAAGGTCACACACAAAGAACATAATGAAAAATGGCTTATATATGGAAATCTGGGAGCACGGAATGACTCGTCCCCAACTGCGCCAACTATTCCTCTAAAGGGGACAAATGAATTTAAGAGGAGAACAGAGGGGATGACTCGTCCCCAATGGGATGACTCGTGCCCTATGGGACGACTCGTCCCTTGCCTGCTGGAATGGACGATTTTGACTTGGAAAAAGGGATTTCTACCTAAAAGATAGGAATATTTATAAAGGATAAATAGGCCCTTTTCTCCTTAGTCATTAGAGACGAAAATTTGGATTTTAGAAACACAAATTAATTGATTTTAATTACGAATCAAAGATCAAATCTCAAAGATTCAAATCCATATTAGCCAAGGATTGTTGAAAACGTGTTTCAGCAATAAGGATCATCTAGCAATCCAACAAGAAGGAGTTCTTGGTTCGTTCGCGTGTGGATTACCGATAGAGGGTGATTGCTTTATTACCTAAAGCTTGGATTCTCTAGATCGTTGATTCAAGACAATGAAGAACAAAGGAAGCAAAAGATCCAAAGGTTCTAGCTTCGAAGACAAAACACTACAAGGGTTAGTATTCTATGTTCATCAATTTAATATCTACATCTTGAATGTATCCATAGTTCTAGGATTTTAGTTTTTCTTGTTGTCTGCCTTCCGCTGCGCCACCAAGGGGCTAAAACCCAACACTAGATAACTACTACTTCTAACTCTTTACACTTAAGTCCATTTATCAATAATATTAAGAGTTGTGGCTTGTATATACTGGCATCACGCCTTTGCTCAATTTATTGGAAAGAGTAGCCTTGCAAGTGTTGGATGAATTTGTTGATGTAGTAGTGTCAATACAATAAACAAGCACAATCAATTAATTTGACATCATAAACTGAAAACAAACCTCTTCCATTTTGCCGAAAATTATTTCGCGCTCTCGATTAATCGATCTCTCATCAAAAGCAGAATTCTGCAACATATCAGACAGAACATCAATTAACTTAGGGACATAGTCGGTGACAACATTGGCACATTAGGTGGTGATGATTCCGGATCTTCCAGACCGGTTTCACTGCTAATCAAACCGGATCACCCAGGCCGGACTGAATACGTGTCTAGATGGGTTCAATATGGGACCCTGGGGTTAGTATCTCAGGGTGAAGGCACCGGGGTCAGTGGGGCCTGCCGGGCTCTCACCTAATCGGGCTCAAGGCCCTTAGACTCACCTTCCCGAGCTTCAAGCTCGGTTTGACAGTCAGTACACAAATGACATCTTTACAGACCTGTCTCTGTCGCATTAAATGGAGCCTCAGCCGCCTATCACGCACATTATGGTCTCTACACCAACTGTCAACTGCCACTGTGAGACTTTATGTCTACCCTAACAGAGTAATGATGTACTCACCACTCCGAGCTTTACACATGGCATCGCAGGACAATAGTTCATCTAAGGACTGATATCTCCCTATGCAGATATCTCTCCTCCTATAAATACCTCCCTTCTCCTTCAAGGGCAAGGTAATATAACTCCATCTAAACCCTAACACACACACTCTAAGGCATTCCAACGCCTTATTTCAGGTTCTCTTATTACATATATATATCTTACTCTCACACCCGAGGGCCTGAACCGGAATCAACCCTAGTTTGGTCTCTAACGGTGTTTTTCTTGTGTTGTGTTCTAGCTTCAAGTTACTCTAAAGCCAGATATCCATTCGCAAACCAAGAGACCCAAATTCCATGGCATCATTAGTGGTTCCATATCCGGGAAATGCCTAGTTTTCTTGTAAAAATCTTTTCTCAAAAAAAACAAGTGCTCACAAAGTCTCTTAAAAGACACTCATACTCACAAAAATCTCTCTATATTTCAAAAGACCTCTTTGTGTCTTCCTTTTCAATTTTTTTTCAAAGGCTAGGGTATACACCCACTTTAGGGTAAACATCCACTTCCTCTCACTCTCACTTTGAAAGCTCGCGCACTCTCACTTTGAAAGCTCGCGCAGTTTTTCAAAAAACTTAGTTATACATTGTGAGAAGGATTTGCTTTTGAAAAAAAAAACTTCACAATGACTGGAATGCCTTTATTGAATACTGGAGATTTGACCCCAGACGGAGAAAACAACAATGACACTTCTCCCTCTAATGTTAACAAGGCCAGAACCACCACCTCTTGGCAAGGTTGGGTGACAAAACTGATAGCCAAAACTCCTTAACCCCTTCTCAGAGGGATTTAAGGGATAAGCTGAAGGCCGATAGGGATGGAAAAAAATTGTATGGAACAGGTTAACAAAAACAAACTTAAGGAAAAGATTAACCCTCAAACTCCCTTAACTCCAGAATAAATACAAGTAAGATGCTTGGCTCTCGTCGAAAGACAAAAACTACTAGAAGAACTAGTAAGCATAAATGATGCCAAACTAGAGTTATTTGAGTTAGAAGCAAAAGGGGGAACTCCCCTACTAGAGGGTTCAGCCCGCTTCATGGGCGGAGGCAAAGCTAAGACAATAGCTAGCCAAGCCCGGGGTGCCAAAAGAGCCTCGCACCCCGAAATTCCTGTGGAGAACCTAGATATGCAATTTTCAGGAGAAAGAGGAGATTGTTGAGAATGGACATGAAGGAGAATCTACCCCTCGCAAAACAAAGGCTCAAGCCGGGGTCAAGGAGAAAGGAAAAAATGTATTCACCCCTCCAAATAAAACTAAGATTAGCCCCGACGAGATCACCCCGGACATGTTAAAGTTCATCAGGAAAATGATCGATGACAAGAATGCTCCTCAATCTTGTTCCAGATCCATGGACGCCTTCTCAGAGGACATTGCAAATCACCTTATTCAAAAAGCGAAGCCTCCCATAACATCCCTCTCCTATGATGGTTCCACCAGCGCTAAGAGCCACATGGGAAGGTTTGAAGGACAAATGACTCTATTCTCCAGTGATGAGGCAGTAATGTATAAAGCTTAGCCGCCACCTTCACAGGAAAGGTCTTTAAGTGGATCATGTCCCAAAAGCCTAGGTCAATTCACAATTTTGATCAATTATGGACCTCCTTCCTCAATGCATTTGCTAGGATGGGGAAAGGCTCAGGACAAAATCGGACCTTCTCAAGATCAGGCAGCATGAGGGTGAATCCACACACTTCTACATCCAGTGATTCAGGAGAATCACAGAGAAGATTCTCAACCTCTCGCAGGGTGACATACTGCTCTGCTTTGAAGGAGGCTTAGCCATGGGTTTCCTCTAAATGGACTTTGCCTCCAGCCGAACTCAATCTGTAGAAGAGATGTATAAAAGAGAAATCGCCATAGCTGGAGCAGAGGACCCCGAAGAAAGTCGCAGCCAAAAGAGGTTGATGAAGGACCGCATGGGCCTGGGAAATGAGAGTTTCCAGGGCTCCAATTCAAAGAATGGCCATGGAGAAATTCAAAAGAATTGAGGATGAAGACCTCACTCCAATCAATACATCCCGGACAGCAATCTTAAAAGCAGTAGAACTACCAGCACCCCCTCCTATGCGCTTAAGAAATTGAGAAAAACCTAAAAGCAGATATTATGCCTTTCATGAGGGGCGAGGTCAAGAAACAGAAGATTGATTCTAACTGAAAAGGGTCATTCAAGATAAAATTGATAATGGGGAGCTCACCGGGTGGATTAAGAAAGACACCGACAACAAGCGAACTTAGAAAACTCCAGAGAGAGGGGGCCGGAGAGAAAAGAAAGAAACCAAAAGGATGATGAGCAAGAGGATTTTGACATCAACTACATTGGAATTGAGTCACTCATGAACACCCAACTCTCCCACCAAATCAAGACTTTAGGAAAGGTGTTCTTAATCTCAGCTTACCCTTTTGAAGAAGAGCAAGAAGTTGGCTTCAAACGGAATGAGTTAGCATTCACCCTCTTTCTCTCCATCTAGTCCTTAACCATCAGGATGAAGATCAATCGAGCTAACATAGGGAGGGCGCAGCCCGGGACATTCACTACTATCACACTCTAGTAGGAATGAAAATGTCGAAAGCCCCTCTCACCCCCTATGCCGGACTCCTGAAAGGCTTCACTAACCACACAGTGAATGTCAAGGGCACCATTGATTTTGAGGTAATAATTGGAGAGAAACCAATGCAAAAAATGGCCAAAATAACTTTCATGGTCATTGATCTCCAATATCAATACAATGCTATCCTCGGGGTCACAGCTCAGGCCGCCTTAGGGATTGTTGCTTCTGCCCCTCACCAAAGGATCAAGTTTGGAACTCCTGCCGGGGTGGCATGCATAAAGAATGAGCCTGAAAAGTTCCTCAGGGTGGTAGAAGAGAAAGTAAGAAGAAAAAGATGGTAACACTTCCTCCACCATCGGACAGAAAAAAGGTCAAGGTCACGGAGCCCGAAAGCAGCTAGTGAGGAGAGCTCATTGGAATGATATCCTTCCATTCCACCAAAATGGAGTATAGGCCCTCAAGAAATACGAAACAACTCGATCTCTGGAGGATATGTTGACCGCGGGGTAGAAGGAGATATTTATAGAGACATCACCTATTCCCTCACCGAAGCCACCTCATCTGAGAATCCCCATTCCAACCCTATCGTGATTGATTCCCTGTACCAGAGGGAAATTAGTGATCTTTGTCCAAGTGATGAACTAAAGGAGGTAGTCATCAACTTTGACTATCCTGACCAGAAAGTGAAGGTAGGATTGGAGCTCCACCCCGATGAAAGAAAATTTCTGATCGAGCACCTTTAAAAAAACTGTGATGTCTTTATATGGAGGGTAAAGGACATGCAGGGAATCAGTGAGGATGTGATAATACACAAACTCAATGACAGCTCCCCCTTAAAGCACATCCACAAAAAAGTCCCGCTACTTCTCCCTGGAGAAAGAGGTAGCAATAAAAGAGGAAGTAGAAAAACTGCTCAAGGTCGGGATCATGAAAAAGATGCAGTATCCCAAGTGGTTAGCCAACGTGGTCATGGTCCTAAAGGCCAATGGAAAATGGAAGATGTGTGTGGACTTCAATGATCTCAACAAAGCTTGCCCCAAAGACTGCTTTCCCTTACCCCGAATTGATAGGTTGGTGGATTCTATAGCCGAATATAGAGTCTTAAGCTTCACTGATGCTTATTCTGGAGCATGATGCCCTTTTGGCTTAAAAATGCCGGAGCCACCTATCAGTGTATGGTCAACATTGTGTTTAAGGACCAATTGGAATGAAACTTGGAGGCTTACATTGATGACATGGTCATCAAGATCAAAGACGGATCCCACGAGAAAGATGTGGGAGAGACTTTTGCTAACTTGTGCCGCAATAATATGAAGCTCAACCCCATAAAATGTGCCTTTGGGGTTAAAGCGGGAAAGTTTCTTGGTTTCATGGTTAACCAGCGCGGGATAGAAACCTCCCAAATGCATCAAGATTGTCCAGAAATTAAATGGGAGAATTATCGCCCTTGGCCGCTTCATATCCCGTTCCACGGAAAAATGCCTCCCTTTTTTCGAAACTCTGAAAGGGGGAAGAAGCCCAGTGATTTTACCTGGAATAAGGAGTGCAATAAATCTTTTAAAGAAGTCAAGGCTTACCTCGAATAGCCACCGCCACCTCTCCTCAGTAGCCCGGTTCCCGGTGAAGAACTTTTTCTATTTTTAGAAGCTACTGACCTGGCAGTAGCAGCTGTTCTTGTAAGGGAGGAGAAAAACTCCCAAAAGCCAGTTTATTATGTATCTAAGGCATTGTCTGCCATTAAAATTCGTTATCTAATATAGAGAAGTTAGGTTATGCCTTGCTTGTCGCTGCTCGAAAATTACGAGCTTATTTTTCAGTACATCCAATCACTATATTCACGGATGCACCACTTAGAAAAATACTTGCACAAACCTGAATCTTCTGGCAGGTTGTTGGCTTGGTCCATCAAGCTCACGGAGTTTCAAATCACTTACACTCCAAGAAGGACCATTAAACCACAAGCGCTGGCAGATTTTGTGGCAAAAACATCATTCAAAATGGCGGACAGCGAATTAGGCAATAGAAAGCGCGGAGCGGACTCACCAATCATTGAATCCCCCACCCCGGACTCCGAGCAAGCTCCAACTAAAGAGCGCCCTAAGGAAACATGGACCCTCTATGTGGATGGGTCAGTGAGTAAACTAGTCAGCGGGACGGGCACGCTGCTCATTGCTTCATGCGGAGAAAGATTCGAAAGGGCCCTCAGGTTCAAGTTTGAAGCCTCAAATAACCAGGCAGAATATGAGGCCTTGATAAGAGGCCTTGAACTAGCCCAAAACTTGGAAATCCCCAACATAAAAATAAACAGTGATTCACAACTCATTGTAAACCAAGTCAAAGGGAAATATGACACCCTCAACCTAGTCTTGGCTCGATATTGTGAAATGGCAAGGGATCTCCTCAAAAAGTTTGAATATTATAAGCTGAATTAGATCATGCGTGCTGACAACACTGGGGCAAACCTCTTATCCTGGATCACTGAGCAAGAAATTGAAGAGCTGGGGGTAGAATGCCAAATCGAATTTACAGAGATCCCAACCATAGATAGAATAAAAATCACCTACATTAGAGAGCTAGAAAGGGATTGGACGGATGAGATCAAGTTTTATATAGAAGAACAAGTCCTTCCCTCAAACCTGGACAAGGCCTGGCTCATGATGAAAACCGCCGCCAAGTACACTGTCCATAAAGGGATACTATACAAGAGTGCCTATCTAAAACCGCTTCTCCGATGTGTCAGGGAAAAAATACAAAACATACTCTACGAGGCTCACGAAGGAGTATGTGGCGGTCACCCCGGAGCCCGCACCCTTTCGAACAGAATAAAATTTCAAGGCTTCTACTGGCCTACTATGAGGAAGGATGTGGAAGAATATGTGAGAAGGTGTGACAATTACCAAAGATATGATAACATTCCAAGGCTCCCATCCACAGAACAAGCCTTGATAGTTCCCACTAGGCCTTTTGAAATGTAGGGAATAGACCTCATAGGTTCTTTCTCTATGGCCAAAGGAGGATTGACTCACGCCGTGATGACAGTGGATTATTTTACCAAGTTGACGGAAGCAAAGGCTTTAGCCTTCATCACATAAGAAAACATAATCAACTTCGTCCACGACCACATTTGGTGTCAATACGGATTACCCCAGGTCAACACCTTGGATAACGGCACTCAATTTGCTAAAAAATTCACAGCAGAGTGCCAAAGAATGAAGATAGAGCACCGGACTTCAGATATTGCCTACCATCAGGATAATAGACAAGCTGAAGCTGCAAATAAGTTAGTCCTAGCAGCACTCAAGAAAAACTTAGAAGGAATAGATTGAAGATGGGTCGACGAGCTAAACATAGCCCTATGGGTAGTCAGGACCACCATCATAAATTTTATAGTAGAAACCCCTTTCTCCCTCACTTACGGCTCCGAGGCCATAGTTCCTCTCAAGGCGGACCTTCCCTCCTATAGGGTCACCTACTTCAATGAAACCAAGAACAAATAATCGAGAAGGTGTGACCTCGATGACCTCGAGGAAAAGCGCTTAAGAGCAAGGAAGAAGATGGTCAATTATAAGCAAAAAGTCAAAAGGCACCACGAAATGAGAGTCAACAAAAGGAGCTTCTCAGTAGGAGATTGGGTTCTAAGAAATATTGGCATCCAAGGCACTCAGCCCGGATTCCGCAAGTTAGCCCAAATTGGAAAGGACCCTACAAAGTCACCAAAATAATCAGAGAAGGAACCTATAGACTCCGTGCTCTTGATGGAAAAGAGATCAAAAACTCTTGGAATAGTGATAACCTTCGAAGATAGTTTTTCTAGCTTCAAACACTGTAAGCCCTCTAGGGCATTACAAGCAACATTTTAATGAAAAATTATTCTCCTTCCTTCTCATTCATTTAATCCACATTGAGAATACCTCAATACAGGGATGTCAGCTAATAACTTGTCTATTCTCGATTTATTCGGATGCCCAAGGAATATCCAACCCTTGGAAGCTGGCCAGGGTAACAAAAAACTCCCCGCCAGCTGATTACTGGTTTGCTTGGAAGTGTTTCCACCGCGCGTAGGGTGGGTTAGATCACCACACACTTCTCGCCTGAGTAGTGGATTATTCCACCCTCCTAGGGTTTAAAAGCCCCCATTTCACCACCTACGGTGACTACTGTGGATGAATTTATAAGTGTGTCGCTCTCGCTTTAATCACACGGCCTCGCAAACGCTCTTTCGATAAGACTACCTGCCATAGAGATACATTATGCGTCGGGTAAGGGAGGAAAAAACTATAACACAAAAAATCACACTCCGTGGTGAGTAAGAAAATGTCCGTTCTCTAGGTCCTCACCCCGCTCCCCGTAATTACCACTCCATAAAAAATGAGTGTAAGGTACAAGACCCAAGAAAGTGGATATTTTCTTGCTTTATGCGTTAGTATAAACATTGTAGTATCTCTGTTCTTGCGCGGCCGCTCCAAGATAGAGCGTCTATGTTTATACACCTGAAATTACCCGGATTTTCGCGCGCGGCAAAAAGGCGGTTGTCTTTCGCGGGGATTTGGTGTCTGAGACCTCGCTTCTTGGGAAGGAATGAGGAGTCGCCACGCGGTTTTTGTATTTTGAGCCCAAAACGTTGAGAAACGGCTTTTGTGAAAATGGTGTCGTTTTTATTGGTAGCAAAAACTTAGGAAAAGGCTTTGAAAACGGGGTGTCATTTTTATTGATAGCAAAAACGAGTAAAAAGCTTTTTGAGTACCAGAGATTGTTAGGTTCGGAGGTCACGTTACGTTTCGGGAAGAGTATTACGAGATCACCCGAAACGCCTCGTATGACTAGTCTTTCTACCTTTCTCGAAATCATGTGTGTGTGTGTGTGTTTTGAAATGGGGGCTTGAATGACAATCTTAATCTTGGTTTGAATGTCAAATGTTGATTAGGTGATATTTTTGAAAAGGCAAGCGTTTGAATGACAAACGTCGGTTTTGAGACGGAAATGAGTGTTTGCGTGGCAAACGTCGAATTTGAGTTTTGAAAGAGAGTTCGAAGTCCGAACTCCGGTTTTGAACCGGGCGAGTCATTGTTAACGATTTTTACGGGAAAAAGCGTATTAAGTGATTTCGAATGTCAAATGGCGGCTTTTAGTTTGAAGATGTGCGTTTGGATGCCAAACGTCATTTCGCGCGTTTTGAAAGAGAGTTTGAAGAACGAACTCCGATTTTTGAACCGGGTATTACATTGTTAACGATTTTTGCGGGAAAAAGCGTATTAAATGACATGCAATCAACGAATCGGGTTGCGACTCGGACTTTGAAAAAGTAAATACTATCACGATCCAAACGGGTCGGACCTTGTAAATGACAGTATTTAAATACAGTATCGATGGAATCGAACGATCTGGAATCATAAATGACGATCGACGAGCCAAAACGGCTCGGAATTGTAAATGACGATCGACGAACCAAAACGGCTCGGAATTGTAAATGGCAGAAAAGTAAATGACGATCGACGGATCGATCGATCCGGAATTGTAAATGACAGAAATTTAAATGGAACGGGGTCGGAACGCCGTTTTAACCCGTGATTACTTCTCTTACGGGAAGAGAAGAGGATCGAGGGGCTAAAACGTATCGGACCCCGTTAGACGGAGGCGTCTACAATTCCAATAACGTTGTTCGAAACGGTTGTAGCGACTGGCGCGTAAACTGAGACAAAACAAGAGATTAGAGAGAGGGAGTTATACCTATGGCTAGGGTCGACTCCTTTGGCTCGGGGGTGTATACGGGATACGGAAAGTGGTTTAGAACGGCGTTTCGGAGTGGTGAGGGGCGTATTTGATCGAAATACGGAAGTTTCACGCGAATTGAGGCAATTTCTGAAAGTCTGCACAGGGAGTCCGGCCGGACTGAGACTGTGCACCAGGGGCATTTAGTCTTTTGGCCTTGATTTCTGATTGAAAGGTGACTAGAGGGAGGTGGCATGCTTGCCACGTGTCCCATGACTCACCAAATGTATGGGAGTTCGTTCCCGGGTCCCGGTTTTGTCCATTTTTAAAATAACAGTCCGGAAAATGTCCGAAATGCCCCCGGAAAGTGCCGGAAAGTGCGTTTTTCAGGGAAAGCCATACTTTTACGTGCGATGACGTGTGTCAAGTACGTTTTGACGTCGGAATGCACGGGGCAGTCCCGGGACGTCTTGTTGGCATGGCAACGGGGAGCTTAACGGGTTCCGGTTAACCTGGAGCGGGCCAGTTAACGAATTTCGGTTAACTTTCTGACGGATTTTGACGATCCAGATTTGGGTACTTACAGTTAGCCCCTCAGCGACGTCTCCTCTGAAGGAGGTGGGGTCGTTGAAAAAGATAAGGATCCAAATCGGGATGCCTTATTTTGAAAGACCTGGGCGGTCAGCTGGCTGGACCCTTAGTGAAAGGATTCCTACGTATCCCGAGCGGGAATCAAGCCGATCATAGTTCATAGGCGCAAGGGCCGCGCGTGGGGACCTTGACTTGAGCGAGACTGTTGGGAGGCATCAAAACCTGAATGAGACCATTGCGAGGTAGCTGTACCTGAATGGAGACTATTGGGAGGCGCCTAAACCTGAGATTTATGTAACCTTCGAGGGCGTGTGGCACCTCAAACCAGAGCTGACAAACATACGAGGGCGTGTGGCGCCTCAAACCGGAGCTAACAAACATACGAGGGCGTGTGGCACCTCAAACCGGAGCTAACAAACATAAGAGGGCGTGTGGCGCCTCAAACCGGAGCTAACAAGCATACGAGGGCGTGTGGCGCCTCAAACCGGAGCTGCGAGGATACGTTTATCCTGAGACGAAGGCGTTTGTGCTTTGGGTGCTGGGCTTACGATAACGACCAGATTTATCCTGCTGGGGATAGGGGTGTCCCGGGTTCTGATGGGGTCAGTTAGGAACTGAAGGGGTTGATTGACATTTCTTCTTAGGCGGGTGGCCTTAGGATCTTGCTGGGGAGGAGTGTTCGGGCTTACGGTTGGCCGAAGAGGGATTGTTGTGCGGGCTTACCTTGATGGCCACTGAGGTGGGATGATCGGGCTTACGACTGGCGGCCGAGAAAGTATATGTTCACTTGCTGGAGTGAAAAGGTATTCGGGCTTACGAGGATGGCCGAAGAGGGAATGTTGTGCGGGCTTACCTTGATGGCCGCTGAGGTGGGACGATCGGGCTTACGACTGGCGGCCGGGAAAGTATATGTTCACTTGCTGAAGTGAAAAGGTATTCGGGCTTACGAGGATGGCCGAAGAGGGATTGTTGTGCGGGCTTACCTTGATGGCCGCTGAGGTGGGACGATCGGGCTTACGACTGGCGGCCGGGGAGAGTGAACATTGGTGAAAACCAATAAAATTTTTGACGTCGGGAGATGGAATTGTAACTGGAATGTTCGGAGACATGATTGAGCGTTCGAATGTCAAACGTCAACTGGGGATTACTTTAACGTCTGGAGACGGAATTATAATTGGAATGCCCGGAGACATGATTGAGCGTTTGAATGTCAAACGTCAACTGAGGATTAATTTAACGTCTGGAGACGAGCGTTAGTGAAAACTAACTGGAAATTTAACGTCTGGAGACGAGCGTTAGTGAAAACTAACTAAGAATTTAACGTCTGGAGACGAGCGTTAGTGAAGACTAACTGGGAATTTAACGTCTGGAGACGAGCGTTAGTGAAAACTAACTGAGAATTTAACGTCTGGAGACGAGTGTTAGTGCAAACTAACTGGGAATTTAACGTCTGGAGATGAGCGTTAGTGAAAGCTAACTGGGAATTTAACGTCTGGAGACGAGCGTTAGTGAAAACTAACTGGGAATTTAACGTCTGGAGACGAGCGTTAGTGAAAACTAACTGAGAATTTAACGTCTGGAGACGAGCGTTAGTGAAAACTAACTGGGAATTTAACGTCTGGAGACGAGCGTTAGTGAAAACTAACTGAGAATTTAACGTCTGGAGACGAGCGTTAGTGAAAACTAACTGAGAATTTATCCTCGGGGGATGGGGCATTAGAAATGTCTAACTGGGGGGAAATTTTACACTTTTGGGGACCAAAAGGGGTAAAATTGGACCTGCCAAAAGTTGAGGGACTGAATTGGAAAGAATCTTTTTAATTGCAGCAAGAGTCCGGCCGGACTTGGACTGAGTTTGACCAGATTCAAATCAGCTCCAAGTCCGACGCAAACCCATTCCTTTTCCCCCATTAATTCCGACGAGAGAGGAGAGAAAGGAGAGAAGATTTTCACCCCAAATTGCGAGATTTGCTCAGATTTGTGAACGAAAATTGCTATGGAAGGTGATTTGGAACCAATGGCTCGCCACAGAAGGACCGATGACGAAAGAACGCGGTTGGTTCGGACCATTCGAACCAATGTTCATCCATTGAATCCGACGAAGTTCTACCTGGCTAGGGATAAACACAACTCCAAAGGAGGGATCGAGAGACAAGTAAGCTTCCCTCAAATTCCATTAATTTTAAGAATGTGCATTCTTTAAATGTTAGAAATTTGATTAGGAATGAGTTAGGGATTTTGGTGCCCGAATTGGGGCTTTTGACTTTGCTATGAACTTTTGTCGAAATTGACTAGGATGTAGTTCAATTGACACCATGGGTAGATGACATAAAAATTTTGGTTGCAAAATTCCATGTCTAGATGCATTTTCCAAAATTAAAGTAACTTTAATTCGGGACGGGGTAAATTTTTCGAAATGTTCGAAAGGATTTTGAAAGTTCCGGTTTCGACGGAGTTTTTGAAAACGCTTTGAAAGTTCCGGATTCGACGGAGTTTTCGAAAGGATGGAAATATATGTAGGAAATGAATGAGAACCGTATCTGCATTACATCCTTTTGACATGCGTTCGTGCATTCTGTTGACGTTGCTTCTGTATTAACGTATCCTTGCTGTGTTCACCTGCAGGGGCGAGGGAAGGTTGATGTTGACAATTTGAAGAGTCGGGGAGCCTTTGAGGCGGTGCGAGCGCTGTGGGAGGTGATCCCGGACGAGTCGGGAGGGAGAGAGGAGTCTGCGGCAGCTGGTGATCGACTCCGGGTTGGCTGGATTTATCGGTGCGGTAGCTGCGATAGCTGCGACGCAGAGGGCCAGGTCCATGTATGTAGCTCTGAGTGAGTACTGGTGGGATACGACCCACACTTTCCATTTCAGATGGGGGGAGGCAACGGTGACTCCTACGGACTTCGCTGCTATCACTGGGTTTCTGACCTATGGCAACACGCTGGTGTGGGTGGACGGTTATACCCCGGGGCAGTTGTCTGAGCTGCTGGGTTTTGATATCACCGATGCCAGGGGCTTAGGCATTCGGTACAGGCCGATGGAGAGGCATCTGCAGACGGGTATTGCATTATTTGGATGGGGCTCTGAGGATGACTGCGGAGCGCCCGGCTCGAGGGTTCATTTGGTTCGCGTTGTCGGCGACTTTGTTCCCGACTTCGACACGTCCCGTCACTTCCTCTCGCTCGGTCGCCGACGACTTGGATGCCGTGAGGAGGTACGCATGGGGGGAGGCTGAACTGGCCGAGCTCTACCATTCCCTGGACAGATTCTCGCGGGGAGAGGAGAGTTCCTTGAGCTGTTTCTCGCTTGCTCTGGATGTAAGTTCACGTCTTTTTCTCTTCCTCGTCTCTTTTATGTACTCGTATGTATCTGCTCAGTAGCTGACATAACTTTCCATTTGCTTGGCAGGTCTGGTGTTATGAGGTGTTCAGTCTGCAGCAGTGGGACATTAGGGAAGCGTATCGACCCCTGTTCCCTGCCATGCTGGTTTGGCAGAAGAGGGCGAAGAAGGCGGTCTCGTCGAGAGTAGGTACTCGACTGACATACGAGGAGGTGTCCCAGGCACTGAACCGGGAGTTCTCCGAGAGGATTCAGCTGACCTGGTGGAGTCGGTTCCACGCTGTCGCGGTTCAGGTTGCTAGCGACGTTACGCGGCAGCGGAAGCTCCTGGTGGGACTTCATTGTGATGCTATGTATCTGGGGGAGAGGGTGACCCATCAGCATGGCCCGGGGTCACTTCCGCTGGTGCCGGGGGATCCGCCTCTGTGCATGCAGCATCCTTCGTCGATGCCGATGGAGGAGTTGGAGAGGTATAGACAGGGTGTGTTCTATACCGAGTACGTCATAGCGGGGGCCTACTATGACACTTTTTTGAGGATGAGGCTGAGGAGCCTGCAGGTGCAGCACAGGGAGGGCGAGGGCCCTGGATATCCCCGAGATCTCCCACTCCCACGCGCTAGGCTGGCGTACGAGGGACTGGATGGTTCGCGCAGGCGACTGGTGATCCCGATCCTGGAGGAGCCGAGACCTCGGTATAGGGTGGACCCTAACACTTCGGTGAGTGATTTTGTTTTTCTGCATTTGATAGTAGCATTCTGCAAATGTTGCATCTGTACTTTCTGCTCATCTTTTGATGACTTTCCTGGTTCGCAGGTGTCTGGCCGTACGTACAACGAGGCTATGAGACTGGTGGACGGGTGGGCCGCCTACACTAGGAGGCTCGTGGAGTTCCTGAAGTGCAGTTCCCGGAGGAGCGTGGATGTTCGTGATCCGAGGTCGTCTAGGCCGAGAGGTTCGCCTGCTCCCACGGATGGTGGAGAGGACTTTGCACAGGGATTTGGCCAGTTCGCGGGCGGAACGGCTGGGTTTGGAGCTCATCCTCCTTCGCACTCGGGGCACGAGAGGGGAGAGTCCTCGAGTTCGCAGACGCCGAGGAGGCCTTTCGCGTATTCCCGCCTGGAGGAATTCGGCGACTATCTGTTCGAGACGAATCCGGCAGCTGCGGAGCAGTGCATCGAGTGCTCGGATAACGAGCAGGACTCAGAGTAGTCCTCTTTTTACTGCTTTCTTTTAGACAAAATGTATGTATTGTCCGGAACAATTTGGCTTGAATTGTATTTGGAAAGGCGCCCTTGGGGCGGAACCTGTATTTCGCACATCTATTTAGTGATTACCTTATTTTATTTTGGCAAATAAGCAAGTAGGTTGATCAAAAATAAATAAAATGAAACATGCATTAAAAATTGAACGGGTCAAAATTTAAGCCTATATGCACTGATTATTAATTATTTGCACTGTTGCACGAGCCCGGGGCGGAAGGGATATTGGTATTGGTTAAATGAAACCAGGGGCAGCACGCAGATTCATAAGGCATGAACAGGGCGTTGTTTGGAATTGCTTCCAATTTAGGAGCAGCTGGCTGCAGAGTTGACCGGGTCAACTGCAAGGGGAGTCCGGCCGGACTGAGGGTGAGTTTTCAGAGTCTTTTAAATTGCAGTTTCAGCTTTGCAATTTGTTAAGAACTGCGCATTCACCTCTGATCAGTTAGCTGAATTCTCTCAAATTCCTAAGGTTTCCTTCACTTTCTGTCATGGCTCCCTTTCCTAAGCTATCGTCTCGGATGCAAGAGCGATACTTGGAAAATTTTCAGTCGTGGGTACGGAACCACACGAGGCAGACCAAAGGGTTTTTTTGAAGGCTGTTACGGGATGAAATCTGTTTGGGCTTTGAAGGAGCTCATGCCAGATTGGGATCTTTTGAGAGCATCGACTCGCTTCTGGGACGTACGGAGGAATGTGTACAACTTTTCGTACAACGAAATCACTCCTACGTTCGAAGATTTCCGGGCCATTCAGGAGGACCCGAGACTAACAGCTAGTTCTTCCGTATGCTGGTGGCATGGCCACTGTTGAGAAGCTAGTGTCTCTGCTTGGTATCTCGGCTGGAGAAGCATACGGGATGCTGATATTGAACACTGATTATGTTGACATTTCGGGACTGCCCGATAGATTTGCCGGAGCTGAGGAGAGCATTTTTACGTGGGACGCGTTTGCTCTGTGCGTGATTGCTACTCTGTTCACATTCACGTCGCTGGGTGTGTGCCATCACAGTGTACTGGGCCTGGTGAGGCAGTGCCGGAGCGGGGGAGACATCGTGCCTTTGGTCTTGAATGAGACGTTCCTGGGCATAGGTCGGATGGCGACCGGTAGCCGATACATGTGGGGAGGGAGCCCCGCTATGCTTACCATGTGGTTGAGGGAGAGACTGCAGATGATGCCTGAGGTGCCAATGTCTTGTGACGCTTGGTCCTTCTCTCGACGTCCTTCCGGTGATAGGGAGCTGATCGGGGCCAGTGGCTGGAGCTCTGGATGGCCAGACTCCGCACGCATCACTTGCGATGGTGGGTTCCCTATTGGAAGTTACAGACTTGTCAGACCACTCAGGAGGGTCTATTGGTTGTCAGAGTGCCGGGGCTGTCTCAGACGTCTTTCTACATTCCATCGTTGGTTCTGCGACAGTACGGGCTAGAGCAGGTGCCATTGACGGGCTTGGTTCATGCTGCTACCTTCGAGGTGGGATCTCTACTGATGGAAGATCCTTCGACGCTATTGCTGCTCACATGGTGTGGCAATACACGTCCTTTCCTGCCAGGGTTCTCTTTCACCGGAGAGGGGGCACTGTTCTGACTACGCAGTATCTGAACTGGTATGAAGAGTGTATGGGGGAGACACAGATTGCTATCTTGTGGAGACGGAGTGAGCTGTTGGGTGCTGGACACCTTGACAGCTCAACCTTGAGGAGGACCGAAGCGGGGGCTAACCCTCGGGATCGTACTGGGGATGATATGGCTGACTATGAGGCCAATGCTGATCGGGAGGCCAATCAAAGCACGGTTATGATGGCTCGAAGCGAGGCAGCTCGAGATAGAGCTAGGGAAAGGGTTGCGTTGGCAGCTGCAGGATTGACGGAGGCGTCGGGAAGGGTCCCTGAGCCAGGTAGAAGGACTACCGGAGTATTCCCTGTGAAGGTGAAGAACACTCGCCGTGGGAAAGGGAAGGGGAAGAAGGATGAAGGACCAAGTACGGGAAACTAGGTTGACCTTGCTGTCCAGAGTATCCACACATTGTCATTGCAGACACATTAACTGATTAATGTTTTATTGTAGTTTTGCTAGCGTGTAGCGAGTCAAGAGTTGACCGTGCTTGAACTCATCAAAGATTGTTTTAATCGTAATGAATTTGTAGGTTAATTAAAAAGAGTTTTTCAAAACACAAGCAATTGATGCTTATTGTATATATTTTTTTTTGTTTTTTTAGACCGAACCAATGATGGCTGCCTACGTTCCCCTTTTACAAATTGGACTAAGGGGCTCAGGTCACCGTAGTTCGACACTTTAGGTGAATTTGAGAAAGACAAAGTCAAAAGGAGTGCGACCCTATTTTTTACTTGGATTATTAGCGGGAATATATCCAGTTGGGTATTACTCTTTTATCACTTTAATTTTACTGAGGGGTAGTGTATGGGGAAGGAGAGTTGACTCGTGCACTTCCTCAAACGAAGTATCTGCGGAGCTTGCTTCCGTTCATGGGGTTAACGAAAGGGTTCCCGTCCAAGTCTGCTAACTTCATGGCTCCTCCGGAGAAGATTCTTTGTACCACGAACGGTCCTATCCAGGTAGGCTCCCACTTTCCGAGGGGATTGGTCTGCGTAGGAGGCTTTTCCTTTAGCACCAAGTCGCCTTCTCTGATGTCTCGAATCTTGACTTTCTTATCGAATGCTCGGGCCATTCTGCTCTGGAAGGCTCGAGTGTGTTCCATGGCTTTCAATCTGCGCTCGTCGAGTAGAACAAGTTCATCGTGACGGCTCTGCAGCCATTCGACTTCATTGATCCCGTTTTCCAAGAGGACTCGGAGGGATGGAATTTCCAATTCCACGGGCAACATCGCTTCCATTCCGTAGGTAAGCGCGAACGGAGTCTCCCCTGTGGCGGTTCTGACTGATGTTCGGTATCCCCAGAGGGCTAAATGTAGCTTTTTGGGCCAGTCCCGACCTCTGGTGGTCATCTTCCTGATTATCATGGCGAGAGTCTTGTTGGCTGCCTCTACTGCACCATTGGTTTGTGGTCTGTAAGGAGAAGATTTGTGACGTGTGACTCTGAATTCGGTCAGAAGTTGGTCACAATCTCCTTCGAAGTGGGTCCCATTGTCGGAGATGATCTCGTTGGGCACTCCGTATCGGCACATGATGTTCTCTCGGATGAACTCGGCCACCTTCTTAGAATTCAGTACCTTGTATGATCTGGCTTCTACCCATTTGGTGAAGTAGTCGACTGCGACTAGAATGAACTCGTGACCATTGCTCCCTGGTGGAGTGATCTTGCCGATGACGTCGATTCCCCATGTGGCGAAAGGCCATGGCGTAGTCATGCAATAGAGTTCATGAGGAGGGATGTGATTGAGGTTGGAGAACCGTTGACATTTGTCGCAGCTTCGGACGAACTGGATGCAGTCTGTTTCCATTGATATCCAGTAGTATCCCATACGGAGGATGATCTGTGTCAATGCTCGGGCGTTCATGTGCGGACCGCAGGTTCCGTTGTGAACTTCGTTCATTAGCTCGCTGGCTTTTTCTTTGTTTACACACCGAAGGAGTGGTCCTTGGTGGCGCTTCTTGTACAACATACCCCCCAGAATGACGAAATGGGATGCCAGGCGTTTTAATGCCATCATGTTTTTGGCTTTGATCCCTTCTTTGTATTTTCCATCTTCATTTGTGAAGGAAGCTTCTCCATTTTGGAGGTACTGGTAAATTTGATTGTACCAGGGTTCGTCGATCGTTTCTTTTTTTATTTCGATCTCACAGCAATAGGCGGGTGTTTCCCGTCTGCCTATTCTGAGGGGTTTTACTGCTTTCCCATCGGGAATTTCGACAAGAGAGGCGAGGGTTGCCAGGGCATCTGCGAAGCGGTTCCTGTCTCTTGGCAAATAGTGAAAAGAGATGTCCTTGAACTGAGCAATGAGCTCCTCCATGTACGTGTGGTACTTCTGGAGGCCAGAATCTACCGTCTTCCATTTGTTGGATACTTGATTGATGATCAATGCTGAGTCTCCGTATACATCCAGTTCTGAGATGTTGCGCTCGAGGGCGGCTTCTAGACCGGCTGCACAAGCTTCGTATTCTGCTGCATTGTTGGTTGTTTCAAAATTCAGCTTGATGGCTATGGGAGTGTGCTCGTCCTTGGGATCGACAAGGAGCATTCCAATACCATTCCCCTTCTTGTTGGTTGCCCCATCGAAGAAGAGTTGCCAGCGGTTTGCGCTGTCGAGTGAAAAGATTCCGTCATCCGGAAACTGCGGATCAGGACCCTTAGGTTCACTGCTTGGGAAGTCGGCCAGCTGATCTGCCATTACTCTGCCCTTTGTTGATTTTCTGACCATGTACTTGATGTCGAACTCAGCCAGGAAGAATGACCACTTGGCTAGTCGCATTGACAGGGATGGCTTGTCAAAGAGATATCGGACGGGGTCCATTTTGGAGACCAGGAGCACTGAATGTGACTGCATGTAGTGTTTCAGTTTCCCGACTACCCATACCAAGGCGGTACAAGTTTTCTCTAATGCTGAGTAGCTGAGTTCACTTCCTTGAAGCTTCCGACTTACGAAGTAGATTGCATGCTCAACTTTGGACTCCTTCTGTTCTTGTGCCAGCATTGCTCCGATTGACGTGTCTGTTACTGTCAGATACAGAAGTAGTGTCTTGTCATCATGTGGCGGGCACAAAATTGGGGGATTCACCAAGTAGGTCTTGATTTTATCGAAAGCTGTTTGGCACTCGGAGTCCCATTTGATGTCGGCATTCTTCTTCATCAGTTTGAACATGGGCTCGCAGAGAGATGTCAACTGGTTGATGAAGCGACTGATGTACTGAAGTCTTCCCATGAAACTCTTCACTTCTGTCAGAGTCTGAGGTGGCCTCATGTCGATGATGGCCTTGATTTTCTTAGGATCGGCTTCGATACCTCTTTCTGTAACCATGTACCCCAGTACCTTGCCGCGCTTGACGCCGAAGGTGCACTTCGCAGGGTTCAATCTCATGGAGTGTTTTCTGAGTCTGTTGAAGAACTTTCTCGAATCTCGTTATGTCTTTGCATGTCCGATCCTCTGGAGTGGATGATCATGTCGTCGACATACACTTCAATTTCCTTGTGAATCATGTCATGGAAGAGGTACATTGCGGCCGGTAAGTGGCTCCAGCGTTCTTCAGACCGAACGGCATGACCGTGTAGCAATATGTCCCCCACGGAGTGGTGAAGGCAGTTTTGGCTTGATCTTCCTCGGACATTTTGATCTGGTTGTATCTGTAGCGATGTTGGTCCACAATGATTTTTTTTTTAATTTTATTTTATTCCGAAAGATTTTTGTTGTTTTTCTTTTCTTTGAAAAATCAATCGAAGAAATACACGGAGTCGCCACGCCATTTTAATTTTGAGGGCCAAAACTTTGAAAAAAGCCCGAGATCAGAGATTTAGGTTCGGAGGTCATGTTACGCGTCGGGAAGGACGTTAGTGTGCACCCGACGCGCCTCGCAAAACGAGTCTTCCAAACATTTGAAATCCTTTTGTTGTGTGTGTGTGTGTGTTTTGACCAAAATAATTTGAAACTGAGAAAAGTAAAAATTGGGATCTCTTTTCAAGACTTTAAACTAATCCCATGATTTTTTGGAGGATTTTTGGTTTGAGATTTGGTACTCAAAAGACCTTTGGAAGTTGAAAGTCACTTCTGCCAGAATGAAAAAGGCAGCAGACACCTGATTTTGAAATGTATTCAAGGGCCTTAAAACTTCATAATCTGGATAAACTCAGAGAATGAAAGTTGTTCCAGATACCTCAAATAAGCTTAGTGCGAAGGAATTTTCCATTTTGGAGAAGATTTGAGGGGTCAAAACCTTCTGGAAATCTCAGATGTGAGATCTGGATTTCCAGAAGCTGATGAACTGGACTCTAAAAGAAAATTTGAAAAGAGGAGTTTTATTCACCCAAAAAATAAGATAAAAATATGTCTGGAAAGCTCTGGATGTTGGCTACAAAAAGTGTTTTGTAGTCAACACCAAATTCCACATTTATCTGAGAAAATTGCTACTGGACAGCAACTTCTCAAGAAAGAAAATATGATTTTAAAGGGGGTTTTGCATCCATGCTTGTCCCCATTTCCCTAGGTTTTGGTTAGTGATCACTAGACATTTTAGTGGTGAATCAACTATACCAAACCATCCTTGGGGTACATTAGGACTAAGCATTTCATTTGCTTGGGGAGGGGAATTTTGACTTGAAACAAAGATTTTCTTTGTATGAAAATGATTTTTTTTGGTTTTGAAAATGTGTTTTCTTTGCAAGCAAGCAAGAACACTTTGAAAATAATGTTGATCTTTGTAGAAGATCATCCATGGAGATGGACTTCCATGGTGATCTTCTTAGATCTAAGGCAAAAAGATGAATGAACTACATTTTGTAGTTTGAAGATGCATGCATGGAGGAGAGAATTTAGGGTAAGGAGAGGGAGGTTATACCTATCTTCCTTGAGTTTGTGTTTGAATGGATTCAAGGCTTGAATGTGTTTGGTGTTTGAATTTGAGAGTGAGTGGGAATTGGGAAGATAATCAAGAGAAAAGAGTGACAATTCAAAGGAATTCTCACTATTTTCTCAAGTATTTTCGCCAGAGGTTCAGTGCAAATTGTGTTGTGGCTCCTTATTTTTGTGACTGGAGGGCTCAATTTATAGCCCTCCTGAAATGACAAAGGTATCCGCGCGGACAAGGTTGGTAGCGTGCACTGTTCATTAAATGCAGTTCCAGGCTTTGGACAGGAAGAATAATCTTTTGAAAATTCAAATTAAACGGCCGGTTATGTTCCAAACCCATTTCTATTTTTGGTTTTCTTCATTTGTTTTGCTTTTTAAGATTCTTTTTGAGGTTTAACCTTAAATAACAATGCCCATTTTGCCCTCACTTTGTTAGAAAAGTTAGGAATGTTAGGAATTGTTAGGAATGTTATAACTCTCGTTAATTTTCTAACGAAAATACTAACAAACTCAAATTGAAGCACTTACAGTAGCCCCTCGGCGACGGCGCTTTCGAAGGAAGCGGGGTCGTCGATAAGAGTAAGGCTCCATATTTGACAGGATGATCAAGTGATCGAGTGGCTAAACCTATTTAATAGGCTACCTACGTATCCCGAGTGGGAATCAAGCCGGTCGTAGTTCGGGTCTTTGACCCTGGAGATGATAGCGTTTTAGGTGCCTCGATCCTTGGAGATGGCGTTTTAGGTGCCTCGAACCTTGAAGATGGCGTTTTAGGTGCCTCGAACCTGATGAGCGAGTTCTGCAGTCGGTTACTGGAAAGAAACTCTGCTGGGGATAAGAGATGACCATTTTTGATCGGATGGCTGAAATTGTATATCCGCTCTGCTGGGGATGTGAATGACCATTTTCGGTCTGAGGGCTATCCGCTCTGCTGGGGATAGGAGTGACCATTTTCGGTCTGATGGCTGAAATTGTATATCCGCTCTGCTGGGGATGTGAATGACCATTTTCGGTCTGAGAGCTATCCGCTCTGCTGGGGATAGGAGTGACCATTTTCGGTCTGATGGCTGAACCTAATGATAGGCTACCTACGTATCCTTAAGAGGAATCAAGCCAGTCGTAGTTCGGGTCTTTGACCCTGGAGATGATGGCGTTTTAGGTGCCTCGATCCTTGGAGATGGCATTTTAGGTGCCTCGGACCTTGAAGATGGCGTTTTAGGTGCCTCGAACCTTGAAGATGGCGTTTTAGGTGCCTCGGACCTTGAAGATGGCGTTTTAGGTGCCTCGAACCTTGAAGATGGCGTTTTAGGTGCCTCGAACCTTGAAGATGGCGTTTTAGGTGCCTCGGACCTTGAAGATGGCGTTTTAGGTGCCTCGAACCTTGAAGATGGCATTTTAGGTGCCTCGAACCTTGATTTGAAATGATTTCCTTTGGTGGTCTGGGATAGATGGTCCTCTAGTGGACTTCATTTGAAAGGATCGGTCTTACGTCTGCTGCCGAAGGAGAGGGTGACCGTTTTGGTCGAGGGGCTGGACCTAATGATAGGCTACCTACGTATCCCTAGTGGGAATCAAGCCCTTTCGTAGTTCGAAATCTACTCGAGATTTCGTTGGCTTTTAGCTTCGCTGGGGATTTTGTTAGCTTCGCTGGGGATTTTGTTAGCCTCTCTGGGGAAAAATCAGACGTATTCGTCGGGGAGATTGGTCTTACGTTTTACTGCCGGAGATGATTTTGATGAAAGAAACGTGATTCCGTTATCTTTCTCGGAGAGATCGGACTTACGTTTTAATGCCGGAGATGATTTTGATGAAAGAAACGTGATTCCGTTATCTTTCTCGGAGAGATCGGACTTACGTTTTACTGCCGGAGATGATTTTGATGAAAGAAACGTGATTCCGTTATCTTTCTCGGAGAGATCGGACTTACGTTTTACTGCCGGAGATGATTTTGATGAAAGAAACGTGATTCCGTTATCTTTCTCGGAGAGATCGGACTTACGTTTTACTGCCGGGGATGATTTTAATGAAAGAAACGGGATTCCGTTAACTTTCTCGGGGCACTCGGTCTTACGTTTAACTGCCGGGGATGATTTTGATGAAAGAAACGGGATTCCGTTAACTTTCTCGGGGCACTCGGTCTTACGTTTAACTGCCGGGGATGATTTTGATGAAAGAAACGGGATTCCGTTATCTTTCTCGGAGAGATCGGACTTACGTTTAACTGCCGGGGGATGATTTTGATGAAAGAAACGGGATTCCGTTAACTTTCTCGGGGCACTCGGTCTTACATTTAACTGCCGGGGATGATTTTGATGAAAGAAACGGGATTCCGTTAACTTTCTCGGGGCACTCGGTCTTACGTTTAACTGCCGGGGATGATTTTGATGAAAGAAACGGGATTCCGTTATCTTTCTCGGGGCACTCGGTCTTACGTTTAAGCTGGGGATGATTTTGATGAAAGAAACGGGATTCCGTTATCTTTCTCGGGGCACTCGGTCTTACGTTTAGCTATGGGGATGATTTTGATGAAAGAAACGGGATTCCGTTATCTTTCTCGGGGCACTCGGTCTTACGTTTAGCTCAGGGATGATTTTGATGAAAGAAACGGGATTCCGTTATCTTTCTCGGGGCACTCGGTCTTAAGTTTAGCTATAGGATGATTTTGATGAAAGAAACGGATTCCGTTAACTTTCTGGGGCACTCCTTGGTCTTACGTTTAGCTGGGGATGATTTTGATGAAAGAAACGGGATTCCGTTATCTTTCTCGGAGAGATCGGACTTACGTTTCTTGCTTGGGGGATGATTTTGATGAAAGAAACGGGATTCCGTTAACTTTCTCGGGGCACTCGGTCTTACGTTTAGCTATAGGGATGATTTTGATGAAAGAAACGGGATTCCGTTAACTTTCTCGGGGCACTCGGTCTTACGTTTAACTGCCGGGAATGATTTTGATGAAAGAAACGGGATTCCGTTATCTTTCTCGGGGCACTCGGTCTTACGTTTAACTGCCGGGGATGATTTTGATGAAAGAAACGGGATTCCGTTATCTTTCTCGGGGCACTCGGTCTTACGTTTAGCTAAGGGGATGATTTTGATGAAAGAAACGGGATTCCGTTATCTTTCTCGGGGCACTCGATCTTACGTTTAACTGCCGGGGATGATTTTGATGAAAGAAACGGGATTCCGTTAACTTTCTCGGGGCACTCGGTCTTACGTTTAACTGTCGGGGATGATTTTGATGAAAGAAACGGGATTCCGTTATCTTTCTCGGGGCACTCGGTCTTACGTTTAACTGCCGGGGATGATTTTGATGAAAGAAACGGGATTCCGTTAACTTTCTCGGGGCACTCGGTCTTACGTTTAACTGCCGGGAATGATTTTGATGAAAGAGACGGAATTCCGTTATCTTTCTCGGGGCACTCGGTCTTACGTTTAGCTAGGGGATGATTTTGATGAAAGAAACGGGATTCCGTTAACTTTCTCGGGCACTCGGTCTTACGTTTAACCTGTCGGATGATTTTGATGAAAGAACAGGATTCCGTTATCTTTCTCGGGGCACTCGGTCTTACGTTTAACTGCTAGGATGATTTTGATGAAAGAAACGGGATTCTCGTTATCTTTCTCGGGGCACCTCGGTCTTACGTTTAAGCTGGCTTAGGGGATGATTTTGATGAAAGAAACGGGATTCCGTTAACTTTCTCGGGGCACTCGGCCTTACGTTTAAGCTTATAGGGAATGATTTTGATGAAAGAAACGGGATTCCGTTATCTTTCTCGGCACTCGGCCTTACGTTTAGCTAGGGATGATTTTGATGAAAGAAACGGGATTAGTTAACTTTTTCGGGGCACTCGGTCTTACGTTTAGCTATAGGGGATGATTTTGATGAAAGAAACGGATTCCGTTATCTTTCTCGGGCACTCGGCCTTACGTCTAACTACTAGGGGATGATTTTGATGAAAGAAACGGGATTCCGTTATCTTTCTCGGGGCACTCGGTCTTACGTCTAGCTATGGGGATGATTTTGATGAAAGAAACGGGATTCCGTTATCTTTCTCGGGAGCCTGTGATCTTAAGTTTAGCTATAGGGGATGATTTTGATGAAAGAAACGGGATTCCGTTAACTTTCTCGGGGCACTCGGTCTTACGTTTAACTGCCGGGGATGATTTTGATGAAAGAAACGGGATTCCGTTATCTTTCTCGGAGAGATCGGACTTACGTTTTACTGCCGGGGATGATTTTGATGAAAGAAACGGGATTCCGTTAACTTTCTCGGGGCACTCGGTCTTACGTTTAACTGCCGGGGATGATTTTGATGAAAGAAACGGGATTCCGTTAACTTTCTCGGGGCACTCGGTCTTACGTTTAAGCTAGGGGATGATTTTGATGAAAGAAACGGGATTCCGTTATCTTTCTCGGCACTCGGCCTTACGTTTAACTCGTCTGGGATGATTTTGATGAAAGAAACGGGATTCCGTTATCTTTCTCGGGCACTCGGTCTTACGTTTAGCTTGGGGATGATTTTGATGAAAGAAACGGGATTCCGTTAACTTTCTCGGGGCACTCGATCTTACGTTTAGCTGGGATGATTTTGATGAAAGAAACGGGATTCCGTTAACTTTCTCGGGGCACTCGGTCTTACGTTTAACTGCCGGGGATGATTTTGATGAAAGAAACGGGATTCCGTTATCTTTCTCGGGGCACTCGGTCTTACGTTTAACTGTCGGGGATGATTTTGATGAAAGAAACGGGATTCCGTTATCTTTCTCGGGGCACTCGGTCATACGTTTAGCTATAGGGGATGATTTTGATGAAAGAAACGGGATTCCGTTAACTTTCTCGGGCGGCTTGATCCTACGTTTAGCTCTTAGGGGATGATTTTGATGAAAGAAACGGGATTCCGTTATCTTTCTCGGGGCACTCGGTCTTACGTTTAACTGTCGGGGATGATTTTGATGAAAGAACAGGATTCCGTTATCTTTCTCGGGGCACTCGGTCTTACGTTTAACTGCCGGGGATGATTTTGATGAAAGAAACGGGATTCAGTTATCTTTCTCGGGGCACTCGGTCTTACGTTTAAGCTACGGATGATTTTGATGAAAGAAACGAATTCCGTTAACTTTCTCGGGGCACTCGGCCTTACGTTTAGCTCGGGGAATGATTTTGATGAAAGAAACGGGATTCCGTTATCTTTCTCGGGCACTTGGCCTTACGTTTAGCTTAGGGGATGATTTTGATGAAAGAAACGGGATTCCGTTAACTTTCTCGGGGCACTCGGCCTTACGTTTAAGCTGGGATGATTTTGATGAAAGAAACGGGATTCCGTTATCTTTCTCGGGGCACTCGGCCTTACGTTTAGCTCACTTTGGGGATGATTTTGATGAAAGAAACGGGATTCCGTTAACTTTCTCGGGGCACTCGGTCATACGTTTAGCTATGAGGGGATGATTTTGATGAAAGAAACGGGATTCCGTTAACTTTCTCGGGGCACTCCGGTCTTACGTTTAGCTATAGGGATGATTTTGATGAAAGAAACGGGATTCCGTTAACTTTCTCGGGGCACTCGGACTTACGTTTAGCCAGGGGATGATTTTGATGAAAGAAACGGATTAGTTAACTTTCTCGGGGCACTCGGTCTTACGTTTAACTTCACGGGGGATGATTTTGATGAAAGAAACGGGATTCCGTTAACTTTCTCGGGGCACTCGGTCTTACGTTTAACTACCGGGGATGATTTTGATGAAAGAAACGGGATTCGGTTATCTTTCTCGGGGCACTCGGTCTTACGTTTAACTGCCGGGGATGATTTTGATGAAAGAAACGGGATTCCGTTATCTTTCTCGGGGCACTCGGTCTTACGTTTAACTGTCGGGGATGATTTTGATGAAAGAAACGGGATTCCGTTATCTTTCTCGGGGCACTCGGTCTTACGTTTAACTGCCGGGGATGATTTTGATGAAAGAAACGGGATTCCGTTAACTTTCTCGGGGCACTCGGTCTTACGTTTAAGCTACTAGGGGATGATTTTGATGAAAGAAACGGATTCCGTTAACTTTCTCGGGGGCACTCGGTCTTACGTTTAACTGCGGGGGATGATTTTGTTGAAATAAACGGGATTCCGTTAGCTTTCTCGGGGCACTCGGTCTTACGTTTAACTGCCGGGGATGATTTTGATGAAAGGTACGGGATTCCGTTAACTTTCTCGGGGCACTCGGTCTTACGTTTAACTGCCGGGGATGATTTTGATGAAAGAAACGGGATTCCGTTAACTTTCTCGGGGCACTCGGTCTTACGTTTAACAGCCGGGGATGATTTTGATGAAAGAAACGGGATTCCGTTATCTTTCTCGGGGCACTCGGTCTTACGTTTAACTGCCGGGAATGATTTTGATGAAAGAAACGGGATTCCGTTATCTTTCTCGGGGCACTCGGTCTTACGTTTAACTGCCGGGAATGATTTTGACGAAAGAAACGGGATTCCGTTATCTTTCTCGGGGCACTCGGTCTTACGTTTAACTGCCGGGAATGATTTTCTTAGAAAGGGATTGACTTTGGTTAACTTTGGTTAACTCTGTTAAGTTGGGGACTGAATTGCAGAGTCCTGGAATTTTTAAGGGCAAAAGGGTCATTTTGACCCTTACAATCATGTCCGCGCGGAGAGGATCTGAAAGTCAGGGGGTCTTTATGAGGGCCAACGCCCTTCCTCTTCCCCATTCAGTTTTTTCAAAAATTACGAGAGCAGAGAGAGAGAAACCGCAAATCCGCCATTGAAGGCCAAAAAGCTTCGAAAATCCTTCATTTTCTTTGATTTTTCGAGCAATGGAACACGGGGAAGGCGCTTTTCAAGGCCAAGGACGTGGCCCGATAGTAGAGAGACGATTGGAGCTCGTCCGAATGAGGAGGCACTATACTCTTTCGCAATCGATTGCGGAGGAGCCATACCCCGATGATTGGCAACATTGGGCTTCCGATCCGAGTCTCCGAACGGTATACTTCGAAACTTTTCGATCCCTTTGTCGATTTGTTGATTGAATTTGAATTTTGAATTTTTTTTTTGAAAATTCCGAAAATGACCATGTTCTTGGCCTTGGATTTTGATTTTGATGCTATGCATGTTGCAATGAATTTGTGAGTGTCCCAAATGTGCATTTTGCTTGGGAAAAGAATTGGCATTTTCGCCATATTTTATTATTTTTTTTTTTGAAAATTTGAGAATTGTGATTTGAAGAATGATGCAATGCATGTGTTTTGTTTGAAAAGAATGGGCATTTTGTCTGTATGAGATGATGATGATATGAATGTATGCATTTTTTTTTTTGAAAATGGGACGGAGTTTTTATTTCCGTCGACTCTTTGTATGAATGGGATTTGCTGAAAATTGTTTTCTTTTGTGCGAGAAAAATGGGGCTAGGTCTATTGCATGCCGTTATGCTGCCGAAATTTTTTTTTTCAAAAATTTTGTGATGCATGATGCATGTATATGCTCTCTTTTTTTTTTTGAATGCAAATGCAAAATTCTGACACTTTGGTCTTTCTTTTAATTACAGGGAGGAGATCGTTTCGTGACGGAGCAGCTGAACAAGATGAAGACTCGAGGATCAGTGGAGTCCGTGGTTGACCTGTGGGACCGGCTTCCGAATGCGGGCCGAGGAGCTTTGCTGAGTCCGAGACAGATTGTTGTCGAGACCGGGCTTTGGGAGTTCATTGAGTGCTTGAGGGGGCTGGTCAAGTTCCCTAAGAGCAAGGGCTTGATGTTTGCTTTGGCGCAGCATTGGTGGGATGCGACCCACACGTTTCACTTCTTCTGGGGCGAGGCTACGGTTACGCCTTCTGACTACGCCGCGATCACGGGTCTATCCTTTAATGGACGCAGCATTGAGTGGCGGGACGGCTACAGCGACGCGGACTTGCAGGCTCTTCTGGGATTTTCCCCTATTCCCAAAAAGGGGATGGGGATGGAGTATGCCGTGGTTTACGGGAAGATTGTGGAGACCATCGTGAGCTACGAGGCTGGGGAGGAGAGGATAGGCGCTGATCAGATTGCTAGGGCCTTCTTGTGGTTTGCTTTTTCGAGCACTCTTTTTGGACACGCTGAGGGGACGGCAGTCTTTGCCTTGCTGAGGTCCTTGGAGGACATGGAGATGGCTGGAGATGTCTCTTGGGGAGAGGCCGGGCTGGCTGAGCTTTACTTTGCTCTTGATAGATACAGACGGAAGGCTGTGAGCTCCTTGTACTGCTTCGAGTTTGCTCTGGAGGTATAAGCTGTCTTTTTCTTTCAATGATAAAATCTTTGTTTCTCTTCTTGCTAGACTCGAGACATCACTTGCACACCCACATTACACTTAATTGAAATGGTCTTATTCTATATGATCACTTGTGCTGCTCAATCACTAATGCATTGAAATTATTAATATTTAAATTGATCAGAGTGAGAAAATCAACTGATATCCTTCTCAAATTGGGTCTCATCAATTCCCCATCTCGCATCTCATATGCTCACATCTCTTTCATCATCCTCAATGTTCCGTTGCTCAATGAATTTGCATGAATCTTCCTCAATTAAGCTTAAGCAAGCAATGAAGCCTTAATTTTGTTTAGGTCATCCGGTAGGGATTGCGGTTGAAACCTTTCACCCTAGGGAAGCCATTACCTCACCCTCACTAAACAATACCCTTTAATTTCAAGATCGGCATGTTTTGAAACCCTGTTTAGTCGTCATCTTTGCTCCTTGCTGAGAGAAGTCCAAGCAATGCCAAGAAGTTAGCCTCGAGAAATCGGCGATGCATAAAGTACTCAAGTCATGAAGGAAGGACAGATGTAATCCTCAATTTCTCAAGAGGCCTTCCAAATTCTCAAAAGAAGGAATTTAAATCCTCACAATTCAGCAAAAGTCCTCAATTTCTCAAGAGGCCTTCCAAATTCTCAAAAGAAGGATGTTGAATCCTCCCAATTCTGCAAAAGTCCTCGACTTCTCAAGAGGTTCTCCAATATTCAAAAGGAGCCCGAATTCTCGCAAGTTCACAAAAAGTTCTCGATAGCATGAACTTCCTCTCACCAGCATCCACCAAATAATCCCAAGCCATCCTCTCATTTTTAAAGGATATTCCCATTACCATTACCCTTGCCTTTGGCCAAAGTCAAAATTTGACCTATCATCTTTAGAGGCAGTGAAAATGCAATCAATATCCTTGTCATAGAAATCCCAAACACATCCTTGAAAGCCAACCTCTCGTCTTTAGAGGTTCAGTCAGTAAAAGGCCTGTCCGACCTCTCATCTCAAGAGGTCATCAATATTCCAAATCACCCGATGGCCGATCGAAGCCCTGAAACCCAGCTACAGTTCCTACCGGATAGCAGTTTCATTCTAATTTCATCAAGATATAAATCAAATTAATACTTCATTGCTTGCTTAAATCGGGGCCAAATCCATCTCGGCTCAAAAGATCATCAATCAGAGATTATGAAAATTCAAATCCAATCCATTTGGCATTGCATGTGAGCATATTTCATTCCTCCTCCACAAACACTTTCCGTGGATGCCTCACTGGGGCTTCGCATCCGTGTCTTTCATTGGCACTCCAAGGAGACATGTTCTTCAACTCTCCAATTCTTGAAAAAAATCCTCAAAATCCTTAAAAGGTTCTCAAAATCTTGAATTTTCACATTCCTTCTCTCTTCAATCGGGATAAGCCCGAACTACGGCGACCTGAGCTCCTTGCCATGAGGGGAACGTAGGCAACCAGAAATGATCTGATCACAAATACTCAGAAAATCCGGTCTCATCAAGGGCCGTCCCTATACACAAATCCTCTTTCCATATTTCCAAATTTGATTCTCGATATCAGTTGGTTTTATCCTCGTGACTAATCAAAATATTTGTTCATATCAAGCTTAGTGGTTGAATAGCCCGAACATCAATAAAGGGTTTTAAGCATCCTTGTGATCATCACGAATAAGACAAGTTTTCAAATGTCTCGACAAGTCTTCTCTTTCTACATTCTAGGAATATAGAGCCAAACACTGTCTTTCTGTCAGCAGGGGCTTCCATACACTTTTCCACACCTTGTGATGTTTATACTCTCTCAAAAGAGCCAAACCCAAAGCGAGTGTCTTGCACAAAATCGGGATTCATTCCCACTTTTCGAAAGATGCGCCCCTGCACATATACATTTCTGAGTCTTGTCCAATGACTGATTGACTAAAGTTTGAAAGATGGATGCCTCCTTGGCCACATGTTGATTCTGTCTGCAATAAGGCTGCATTAGATCTCTTCAAGTTGGGGCTTCGCCAAATCACCTCGGTCCATATTGGGTTCTTCACTCTGATATATGAGGGATGCATTCCTTATCAGATTCACTTCAGGATTGCTTTGCATTACCAACTGGGGCCTCGTCGGGTTATCTCCTCAAAATCTGGGCTTCGCCTAGTCATCTTTTCAAGCTGGGGCTTTATTAAGCTGTTTTCTCAGGCTCTCCTTACCAGATTCACTCCGGGTTTGCTTTGCATTATCAACTGGGGCTTCACCAAGTCACTTTCTCAAGATCGGGGCTTTGCCTAGTCATCTCTTCAAAGCCAGGGCATTCTCTGCACTTCCTCTGCTGCTTGCTGTCTCAGGCGCGCGATACACCTTGTTCTCATCAGCAACAATCAACTTGCTGCAATTTGCACTCTCAGAGTACGCCCCAACTTGCCTAGGCTGCGCCATATCATCCATCACTCATACACTCCTCAAATGCGTGGGAGAGGGTTCACAACCCATACATCATCATACATATATACATTCATCCCATACACAATCCATCATTTGCTACAAACATATCAGCTTGTCGAGCCTTGCAAAAATCCTCACTCCATTTTCATCCCCAGCCGAGATGGACTCGTGCATCAAGATTAATAATGCATAAATTTAGCAATAATTGAGTTCAAATCCTTGCAAAGTGCCTAGAGTGTTGTGTTTTTTTTCCCACAGGGTACAATAATCAAGTGATCATAATCTGATCATGGGGATTACTCCTCAAATCACAATCTAGACAAAGATTTCAAATCCTGCAGGTGGCATATTTTTCCTTCATCATCTTCATCAGTCTCATCATCTTCAGATTCATCAGCTTTGTTTGAAAGAGTTTCAGCTGCCTCAATCTCCAAGCAATAGTGCTCATCAGCTTCTGCAAATCATCATCAAAAGCCAGTTCTGCTAGGCTGAATCATTAACAGAGTCCATCTGGCATGGCAAATCATCAGCAATACCCGGCAAATCATCAGCAATACCCGTCTTGCAATGGCAAATCATCAGCAGAGCCCGTCTTGCAACGGTAAATCGTCAGCCAAGTCTGTTTTCCAGTAATCTTAACAACAAAGTTCGTGTTCTACTCGGCAAGTGCTTCCAAAGCCAGCCAATCACCCCAAGCGATCACCTCTCATGTGTACAACCCTTGCAGGTAAGCACAGCACATGTATGAAAGTATATCTCATTTCAACTGCAAATCATCTTGTCTTATGTTTGCTTTCTCGGAAAAGTCTTGGAGTTCATCTCGCGATACTTTTGAGTTAATCTCGATCATCCTCTTTAGGCTTGTTCCTATACCTCTTTAGGCTTGTTCCTATACCTTGTTAGGCTTGTTCCTATACCTCGTTAGGCTTGTTCCTATACCTCTTTAGGCTTGTTCCTATACCTCATTAGGCTTGTTCCTATACCTCTTTAGGCTTGTTCCTATACCTCGTTAGGCTTGTTCCTATACCTCTTTAGGCTTGTTCCTATACCTCTTTAGGCTTGTTCCTATACCTCGTTAGGCTTGTTCCTATACCTCTTTAGGCTTGTTCCTATACCTCTTTAGGCTTGTTCCTACACCTCTTTAGGCTCGCTCCTATGTCTTCAAACTACGATCCGGCTTGATTCCCTCCTAGGGATACGTAGGAATCCTTTTCCAAAAAGGTCCAGCCATCCAACCACATCAATCATCTGCCATATCCCCAGCAAGTCCAGCAATTGGACCACTCTGGTCTTTCTTTCTCCCATCAGCCGCTCGTTAGGCTTGAGATCCTTCTTATCGACAACCTCACTTCTTCCATAAGTGACGTTGCCGAGGGGCTCTGTGAGTACCCCAATCCAACTCGCGACCCAATAAAAGTGCCTTTTACTCAATAAAAGTGTGCTAGGGAGCGTTTTGGTAAATTTCCAGTCCATTCCGAGACTTTCGGGAGCTTTTTATAAGTTTCTCGCTAAGGAAAGACCTATAGAGAATTATTCAGTTTGGACTTGTTGGGAATTAACTCAGGAAGGGTCCAGAACCGCCACCTGGCATATTTCTAGAAAATAAGCGGTTATGGCTTAGTAGGTCGTGCGACACCACAAGCCAATTCCCAGTAAGCGTTAAATAAAAAACTTTCTTATTGTGACAAAGGGGTCTCTCTAATCTCTCTCTCTAGACGCTTCCATGCCTTCTCTCTCTATACGGTTTCCATCGTCTTCCTCACGAGCTCTCTCTCTCTCTCTAATGGCGTCCTAACCACCTCTCTCCCTCTCGACCCCGGCTGAACGGAAACCTAACCCAACCCTCTCTCAATCGCTTCTCAACTGAGACCTCACCTAAGTCTCTCTCAATAGATTCCATTTCTCTCTCTCCACCCAAACGATCCCCTTCCAGATCTCTCTCTCTGGCAACCCAATTCTCTCTCAATCTTCCTCACCGTCTCTTTCTCTCTCTACCCCAAAACAATCGTTTCTCTCACTCCAATTCTCCCCAAGCTATTGACGTTTTCTTTCCCCCATTCCATATCCTAAACCCGTTCACCGCCACCACTTCGTCGGCGACAAGCTCTCGGAATCCACCTTCTCCTACTTCGCCGCCACCGCGCCAGTTGAAGTTTAACAGCGTTCTCCTTCTGTTGCTCCATTTTATCCCGAAATTCCCCATCGTCGACACCGTCCGCCATCCTTTCCACCTCCTTTGCGTCATTCTGTCAAATGCACCTGTAAACCTCTGTCTCCTCAAACAAACACAAACCATTGACTAATTCTCTCCTAATTCTCTCTCTCTCACAAAATTCAATCTCTCTCTCATATACCAAGTCAACACATACTCGCACATACGCTTGAGATTCCAAAGCAACTCTCAATCTGAGAATTCTAGGCTTGTCCTGAAGCTGATTTGAAGGCCCTCTATACCGACGTGGTATAGAGAGTGTGGATCTACAAGGGTAACGTCCCAATTCCCTTTCTCTCTCTCTTCTCATTGTTCATTGGTATTGCCATATTTGATATGTTCTTCGGACTAGAACCTGATTAGATTGGCATTGATATAATCTCATTTTGTTCCCAGTATGCTTTGATCTGTATGCTTGAGCATTTGTTTGATATTAGTTTGTCTAAACGCCAAGTAGAGGGTGAATCAATTATATTCATTCTCTCTCATGTGTTTATCCATATCTAGGTGATTCCCTTGACCTATAATCTGATATTGTCTCATTGCAATTATACATTTCCATCTCTGCAATCTCGTTGTTGCCATTAATTCCATCTCTGTAATCAACTCTGTAAACCTCTGTAGATGGCACGTCTAGTCGTGCGACACAACTGGTCATTGCTGGTCCTGAGTCGTGCGACATAACTAGCTACCTGCAGAAGGTCCATTTCAGTTGTAAACTGTTTCATCCTCGTTGTAATTGGGATGTGGCCTCCCGTACCAAGTGGCTCACAAGATGTAATTCTCTCATTTTGATCAATAAAGCAAAGCATTAAAATGCATTTTATCACATATTGTCTCACGCAATTTGCACACACGTTTGAATGATTTGGATGTTGAAACATTGAAAGACTCGTTTACGAGGCATGTTGGGTGAACTCTCGGTTCTTCCCAACACGTAATCTGACCCCCGAACCCATTTTCTCTTTTCAAAAAGATTTTCAATGTTTCCTTTAAAACGGCGTGGCGACTCTCCCATTTTTCTAAATTTTTCGGCGAGCGTACATTCAGCAAGATGGAGAGAACTATGAGTTACTTCACCCATTTCAAAGAGTTGGTCGACCAGATTGAAGAAGACCTCACAGATAGGGAGGTCATCAACTGCTTCAGAAATGGGGTATCCTCTCCCGATCTGGACTACGAGCTACAAGTTAGGAGAGCGACCACGCGGAAGGAGCTGTTTGAGAGAACCTATGATATGGCCATAGCTAAAGAGAGAAAGGAAAGAAATAAAGACAAGGGCTCAAAGCATTCTGAAGCTGGTGAGTCGACAAAAGGAGGACCTGTGAAAAGTAATGATCACAAGGGAAAGAACAGGACTAGGGCGACTGTAAGAGTCCTTGAAAACATCACCCCCTCACAGTTAGTCGGACTGAGATCATGAATTCGGTCGACCTAGGTCCTCCAGCCCCAATGAATGCTCAAACTAAATTCAGAAGGGACAATGGTAGGTACTGTGAGTACCACAAGGACACCGGGCATACCACAGAAGAGTGTATGAGTCTGAAGAGGATCATCCAGAAGTAGGTTATTGAAGGAAGGTTAGATAGGTTTATCAAGGGAGATCATCCTGCTGGTGGAGATTGACCTGCAAGAGGTGTACCAGAGCCAAGGCAGCCTAGATTGACTTTGGGAGTGATTGCTGAGGAAACAGGCAACACTGCCCTTAAGCACAAATTTTTTCAGCTAAGTAAAGCTTCCTACGTGCCTCCTAGGAGCTGTGCCAAAGATGAGGTGATCAGTTTCTATCCCTACGAGCTGGCTACCAGCATGACTGCTGGGAAACAAATTTTGGTGATTTCTGGGTTAATTGATGACTGCACGTCAAGTAGAATATTAGTCGGCACGGGGGCCTGCAAAGATATTCTCTACTACAAAACCTTCTTGGACATGGGAGTGACAGATGCTAGGTTGTCACCTTGCGCATGTCGACTGGAGGGTTTCACCAATTACAGGGTTGATGCCAAAGGACAGATCGAGCTGGAGGTCGATATTGGACAGCATCCTTTGAGGATAGTGGCCAAGGTAACATTTTGACATTATAAGTGATTACCATGCTATATTGGGTATCCCTGGACAGGTCACTCCAGGGATGGTGCCTTCAATCCCCCACCAAAGGGTCAAGTTCCCCAAAAATCTGGGAGTGGGGTGCGTTCTGAACACAACTAGGGAGTACCTGGATCATGTGATGCGGTCCAAGAAAAAGAGGAGTTGGAAATTGATACTCCGGAAGCGAGCTGGAAGTTCTCTAAATCCGTCACTACTACTTCCAGACTATCTACGATCAGGTGTGTAGAAGAGGCAACCTAACTGCTGGACTAAGGTTGATCTGGATCATTTTCTGCGTCATCAGGAGGATTAAAGTAAATATAATTTAATATCTATCTTCATCACTAAAGTACTCATCTACTTATTCACTTTCATGATACGAATAAACATCGCTACTAGAATGTGCATCACTTTCATTCTGTTCTTCATCGTCAGTTTCTTCATTTTGATCTTCAGTGTTGCATTTTTGTAAGATGGAAATGTCAACTGTTTCACCAACTATTTCTTTCCTGGCCCATCCATCATCTTTTTCGTTAACAAATGAGGTGTCATTTAATAGTTGTCTGATATAAGGCTAAGATACTATGTTTCTCATGTCAAACAAATTTCTAAGCGTCATTTTCATTAAAACATGCCAATCTATAGGATCTTGAATGTATCACGCTTGCTCATCTTGAGAAGCAAGAATGAAGGGTTCATCTTAGTCTATTTTATTGATACATCAAATGATTAAATTTACGAGAGCCAATTTGTTAGCATCTTCAAATTTCCTGCTCGCGTTGTTAATCCAATCACATTTGAACTAAACAATTTCTAGCTCATTTGTATATCAGAGTTCAATAATATCACTCACTCTTATATAGTAAGTCACATCTACAGAAACAAACATGGTTCTTATCTTTTCTACTTGAAAAGTTTTGAGTACTTGCACTCAATTGAACCCACTATTTTATGTTTTCAACATCCTTTCACCTTGGTAAGTGTGAAACCTTACTCCATTTATAATATAATCTAAACATCTCCTTACCAATTTGTCGAAAAGCTGATATTAACTTAACATTAGCAGATATATCACCACCTTTCCCTTTCTTCTCCAAACTAATTATTTGATTTCGTAAGTAAGAGAAAGAAATGTTAATAAAAATGATATACTTAAATATTTCACATATATAGTGCTAGATATATTTTAGATACTTGCATGATCCTTTGACCATATGTCAAAATGTTTATTATGGTTCTTGTCTATTTCAAATTCTGAAGCACGTGAATTTTTGCATTTTAGTTCAACTTTGTGCGCCCTGTTTAAATTATGTGGTTAGTTGAATGTCATACTCTTATATTTTAACATACAAAACCTAAATAGTAAGAGACAATTTAAGTTTACTCAATTATCAAATTCATCTAAGTTGAAAAGCACATATGGATGTGCTTGCATCAAGACGAAATGATTAAACTTTCCAGATCGACCTACCTAACTGTTGTGTATGGATCATCATGACAACTTCCATCATTCCTTGATGGTCGATCTAACTTTGACTCCAAATCATACGAGTACATAGAACAAAATCTCATACATTCTTCCGCAAGATATCTTTCACATATATGAACGACTTCGATTGTGGATATAAACTTCTAGTGTACCTAAATAACTAAAGTAAAAATAGGAAATTTAGAATTTCATTTATTAATGATGTGTATCTCAATCGTTAGATAAATTAAGAAAGAGATCAAACCTTTCAATCGAAAACATGGAATGAAATTGTACTGGTCCTGCAATTATAGTCTCTTATGCTAGATGAACCATTAAGTGGGTTCAACTATGGAGGTGATACTGTGATAGCGGGTTACTCAGATTCTGATTATTATGGGGATGTTGACTAGGAGATCAATGATTGGTTATATGTTCACTCGTAGTAGGTTAATGGTTAGTTGTAAGGCTACTCTACAATCTACACGACGTTGTCGGCTACAAAGCACAGTGCATGGCATTGACAAAAGCTGATAAGGAGGGACTTTGGTTAAAGGGGTTGGTCAGTGACTCGGGTTTACACCATTATCAGGATAACCAAGGATCAATTTAATCACGAGAGGATCAAATACATTAATGTGAGGCATCATTTTGAGGAGTGAGCAGCGGATAAAAGTGAATAAAGTGAGTACTACAGAAAATCATGGTGATGTGTTTACAAAGTTCGTTTCGAAGAGCAAATTTAAACATTGTTTGGCCTTGCTGAATGTTACTGTATGTTTGTTATAGTTGCCCCAAGGGGGAATTCTAAGGCGGAGGGAGAATTATGTTCATAAGTTATTAGTTTGGAGGATTTAAGTCAATTTGAAAATTTGTTGGGATATGCCTTTGATTCAAGACAGAAAGCGACAAACTAGAATTCGAATCCATGCGGCCGTATGGGGCGATCGTACATTTTACATAATGGGATGGTTTTTGGCGTTTTGGCAGAAGGAAAAATCAGGGGATCTGCGACCGTGCGGGTTGGCTGCATAGATCCTATGTAGCTGCACATTGAGGCCATATAGGCCCAACACACTCATCAATTTTGGACTTGTCTGTTTAGCGTTCGCCAAAACCCTAAAGTCTTGATCGGGGAGTGTAATATCCTCCTTAGTCATTGTGGTTAATATTCTGAGTATTTGGAAGCTGGTTTCAATTAATTGTGTATTCTGTCTATCTGTTTTCGTAATCAAAAAAATTGTTATATAAGTTGATCATTTATATATGTATCTTGATTCCACCATATTTATAAGATATGTTCATCCTTTTCTCGTGAACGTAGCTAACCAAAATTGTAGAACCAAATAAATATTTGTATTTTTGTTTTACGTTAATTATAAAAATTGATAACCAAGCGAAAAAATTAATTTCTCAACAATCACTTTTACGAGAATCGATTATTAAAAAGGGTTTATTACAAAAAAAAAACTCAATAAAAAAGATGGCATTTACAAAAAAAAAACATGTAAGATATTTTACAAAAAACTACTTAATTAAATATGAATATTACTAAAAACCATTTTTCACACAAAACACACACCCACACTTCCTCTGTTCACTCTCTCTCTCTCTACTCAACCGGTCAACCCATCTCCGGCGACCACCTTTCGCACCTCCGGCGATAACTAATACACCCATTGCTTAGCCATCAGATAATGCTTCTTGAAAACCCTAGTGATGGTTATGACCGTGGTCTTGGACATATCGCATACCACAATATTTGCAATCTGCTGGTTCTTCCCGGTCAAGGCATATGAATTCAATAGGGTGCCCAAGAGCTGGATTTGTGTCTGCAATTACAAAACAGGTTACCTTAAGCAACGAGGGTGAATATAAAGTCAAATACCAAAAACTTAGTTTGGTCAATTTATACAAGGGACAGGATGAAAGAATTGAAACATAAACCAACCTCCTTCACATGCTGCAATCCTTCCCTCAACCTTGATGGGTGGAACTTCGTTGATCAACTCCATTGGAGATTTCTTACTGGTGTCCTAACAATCACAGCATGATAGAACAAATCACTTTTCTGCTATGATAAGTTGCATTACAAGAAAAGATACGAAAACATGAATAGAAAGGGGACAGAAAAACGTAAAAAGTTCGTCTTTTTTTTTATGAATCACGTCAGGAAGTTAGAAATGCCACTTTCAATAGGATTATAACACAGTTAATATGAAGATTATCAGAAACTTGATAAACTTGGTAGTATATACTCCCTCTGTCCCGATTTAAGGTTTTTAGTTGTTTATCAGTTGTTTATCATGTTTATCATTTGTTTATCAGTTGTTGTTTATCATGTTTATCAGTTGTTTATCAGTTGTTTATCATGTTTATCATTTGTTTATCAGTTGTTTATCATATTTATCAGTTGTTTATCAGTTGTTTATCAGTCGTTTATCGGTTGTTTATCAGTTGTTTATCAGTTGTTTATCATGTTTATCAGTTGTTTATCAGTTGTTTATCATGTTTATCAGCTGTTTATCAGTCGTTTATCGGTTGTTTATCAGTTGTTTATCATGTTTATCAGTTGTTTATCAGAATGAAGGTTAGTAGATCTGAATTTCTCTCGTTAGGGGTTTTAATTTGATTCAGTTTGGTCATTGGAATGTGAGAATTGGATGGAATTGGAGAGTCAATTCGTAATGCATGCACCTTGAATCAGTAAAATTTAAGTTGTTAGTGCTGAAGATTAAGCATTTCGAATTAAAGCTTTGTTGAAGTAGTTTGTGATCATGCAGAATATTCCTCGAACTGAAGAATGATTGTTTTACATTTTATGTTTATTTATGTTCTTTTTCTTTTTTTTTCTTTTTTAAGAAAATAGTGCTTTCAATTTACAAAAGTAGTTTTTTGTAATTTTTATAAAAGTTTTTTTGTAATTTCCATCTTATATGTATTTTTTTGTAATTTTCATCTTTTAAAATTAAAATGAGTTTTTTGTAAATGCCTCTATTAAAAATAACTTTTAAATAATCAAAAAGATACAAAACCTAGGTCCTTTAATCAACCCGGGAAAAGGAAACCAAACCGTAGAAGGCTTACCAGGGTTAATCCAGTTAAATACTATGGTTAAGGACAGGTCTCTCGACTCTCTTCATATAAGGTCTCCGTCTCCCCGTTCCCATGCTTCCATCGACTTCTAAATTCCCTTCCTTCCTCCCTTCCTCCCTCCCCAGATCACTTTGTTTTGTTCCCTCTTTATTGGAATCTGTCCATCGAATCGAAGATGAGTAACCAAGCTGAATCTTCTGATTCGTGAGTTCTTTTCCCCCTTTCAATTTTATCAATTACTTAGCTTAGATTTGCACTGTTTAGGTTCTGGGATTGGTTGAATCGGATTGAATCTGGGGTTTTGAATTTCTCGATTATGGTTTAATGGGTTTTAATATTTCAGGAAAGGGCCGAAGAAAGATTTTTCAACAGCAATCTTAGAGCGCAAGAAGTCTCCAAATCGGCTCGTTGTCGATGAAGCCGTCAATGATGACAACTCGGTTGTGGCTATGCACCCTTCTACCATGGAAAAATTGCAGCTTTTTCGTGGTGATACGATTTTAATCAAGGTTTGTTTTTTGATGTTTTCTGATTCCTTGTTGAGTTGGGTATTTTAAGGTTGGGGTAGATTAGTGGTTTAGTGAAAGTATGCTTACGATTATATAGTTATAGTGTGGTGAGTGTTCCTAAATGTTGATTCCAATCGGATACTACTATTTGAGAACGTATATGTTGTAGAATACATTACTGTCCTTGAATATAAGAATTTTCACAACTTTTTAGGTTTAACCAATTTGTTTACTTCGTATGCTGATGCTGAGGGAGAAAGTACAAATCAATATCCTATTATGACCCAAGATGCTAAGCAAGGGCAGGATGAAACTTTTAGATTTCAAAATCTTAAATTAGCATGACAAAAATTCGTTTATTAATTTTTTGTTTCACTTGCTCTCTGATGAACCATCTGAAAGAAAAATAATTATTCACATTCGAGCTAGCTTAACCATGTGAAGCTTTTCCTTGTATCTTGCTGCAAGCATGTTATGAGCCTCACTAGCCCTTGTTCTGTAGAGAGTGTCTTGTTGATGTAAGTTGTGTTACTGTTACCATGATCAGTGAAGCAGCGTGCGCAACTATTTGATTTTGAATAGCTAGATAGATAGATACTGTGCCATGCATGATGAGTGTGCATTTTATTTTCTTCTTTGCAATTTTTTGCTTATTATGTTAGGAAGAAGTCTTAGTCAATGGAGAAGTGGGTGGTTATTCTTGATATTCACAGAGGAATGGCTTTGAAATAAATTGTACTCCCTCTGTCCCAAATAAATGACCAAAAATATTTCAAATTTTCTCTTGATCAAGAGCAAATTTGATTTTTTTTTTGGTAATTCATTTTGGGACAGATAACTTTAATTAGATTCAATGTGCAATCTAAGTTTGTAGAAAAAAGTGTGAAAGGGCTACGTTTGAGCCCTCCTACTATATCAACATACCACAGTTACTTAAACAAGAGGTGATTTTGTTATAGCTGTTTGATAACTCTATAACAAAAAGAACTCACCTCAGATCTAGTGACCCTTATTATCTTAGATGCTTTTTTCTGAAAATCTAATGAACATTTAAGAGGAAGATCAAAATGTGGATTGATTTTAATCGGGCAAATTCCTAGTCAAGCTTGATTACGAGGATAGTTGCTCTATTGTATTTTCTACTTGTATGTTGACTTTGATTTATGCACCTTTTTTCAGGGGAAGAAAAGGAAAGATACAGTTTGCATTGCTCTTGCTGATGAAACTTGTGATGAGCCAAAGATTCGCATGAATAAAGTTGTCAGAACAAATTTGAGAGTTCGTCTGGGAGATGTCGTCTCCGTGCATCAGTGCCCAGATGTCAAGTATGGGAAGCGTATTCATGTACTTCCATTGGATGACACCATAGAAGGTGTCACTGGAGATCTGTTCGATGCATATCTGAAACGTAAGTTTTACGTTTCAACATCTAATTCAGAAGTATGAATGTGTTAAACACTTACTCTTGCATAAAGAAGAAAAAGATATAAATAAGAACTCAAAATTAATAGCCTCCCAAGGAAAGGAATAAGAGCTGATTGTTGTTGCGCATTTGAAGCTTGCTTGATTGCATTGGATTTCAAAAAAGAACTATTTGTTTTATCTTCTTCCTTTTAAAAAAAATGGTTTTCAAGCAGTAAAATAAAATGACAACATTGCTGCCCATTTTTTTTGACTGAAAATCATATTTCTTGTTGATTTGAGATAATTCTGAATTATTGTGCCTGTGAGTGCGCTACTGCATAAGGTCTGGTAATGATAAGATTTTGCGCTTTTAATTTAGGTAAACTTAAAGTAATGACAGAGAAGGTAGTTGGCTGCTGTGAACAATGCCCTTGAACGATAACCTGGGAGTTTTGGGGTTTTGGTGTGTTGGATGAAGGAGTTTTCGGGATGAGTAAGATTGTTTGGGTCTGATTTAAGCCCTTATTTAGCCCTCCAAATTTCTAAATAAAGAAAATAGTTAGAAGCCCAAAGAATATAGTAATCTCATATTCACTGTTTAATGTATTTCCGTATTGGTTGGTGGATTATTTTTTTCATTCATTACAGATAATATCCTACTGTGTTTCTTAAAATTATAGATGATCTCTAATTACACTTGATTACATATATTGCAGCCTACTTTTTGGAGGCATATCGTCCAGTAAGAAAGGGTGACCATTTCCTTGTTCGAGGAGGGATGAGGAGTGTAGAATTTAAGGTCATTGAGACGGACCCAGGGGAGTATTGTGTTGTTGCTCCCGACACTGAAATCTTCTGTGAAGGGGAGCCCATCAAGAGAGACGATGAGGATCGGTTGGACGAGATTGGTTATGATGATGTAGGTGGGGTGAGGAAGCAGATGGCTCAGATTCGTGAATTGGTGGAACTTCCGTTAAGGCATCCGCAGCTTTTCAAATCTATTGGGGTGAAACCGCCCAAGGGAATATTATTATATGGGCCCCCTGGTTCTGGAAAGACCCTTATAGCTAGGGCTGTTGCTAATGAAACTGGTGCTTTCTTCTTCTGTATTAATGGGCCAGAAATTATGTCGAAATTAGCTGGTGAGAGTGAAAGCAATCTCAGGAAGGCATTTGAGGAAGCCGAGAAGAATGCCCCATCAATCATTTTTATTGATGAAATAGATTCAATTGCTCCTAAGCGAGAGAAGACTAATGGTGAAGTTGAAAGGAGAATTGTTTCACAACTCTTAACTCTCATGGATGGACTGAAATCGCGGGCCCACGTTATCGTAATGGGGGCTACAAATCGCCCAAACAGCATTGACCCGGCTTTAAGAAGGTTTGGTAGGTTTGATCGAGAAATAGACATCGGTGTTCCAGATGAAGTCGGTCGTCTTGAGGTTATCCGCATTCACACCAAGAACATGAAGCTTTCAGATGATGTAAGTAATACATGGTACTTTGTCCCAAAATGAGTGTCCAATTTTTTTTCAAATTTGCTCTTGATTAAGAGCAAATTTGAAAGTTTTTTGGATATTCATTTTGGGACGGAGGTAGTATAAAGTTTTTTCTGTGTAGCGCCATAAATTTTCAAACTAATCATAAATGGCAATTATCAAATCATGCAGGTTGATCTTGAAAAGATAGCAAAAGAAACCCATGGTTACGTTGGTGCTGACCTTGCTGCCCTCTGCACTGAAGCTGCACTTCAGTGCATTAGAGAAAAGATGGATGTTATCGACTTGGAAGATGATACTATTGATGCTGAGATACTGAATGCCATGGCAGTCACAAATGAGCACTTCCAGACCGCTTTGGGTACAAGCAACCCATCTGCCTTGCGTGAAACGGTACGTATTTTAAGAAGCATCTTGCTATTTTTTACCGCAAATGAACGTTTTTTGGAATATACATTTAATTATTTATTCTAAAATTTTGAGTAGGTTGTTGAAGTTCCCAACGTCAGCTGGGAGGATGTTGGGGGTCTTGAGAATGTCAAGCGTGAACTTCAGGAGGTAACTATAGTTACTAATGAAGGTTTTTTATCCATAATTTTTTCTGGATTATGTGTGTTTATGTCCTTTTTTTTTTACTTCTGCAGACTGTTCAATATCCTGTGGAGCATCCAGAGAAATTTGAGAAATTTGGTATGTCGCCTTCTAAAGGTGTTCTCTTTTACGGTCCCCCTGGGTGTGGTAAAACACTGTTGGCCAAGGCAATTGCAAATGAATGTCAAGCCAACTTCATCAGTATTAAAGGACCTGAATTGCTTACGATGTGGTTTGGTGAGAGCGAAGCAAATGTTCGTGAGATTTTTGACAAGGCCAGAGGATCTGCACCATGTGTCCTCTTCTTTGATGAACTTGACTCCATCGCAACACAGGTGATTATCTCCATAATCTAGAGTTATTCAAGTTTCCTGGCTCGAAACGTGAGATGGTGGGATTTATATTAATAGTGATCTTAAATAAAAGATGGATTAACTGAAAATCAATCATTGAGCCAAACACACGAACCCACCACTCACAGATGCAACATACATGCAAAGAAATAATAAACGGAATAAAGAGTATTAACAAAAAAGATAGGGATATTGGTGCATCTTAACCAGTTCTAAATGCTCCTTTCTTTTTGGTACTCCCTCCGTCCCTAAATGAATGTCCAAATTTCATTTAGAGGACATTCTGGAAATGCTTACTTTTTGTCAAATTAAATGACAAAGATGAATAAAATACTCTTGTTTTCGACCTTCCAACCATTTAGTTTTTCAAGTATAAAGTGATTAGTGAAAAAAAAAAAATTCGTATAAAAGCATTTAGGTAAAAGGTTTTCTTTTTCCAGAAATGACATTGACAAAGATTTCTTGAAAATTGTCGTTTGTTTAGGGACAGGGGTAGTATAATTTAAATGCTTCATTACAGCTCTCAAGAAATAATGTTTTTTTATCTCTAATTACAGAGAGGAAGCAGTAGTGGAGATGCAGGTGGTGCAGCTGATCGTGTTCTGAACCAACTTTTGACTGAAATGGACGGAATGTCTGCTAAAAAGACAGTTTTCATTATCGGTGCTACTAACAGACCTGACATTATTGACCCTGCACTTCTACGTCCAGGGCGTCTGGATCAGTTAATTTATATCCCTCTGCCAGATGAAGAATCTCGGTACAGTATTTTCAAGGCCAGCATGAGAAAATCCCCAGTTGCCAAAGACGTTGATTTGAAAGCTCTTGCAAAATACACTCAAGGTTTTAGTGGGGCTGATATTACAGAGATATGCCAGCGGGCCTGCAAGTATGCCATCAGAGAGAACATTGAGAAAGTAAGTTCAAATCTCAGTATTATTGAATTCGATTGATGTGCATTTCCATATTTTTCTCATTTATTTGCACTCGAAAAGGTTCACCTCACTGCTTATATGTTTTAGTCTTGATCTTTTTGTACAGTGTTTTTTATGTCAACTTGTAGATTTGGGTCTCTCTAAATTGCCAGCCTAAACTTGAATTGTCCTCTTGGCTCCAGAGTTATGTTACCCTGTCGTTTTGGTTCTTAATTCCCACCTTTCCATGCTTACTTGACTCCTTTCTTTATTATTCTAATAATGGAAGTCCTTTGTTATTGGGGCCGAACTTAGAAAATATGTTATTTTTAATTAACAAAGAAAAGAATAGAATTGTATTTTAGATTATACAAGAGACAGACAAGCAGTCCATCGAAAGATGAAAATAGTACAGACCTATACTAAATTATACTTGTAGTAACTTACTGATCTAGAATCAAATCCATCAATGAAAGATCACGAAAATATGTTACAATGTCCTTTTTGTTTGCAGGTTGTCAGTGTAGGTAATTTAGCCATCAGTAATAGTTTGTATCTGACTGCAGTGTCTTAATCTTCCTTCCTAAGGGAGCCCACTCCCCCTGAATGCAAAAATATGTTACAAGGTTCTTATTTGAGATTGTGTTGTACTGCAGGATATCGAGAGGGAGAGAAAGAGGGCCGAGAACCCTGACTCCATGGATGAAGACATTGATGAAGTTGCAGAAATCAAGGCTGCCCATTTTGAAGAATCCATGAAGTACGCTCGTAGAAGTGTAAGTGATGCTGACATACGCAAATACCAAGCATTTGCTCAGACCTTGCAGCAGTCAAGAGGCTTTGGCTCTGAATTCCGGTTCCCTGAGGCAGCAGCAACTACCGGAACTTCTGCAGCAGACCCTTTTGCATCTGCTACTGCTGGAGCTGATGATGATGATTTATATAGCTAGATTTTTCAAGTGTTCCCCATAATTATGTTCACTTAACACTTCCATCCCTTGTTATGAATTTCAAGACTAGGAAGTTTTGGGATGTCCTCTACTTGGTCAACTCTACCCATTTTACCCTTCTGAATGGAGGGTGTAACTTGGTAATTATCAGTTTTTGTTTAATTTATACTATGACCTTGGTATGTTTCTTTTAAGGTTGTTAATGAATGGATTCTTACTTTTATGGTTTTTACATATCTGCATACTTTTTCTTTGGACCCTGGCACCCTGCCCTAGAAAGGGCACCTTTGTCTCTATTTTCAAGGAATGTGCCTTGTACATTGCTTGTTTAAACTTATCCTAGTCCTTTGTATATTGCTTGTAATGGTAAACTTATCCTTGTCCTTATGTGGACATGTCACATTTATTTTGGGACGGATTAAAAAGGAAGGTATAACATTTGTTATGAGACGGACAGAGTAGGTATAACATTTATTATGAGACAGACAGAGTATTTATATATCTTTTGGTTTTTTCTCACCATTTTCAGTGTTGTTATTGCTAAACCTGAATCATACAGATTTCTGTCTACAGAATGAGTTGTAACTAAGTTTCTGAACTATCCTTGTCTGGGAAACACATGATCCTCGGACTCTTTGGTTTACACCATTGAATTCTTGTTAACAAGACTTAAATGCGAGTGTTTGACATGGGTACGACGGGATAAATCAAATAGTCTGAGCATCATAACCTGGATATAATGCTTGTGAACTCTTCTGGCAAATACAGAAATTTGCAGCCAGCTTAGTTACTGTGGAATAAATGTGACCAGGCCAGCTTCCAAATGGATTCAGGTTTTGTATTTAATAGAATCATACTAAAATCACCTGACCATAATGCCCTTCAAATTTTATGGTCAGTCACTTAAATGTGTCATGACAGAGTGGGTACATTTTAGGCATCTCAATACCAATGATACCTTGTAACAATTAAAATTTACATTTACACATTATAGTGAATAAACTTACATTATATTGACATAAATAAACTCTTGGAGCAAATCAATATTAAAAAATAAATTATAATAATTCAAATACAATAGAAAAATAGGCTTCTGGGAACAACCTAGTACTGGTATACTTCTCAAAAAAAAAAAAAAAACTCAAAACTCTGGCTGAATTAGCTGCACAGTACGCACTGTAACGATGAAAATTTTATTAACTCGTGGTGATCTTTGTCCATTACACACACACACCCACACAGTGATTAATGCTTCTGGCTAGTGGAGCATTCAGCTAATCCTTGGGAAAGCGTTTGACTGTTTGCGAATCTACTTGGAGCGGATGAACGCCTTGACCCTTTTGGCATACAATCCTTCAACTCCTTCTCATTAAAAACAGGTCGGTTCCCATTCATCTCTGGCTTCATCTTCATGGTCACAAAGTTCTGCGTTTTGAACTCTGACGGCGGCATTGTTTTGACTAAAAGAAGACGAGCGGCAAATGCTGTTTCGAGAGGAGACAAGAAAATAACAAGACAAAACAATGTCATCATCACTTGAAAAACAATAGTAGCAGAAGAAGCCATGTTTTTGTGTTTGAATATGTTTGACAATTAGGATTTATGTATACAAATGAGGGAGAAGGGTTTTATAAATGCATGGAAAAAAGTTGAGGACTTTAAATGGGGTCTCGTGAGTAGCTAAGAGGGCACAGCTCATTGCAAGCAAAGGAGGCGACTGTTTTTAGGCTGTTGGGGAAGAGGGGAGGTTGCTCGTGAGTTTGTGTCAAATATCTTCCCCCTTGTACTATACATTTGCTGTAAACGTAATAAATAATCTCTAAAAAAAAATTGACAAGATAATTGTGACATTTGTTATAAGACGGAGAGATTATTTGTCAAGATTTTCAATAAATGTGTTTTACGTGTTTAAACAATGTTTGTATTCGCGTAAATTTGAACTAAGATCTTATTCTGAAATAATGGATCAAAAAGGAAAATGCTACACTTATCATGGGATAAAAGAAGGGAGACGGGGAGTAATACATAGGATCCGCTGCCAGTGCAGTGCAATCCTAAGGCATGGCAATCCGGGGTATCGTTCTATAGTGCTGAGGCCGAGTATCGGGGTGTGGCCAATGTGGTAGTCGAGTCATGCTGGTTACGAAATCTGTTGCTTGAGCTTCATGTACCGATTTCTAAGGCTACATATTGGTTTATTGTGATAACGTTAGTGATAAATATATATATCCGGTAATCCCGTTCAACACCAACGTACAAAAAATATTGAGTTGGAAATTTTTTTTGTTCGTGAAAGAGTTTCTAAAGGACAAGTTCGGGTGCTACATGTTCATTCTCGTCATCAACTGACTGGCATATGTACTAAATGGCTTTGGCGCGTACTTTTTGATGATTTTAGAGCCAGTCTCAGCATCCGTCCATATTCGGCTTCGACTGCGGGGGTATGATAGTATTAGTATATGTGTATATTTGTAATTGTAATATACTAGGGAGATAGGGTATATCTCACATTAGTGTAGGATGAATTCTATTCTAAATAGGATACTATTATACATGTATATGTAGGTGTATTATTCAATAAGAAGGACACAGTTCATTCTCTTTTACTTTTGTCTATTTTTTTTTTATTTTTTTTTTGAATATCATAGTTCTCCAATGTTTTTACTAGCTAGATACCTAGAGAAAGTTAGAAAGTCCATAAATAAGTTAAAAAAAAAAAAAAAAAAAAAACTTTGAATTAAAAGCATGTACTAGATATTTAAATCATATTAAAGTCAACATTTAATTTTAAAGCCAGCAATTGTAACAGCCCATGATCAGGTCATAATATTAGTGGTCACTACTTAACAAATGCATACATTCATATTCTTCAACTACATAAATTTAAAGTGTGCATCCTCTCTTACGAGTTTGCTTTGCTGCAACTTTTAAACACTTTCCAACCATGGGATTGATTCAAGCACAAATGAATGTGAGTTAATTGTGATGGGAAAGAAAATGACAACTCATTCAAGGACCCAGATCGATTTAGGTATAGCAGTTTCAAATCTAACAACTCACTCACGCAACTAGTCGGAGAATAAGATGGAGCGAGATGGATCGGACCGAGTGAAACGGATCTAGACCGATGGAGCGGTGTTGAGATATTGACACATCTTGTCAATATCTTTTCCTTTCCTTATTATTTTGTTTCCTTATGTAAGCTATGTGAACGGAATATTTCGTGATAGGCCAGGCCCAGTATGTTCCCTACGAGATATGGGCCCAGCAAGCCCACTAAGGGATCAAGACTAATAAAGCCCATCAAGGTTTGGGTCTGCAGCCCGTCGTACAATAGATGGCGGTCGTCGTCAATGAGCGACCAAGCCCATCTAATGACGAGCCATCTCACCACATGGGTCAGAGCCCGTCTAACGAAGAATGACCGTCGTCGCCATTGAGCGACCTAACTCATCTGGAGAGCGAGGAAACTCACTCGTCCACTCGTTCGTCGAGTCATCTATTAAGGCGACGATCTTACTGGACATACAGCTCCATGTCGTCTCTTCATTTAACTTCCTCAATAAGCTTGCTCAATAGGCTATTTTGGGATAAAGTCAGATCTGCCACTGGGCCACTCTGCGCGTGTAATCACGGAACCAGAAGTAGCGTCAAAGATGTACAGGTTGACTTTATATTATAAGGCAAACAACTTATTCGTGTCGGGCACAACAGTGTCCTTGCTCATACGGAGCAATCACAGGACGCCACATGGACACCTAGGGAACAAAAGCCAATCCAATGGCTAGAAATGATCCAATCCAACGGCCCAGATGGAAACCCTAGTTCCATTTCACCTACTATAAATATGAGGACAGTTTCTTGGGTTAAGGTAATGCATTTTTGCATATTCACGTATACACACACCCACAATATCTCTTCCACCTTTCTCCAGCTCAAACACTGATTCTCACGCCGGAGGGCCTTGCCGGACAAGCCTCGGCGCAGTTCACGGTTCATTTCTTGTGTTGTGCAGGTCAAAGTCAGCCCTAATCATTTGCTGGACCTAGAGCTGAGCCCGAGCGTATTCCTGCGTCATTAGATTGGTTCCATTACCGGGAAACGTTCATCAGTGACCTTCAACCAAGGAAAAAACAGTCGAATAGTACCTGGAGATGGTGTCAGACGGACACACCGCTAGCAAATCAACCGGAGATGCAGGCCGGCCACCTTTCCCTCAGCAGTACCAACAGGAAAACCCCAGACCTCCTTCACCTCAACCTAGGAACCCTAATCTGAGGGTTACCAGGTCACATGGTGTGGTTGATGACACTGGCCTTCCAACAGCAAGGAGGAAAGAAAAAAGGCCCGCTCCTGAGAGACAACGACGACCCCCTTTGGAAATAAGGACCGAGGGAGCTACTGTACGAAATGTGGGAGGCCCATCCAATCCACATCTCGACAGAACCGCTTACCTCGTTGAGAGAGCGAATGCTCTCGACGAACTCCTGCAAATCCAGAACGAGTTAATCTAAATGGCTGAGGACCAACCCCCACAAGCGTCCCATAATACTGTCTCGTCGGGAAGGAGAAGGAACGAGAGAAGGAATGATGGTCGCCGTGAAGAAGTTGCAACCGGTGAGCGGGTAGTGCCACAACTTGACCTCACGGAGCATCTCAATAAACGACGAAGTGAGGGACTCCCATCGCAGCGACGACGGGAAGAGGCAGATGGTGAGCCTCGTAGATCTCTAGCCAATGAGAACCCCGAACAGAACCAGAACCAAGTTGTTCGCGGTCGTCAAATGACCCCTTCCTTGCGCAATGAACGAGAGCCGAGTTATAGGGAAAGGACGCCCACTCCCCCTCGTCGTGGACGGGAGCAATCACGATCCTATAGGCCATCTCCACCCCCAAGTTACAGGAGATAGAGGACTATCTCTCGACGACCTGCCCCCTCCGAGAGGCAACGGTCGAACACCGTTTCCCGGGGGCCTCGTCGAGATAGGATCCCTCCAACCGGCCCTGCAGGCGATGTTGATATGCGAGAATTTCTAAGACTCAAACGTCAAGTTGAGGAATTGACGGCCAAAAGGAACAATGTGGATAGTGACGATTCTGAAGATGATGTTGGTACCCTGAAACCTCTAGCCCCGTGGATGCTCGAGCTTGGACCTCCCGAACCAGGCTTTAAACTACCTGATTTGAAACAATATGACGGCTCAACGAGCGCGTTAGATCACATGCAACACCTTAAAGCCCAAATGTGCGTGGTGTCTAGAACTTCGAGACATGATGACGTGATGTGTAAGGCTCTTACGAGCACATTGACTGATGCTGCTCTAAGGTGGTTTAGAAGCCTTCCGAAAGGAAGCATTGATTCATGGCTAGAGCTCATGGCTTACAACCTGGAGGTCATGGGTTCGATCCCCCCATAAGTTATTGGGAAGGCTTTCTCTCTCTAGGATTTATCTCCTAGACGCTTCTGTGCGTGCATGTGTGTGTGTGTGTGAGTAGTGAAAAAAAAAAGATGAGGAAGAAGTTCTTGGGAAGATTTGCAACAGCCGGAGATCGTCGCAAGACTGTGAACGATCTGAGTAATATCACACAGGGAGCAAATGAGAGCTCCATGAATTATTTCAAGAGGTTCAAGAAGTTGGTTAATCAAATCGACGAGGATCTGACGGATCGGGAAATTATTAATTGTTTTAGACATGGAATTGTTTCTTCAACCCTGGACTACGAGCTTCAGGTCCACCCGGCCAAATCCAGGAAAGACCTCTACGCTAAGGCTTACACAGTGGCCGAGGCTGAAGAGAGGAAGTTGCAGAGAGATGGCAAGTCCGTCGTCAGTAACGAGGCAGAAAAATCCAAGAAGGATAAGGTCGGTGATAAGGGGAAGAACAAGCAGGGAAAAGCTGAAAAAGTGCCTGATTCGTACACTCCATTGACCGTGTCACGAGCAGAGATTCTGAGTAATGTGGATTTCGGGCCGGCACCGAAAATGAACCCCAATGCCAAGGGGAAAAAGAACATGAACAAGTATTGTGAATACCACCGAGACAAGGGGCATGACACGGAGGAATGTTTCAGTTTGAAAAAGATAATCCAATGGTGGATAGACGACGGTCGTCTTGATCATTATGTAAGGAGGGATCGTCCAGCGGCCAACAACCAAGCCCCTAACAACGGCCCTCCCGAGAGGCAACCGAGAATGGTCCTAGTCATCTCAGAGGAGACGAGCAAAAACCAAATCAAGAGTGCTATCTACCACCTGAAGAAAGCCCCCCATGTTCCCCCAAAATCTGAGGTTCCAAATGACGTAATCAGTTTTTTCCCATATGAGTTGTCAGCCAACCCTTTAGCCCGTCAGCAAACATTGATCGTCCCTGGCTTCATTGACAATTGTGAGTCAAGGAGGATATTGATTGACACCGGGGCAGCCAAGGATATTTGATTCTACAACGTCTATCAGAAGATGGGTCTACCTGATATTCGCCTAAGTCCCTACTTAGGTCATCTAGAAGGATTCACCAATCATAGGGTAGACGCCAAGGGACAAATTGATCTGCCCGTCGATATCGGGGACCATCCTTTGAGAACCATCCAAACCGTTACTTTCCTGGTGATTGATGTTATCAGTGATTATCATGCAATACTCGGCCAGCCAGGCCAAGCAGCTTTAGGGATCGTCGCGTCCGTCCCTCATCAAAGAATAAAATTTCCAACACGCTCAGGAGTCAGATGTGTATTGGGGACGGCCCCAGAATTCCTTGAGCACGTGTTGAAAACCAAATGGACGATCGAAATCGACGACCCAGACCATATTGTGAAGCTTTCTAAATCAATCAAGTAGACGACGACAACGTTTCCACAATCAAGTGTGTGGACGAGACCGAAACCTTTGTTGAAAAATTCTTGGACGACCAAATTGCAGCTCCACAGCTTTTGGTCACCCAGGAATCGGGGGCCGAGCTGGACAAGTTGATTAAAGACGAGGTTCCCGGCCTTACCCCAGAGGCAAGGAAGAAGATCAAAGAAATTGTGAATGAGTCTATGGATTTTCGCACTTTCCAGCTGTTTAACCCTGTACTTAACAAGACTCCAAAACACCTATTAAAACACTACAAAACCCGAGAAACTCAAAGTAAGTAAGAAGGTATATAAAATGGGTGTGTAAAAACACATCCATCAGGTCTCAACTGACGACTGAGGAGAGGGATGATATAATCACCCTACTCAAACATAACCTCGACGTCATTGCTTGGAGGGTTGAGGACATGAAGGGCATAAGGGAAGACGTGGCCGTCCACAGGCTGGGAGTAAACCCGACGATGAAATTCAAGGAGCAAAGGCTAAGAATTTTTTCAACTGAAAAGGAGGTTGCAATAAAACATGAAATTGAGAAGCTGTTAAGTGCTGGAATAATCGTGGATGCTGGATTCACGACTTGGTTGGCAAATGTGGTTCTAGTTAATAAGCCCAATGGAAAATGGAGGTTATGTGTTGATTTCACCGATCTGAACTTAGCATGCCCCAAGGACAGTTACCCCCTACCCAGAATTGACAAGCTTGTCGATTCTGTTGCTCGTCATACGACCCTTAGCTTTCTGGATGCTTATTTCGGCTATCATCAAATTAAGATCGCCAAGGAAGACATTCCAAAGACGGCCTTCCAGGCTGCAGGGGGAACCTACTGCTACACGAAGATGCCTTTTGGGCTAAAAAATGCCGGGGCAACTTACCAGCGGATGATCAACAAGGGTTTTAAAGGTCAGCTCGATGACAATCTAGAGGCGTACATAGACGACATGGTCGTCAAGTCAAAAAAGAGAAAACATGTGGATGACCTTCAACAAACATTCTCCAACCTACGAGCAAACAACATGGTGCTCAATCCAGCTAAGTGTGTTTTTGGAGTTGCAGCAGGCAAATTCTTAGGGTTCATGCTCTCTCAACGAGGGATAGAGGCTAACCCTGAAAAGATTAAAGCTTTGATTGACATGACCGAGCCTACAAGCATTAAGGAGGTCCAAAGGCTAAATGGACGAATGGCGGCCCTAGGTCGTTTCATTTCAAAGTCATCCGAAAGATCACTTCCATTTTTTAAGGCTCTTCGTGGCGCAAAAGATTTCAAATGGACAGAAGAATGTTCTAGGTCGTTCAATCAGCTCAAAGAATACCTTGGCTCCCCACCACTCCTCAACAGCCCCAGTGTATTATGTGAGCAAAGCTTTATCTGATATGGAAACTCGTTATTTCAACGCTGAGAAAATAGCCTATGCTCTAGTCATTGCAGCACGGAAGCTACGAGCCTATTTCTCAGCCCATCCTATTGTCGTTTATACAGATGCCCCGCTACGAAAAATCTTACGTTGCCCCGAAAGCTCTGGTCGTCTCCTGAACTGGAGCATTGAATTGACCGAATTTGACATCCAATATAGAGCACGAAAGACCTTGCAAGCCCAAGCCTTGGTCGATTTCTTGATTGAGACGACGTTCTGTTTGGACGACGATCAACGAAGGCTGCCTCAAAATATTAGCACGGGCAAGCAGATCGATGATAAGCCGGAAGAGTTGGTTTTACCTACTGGATGTTGGAAGATTTTTTCAGACGGGTCGGCGACGAGAGAGCTAAGTGGAGCCGGAATTGTTCTAGTGGAGCCAGAGAGTAACACTGTTTTTGAAGAGGTTTTGAGGTTCAAGTTCCAAGCATCAAACAACCAAGCTGAATACGAGGCACTTATCGCAGCAATTGAATATGCTAAGTGCTTCGGGGCAACTAAAATTATGGCTTATTGTGATTCTCAACTGATTGTCAACCAAATCCGCGGAGATTACCAGGTCGTTGATTCCACCTTACAGAAGTATCACTCGTTAGTCGGCGAGTTAATACAAGGGCTAGAATTGTGGGCCATCCTGCGAATTGCCAGGGAAGATAACGAACACGCTGACCTACTTTCAAAGCTGGCCACGGATCAACTTCCAGAGGACGAGCGTGGCCACCACCTGGCCTACCTTGAGCAGCCAGCCTATGAAAGAGTGAAGGTTATGTGTGCTGGAGACGGCCCCAATTGTTGGATTGATGAATTGAAGGCCTTTATTGAAAGAGACAAGCTACCAACCGACGAGGTACTTGCTCGTCAAATCAAGAGGAAATCTCCCCGTTTCTTAGTCGTAGATGGTGAACTCTACCGACGATCTATCATGAGGCCATTGCTGAAATGTGTCCATCCGGACAAGGTTGTGAACCTACTTTTTTGAGGTGCATCAAGGAGAATGTGGGGGCCACCCTGGAGCCCGCACGTTAGCTGACAAACTGATCACTATGGGATATTATTGGCCCTACTTACGCGAAGACGCAAAGCAGTTCGTGAGAAAATGTGACACCTGTCAGAGATTCGCCGACCTTCCGAAGCTCCCGACGACAGAGCAAACACCCGTTATGGCAGCCTGGCCATTTGACATGTGGGGTGTTGACTTGATTGGGCCTTTTCCACAGGCCAAAGGAGGAGTAAAATACGTGATTGTGGCGGTGGACTATTTCTCGAAGTGGGTTGAAGCCAAGGCACTAAACAAGATTATAGAAAAGAATGCCTTGAGCTTTATTCATGATTCAATATGGTGCCATTTTGGGATTCCCAGGGTGATCGTCTCCGACAATGGCTTACAATTTTCAAGGAAGTTCGAGCAAGAGCTGAATAGAATGGGAGTGAAGCATTCAAAGTCGTCCGTCGCCTATCCTCAAGGCAACATGCAAGATGAAGCGGCAAATAAGCTCGTGTTGTCCGCCCTATGTAAAAATCTTGAGGGTCGTGATGGGAGGTGGTTGGACGAACTCTCGTCGGCTCTTTGGGCAGTCCGGACAACCACCTGGGGGCCTACGGGGGAAACCCCATTTGCTTTGGCCTATGGTTCTGAGGCCATGGCTCCCACTGAGCTTCAACTCCCCACTGATCGCGTTGCCTTCTACGACGTCGTGAGAAATATCCACAGCAGATAGGTCGACCTTGACCTCTTGGACGAGCGACGACTGGACGCTCAATTGAGAATGGCCAATTATAAGAAGCGGACTAAGGCGTATCACGACAGGAAAGTCAAGAGAAGAACTTTTAAGGTCGGAGACTATGTTTTGAGAAAATTTGAAGCAACGGGCCTCAAAGCTCGTCAGAACAAGCTCTCCCCCAATTGGGAGGGACCATACGTCGTCACCAACGTGATTAAAGAGGGAACATACAGACTTGCCAAGCCCAATGGTGAAAAACTCAAACACCCATGACATGCCAATCATCTCACAAAATATTACTTCTAAGCTCGTCGTCAAACCCCAGCGCCCTTAGGGCACCGTACTTTGTGGTTCTTTATGTAACTCTTTCAGAAGAAGTTTTTGAAGTTTTTGAAAATTTGTAAGGGATAAACTATAAATCCCAGAGAATTCAAGTTGTAAGGAGTCAAACCAATTCTCAATGAAAAATCGTCGTTCTGATTTCTTTTCAAATTCTAGACCTTGTTAATCAAAGTACAAAGATCGGTTGAAGCCAGACTTCGACCTTCACAATCACTTTGATCAAGCATAAAGATCAGTCGAAGTCAAACTTCGGCGTTTACAAACACTTTAGCCAAGTATAAAGGTTAGACGAAGCCAGACTTCGTCAATAGCTACAACGGAATAAGACGACTCGTCCAGACGATCTTGCCTCCAAGCAATGATCTATGGACCTTCGTACTATACCTACGAGCCATTAAGAAGTTAAAAAAGCACAAATATGAACAAGGGTCAGTCGTATTGAGACGACCTATGCTCTGGTCATCATTGACGACGACCATACACACTTGTCTTCAAACTCCCTCATTCACTAAGTTGTCATCACTTTCTATCTACGTTAACATACAGATTAACAAGCATAAAATAACAAACATCGATTAAACAAAACATTGTACGACCCCCTCTAAACGACGAGGAAATGGGCCAATTACAGTACGAAATATAAATTGTTTAAGATATTGTTTGGAATCAAAAAACCAGATGAAACATTGTTTACGACATTACAAACCACCTCAGAAAAACAAACTACTGTTGTTCATTAGCATTGGTTGGAGGCTCGTCGGGATCAGGACCTTTTCCCATAAAGGATGCATAGTAGGCATCAAAATTTTTGGGATCTACGATCGGGATGGGCCATTCCTCCTTTCCGTCCTTCTAATCATCCTCCTTGATGATAGATAGATCGTTGTCGTCAAAGGGGACAAGATGATGGGCCAAACGAGCATCCTGGTCGTAGGGATCCTCGGCACAGAGATCAGCCAGCTTCCTCACAGAGAGTGAATCTTTTGTCTCGGGGTCTACGAGGATTCGCCTGGCCAGTTGTTTAACGCCGACCTTGAAGAAACCTTTGGATTTTTCTGTAATCATCAAGAGGCATTCATTGCACTCCTTATACTCCTTGACAGCATCCAATTTAGCTTGGGCCAAGGCCGCTTCATGATCAGTCTTCATCTTTTCAAGCTGACCCCGAGCAGCGTCGTAGTCAGTCTTCATCTTCTCAATCTTAGCCTCGACAGCACGAAGGCCGGTTATCAAGGTCGTTGCATCAGTCTCGGCTTTCTTTTTGTATGACATCAGCTCGACCTTGTCTTTCTCCAAGAGGCCGACCTGGACTAGAGCCTCGTCCTTCTATGCCATCAAGGACTCATAGGCAGCAGTCAACTCACCGACATTCTTCTCGGCCTCGTTGAGCTTCTGCTCTGCAGTCTCCTTAGCGTCGACTGATTGAACGAGCTGCTCATTGGCCCGGTGCTCTGCATCAAGGCTATCTCTGTAATCTGAGGACATGGCCTCCATCATCGACGACAGTTGCACCAACAATATTATTAATGCAAGTACAAGATGACGAGAGACTTGTGAAAATGTAGAGATGAATTACCTCAGTCTGGATCACCCCAAGACGGGCATGATAGGTCTCCGGAGAAAGCTTAGCCATCTTCAACCTTTGGACAAGCTCCATGTCCCTGGCCCTTCTGGTAATGGCCGTCCCCAGAATGAGCGGATTACCCTGTCTCCTCAGGTAAGGGACCCCAGCTACTGGAGGAACCTGGGACCACAGAGTTGCCATCTCTATAGCTTTCTCTTTGGTCAGTTTCTTTGAGGACGAGGCAGGAGTTTGGGTCTGTGGGGTAGAAGGGTCGGAGGAACTAGGAAGGTCGTTGTTGGCCTTTTTGTTTCTCTCTCTCTCTCTCCCCCAGAGCCCGCATGACGATCCTTCCTTTTCTTAGAGGCCTGACTGCCGGCCTCAAGCAATTTCGGGTTTGAATCGGAGCTCCCCACCGTCTCCAGATTGATGTGCTCTACCGGATCAACGACGATCAGTTGGGTTCCCGCGTCGGCAGCCGCACTTGCCTCAACCTCAGCCTCAGCCTCAGCCCCAGCACCTGCAGCTCTCTCAGGCTCGTCCACAATAACTTGGCGGCCTCCGGTGTTTAGCCCCTCAACTACGGGCTCCCTTTCGATCAAGGGGATGGCACCGGAAGTTTCCTTGGGAAGCTCGTCATTTCTCCTCGTCATGTTTTCCTGACGATTGTACACTGCATTGGATGCCGCTCGGTCCCTCCTGGATACCCTTCGATCGTTGGCTCTGATGGCTCCACTCATGATGTCAGCTTCGATTCGGTTAATATCTCGCTTCGAAAGAACTGCAAGACAGAAATGAAGCGAGTTAGATCATTTTTGACGAGACAAAAAAGACATTATCACAAAATAAAAAGACAAGTTATAAGGACTTAGCCCCCAGTCATCTCTAAGCTAGCACACCACTCTTCAGGACGGCTGGCATGTGCCCCTATACAGTTTACACAATCTGATCCCCAGGTCAAGTCGTGGTGAACGACCCAAGTGGGGTAGCGAACATCGAGGTTAATTTTTACTAAGGGCTGAGGCCCAATTGACGGGCTAGACATCATTTCGGCCCTGATATATCTCCAGTGAGAGGCCTCGATGTCTCTGTACGACACCCATCCGAGATTCAACATAGCATCTATCTTCTTCTTCAGCTCGTTGGCCCACGGGGCTGGCCACACAAGCTCGTCTGGAACCATTCTCTGATCCACTGGGAAGGGAAACTGCCAACCCACTCTGCTCTCAACCACGATCATATGGTTATCCCAACCATACACTTTATTCTGAGTATCCAAGAACAGACCTTGAACATTTCTGATTGAGGCTACGCTCACTATGGATTTTCCACGAACAATGGACCTCGTCGTCTTGTAGTATTGCCTAAAAACTTTTTTGCAAGGCTCGTAGCCAAGGAATCTACAGACTACGATGAATGAGGACATAATTCTGACGGCGTTAGCACTTAGCTCCATGGGCACACAAGCTGAGTCCTCTAGGAACTCGTTGATGAAAGGGTCAAGGGGTAATCTCAGGCCGAGCTTAAACTGTTTGTAGAAGAACGCCACCTTTTCCTTCCTGCTAAGGAGGGCCCCTCGACGAGGCTCATAGTCAGTCTGACTGAGATACTCGAGACGGTATGTGGAGGCTTGGACCCTGTAGGAATCTCGTAGGTCGTTAATCATTTGGGTCTCGACGTCTTTCCTCCTGGTTAGGATTTTGGTTATGGCCCATCGCCCTTCTTCCCCAGCACCAAAGCCTCGTTCATTCCTCCCAGGTCGTACACATGTGTGGAAGGCATCAACTATTCGAGGACCCCCGGCACTTGTGCTGGCCTCGTTTACTCCTTGGTTTGACTGTTGGGGACGACCGTCGTGATCCATGTCTACAAAACAAGAGGAAAGAGCAAGGGAATCAGTCCTAGCTTCAGTAGGCGACGACCTATCTAAGGGCAACCTAGATTCCCCTGAAACCAAATTCCTAAGTGAATCACGACGGGACAAGGAATAATAAGTTTGGATGTGATTGGGGAGGTCGTTCATAGATCTGAAGGGTGTTACCCTTGGGTCATCTTCTACAAATTCCCCAAGAACCTCATCAGTGGGGAATCCCAGATCCTCATTTTCAAAATCAAATTTTTCCAGGACTGAAGAACATTCAACCAAAGGGATTTCTCTCCAAATGCCCCTAGCACATTTATATACCCTTTGATTGAGCCCAAAACCAAACCTAACTCCTCTCTCAAAACTTACGGTTCTGGGGGCCATTGTTCAAACTTCTAAACCCAGAAACCCAGAAACGCGAAGAACAGATGAAGAAATTACCTGTTGGAGGGTGTGAAGATGAGTTTTCCGGTGGCAAGTCAAAGAAGTTCCTAATCCAAGCTCCCAGTTGTCGCAGAGACGGAGAAGCCAGAACCTTCAATGTCGCCGAAAAAGGTTCTTGTGTTCGCCGGAGTTAAGCTTGCTGATTGCCGAAATCTCTCCTCCTTGCCAAATGCTCTCAATAATCGGGGGTGGAAAAGTTCAAAATGGAGGAGGGAGGAGGTATTTATACGCAGAGAATATGGAAGGTTTTTGCCTAGGAAACCCAAAAGGTGTAATAATGGAGATCATTAAATACCAGTGGCAATTTCCGAGGGGAATGTCCCATCATGGGACGCGTGTCATCTAATGGGGAAATCCTAGCTGCCCACGTCATCAATGCTGACGTCACCACTTCTCAAATTTCAAATTGACGGTCATACGGATAACCCTCAAAGAAAGACGTAAACTCCTAGCTCGTCAAGACGACCCATGAGTTGGGGGCCACTGAACGGAATATTTAGTGATAGGCCAGGCCCAGTACGTTCCCTACGAGATATGGGCCCAGCAAGCCCACTAAGGGATCAAGACTAATGAAGCCCATCAAGGTTTGGGTCATGGCCCGTCGTGCAATAGATGGCGGTCGTCGCCAATGAGCGACCAAGCCCATCTAATGATGAGCCATCTCACCACATGAGTTAGAGCCCGTCTAACGGAGAATGACCGTCGTCGCCATTGAGCGATCTAACTCATCTGGAGAGCGAGGAAACTCACTTGTCCACTCGCTCGTCGAGTCACCTATTAAGGCGACGATCTTACTGGACATACAGCTCCAGGTCGTCTCTTCATTTAACTTCCTCAATAAGCTTGCTCAATAGGCTATTTTGGGATAAAGTCAGATCTGTCACTGGACCACTCTGCGTGTGTAATCACGGAACCAGAAGTAGCGCCAAAGATGTACAGGTTGACTTTCTATTATAAGGCAAACAACTTATCCGTGTCAGGCACAGCAGTGTCCTTGCTCGTACGGAGCAATCACAGGACGCCACATGGACGCCTAGGGAACAAAAGCCAATTCAATGGCTAGAAATGATCCAATCCAACGGCCCAAATGGAAATCCTAGTTCCATTTCACCTACTATAAATATGAGGACAGTTTCTTGGGCTAAGGTAATGCATTTTTGCATATTCACGTATACACACACCCACAATATCTCTTCCACCTTTCTCCAGCTCAAACACTGATTCTCACGTCGGAGGCCCTTGTCGGACAAGCCCCGACGCAGTTCACGGTTCATTTCTTGTGCTGTGCAGGTCAAAGTCAGCCCTAATCATTTGCTGGACATAGAGCTGAGCCCGATCGTATTCCTGCGTCATCACTATGTATTTTAGGTAGGCTTCTTATTCAAGTAGAAAAGTAGAAAATATAGTAATGATAAAATCCTAGTCAAAGTAGAAATTCTAATATTGTGTATATATAGGATTGTATTAATTATATTTCTAAAGAGAGTAAAATAATATAGAAATCATAATCTTAATCCTCTTCACACTTTAACACAACTCAAATGAATGACATCTGATGATTTGAGAGATGGACACATCAAAACACGCCCTCAACCCACATTCACCATCTTTTGTCGCCACTGTAATGCAATCCGTTTGTTTGCAGGAGGCCGACATCTAAAATATTCGTATTGTGACATTATGTTACTGAAAATATTTCTAAAATTGAAATAATTCAAAAATTAATTATTTTTTGAAAATGAAAAATAGAAAAGAAATAGATGAAGAGACGAAAAAGAAGTAATAAAATAATTAATTGGAGTGAAAGTCGAGTATTTTGAAACACAATCTTCGTTCGTGAGAAGAATTTGTTCCACACCGGTGCGGACGGATTAGCGGCAATCCTATCGTAAAATAAAACGATTTTCGAATTTTGATGAAAGCAATTCAAATCAAGAGATCTACGAACAAACTGTATTTAGATTTCCTGAACTTTGAAGGAAGGATGCTTCAATATGATGAAATTATAAATAGATTTTGAAGAGGTGCAGGTGCCTTTTAGGGAATAAACACAATTCTATCTGGGTGAATTTGGATCATCCGATTGCACCTGATCGATAAACCAGATTCAAGTAACCAGCCTGATCCAGCGCTGACGGGAACAATGCATCAACCCGCGCCCATACGAAAGGTCGCGGATTGTCTAGATACGCGCACGGATCTAATCCGCGGTCTGACCCGTTCCAACCACTCGGCCGAACCGAATCCATGCTGAGTCGCACCATATCCGGTTCACCCGAACCAGATCGAATCGTGCACACGGCCTAAGTAATCCACCTGATTTATCTGGACAATATTTTAAGGATTCACATCTCCCACCAACTAATACGCACGTGGTGCGTCCTAAAACGCCCAATGCAACCCTTGCCCGAGCTCGAGCTCGGATGGTGTATCGCACCATTCCCGTGGTTCAATTTTGAACTAATTCAAAACTAGCGTAATTGACCACTAACTTACATGGAATAGATTGCATGGTAGGAGATTCACACTTGATTGTTACCACCGGAAGAACTATCTTAAATGCACTTATCATTTTCCTTTTCTACACAAAGTGAAATAGATGACTTCTCATATTCTCAAATTCTTCATAAACCAATTTCAAGTTTTAATTTTTACACATTAATTTCTTATTGATCCAAAAAGGATAAATATGAGGAACCGGATTGAAGCATTTTCACTTCGGGGACCAAACCGCAAAGGTTATCAAAACATATGTTATCAAATTGTAGTTTGTCCGTTATTTTGTGACAAAATAAAAAGAAGAAGTGTGACATTTATTTTGAGGCAAATAATACAATGTAAGGGAGATATCTTTTGTGCTAAAATTTAATTTATAAGGGTACTTCTGTAAATGACCATGATTAAAAAATCGAGGATAAGTAATGTCATTTAAACAGGGGAATTCAATCCACTCTAAAAATGGAGCTAACAGTGCGGTCCGTTCACGCTGCATCTTTTTCTACTCGTAAGTTAATCCTCCGGTATTAAACCCTTTTGAAATTTCTTTACTAATTACTTTGTTATATTTGCAGATTAAGTTGAGCATTCAAAATCAGTAAATTTCGTATTCTGATTACAAGAAAATTCATTTATTTTGTTAGTTAAGTAGTTGCATGTTAATTATCTTTATTTCTGTTAGATTTGATGTGTAATTTCATTTGATGAAGGTAGATGATGATATTGAAATGTAGGTTTTAATAACAATTTGGGTTTTCATTTATGGATGAGATAAATCGCGTAGCTGGGGTTGTTTTTGTGGATTTTTGTTAATTGAAACAAGAAGACTTTTTAATTTGAATTTTGGTTTGGAGGTGGGTTTTTATGATTTGATGCAACCACCATATCAGCTGAATGAAAGCTGTTTGTTGTTGTTGTTGTTGTTGTTGTTGTTGTGGTTGTTCTTTTCAAGGGAGAAGGGTTATGGTCTTTAATTGTGGATGGGTTGGGTGTTATGTACAGGAGAATGGTGAGAAATTTGTTTCAGTTGATGGGGTCACTGATTGAAATAGGGAATGAGGGTTCTTGGAAATCTCCAATTAACAATATTTTTAGTATTTCAGTAAGATTGGCTTTAATTTGAAGAATCAAGAGAAAGCTACTCCGTGAATTTATGAGAGAAATGGGAACATAAAAGATTTTTCTACTGATAATTGATGCTAAATGAGGTTGGTGTGTTTTATGATTGCGGAAGAGCCACCCGTTTGATGATCGACGTTGTCTTGTCACTATTAAGAATTTGGGAGTATATTAAGAATTTGGGAGTATTCAAGTATGGTTTTTTGTTTTTTTAATTTGTGTAGTGAAATTATCAAGCCATTTTTGTTATTTAAAGTGGTTGGGGGTATCGACGGGAATTAGGGTAAAAGGACTTGTTATTAAGTAAGGATGTATGTGTATACAGTAAAGTAATCTCTATTAGACTATCATTTATACGACTTGGTAGCCGCCAATAAATTACCGTGTGATATTTAACTTAAGAATCAGAGTGGAGATTCGACTGAAGTTATTCAATTAGTTTCTTGTGGATGAGGGCGTTGCTTTTACAAAGGAATTAGGAGCCACCATATATGGCGGAACAAGAAATCCATTGAATTACTTTATCTTCAATAATGTAAACATGGATGGATTGTTTGATATGAAGCTGCTTCAGATAGTTATGGTTGATATATTCAGGGTTACTATGGGGATAATAGATCACGAAATAAATAAATTATACTCACTCTGTCCCAAAATGAATGTCCGGAAACTTTTCAAATTTGCTCTTGATCAATAGCAAATTCGAAATTTTTTGGACATTCATTTTGGGACGGAGAGAGTAAGCCACTAGACTCGACATTGTTGTTTAATTATCCTAGTACCCAATTGTATGGCTTAATTTTGTCAAGATGAAGTCTGCTCGTGGTTGTCTGGGCAGATCAAACCAATGCTAGGGATCAATCCAGGAAGTGATTTATTGGTTTGCTGACTTGTGTTCGGAAAAAATAGTCCTTATGTTTCTTTTAGCTAGTTAAGTTTTTTAGTTGGGCTCAAATGGTTGAACATGAAACTCTTCTTTCCTAACTGTTGTTGAGACCTTTTGTTCAGCAATTTGGTTCTTAAATATGCTTGCTTATAGATATATTTCAGCTTCTCCTTGGACCCATGTACACACTTATTCTGACACAGAGGATAGCCATGAGAAACCTGTAGACAGCATATACTCCCCCCCGTCCCGAAATGTTGTTCCCACTTCTTTTGTTGTTACTTTGAATAAACTTTGAGCAATAATTTTAGGTTAATTTAATTATCTTAATGAAAATTTAAAAATTGTTAGGGATACACCATTTAAATACTATCAATAACAAATTGTAGATTTTCATTAGGATAATTAAATTAACCTACAATTATTGCTCAAAATTCATTCAAAGTAACAACAAAAAAGTGGGAACATCATTTCGGGGGACAGAGAGAGTAACAGTTACAAACTTGTTCACCACCATGGTTAGGGGATTATCATCCGGTAAGTACATGTGGGGTAAAATCACAAAAGTGATTTTACATTTTAAAAGTGTATGGACTTTTACTTGAATATTTAGGGTTTGCATATTTCTTACAAGTGATTTTAGTGCTTAGGAGAAATCGATGGATTTTGAGTTGAATATCTAGGCTATGCATTGAACATTTACAGCTGCTGGATAATGCTTCTCGAGGATATACTCTTTAATTTGTAAGAGAAATCCCTAATAAAGTCGCCCAGATTTTGTGTGCATGTTGGTACCTTGTATAGTTTAGCATGATCATTTTATCTGACTCTCTATAACAAGGACCCTTCACTGTTGCCAAATTGCATGTTTCATACGACACGAAATGGTGTGGTGGAGATATGGTTTGGTGTAAAATCTTAAAATTTTGGAGGATCCAGGCACTCGGATTCATTCTTGTATCAGATCCTTGTAGCCAAGTCCAGTTAACATAAATAAGATATTAGAATAAAGAGGGTTAGATGAAGTCAATCAAAACATGAAAGAGAAGAATTGAATTGAATGGCTCAATTGATTATGATGCTAGAGATACATATTTATATGGTTACAATGAGGAGGTAATCTCCTAGAAGGAGAAGGTTTCTAATTCCTAGAAGGAGAAGGTTTCTAATCTATTACAAAGATTGTGTTTCCTGATCTAATACAAGGATTGTGTTTCCTAATCTAATATATAACAATATATACTTTGAATATAATATAATGATATTATATTATATTCCTAATATGCCCCCGCAAGATGGACGGTCTTTGGATAAGTCCAATCTTGGATAGTGATGAGATGAACCGGGTTTGATGACGCAGTTGAAGATGAATGTGTTCCCGGACATGTATGTTGTTTTTGATGTGATGTGGTTCCTCGCATCCGAGGTGTTGGTGCATGACTACGTCGGAGACGGTGGGGTTGTGGAGAGGGGTTTCGGATTTACCGAGGGAGTTTTGAAGTAGGGGGAATTGGTTTCGGCTAGGCCGAGGGGGTTTTGAAGTATGAGTTATGCACGTGGAGTCACCTTGTACAAGTAGGGGTTTTACCCCTCACGTGTGAGACGAGCACGTGGAGTCACCTTGTACAAGTAGGGGTTTCACCCCTCACGTGAGGGTCAAAGGGTTTTTGAGCAGAGGGGATTGAATACAAAAATAAAATAAAATTGGGGTTTCAGTCAAAAGGGGTTTTGAGCCGAGGGGGTTGAGTACCAATTTTTTTTTTTTTTTTTTTTTTTTGGGTTTTGAAGTAGAGGTTATGCACGTGGAGTCACCTTGTACAAGTAGGGGTTTTACCCCTCACGCGTGAGACGAGCACGTGGAGTCACCTTGTACATGTAGGGGTTTCACCCCTCACGTGTCGGTCAAAGGGTTTTTGAGCCGAGGGGATTGAATAACAAAAAAAAAATTTGGTGGCGGAAGCCAGGTGGCGGAGAAGTTCTTCTATGGATCTTAATGCTCTGATACCATATTAGAATAATGAGGGTTAGACGAAGTCAATCAAAACTTGGAAGAGAATAATTGAATTGAATGACTCAATTGATTATGAGCTAGAGATACATATTTATAGGGTTACAACGAGGAGGTAATCTCCTAGAAGGAGAAGGTTTCTAATTCCTAGAAGGAGAAGGTTTCTAATCTATTACAAAGATTGTGTTTCTTGATCTAATACAAGGATTGTGTTTCCTAATCTAATACTCCCTCCGTCCCATTACAAATCACACACTTTCTATTTTGGGCGTCCTACTACAAATCACACACTTCCTAAAATGAAAAGGAATCTTTACTATTCCCTCCACTCATTCTCTCTCCTACATTATTTTAATACTCACAACACCATTATAATTTACTATTCCCTCCACTCATTCTCTCTCCTATTTTACTTTTACACTCACAACATTTATATCATTATTTTTTTCCTTAATCTATGCGTGAACAGTAACTGTCCGAATTGTAATGGGACGGAGGGTAGTATATAACAATATATACTTTGAATATAATATAATGATATTATATTATATTCCTAATATAAGATTCGGGAAGCATTTATCATCTCATTTCATATGTAGAGTAGTCCCATGTGCCCAAAATAATGCTCCGTTACATCTTCGTAATTCCCGTTCCATTTGGCAACCCCTTGGAAAACTCTCTTTCGGTTAACAATTTTCTACCAATATCACTAGTTGATCTTAATCTTCTGATATTCAAACATTTCTTTGTTTGAGAAGTAATACTCCCTCGGTCCCAGAAAGATAGTCCCACTTTTGAAGTGGTTAATTGATTGAACTTTGATCAATTACGTACATTAATTTAATCATCCCAATGAAAGTCTAAAAAATTGCTATTGGTAGTATTTTTAATGGTCTATCATTAACGAAATGGGGATATTACTTTTTCGTAAATCTTTGGTCAAAGTTCACTCAAATTGATCCCAAAAAAAGTGAGACTATCTTTCCTGGACGGCGGAGGTAGTATGTAGGTAGTCCAGAGACTTCCTAACATATGATCTGAAAACATAGTGTATATTTACTTTTGGATGGATGAGGGTATATTTTATTCTATATATCAACTCTATTTTGAATTTCTGGTGCTTATAAAGATCATTGATCTGGCAGTCATCGTTGTTTTCTTATTGTTTTCTATACTACTCGAAGGTTACTCCCATTTTGGAACTTGTTGGCTCTGTAGATGGCATAATATACTGTAATTGCTTTTATTGAGATCAATTTATTGCTTATTACCACTCAGACCGAATACTCTATAAAAGTTTCCTCAGATAATTATTTTGTGAATTCCATTTTGTGATTTGTAGCAGAATGTTCAACGTAGTGATGATATGACCGACCAGAGGATACTGAATCTTATTTTTGATCTCTTAAGCAGAAAAACAACTCAAGCTTCAAGATTTTAATACATTACACAGGAATTTCTCATTTTCCGTTCCGGCCAAATTAAAACGAGACAGGAAAAAGACTCTGGAAGTATCATTTGCTCTGGCAGAAACAGCTGTATCGGTTGCAGTTGCTGCCACTGTTGTGGGTGCAGCGGCTACCCTTCTTGCAAGGAGAATAAAAGCTTCTTCTGAGATGACTGAGGTGAGTTATTTACATTTTAACTTCCGTATCTGTTAAAAAGATGCTAAACAATGTACTACTCTCTTGTTCTATAAAGGCAGTCTCACTTTTTTTTTTTGTTAATTAGATTGAACTTTTATCAAAGAGTAGGAAAAAATAATTATCTAAATGAAATTCTAAAATTCGTTATTGACACACCATTAAAAGCACCACCATGATAAAATTTAGATTTCCATTGGGATAATTAAGTTAACGTAAATCATTGGTGGACGAATAGAAGAGGTGTATATTCCTCTTTTGCTGATTCGTTTTAGGGAACTCTTTTGTAACAAATATTGACACCAGGTTTAAACCGAATGTTTTGAGGGACAGTTTAGAGACCATTTTCTTTATTTATGTGTTTAGTCAAATGTTGTCTTCTGGACGGAGGGAGTAATATGTATTGTCATATTGAGGTTTTATTTCCTGAAAAACAATGTGGACGAATGCCATAATTTTTTGCACTTATGAACTAACTCGTAATGCACGCACAGGTTCCATCAAAACCTTGTGAAAATTGTGGGGGTTCAGGTATCTGTCCAGAATGTAAAGGTGAAGGATTTACTCTCAAGAAACTATCTGATGGAAGCGCTGAAAAAGCAAGATTGAATGCCAAGAATATGGCCACTAGATACACTGCTGCGTAAGTCTCTCTTTCTTTCAACTCTCTCTTTATCTCTACGCCTCGTCTATAAATTTGTGAACGCTTGCTTTGACAGGCTCCCAAAGAAGTGGAGCTACTGTACGAAATGCTCGTCTGCGAGATCTTGTAGTTCATGTGGAGGCAGCGGAAAGATAATTTTGTAGTTTCGGATTTCAGTTAAAAGATCTGAGTTTGTTCATAATAATGTCGCATAATTCTTTATAAGATTAATTCATGTATAGAGTATTCTTAATATTCAGTGCTCCTATAATACAATCTTTTAGCAATTTGATGATGAAGGTTTGTCAAAACTTACATGCCTTTGTGTATAGAGCCATGCAAAACTGAATTTTTCTAATATTTGACCAAGCATCAATAGGCCTTCTCAACTTCAAAGCTATTATTCTTAGGAGTTTTTACCAAAAACTATCTCAAAAAAAATGTTATTTACAAAAAAAAAAAAAAAAAAACATGTAAGATGTGATATTACAAAAAATTAATTTTCTTTTATTTTATTTTTAATATTTTTTTCCAGTATAAAAAACTGATAAATACATTTATCAATGTAAAATGCATTCATTTATTAGTTTTTTAAATAGTATTTTGTTTTTGGTTTTTTTGTTAAACAACTAATAAATGCATTTTACATTGATAAATGCATTTATCAGTTGTTTACATATAAACGGAAAAAAAAATTAAAAAAAAAAGATTTTTGTAATATCCAACTCGTGTGATTTTTTTTTTTTTTTTGTAATATCAATCTTTCAAAAATAATTTTTGGTAAATACTCCGAAATAAAATAAAATTGGGAACATCCCATAAAAAGTAAGAAACACTATGGGACGGAGGAAGTATCTTATTTCCTTAAGTCTCTCCATCTCATAAAAATATTGAGATAAGACAAAAACTCATATGAGAACAACAACACTCGTCTCATCCATGAGACGGGTCGGATCCATGACCATGACCATGACCCGTCCAAAAATACCCGTCTCTCTCTCTATACGTAAACGCAGAGCAGCGGGAGCGGGAGAATCGTCTTCTTCAACCCAAGCTTCCCCTTCTCCGGCCAAACCTTCACCTGATTCCTACCTTTAATCAACCGGCGACCTCCTCACCCAAACCAGCCGGCGACCCAAGCTCCCCAATTGCACCGATCCAATCTCTGCCTCAATCAATTCCAAACCTTTAATTCGTTTTACTGCAATCAAATTTGATGTTTACGTCCGATGATCTTGGGATTCTCTTCCTCACCCTGAAGTAGTGCTCCCCATACGTTTGATGAATTGCCCAACAGAAGAAAACAAATAGGATGTTACCTGTTTTCTTGACTTAGATCCATTTCGTTAAATCCCATGTTTGTTTGCTAGATGTGTGGGCTATCTGAGAGTATGATAAATTGTTGTGGTAGATTTCTTAGATGCAACACTTAAATTTCCCCTTTTCGTGACATGGAATACATTTATACAAATTTGAGTGAATTGATGTTTGATGTGATTTAGATTAATTTGAGAGAATTGTGAAAGATTTGAATTTGGAGAGAAAGGGATTTTGAAAGGAGAAAGGCTTGCTGTTGCTGAGAGACAGAGACAGACAGGATATTTTTTTTTCGATTTGTGAAAAGTAATAGTTACTATAACATAATGTAATGCTTGTATGCATATAAAGTAATAGTTTGTATGCATTAAAGTAATACATATATACAGAAAAGTAATAGTGTTTTTCCCTATATTTTTTTCGTTTGGCAAAAGTAATACTATTATAACTAAAATAAGTTATTACATTTCAAATGTAATACATACATATAGTTTGCATTATAATACATATAGTTTGTATTACATTTGAAAAAAATGGGTAAAAATAATACATATATACAGAAAAGTAATAGTGTTTTTCCCTATGTTTTCTTCGTTTGGCAAAAGTAATACTTATTATCAGTGTTCTAAAAGACCCCGCCTAAGGGCGCCTAGGCCCCGCCTAGGCGCTAGGCCCCTCTCCAACGCCTAGTTTTTAGTCCCGCCTAGGTCCCAACTAATCCCGACTAGTCCCCGACTAGTTCCCGCCTAGGCGCTAGGCCCGACTCCGCCGCCTAGCATCCGCCTAGCGCTTTTTAGAACCTTGCTTATTATAACTAAAATAAGTTATTACATTTCAAATGTAATACATATAGTTTGTATTATAATACATATAGTTTGTATTACATTTGAAAAAATGGGTAAAAATAATACATATATACAGAAAAGTAATAGTGTTTTTCCCTATGTTTTCTTCGTTTGGCAAAAGTAATACTTATTATAACTAAAATAAGTTATTACATTTCAAATGTAATACATATAGTTTGTATTACATTTGAAAAAATGGGTAAAAACGAGCTTTTGTTGTTTTAAAACAGGTATTACGTTTACTTATTAACAATGTTACTTTATATGTATACAGTCATTACATTAAGAGATGGTAACTATTATTTTTTCTAAACGTAATATCTGTTTTAAAAGGCATGAGCTGCCACCCATGGGTCGACCCGTCTCATGCATGAGACGGATCCTCTTGTTCTCACAGGAGACAAGCTCTTGAGATAAAGTCTTGAGATTTCATTTTTGTTAAGTCCCAAAAAATAAAAGTTGCATTTTTTAAAATAAAAATAGTTTAATGTAACTTACCATTACCATGATACAAAAATAAGATAGAAACAATTATTGTTTATCGCCTAAATTTTATGATTTTTTTTTTTTTTTTTTTTATGCTAGCAACATTGTTTGTAATAAGAACGATAGTACCCTCTCTCTCTCTAAAAAAATTATCACATACTATATACTAGTAGGTAACCCGTGCTTCGCACGGAAAGCTAATTTGCTAATATCATGATTTATTTTTTATAATATAGTATATTATAAATGAATCAAAACATTAACATTTATAAAGTTAAAAAAATTGTGTTCAATTTTAATAACTTTGTTGCACATAAGTTTAATATGAATTGCATTGTGACTAACAATGTAGCAATTTTTGCTATTTTATTTTTGATGTTCATACTTTATGTCATTTATTTTTTATGTCATAATTTATGTCAGTATGCAACATTTTTTATGGACGACGTTAACAAAGTGAATGAAAAAACTAACGACCTATTTCTTTTCAAATTACAACATTTTAAATAGAATGTAGGGGGTTGCAACCCTTAACCTTCCCGAGAAAAGTACATTTTTAAGCTAAATGCTCATTGGCATTATTAACGACCTACTTTGATATATATATATATATATATATATATATATATATATATATAGTAACTATTATGATTAACTAATATTATTAATAGTAATAGTTAACATATATTGTAACTATAATACTATTACTTAACATATATAGTAAATTAATACTATTTATAATAATAGTTAGCATATATAGTAACTATTATAGTTAACTAATACTATTAATAGTAATAGTTAACTTATATAGTAACTATTATAATTAACTAATACAATTAATAGTAATAGTTAACATATATAATAACTATTATAGTTAACTAATACTATTAATAGTAATAGTTAACATATATAGTAACTATTATAGTTAACTAATACAATTAATAGTAATAGTTAACTTATAAAATAACTATTATAGTTAACTAATACTATTAATAGTAATAGTTAACATATATAGTAACTATTATAGTTAACTAATACAATTAATTGTAATAGTTAACTTATAAAGTAACTATTATAGTTAACTAATACTATTAATAGTAATAGTTAACCTATATAATAACTATTATTATTAACTAATAGTATTAGCTAATAAGGAGAATACCAAAAGTCATATAGATTTTGGGATAGTGATGACGTGGCTTCTCCAAAATCAAGAGTTTGCCTAAACTTGTCCACGTGGCGAAGCCATAACCCTCCTCACCAACTTTAATATATATATATATAGATTTAAGGAAAGTAGATTACTTGTTTTTGCGTTGCTTGTTCAGCTGTAAAATAGATTAATTATTTATTCTTTATTTAAAAATTGACATTTATTTTGAGACAAATAAAATAGGAAAGTGCAATATTTGTTTTGGGAAGAAAAGAGAAGTTTTTAGTACAATATCTACCAAATGGTTTTGAAATGAAAGTCTGGACATTATCAGTTACTCTTTTCGTCCCAAAACAAATATTGCACTTTCCTATTTTATTTATCTCAAAATAAATATCAATTTTTAAATAAAGAAAAAATAAGGGACATTTACCAAAAACTACTTTATAAAAAGATAGATATTACAAAAAAAATCACACAAGTTGGATATTACAAAAAACTCTTTAAATATTACAAAAAACTACTTTTTTATTATTGTTATTTTACTTTATTTTATTTTTGTGTTTATCTTTCAAACAACTGATAAATGCATTTATCATTTATAAACAGCTAATAAATGCATTTATCTATGTAAAATGCATTTATCAGTTGTTTAATAAAAAAAATAAGCACAAATACTCTTTAAAAAACTGATAAATGAATTTATCAGTTATAAACAACTGATAAATGCATTTTACATTGATAAATGTATTTATTAGTTTTTTTATCTGGAAAAAAATATTAAAGAAAAAGAATAAAAAAGTAGTTTTTTTGCAATATCACATCTTACATTTTTTTTGGTAAATAGCATCTTTTTGAGATAGTTTTTGGTAAAAACTACCTCAAAAATGATATTTCCAAAAAAAAAACATCTAAGCTGTAATATTACAAAAATAATTTTTTTTTATAATTTTTTTTTTTTTGCATTTTTCAGTTAAAATAACTGATAAATGCATTTATCAGCTGTTTATAACCGATAAATGATCAAATAAGTGATAAATTGATTTATTAGTTTTTTACAGAGTATTTTTTGCTTGAATTTTTTATTAAACAACTGATAATTATATTAATAACTGATAAATACATTTATCAATTGTTTATAACTGATAAATGCATTTATCAGTTGTTTATAACTGATAAATGCATTTATCAGTTATTTGGACAGAGAAATGCTATATATATATATATATATATATATATATATATATATATATATATATATATATATAATAAGTAAAATTGTAATATTCAAGAAGTTCTTTTTAATATCCAACTTGTTTGGGTTTTTTTGTAATATCCATCTTTCAAAAAGAGTTTTCGGTAAATGCCCCATTTTATATTGTAAATTTTTGTGTATTAATTACATATTTAGTGATTAAATATGTTTTTTATAAATTTATTATAATAATCAAATAAAGTATTTATATTATATATAATAAATTAAATAAAGAATAATAAGTGATATTGTGAGTTGTATTGTGTTGTGTTGTGTTGGTTAGGTTATTGATGAAAGATAAAAATAAAAGAACTGGATTGTAGGTTATTAACGAGAAATAAACACAAAATAATATGATTTTGGACTGTGAAAGAGTGAGAATCCTTTAGAAAGTTCAACTCTCCAAAATCGTGTGAAGGGTAAGTTTGGTAAGTAGGAATTTTTATTTTCTTTAAAAATATAGATATATTATTGGTAAGGATATTGTACATATTAGTTTATATCTTTTATTTATGTAAATATCTTCTTGATTACTTTATTTTAGGACTAACAATACTAATTGATCTCTACATCTTTGTTAGTATCAATCTGTTTGATTTCTTGTAGATTACTTCGCTACTTTAGAGGAGGAGATTGATTTCAAGACTTTTCTGTAGCTGCCTATATTAGAAGATCATTCAGCAAGAAGAAGGTTAAGCATTTAAGAATTCTTTTGAGAGAATGGTTCTGTAGGAAAAAATAGTGTGTTTGAAGGAAATTAATGGGTTAATTTCTAAAGGGTAATTTTGTCAAATTACTTAAGTGGTTTGTGTTTGTGAAAATAAAATATTTAATTGTCCAAAATGAGTTTTGGATGAATTAAATATAAATGCTCAAAGGATTTGACAAAATAAATTTTGATTTTGTAAATCAAAATTGGTTTTGAACTTTACTGAGGTGCTCGGCCGAGCGGGTTGTTGACTCGGCCGAGCAGAGCAAGGCAGAAGGTCCCAAGTTTCTGGACTACCTTGCTCTGGCCGGCAGCTATAAGACTCCTGGCCGAGCAGATCCTCGAGCGCATTTGTAATGTACCAAGTATTAAATGTGGAAATTGAAACCAAAAATCATTATGGTTAATATTTTTGGATTAATGACTGATTAATTTCGTAATAATGTAGTTTATTACTTAATTAAATCACATTATTTAGTTTTTATTCTTGGTTTTTGAAATCTTTAAATAGTTGTTTGATAACAACAATTGAGTATACTTTTGAGAAATCTTTTGGCAAAGAATAGAGAGCAAACCACAGCAGAATCAAACACTTTTCTCCTGCAATCTTCTTCCATTCTCTTTGGTTGCATATTGTCATCTTCCTCTCTTGGCCTCCTTGCATAGTTACAAAGAAGAGGTGATTTTGTCCAAGCTATATTCAGCTCGCCGGGAACTTAGGTGCAAAGTGCCCCCGGTCCGCACGTTCTATCCTGGGAGACAAGCGATCCAAGCAAACTCAAGCACACTCGGTGAGGGATCGAATATGTCTTAAGGAGACAGTGATTTCATTGGGCTCGTGCAGCAAATTCAAGAACTTCTCCTTTTTTGTATTTTCAGTTTTTTTATCAATTTATATTGTTTTAATTTTCTGTAATTGTACACCCTTGTGTAACAGGTTCTTCATTAGTCACAAGTTCGAAAAGTGTTATTTAGATTGTGTGTGCAGTTGTGTCTTACATACTAACACACATCAAGGTTACTTACTTCCCTTAAACAAGGAAGTTTGTTCTGTGTTTAGAAGTTGGTTAGTACCTGATTTCGTGCTTTCATGTTTGTTATTTCATTAGTTAGCTTTTGATTCTATAATCTGTAAATCAGATCTTTCAATAGTTAAATCCTTTTTAGGCTTAAAGCCTTGTTTGCTGGAGTTGAACCAGTAAACGTTTAAATTATTTATGTTATCTAGTTTATTTCCTTGTAAGTATTGGTTGTGTGAATAGTTGTGTCTCACATATATACACACATCTAATCCTCTAAATTGTTGAAACTTACATCCCTAGCTATGCTAAACTTTCAATTGATATCCGAGCCAACTTTCGAACTCACTGATTGTTGATCCAAAAAGTATAGTCAAAATGGAATGTCAGAATCACCAAAACAGACCTCCAGTCTTGGATGGTACTAATTACTCATTTTGGAAGTCTAAGATTCGTAACTACATTAAATCAATCGATAAAAGTGCGTGGATGAGTATACTTGTTGCATGGAAACCACCCACAGTGAAGGAAAAGCCTGCATTAGGTAGCGGTGAGTCAATTTTTGAAAGAAAACATGAGAAATATTTGACCCTTGATGAAATTATTTCTGCAAATTACAAATCTAAGGCTATGGGTTCAATATCTAGTTATGTATCTGGAAATATGTACAAATTAATCACAAATAAAAGTGTGGCCAAAGAGGCATGAGATATTTTACAAATGCAGCGTGAGGGTATGCCTAGTGTCAAATCCACAAGACTTAGGATCATAATGGATAGATCTTAAGGATGGAAGAAACGGATAATCTTTTGTCTCTTATCTTTGCCTAAGATTCATTATATCTCCAATGAATGCATTAGTCTAGGTGAGTCAATTTCAAATTCTAGATTGGTTAGCAAAATCCTAAGGACTATACCTGAGAGGTTTAACATCAAGGTTGTTGTCAGTGAGAAGACTCATGACGCCAATAATGTAGGTTTAGACAAGATTGTTGGTGTACTAACTGTATTTGAGCTTAACCTTGAAGCTCAGAATAAGAACAAGGCTATAAGCATTACCCTCCAAAGCTCTGCACTGCAGCTATTCCAAAAGAAATAGCTGACCTCCTCGCTTCCGAAATTGATTAATCCAGATTGAGGATGAGGATGTGGCTCTCATCTCTAAAAAGTTTAGCTACACTATGAAAAATAAGAGGATGAGCAAGTTCCCTAACAGGCCTGCTCAAAACATTGAAAAACCTAAAACCAGTTCTGATGCAGGGCTCAAAAGACCTAGTATTGAGAATAAGAATAAGAGGTCCTCTGATTCTGTACAATATAGGGCTTGTTTAGATTTTGATCACTATGATGATGAGTGTGCTAACACACTCAAAAAGATAGAAATGAGCCTAACTGTCTCTCTGAGTGATAGTGAGGATGAAGAGGAAATAACTAACATCTCTGTGTTTAATTGTCCTTCTTCCTGTTTCAATGCCCATTTTACATGTACAGAAGAAGAAGGATATTCTGAGGAAGATATAGATGTGGAATCGAATGTGGACACTGAAATTACCCGGGATCCGGCTCCTAGAGCGCGGGAGGCCCGTGCATCTCTGTAAGTACCCCAATCTGGATCACACCCTTTCAAACACACGGGAAGCACCGCAGACTCATCAACGCAGTCTCGACGACCCCCCTCACTCAAAACCCTCTCTAAACCCCCAGCCAAACCAAGGGAGGAGCCTTTGTGGGATAAAAAGGGACAAAAGGACCTTTTGGAAATTTTCAGGAAATTGGAAAAGCAATAATGGTCCGTACGGACCTCTTTGCTTTAATAATTACTGAATCTTCTTAAAGTCCACAATATTCCCTCAAATCCCGGGGAAAATGATTACCCTCTTGCTTAGTTGGTCCGTACGGACCTCTTTGCATGCAAGATGGTCCGTACGGACCTTATTGCACAGGGAACATCATGATTTCCAAATATTCACCATCATCACAGATTCCCTCAAATCGAGGAAAACCAAAAGTTTGGATTACTGTGGAGGTCCGTACGGACCTCTTTGCACCAAATCTGGCACTATAAATAGAGGGCTCCCCCTCCTCATTTTCACACACCTCCCACTTCTCTCTTCCTCCCTAGGCCTTCTGGCTTCCCCTCTAAGTCCTTCCGAGGCATTCTCGACCCCTTTCGGATCCTTCCGTGGCCTTCCGCGCCCCCTCGTGGTGCTCCGACGCCTCCCCGAGCGCTCGCGACGCTCCCGCGCTGCCCGAGGCACTCGAGGTACTCGAGGCCCTCGTGGTACTCCGAGGCCTTGCCGGTCTTTCCACGGTGTCCGGCTCTGAGTCAAACCGGCGATCCCAAACCACGCCGAACCTCCGCCCGAGTGATCCTCGCGATCCCAGCGCACGCCGGCCGCCCGAGTGACTCGCCACCCACGCACGCCGAACCTCCGCGAACGCAGCCGCAACATCAACTCACGCCGAAACTCGTCCGCAGACAACCGGTCCCTCCCGAAGCAATCCCCATCCGTACCGGAACGCTACTCCGACCTTAAACACTATTCCCCAGCGGAAGACAGACACGAACCAACATTGGTAAGGCTTCCTTCCATTACTATTTCAATACATTTCAATACATAGTATACAATGTAGACATCCGATACAGCATGCATTTTTAAAAGCACACACACACACACACAACATTTAAAGGATATTAGGGGTATCCGAAAGACTCGTTTTACGAGGCGAATCGGGTGAGCTCTAATATTCTAATATTCTCTTCCCGAGGAGTCATCTGACCTCCGAACTCAAAATCTCATCACACAAAAACAGTTTAAAATTATCTTTAAACTGATGCCCTTTTTCAATGTTTTGGGCTTAATAAAAACGGCGTGGCGACTCTACAAAATGCGAAAACAAATGGCGGGACCAAACCGCCACCAACGCGAAAGATGCCAGATGCCGGGGCGCGAGCCTCTCGGATCCGGGTAATTTCAATCTCGCATTCGTGGATGTCGCTGTTTGGGAATGTTCGCCCGGATCCGAGAGGCAGCGCGTTCGCGCCCCGGCATCTGGCTTTATTCCGCTTTAGCGTTTGCGAGGTTGGAGGTGTCTCGCTGTGTTTTGCTTTGTAGAGTCGCCACGCCGTTTTTATTATTAAGCCCAAAACATTGAAAAAGGGCATCAGTTTAAAAATAATAATAAACTGTTTTTGTGTGATGAGATTTTGAGTTCAGAGGTCAGATGACTCCTCGGGAAGAGAATATTAGAATCTTAGAGCTCACCCGAGTCGCCTCGTAAAAACGAGTCTTTCGGATACCCCTAATATTCTTTAAATGTTGTGTGTGTGTGTGTGTGTGTGTGCTTTTTAAAAATGCATGCTGTATCGGATGTCTACATTCTACACTATGTATTGAAATGTATTGAAATAGTAATGGAAGGAATCCTTACCAATGTTGGTTCGTGTCTGTCTTCCGCTGGGGAATAGTGTTTGAGGATGGAATAGTGTTCCGGCACGAACCGGGATTGCTTCGGGAGGGGCCGGTTGTCTGCGTACAGAGTTTCGACGTGAGTTGAGATTGTAGGCTGCGTTCGGGCAGAGGTTCGGCATGCGTTGGGATGGCAGGAGTCACTCGAACAGAGTTTCGGCGTGCGTTGGGATGGCAGGAGTCACTCGGGCAGAGTTTCGGCGTGGTTTGGGATCGCCGGTTTGACTCGGAAAGAGCCGGGACAACTTGAAAAGACCAGGTAAGGCCTCGGAGTACCACGAGAGGCCTCAGAGTACCTCGAAAGTGCCTCGGGGCAGCGCGGGAGCATCGCGGGAGCGCTCGGAGAGGCTTCGGAGCACCACAAGGGAGCTCGGAAGGCCTCGAAAGGATCCGAAAGGGGCCGAGATTGCCCCGAAGGGTCTTAGAGGGGAGCCTGAAGGCTGGGGGGAGAGGAGAGAAGAGGGAGGTGTGTAAAATGAGGGAGGGGGAGCCCTCTATTTATAGGAGGAGAAAATTGCAAAGAGGTCCGTACGGACCTCCCATGTTATCCAGATTTTTGGTTTTCCTCGATTTGAGGGAATATGTAATGATGGTGAATATTCTGGAATTATGATGTCCCCTGTGCAAAGAGGTCCGTACGGACCACCTCAGCATGCAAAGAGGTCCGTACGGACCAACCATGCATGAGGGTAATCATTTTCTTCGGGATTTGAGGGAATATTGTGGACTTTAAGGGGATTCAGTAATTATTAAAACAAAGAGGTCCGTACGGACCACTTATGCTTTTCCAATTATCTGAAAATTCCCAAAAGGTCCTTTTGTCCCTTTTTATCCCAGAAAGGCTCCTCCCTTGGTTTGGTTGAGGGTTTTGAGAGGGTTTTGAGTGCCATAGGTCTTCGAGACTGTGTTTGTGAGTCTGCGGTGTTTCCTATGTGCTCTAAGAGGGTGATCCAGATTGGGTACTTACAGAAGCCCTCAACGACGTCACTTACGGAGGAAGTGGGGTCGTTGATAAGATAAGGGTCCTAACTGGATCGCGTGTTTGGGTGAGGAAGTGACCGTGGAGGCCTGGGCGAGGACGTGGCGGTGTCCTATTGTGTGACCATTTAGGTCGGTTGGCCGGACCTCGTGATAGGATTCCTACGTATCCTCGGCGGGAATCAAGCCCGCCGTAGTTCGTAGATCGTGAAATTGCAGCCAGATGTGGGCGTGATGGTCCCCCATCGTGCGACCGCCAAGGTCGGTGGACGGGGTGGTATCCTAAGATGTGGTGACCGCCGAGGTCAATTGTGAGGACGTGGTGGTGTCCTGGGATGTGGTGACCCCCGAGGTCAATTGTGAGGACGTGGTGGTGTCCTGAGATGGAAATTTTACGACTTTCCTAATCGGGTGGTTTAAGGCCTTCCGGGCCGAAGATGGTGATTTGGGAGGTTTATACGGTCTTCCGGACCGAGTGGTTTAAAGCCTTCCGGGCTGGAGATAGTGATGGGGGAGGTTTATACGGTCTTCCGGACCGAGTGGTTTAAAGCCTTCTGGGCTGGAGATAGTATGAAGACTTGAGTCGTCTTCTGGTTGCAGTTTGCCATGCGTGAGGACTTTGAATCGTCTTCTGGCTGCGGTTTGCCATGCGTGAGGACTTTGAACCGTCTTCTGGTTGCGGTTTGCCATGCGTGAGGACTTTGAATCATCTTCTGGCTGCGGTTTGCCATGCGTGAGGACTTTGAATCGTCTTCTGGCTGCGGTTTGCCATGCGTGAGGTCTTTGAATCGTCTTCTGGCTGCGGTTGGCCATGCGTGAGGACTTTGAATCTTCTTCTGGCTGCAGTTTGCCATACGTGAGGACTTTGAATCGTCTTCTGGCTGCGGTTGGTGGAGGCATGATTGCCTTGAGCTTTGATTGCGAGAGGTGTAGATGCCTCGTGCTTTATCTGCTGGGGAGAAAGTTGGACTTACGATGGCCGCCGGTGTTCTTCTGTTGGGGATCATCGTGGCCTTGTAGGGGCTTTTCCTGCTGAGAGGGTGACGTCGGGCTTACTTTGATGGCTGGTGCTTGAGTTGTCGATGAGCGTTTTGGAGGCGTTTTGTGCCTTGAGATTTGTGCTGGGAGGTGTTGGCTCCTTCCTTCGTGCTTGTTTTGCCGTTGAGTAGGCGAAGTTCGGGCTTACATTGACGGCCGGTGCACGGGGATATGTAGTCTTGTACGACTTCCTTTTGACTTCTTTGGCCGGGAAGGAGCTCGGGCTTACTTTGATGGCCGGTGGTTGAATTGCCGTTGAGAGCGAAGTCCGGGCTTACATCGACGGCCTAGTGGTTGAATTGTCGCTGAAAGTAGGAGAAGTCCGGGCTTACATTGACGGGCCGGTGGTTGAATTGCCATTGAGTAGGCGGTCCGGGCTTACATTGACGGCCCGGTTGTTGAATTGCCGTTGAGTAGGCGAAGTCCGGGCTTACATTGACGGCCGGTTCTTGAATTGCCGTTGAGTAGGCGAAGTCCGGGCTACATTGACGGGCGGTTGTTGAATTGCCGTTGAGTAGGCGAAGTCCGGGCTTACATTGACGGCCGGTTCTTGAATTGCCGTTGAGTAGGCGAAGTTCGGGCTTACATTGACGGCCGGTTGTTGAATTGCCGTTGAGTAGGCGAAGTCCGGGCTTACATTGACGGCCGGTTGTTGAATTACCGTTGAGTAGGCGGAGTCCGGGCTTACATTGACGGCCGGTTGTTGAATTGTCGTTGAGTAGGCGAAGTCCGGGCTTACATTGACGGCCGGTTGTTGAATTGATGGGTTAAGGACCATATTGCACTGAATTTGTTGAAATAGGCCTTAGGACAGCCAGGGGTAAAGATTATAAGGGCATAAAAGTAATTTGGCCCCTCGTTGCAAGAAGGTCCGTACGGACCAACCTGGAATGTAAAGAGGTTCGTACGGACCAAGTTGGTTTTTTACAGCTCCTGCATTTTGACCGGGTTTAAAAACCGAGGCTCCCCTTCACTTCCCATCTTCGCTCGTGCATCCGAGAGAGAGAGAAGGAGAAAACCTCCATTTTTACACCAAAATCTTCCATTTTTCGCTTGAATTGCTCGCAATGGCGGAAGGATCTCGGAGGGGTTGTCGACAACGCAGTCACGAAGTGATTGAGCAACGGATGGAGCTCCAAAGAAATTAGATCTCCTTTGTTCCATCTTCGAAGAACCCGGATGTATTGTATCCGAATCCGGAGGTGCACATTCGTCGCTCTAGGAATGTCGGGGAGGTAAGAAATCCGTTCCGTTTTGATTCCCTGCTCGAATTTTTGAATGCTAGAACTAGGTTTTAGTTTTTCGCATTTTGGGGTTTTTGTTATTTTTTATGCCTTTTTGTGAAATTCTTGATGAATTGTTGAAAATGGACATGTAAAAATTGTGAATATGTGTATTTTGTGCGTAAATGTGTAGATTAGCTTTTATTTGTGAAAATAAAGTGCCTCTCTAATGAAAATACATGTTTTGGTGTTTTGTACCGTATGCTATTTATGTATGTACATTATGAGAAAAGTTTGTCATGTAGTGACAATTTTTGTAGAAAAAAATGTGACATGTGCCGTGTTTTGTGACGGGTTTTGTCTCGAAAGTATGTGCCGTGTAGGGACGGATTTTTTGAAAATGTGTTATGCAATGTATGCCGTGTGTTTTTGGGTGACGGACTTTGTGGGGAAAATATGTGCAATATGTGTCGTGTTTTTGTGACGGGTTATATGTGCCTTTGCCGTGTTGGGACGGACTTTTTTGAAAATGTGTCGTGTAGGGCTTAATCCTTCTTTTGAGAAAATGTGTACAGTGTGTGCCGTGTTTTGTGACGGACTCCATGGGAAAAATTATATGTATGTGAAAATTATGTGCAATGTGTGCCGTGTTTTGTGACGGGATATATGTGAAAAATATGTGCAATGTGTGTCGTGTTTTGTGACGGGTTATATGTGAAAAATATGTGCAATGTGTGCCGTGTTTTGTGACGGGTTATTTTCATGGCTTTCCGTGTTGGGACGGACTTTTGTGCCTTTTGTTTTATATTAAGTACTGTGATTGACGTACCTTTGCTGTGTTTACCTCGCAGATGAGGGGCTTATGGCCGGGAAGGCCAAGAGGATGAAGACTCGGGGATCGCTCGAGGCCGTTGTTGAGCCGTGGGGCCGGATGCCTCGATATTTACGTGGATGGTAGGCCGAGTCCCAGTGAGGCCGGGTCTACGCTTCGGCTCTGGGGGTGTTTGCCGAGAACTTGGCGGGGTTTCGACACGAGGAAGAACAAGAGCGTCTTCCTCGGCCTTTCCGAGTATTGGTGGGATACCACCCACACCTTCCATCCGAGCCGGGAGAGGTGACGGTGACACCCACCGACTTTGCCGTGATCACCGGGCTTTCCTTCAAAGGAGGGCCTGCATGCGGCGAGATATGATTAAGCCGAGGATGTGCCGACGGAGCCGCCGGGCTTTTGGCCATACCGGTTCCTCGCATGGGTCTCGGCATGCCGTATAGTGATGTTGGGAGATGAGGATCACGGCCGCATTGGGGCCTATGTCCGGGTACCGGCCAGTGACGGCGGAGCTGGGCGCGCTCCTTTTTGTGGTATGCATTGTCCGAGACTTTGTTCTCGAACCACGCGACCGCGGCTCCCTTTGCTTGCTGGAGAGCTTCGATTGATTTGGATAGAGTTTGTGACATTGCTTGGGGCGAGGCGTGCTTGGCCGAGCTCTACTTCTCCTTGGACCGGTTTAGCGGGTGTGGCAGATTCATTGGCTTGTTTTGACTTTGCTTTGGAGGTATGAGTTTATTCTTGTTTTTGATTTAGCAACTTGTCGTTTCTCCGTTTTCTTTTGCACCGAGCCTTTTCTCGTTTTTGTCACAGTGTGTGGTTCTATGAGGTTTTCCAAGTGCTTCCCGTGGGATAGAGATCCTGGGGCCGTTGCCGCGTATCCCGCTATGCCAGGGCCGGGCTCGTACGGCGAGGAAGAGGAGGACCGCAGGGGGAAGCTCACCATCGCCTACGGGATGTGCAGGAGCGTCTAGAGAGGGGTAGCCCTGAGGGGTTTGTTTTGTTCCCGTGGGCTCGGTATGAGGGGGATGATTTTGAGGGGGCTCCCGAGGTGACAAGCCACAATGCGGAAGATGCTGCGGGCTCGACCGCGACGTCATGTACCTGGGAGCGGGTCTTACGGGCGCATGGCCCGTGTGTGCTTCCCGTGGCTCCGAGGGACCCTCCTTTTGGGATGCTTGATTCCCGGGACATGGATGTGCTTGATTTTGAGAGGTACCTTGGCGGTGTGGTGTGCCGAGGAGTTTATTTTGTATGGAGAGGAGTATGGGGCCTTCGTGAGGAGGAAGCCGAGGACGCCGCAGTGCTGGCGAGGGAGAGAGAGGCCGGCCCGCAGCTCCCCTGCAGGTTCCGATGCCGGGGCCGGATTTCACGTATGTCCGTGGGGACGGGTCGAGGAGGAGGGTGTCTCACCCGTTTCGAGCAGCTCCCGCCGCATACCGAGCGGATCCCGACAGATCGGTGAGTGTGCCGACTCTTTTCCATCTTGGCATCTTTTCTCGCATTTTTCTCTTTTTGTTGTCGAGTGGATGGTGTATTGCTTGAGCGCTTTGGGCGCTTGCTTGTAAGCGCAGTCCCGGGGAGAGGCTATGATATGTCGGGGACTTCCTTGGCCGTTACGTGGCGATGAGGTCGTTTGCGAAGAAGATGGCGTCGAAGATTTCTTGCGGTCTTCGCGACAGCTGTGCTGCGTACACAGCCTATGCCTTCGAGGCATTACGCAGATGTTCCTCCGCCGAGAGCCGAGCCGGAGCCGCAGCAGAGGGACCTTCGAGGGGGCGGCATAGCATGGATGCCGGACGTCTTCGGAGCTCCGAGGCGCAGCCCTTTTATCGCTTCTTCCCTCCTCAGACGCACAGTGTGAGGGATCCTCGAGAGCCTTCTTTCTTCGATCCTTTCGTCGGATTTGATCCTTCGGATTATTTTGAGTGGCAGCCTCCGGGGCTCGGTACTGACGACGAGGACGTGGCGGGCGAGTTCACAGGGATGCCCGAGCTTCTCTCGGAGGACCTTGGCGAGGATGATGATGCTGAAGAGTCGGATTAGGGTCCATTTGCTTTCCCTCTTTCCATATCTTCTCTCTTTTTTTTTTTTGTTTAGCAACAGACATTTGATATTCCTGTAATAAAACACTCATATTTGCATGGCAAAAGTATTCTATTTTAAGATGTAATGTCATTTTTGTGATTCCCGGGATTTGTCCTAGAAATTGTTGCTATTATTATTATATTTTTGTACATGCCACGTGAGTGAGAGCTGCGTTTGTGGGTAGTGTATGTTCACTGGAAATGGCTTTGGCGGTGTTTGGGCGCTTTGGAGCAAGGTCCGCCGAGGACAGTGGTTGTTGTACTGTTTGCTGGGGAAATGGGTCATGATTGCAAAGAGGTCCGTACGGACATACTTAGCATGCAAAGAGGTCCGTACGGACCAACCTTGCTTTGGGAAGGAGATAAATGCTTTCCAGTTGTTCAGTTTCTTTCACCATTTCCCCATTTGCAGCCATTTTCGAGCTTTCTTCCCCATTTTCTCTAGGAACCTCCATTTTTGCCATGGATTCTTCGTACGTCCCTAGAATTTTGCCGAGGATTTCGCGAGGAGAGGCAAGCACACTTCCTTGGCAAATTGAAAACGTGGATGCGGCGCCGTATGAGGCATCGGAGACGGGTTTGAGGTAAGGTTTCCCGTCTTTGCTCGATTTGGTCTTTTAAGGAGTTAGTTCTGATTGGGATTTGTTGCGGCTTGCCGTGAAGTTCGGGATGTTAGGAGGCATGTGTATTGTTTCTCCTACAATGAAATGGTGCCCACTTTTGAGGATTTTCGGGCTTTGATGGAGGACCGGAGGTGGAGGCCATCTCGCTTCCTTTCGATTGGTGGTCTTTGCGCGTGAGCGTGAAGCTTGCGAGGCTTTCTTCGTACTTCGTTGGAAGAAGTGCAGGGCATGATCCTTGATTCGGGTCATATCGACATTTCCGAGCCGCTGGAGCGGTTCATGGTTGATGATGAGAGTGATGTCTCTTGGGACGCGTTTGCTCTTGTGCGTGATGGCGACGCTTTTGCCGGTCGGCTCCTTGGCATTTGTGATGGCGCTTTGCTAGATGTGGTAGGCACTCTGCAGAGCCGGGAGAGGATATTGTCCCGTTGGTGCTGGGGGAGACTCTTCATGGTATCGATCGTCCGGCGACCGGGGATCGGTTCATGAGAGGGGAAGCCCCGCTTTGCTCACCTTGTGGCCGCGAGAGAGACTTCGAGGCCATGCCCGAGGCTCCGACGTCGTTTAGCCCGTGGTCATTTGCTTTCAGCCGACCTCTTGTGTTGGATATGGATCACCCGCCTTTGGGAGAGATGGATGGGCACTACTGGGTACGCATCGAGATCCGTTGGTGGGTTCCTATTTGGAGGATTGAGACTGGAGGATCTTGCAGGAAGGGTCCTACGTTATCGAGTTCCAGGTTTGTCTTGGTCCTCCTTCTATATTCCGAGTCGCTTGTTTCCGCAGTTTGGGATGAAGCAGTGAGCCTTTGTTGGCCGGGATGACCTTGCTACCGCGTGAGGTAGTTCCTCTTTGTATAGCGCCTTCAGGTGCCTTCTTGTATTTTCGAGGGTATGGAAGTATTCCGCTTTCCCTCCCGTGGTACTCCTTAGACGTCTGGGAGTGTCGTATTGACGACTCGCACTGGCACAGTATGAAAGCAAACGTGTCGGAGCGATCCCAAGTGGTCTTGGAGAGCAAAGGCGTGTAGCTTGATTCTCGGGACCGGTTGCCGTAGTAGCTATTGCCTTAGGAGTGCCGAAGCCCGGTCCGACCCTTTGATGTGACGGGAGACACTTTGTTTGACTACGAGACTAGAGTTGACCGACCGACAGGGAGAGGTCCTCTTTTGCGCACTCGCGAGGGAGGAGATCCGAGCCGAAGCACGGGCGAATGAAGCCCCGAGAGCTACTGGATTGTTTGACTCTACGGGAGGACCCACGATCTCTGACCGAGAGACGCAGAGTTGGTTCACGTGGAGCGAAAGAAGACTCGCCGGGGACGAGGGAAGAAAGGAAAGAATGGCGAGGGGACAAGCGTAGATGGCGCGGAATGACCTCCTAGGTATCCATTCATTGCATTTGCAAACACATTATTTGTTAAATGTATTAAGCTGTCTTTTAGCATGTTGTGAACTTGAGAGTAGACCGTGCTTGAACTCATCAAGAAATGTTGTAACCGTTAGTGATTTGTGATTTACTTTTAAAGCTTTGTCGAGACGCAAGATCTCTTGTTTGCCTTTGCCTTTGTTGTGCACTTTGTCGGCGTTCGTCCTTGGACTTTTCTCGTTGCATTTGCGGACTTGAAGCCGGTCACAGGCTATGACGGCAATCCGCTTTGCTTAGGCTTTCAGTGCACGGGCGAGAAGTTGAGTGATTTACTGACAAGTCGTTTTGACGGTCTTTTCCGCAGCTTCCTTGCCTCTTGTTGGCGTCGGGCTCTTGACCTCTTTTTTGTAGCTTTTGCTTGAGCTTCTTTTGTTTGTGAGCCCTTGCTCGAGCTTGCTGGTGTAATGCCCTAGGCTTTAGTTATGTTTAACTGAAAATCGTTATGTATCATCTTTATCGTTTATGTTTATTATTTGATTATTATATAGTTTGCATATTTATTGTAATAATCTCCGTCCCTAATTATTAAGAGAATAATTAGTATAATTGTCAATGGATAATCATATGATGATTATATGCATAGAGATGCACATTGAAATTATGGGTACTTGTTAGAGAACAAGTGACCTGGACTTGACCCGTATGAGATTTATGTCATGGTCAAATGTCATAAGTCTCATAAGGTTACTTCATTTAGTCCCTAGACCTGAGATTATCATGACCTTACATATGATGAAAAGTTATGTTTGATTTTAGTCAAACGGTATCTTAACACGATATCTATAAAGGCTATCTTTGGCATGATCGGATTCATGATGGGAAGGATGATAAGTCAAGATGAAATTTGTCCCTCAAAAGAGAGATGTTTTGCTTGGGCCCCTCGATGAGTGATAATGATGAAAGCGTGTGGCCACACCCCAATATGATTGGACTATCATTATACTCAAGATCGAGAAAGCATTGAACAAATACAAGTTGACGTGGACCATGACTTGTGTTCAATATAACATCGTGAGACAAAGGGAAAAATGGAAGTGTACCATCGGAAACGTGAACTCTTACGTTGTGTTATTTGGGTGGACATAATGGCTTGCTAGAGTCCGCTTATGTCTTATGAGGGTCGATATGATCGGACTCATTGCCAACATAATACAATCCTATTGAAGTCACACACAAATAGAATGAGTTGGTTGAACCAAGGGAAGAATGATTGAGAGTTTCGTATTTGGCAACTTATGTCACGCGACATAATCTAGCCACTGGCTACTTATGTCGTGTGACATAACTAGCCACGACGCTTTTTGACAAACTGTTCTCCTAATTCGATTAGGAAACATATTTACACTAAAGTAGTATAAATATGTGAGGTCGTCAACCCTAAGGTCCGGCCGAAATTTTCAAGGGAAAATCATAACAAAAATACTCTCAATATTCTTCCATAAGTTTTAGGAATCTAGCAATTCCCAACCCGAGAATTGTTCTTGACATTCATATTTGTGTGGATTAAAAGAGGGTCTTAGTTTTGTTCAAACAAATCAAAGACCTAGAGTTCAAATCAAGATCCAAAGGAGTTGAAGATTCAAAGATTTGAAGATCAAAAGTTTGTGATTACGAATCACATAATTATCCGTTCGATAGCTCAAGACCGGAAAGCAATTTAGGTTGGTAAATTCTATCTCATAGCAATTCAATTTAATCATATAGAACGGATCTTAGGGCTTGGGTTTTGTGTTAATTTTATGCTTAATTCCGCTGCGCATGGACCCATAAAACCCAACAAAGGGTATCGTAGCCCCGTTCGTATGGTTAAGTTTGAATTAACATGCTAGAATGATTATATAAATTGTTTATATGTTCGTTGCATGTTTTTGTATGCGATAGAATTTTGATTGTTTATGTGAAACAATGTGAAAATCGTTTTCGAATTATGTTGAATTAAATCGTAAAAGGGTTGTTTTATATGATTTAATTGCATGCAATCCGAATTGATTGAAATCTGAAATCTCGCGAACTGGCTACCTATGTCGTGCGACATATTAAGCCAAAGGAGGAAATTGCACTGCGCCAGTTATGTCACGCGACATAACTACCCACCGCTAGTTATGTCACGCGACATAATAAGCCAAAACTGCGCGTAATCGCCTTGTTCAATTTTTCGCTATTCCGTGATTGTGTTTACAATCCGATATGTTCATATGAAAATCTGGATGTTATAAAATTGAGTTTATAAGTCCGCGATAGATTGATTCATTGGATATACATGATTAATTGATTAAAATGTGATTTTAATAATTATTGCAATGTATATGAAAATCTGAATGTTATAAAAATTGAGTTTATAAGTCTCATGATAGATTGATTCATTGATATGAATGATTAATTGATTAAAATATGATTTTAATAATTATTGATATGCATGTATTATTTGTTCTTACATGTTAAGAATTTTTTTTAAATTAGATGTTTAGTTAAAACATGATATTTAGTTTCCTAATATGTTTAGATTTAGACATTGTAGAATTTTGGATCTTATGATTGTTTATGAAAACAAGTCATAAATACGCGAAATTTAAAAGGAAACTAATTGTTTATAAAAGGTAGTGATTATTTTGCCAAATCAGAATTGATTTCTAATTGTGCATGACTAGGTGAGTTCTGTCTAAGGAAGAGTTGGTACTTAAAAAGTCCTTGTGGCTCACCTATCTTCCCGGAAACTTACCCGGTGCATGACATGACTAGTCTTTGCCGATATGCTTATAATCTTATACCTTTAAAGAACTCTTTCATTTTTAACTTTTTAAGTTCTTTTTTTATGCCACAATTCATGATTAAACACTTGGAGACCTTCTCTCACTCTGATAGTTTTGGGTGGGCTTGCCATAGCAAGGTACTTTTGATTCTATTCCGTTTGCGGAAAGCAAGATGCAGGAAATGGTGGTTCCTATACGTGCTTAATATGGAATGAACTTAATCTGGGTTATCAAAATGGTTTTGGACCCAAGGCATAAGGATGAGATTAAAATATAGCTTAGACATATGATGTCTTAAATAAATCTCATAAAAGATCCTAAGAGTCATATACGTTTATATGATTGATGTTTTCTACCTAATTAGTTTAATCTCGAAAGCAAGTGTTTGCTGATGATGTGTGATGTATCGAAAATTTTCCCATTTTTGTGTTTGAAAAAATCAACGAAAACGGAGTCGCCACGCCATTTTAATTTTGAGGGCCAAAACTTTGAAAAAGCCCGAGATCAGAGATTTAGGTTCGGGAGGTCATGTTACGCGTCGGGAAGGACGTTAGTGTGCACTCCGACGCGCCGTAAAACGAGTCTTCCAAGCTGAAAATCATTTGTGTGTGTGTGTGTGTGTGTGTTTTGGCCAAAATAAGTTGAAACTCAGAAAAGTAAAAATTGGGATATCTTTTAAGACTTTAAACTGATCCCATGATTTTTTGGAAGATTTTTGGGTTGAGATTTGGTACTCAAAAGACCTTTTGAAGTTGAGAGCCATTTCTGCCAGAATGAAAAAGGCAGTGGACCTTTGATTTTGAAAGGGATTCAAGGGTCTTAAAACTTCATAATCTGGATAAACTCAGAGAATGAAAGTTGTTCTAGACACCTTAAATAAAGTTTGTGCGAAGGAATTTTCCATTTTGGAGAAGATTTGAGGGGTCAAAACCTTCTGGAAACCTCAGATATGAGATCTGGATTCCCAGAAGCTGATGAACTAGCCTCTGAAAGAAAATTTGAAAAGAGGAGTTTTACTCACCCAAAAAATAAAATAAAAATATGTCTGGAAAGCTCTGGATGTTGGCTACAAAAAGTGTTTTGTAGTCAACACCAAATTCCAAGTTCATCTGTGTCCAAAAATTAAGACCATGGACTGAGGTCTGAGAAAATTGCTACTGGACAGCAACTTCTCAAGAAAGAAAATATGATTTTAAAGGGGGTTTTGCATCCATGCTTGTCCCCATTTCCCTAGGTTTTGGTTAGTGATCACTAGACATTTTAGTGGTGAATCAACTATACCAAACCATCCTTGGGGTACATTAGTACTAAGCATTTCATTTGCTTGGGAAGGGGAATTTTATCCTTTGAAATCAAGATTTTATGCTTGAAAATGGTTTTTTAGGGTTTTGAAAATGAGTTTTCTTTGCAAGAAAGTAAGAAAGCTTGAAAATAATGTTGATCTTTGTAGAAGATCATCCATGGAGATGGTCTTCCATGGTGATCTTCTTAGATCTAGAGCAAGAAGATGAAGGAACTACATTTTGTAGTTTGAAGATGCATGCATGGATGAGATTTAGGGTTAGGAAGAGGAGGGTTTACCAATCTTCCTTGTGTTCTTGAGTGTTTGGCTTGAGTGTATGAGTGTTTAGGGCTTTAATATGAGAGTGAGTGGATGAGTATGAGTTGGGAAAGATTGAGAGAAAATGGTGACAATTCTGAAGTGAATTCTCACCGTTTTCTCTCTATATTTCGCCGCAGGTTCGGTGCAAAATGTGTTCTTCCTCCTTATTTTTGTGACTCGGAGGGCTCAATTTATAGCCTTCTGGAAATTACAAACATGTCCGCGCGGATGGATCCCCTCAGCGTGCACTGTACATTAAATGCAGCTTCAGCTTTGTACAAGAGGAATAATCTTTTTCAAAATTCAAATTGACCAAATGCATTATGTTTCCAAAGATTTCTATTTGTGGTTTTATTCTTTTGTTTTTCTTTTTTAAGATTCTTTTTAAGGTTTAACCTTAAATAACAATGCCCATTTTACCCTCACTTTGTTAGAAAAGTTAGGATAGTTAGGAATTGTTAGAAATGTTATAACTTTCGTTAATTTTCTAACGAAAATTCTAACAAGCTCAAATTGGAGCACTTACAGCAGCCCTCGGCGACGGCGCTTTCAAGGAAGCGGGTCGTCGATAAGAGTAAGGCTCCATATTTGGCGTGATGATCGAGTGATCGGGTGGCCGAACCTAGCGATAGGCTACCTACGTATCCCGAATGGGAATCAAGCTGCCGTAGTTCGGGCCTGACCCGGAGATGATGGCGTTTTAGGTGCCTCGAACCCGATGAGCGAGTTCTCGCCTGGTCGGGAAAGAAACTCGCTGGGATAAGAGATGACCATTTTCTCGATGGCTATCCGCTTCTGGGATAGGAATGACCATTTTCTGCCTGATGGCTATCCGCCCGCCGGGGATAGGAATGACCATTTTTGGTCGACACGGGATCCGCCTCGCCGGGGATTTTGTGATTTATCGCTTTTCTAGTGATAGCGTCTTAGGTGCCTCAAACCTTGGGAGATGGCGTTTTAGGTGCCTCGACCTCGAGATGGCGTTTTAGGTGCCTCGAACCTTGGAGATGGCGTTTTAGGTGCCTCGAACCTTGAAGATGGCTTTTTAGGTGCCTCGAACCTTGATGATGATGGCTTTTTAGGCGCCTGACCTTAATTTGAAATGGCCTTTCTGGACTTCTGTCCGCCGAAGGAGAGGGTGACCGTTTTGGTCGAGGGGCCGGACCTAATGATAGGCTACCTACGTATCCCTAGTGGGAATCAAGCCCTTTCGTAGTTCGAGTACTACTCGAGATTCCGTTGGCTTGGGATTCCGTTAACTTTGTCGGGATTTTGATAGCCTTACTGGGAAAATCGACGTATTCGCTCTGGGAAATCGGTCTTACGTTTGATCGCCGGGAAATTTTGATGAAAGATACGGGATCTCGTTATCTTTCTCGGGAAGATCGGTCTTACGCTTGATCATTGTCGATTTTGATGAAAGATACGGGATCTCGTTATCTTTCTCGGGCACTCGGCCTTACGCTTGACTCGCCGGAAGATTTTGATGAAAGATACGGATCTCGTTATCTTTCTCAGGCACTCGGCCTTACGTTTGATCGCCGGTAATTTTGATGAAAGATACGGGATCTCGTTATCTTTCTCGGGGCACTCGGCCTTACGTTTGATCGGCCGAAGATTTTGATGAAAGATACGGATCTCGTTATCTTTCTCGTGGCACCTTGGCCTTACGTTTGATCGCCGGAAGATTTTGATGAAAGATACGGATCTCGTTATCTTTCTCGTGGCACTCTGGCCTTACGCTTCGATCGCCGGAAGATTTTGATGAAAGATACGGATCTCGTTATCTTTCTCGTGGCACTCGGCCTTACGTTTGATCGGGGTAGATTTTGATGAAAGATACGGATCTCGTTATCTTTCTCGTGGCACTCGGTCTTACGCTTGACCGCCGGAAGATTTTGATGAAAGATACGGATCTCGTTATCTTTCTCGTGGCACTCGGCCTTACGCTTGATCGCCGGTAATTTTGATGAAAGATACGGGATCTCGTTATCTTTCTCGTGGCACTCGGCCTTACGCTTGATCGCCGGGGTAATTTTGATGAAAGATACGGATCTCGTTATCTTTCTCGGGCACTCGGTCTTACGCTTGATCCGGAAGATTTTGATGAAAGATACGGATCTCGTTATCTTTCTCGTGGCACTCGGCCTTACGTTTGATCGCCGGAAGATTTTGATGAAAGATACGGGATCTCGTTATCTTTCTCGGGCACTCGGTCTTACGTTTGACCGCCGGAAGATTTTGATGAAAGATACGGATCTCGTTATCTTTCTCGGGGCACTCGGCCTTACGTTTGACCGCCGGGGATGATTTTGATGAAAGATACGGATCTCGTTATCTTTCTCGTGGCACTCTGGCCTTACGTTTCGACCGCCGGGGGTAATTTTGATGAAAGATACGGGATCTCGTTATCTTTCTCGTGGCACTCGGCCTTACGTTTGACCGCCGGGGAATGATTTTCTTGACAAGGGGCCGACTTTGGTTAACTTTGTTAACTCGTCAAGTCGGGACCGAATTGGCAGTCCCGGAATTTTAAGGGGCAAAAGGGTCATTTTGACCCTTGCAATCCTATCCGCGCGGATAGGGCTTGAAAACCAGGGGTATTAATTAGGGCCAACGCCCTTTCTCTTCCCCATTCGCTTTTTTCAAAATTACGAGAGCAGAGAGAGAAACCGCAAATCCGCCATTGTTGGCCTTAAAAGCTTCAAAATCTTCCGATTTCTTCGATTTTTTGAGCAATGGAACACGGGAAGGCGCTTTTCAAGGCCAAGGACGTGGCCCTAGCGGAGAGGCGATTGAGCTCGTCCGGAATGAGGAGGCATTACAATCTTTCGCAATCGGTTGCGGAGGAGCATTACCCCGATGCTTGGCAACATTGGGCTTCGGATTCGAATCTCCGAACGGTATACTTTGAAACCCTTTGATCCCTTTGTTGATTCCTTGTTTGAAATTTGAATTTTGGGTGATTTTTGAATTAATTTTTTTTTGAAAATTCGAATGATTGATGTTCTTGGCTTTGAATCTTGGTTTTGATGCTTTGCATGTTGTAATGAGTATATGAGTAACCCAAAATGTGCACTTTGCTTGGGAAAAGAATTGGCATTTTTGCCACATTTTTTTTTCAATTCGAAAATTACATGTGAAAATTCGAAGAATTGTGATTTTTTTTTTGAAATTGAATATTGCATGTTGATGATGATGATGATTTTTTTTTTTTTTTGAAATTGAATTTTGATATTGATGAATGATGATGCAATGCATGCATTTTGTTTGGAAAGAATGGGCATTTTGCCAATATGAGATGTATGTATGTTTAGGATTTTTTTTTTTGAAAAGTGGGACGGATTTTTCCTCCCGTTGCATGTAAGATGGATGATATGCATGTATGCAAATTTTTTTTTGAGATGATGCATGTTATTTTATGAAAATGGGACGGAGTTTTTACTTCCGTAGGAATGCATCTTTTTTTTTTTTTGATGAATGCATTGGGACTTGCTGAAAACTGTTTTCTTTCATGCGAGAAAAATGGGGCTATGCTCATTGTATGCTGTTATGCTGTCGAAATTTCTTTTTTTTTTAATGTAAATGCAAATGCAATCTTTTTGACATTTTCTCTTTCTCTTTTTTTTATTACAGGGCGGAAACCGTTTTGTGACGGAGCAACTGAACAAGATGAAGACTCGAGGATCGGTGGAGTCTGTGATTGACTTGTGGGACCGGCTCCTGATGCGGGCCGAGGAGCTTTGCCGAGTCCGAGACAGATTGTTGTCGAGACGGGGCTCGGGAGTTCGTCGAGTGCTGAGGGGACCGGTCAAGTTCCCTAAGAGCAAGGGCTTCGATGTTTGCTCGGGCGCAAAGACCGGTGGGACGCGACCCACACCTTCCACTTCTTCCGGGGCGAGGCTACGGTTACGCCCTCCGACTATGCCGCGACACGGGCCCGTCCTTTAATGGACGCAAAGATTGAGTGGCGGGATGGCTACGCCGATGCCGATCTCGCAGTGCTCTTCGGGATTTTCCCCTATTCCCAAAAAGGGGATGGGGATGGAGTATGCCGTGGTCTACGGCAAGATCGTGGAGACCATTGTGAGTTACGAGGTCGGGGAGGAGAGGATAGGCGCCGATCGATTGCTGTGGCCTTCTTGTGGTTTGCCTTTCGAGCACGCCTTTGGACATGCCGAGGGGACGGCAGCCTTTGCCTTGCCGAGGTCCTCGGAGGACATGGAGACGGCCGGAGATGTCTCGTGGGGAGAGGCCGGGCCGGGCAGAGCTTTATTTTGCTCTTGATAGGTACATCCGAAGGCCGTGAGCTCTTTGTACCGCTTCGAGTTTGCCCCGGGAGGTATAAGCTCTCTTTGCTTTCCCTCTCTTTTTTTTTTTGAGCACGCACTTTTCTTTTGCACCGGATTGATTGGATTTTTACCTTCGTGTGTACGGGCGTTGGAGTTTTTCCACGTCACGGTGTGGCGGCAGCCGGCGGAGTACGTCGGGCGTATCCGGCCATGCAGCCTTGGTCCAAGCATGCCCGGGAGAAGATAAGCTCCAGGGGGCGTACGACTCTCGTGTACGCGGATTGCCTTCCTTCGACGGAGGCCGAGACAGATGAGGGGATGATATTCTTCCCCCGGGATCGCTGAGGTAGCGCACTCGAAGGGCGCCGAGATCCGGACAAAGGCAATGGGAGGATTTTGAGGGGTCCGACCCGCGATGCCTATTATCTCGGGAGAGAGGGTGACGCGCCAAAGATGGCGTGAACTCGCCTTGAGGACACCGTGGAGCCTCCCGCCGATATGATGCACTCCGAGCGATCGGTCCGTGACTGGGATGATTACCGAGCAGCCAAAGACTTCTGACTTCGTGGCGATTGAGCCATATGCGACATTCGTCTTGAGGAGGCCGAGGATGCCTCGTGTTTTGGATAGGAGGGGCTTGGGATCCCGCGGTACCCTCGGACGGATTTTTCCTATATCCAGGATGGGGTCCGATTGAGGGTGCAGATCCCTCACCCGAGCGACTTCCACGAGCTTTCCGCCTCGTCCGGCATGAAGGTATGGCTTCACCTTTTCCCCTTCTTTTCTTTCTTTTGTTTCATCATCTTTAGCATCACCTTTTTTTTTTTTTTTTGACGCTTTTGCTTTTGTGCGCTTTTCGGAGGTGGTCGTCGAGAAGCCGACGAAGCAAGTGATCGGGGCCAAGAGATTCATCAGAGGATGGTCGCCGCGGGGCTCCTCGTGCTAGAGCGAGGCGACCACGGCCGGCGCCTCGTCGACGGAGGCTTCCCTATTCGCTCGTAGACTTCTTCGTGAGACTCCTTTGTCTCCTCTCCTTGATCCCCGCGCGTGCCGCTTCGGATCACGTCATTCTCGGGATCCACACGGGCAGTGGACACGTATGGGCGATGGCGGGTCGTCTTCGTACGTGCAGTGAGTCCGACGCCTTCACCTTCGGATACGATTTTTTCGCAGATCTCGCTTGCCCTATCGTAGCGTGCCGGCTGGTCCCGACGAGCCTCTCTCGGAGACGAGGACGATTCCCGAGCCCGAGATTTTCGTGGCTCCTGAGGAGGCGGGCCCGAGTCGCAAGAGGGGCCGGGGGGAGACATCGGGTGCTGGAGACTCCGATTGATTTTTTTTTGGTTTGAGATTGAGATTTAGATTTGTACAGCTTGTGCACATTTCTTTTTTTTTTTGATGTAATAATTTAGGATTTTATTTATGTTTGCTTCTTTTTTTTTTATGCACACTCCTTTTTTTTTGGAATGTAATAATTTAGGATTTTATTTTATGAATGCAATGCAATATGAATGCAGTGTTGCATGAGCCTTGATTTTGATTTTTTTTTTTGCAAGGGTGTTTGGTATATGGACCGGTTTGGGAGGTTTTTGCACAAGTTTCGAGCAACCGGGACGGAATATTCCTTTTGGCGTAGCAAACTTGGATCAAGTTGCAAAGATTTTTTTTTGGGAAAGCAATCCCATCCGCGCGGATGGGGACCGCATCTCGACATTGTTCTTTAATTTTGGTTCAGCACTGGTCTTGCTTTATTTCAAATTCAAATATCCTCTTCAACCTCCAAATTCAAACAACCATTTTCGGGAGAAAGAGAGAAAAACCATGGAAATGGCCAAAAATTCTCCAAAATTGTCCAAAGAAAGGCAAATGTTGTTCTTTGAAAAGTTCAAGGAGTGGTGTAGGGAGATCATGCATGAGAGAAGATCATTCTTTGAAGAAAGGTACAAGATACGATGCTTGTGGTCTCTCAAAGAATTGGTTCCGGATTATGACCTCTTAAGAGCTTCTTCTTCGTTTTGGGATACTAGAAGGCATGTCTTTTGCCTTTCCTTCAACGAGATTGTTCCGACTGTCGAAGAATTTCGGGCCTTGCTTGGAGGTCCTGGAGGTGGAAGAGATAGCGGTTCCTTTGCCTCGAGGGGCTTCTTTGTCGACAGATTGTGCGTCCTCCTTCATCTTTCCCTGAGGAAGCGCAAGGTATGATCCGCGGTCCCGATCATTTCGATATTTCCGGTCCTTCCCGATGCATTTAGGGGCCTAGGTTTGGTGGATGATGCCTATTGGGATGCCTTTGCACTTTCAGTATGTTTGGCACCCCGTTCATGGTCTATTCCTTCGGGATCTCGCCATCGATCTCGCCGGATGTTGTCGTTCACCTGTCGCCCGGCGAGATGTCGTTCCTTTGATTCTGGGGGAGACTTTTCATGCTCTCGACGCATTAGCTACCGGACGGCGGTATATGCACGGGGCAGCCTGCCTCTCGACCCCGGGCCGATGGAGCGTTTGGGGGTTCTTCTGAAACCTCTCGATATGATCGTGCCTGACTTTTGCCAGAGAGGTGTCGATGTAGATTTTGATGATCGTGGCTCGTGGCGCGCTGATGGCGGGTCGCCAGATCAAGATATCGATGGTTGGTGCCTCTATCAAGGGCGGTGGAGACTCGCAGAGTGCTTCAGACGGGTCTCCATGTGGTTATGCTTCCGGGCTTTCACCCAGCCTTCTACATTCCGGCTCCGGTCCCGAGACGCTTTGGCTTGGAGCAGGTTCCTTCGAGGGTTTTGATGATATAGCCACCGTGGTGGTGGCTCCTCGTTTCCATGGATGATCCCTTGTTTCCATTTCTTTCCCGAGCATGGAGGTATGATGCCTTTCCTCCTGGGTCATTCTCAAAGCGTCCGAGACCGGTGTTCCCGACCACTTGGTACACTGGATTGGCATGAGAGGCATCCGGGAGAGACTCAGTGGCTATTTTGAGACGGCGTGAGGCCATTGTGGGCGCGGAGGACCCGATCAAGCTTCGAGAGGAGGAGGGCCGAGGCGAGGGCCAACCCTCATGACAGGAGCGGAGACGCCGTGACCGATTATGAGGCTTACGTCAAGAGACAGAGAGGAGGGCTCCTATGCTACCGCCTAGGTTACAGGAGATGAGGGATGACGCTAGGGCTACTAAGGCCCCGACAGAGGCCGGTTTGATAGACCCCGTCCCTATACCGTAGCTTGGTAGGAGGAACACCGACATTTTTCCTGCTCGTAAAAGAAAGACTCTGAGGGGGAAGAAGAAGGGGAGAGGCCAAGACGAGTGGCTTGGAGTGACTCCGAGGTTTCCGAGTATCCCTTTCTTGTCACGGCATACATTAGTTTGATTATGTATCTTAGTTTTCCTTTAGCAGTTGCCGCTGTAGGAATGAATCGGGCTTAGACTCATCAAAGAGCTTTTAACTTGTAATGAATATTTGAATTGCTTTAGAGTTTTTCGAGACGCTTTCATGGTCTCGATCAATTGTATTGATGCCAAAGTATGGCTTTTATTTGTGCTTTAGACCGAACCGTTTCCGCCGCCTACGTTCCCTCATTTTGAGGAGCTCAGTCTTCGTAGTTCAACCCGAACTCTTTTTTTTGTTGTTTTTTTTTTTTTTTGTTTTTTTTTTGTTGTTTTTTTTTGGTGCAACCCCGTTTTTTACCTAGGCCGCCCTTTTCGGTTTCTAACCTAGTCGGGTATTACTCTTTAGCACTCTTTTTTTTTTTTTTTTTGTTTTTTTTTTGTTGTTTTTTTTTTTTTTTTTTTTGGTGCAACCCCGTTTTTTACCTAGGCCGCCCTTTTCGGGTTTCTAACCTAGTTGGGTATTACTCTTTAGCACTCTTTTTTGTTTTTTGTTTTTTTTTTTTTTTTTTTTTTTACGCGTAGTATCTCGCGCAGCCTTGTCACCATTCACTCGGGTGTACAAAGGGATTCCCGTCGAGGTCTGCAAGTGCTGCATGATGCTCCTCCGGAGAAGATCTTCCTGGACGACATACGGCCCGACCCATACATGCTCCCATTTGCCGAGGGGGTTGATACGGATCGGGGCTTTTCTTTTAGAACGAGATCACCTTCTGATTTCCCGATGCTTTACTTTCTTGTCGAAGGCTCTAGCCATTCTTCCTTGGTAGGCTCGGATGTGTTCCATGGCCTTCAATCGGCGTTCGTCTAGTAGTGGCCAATTCATCATGGCGACTCGGGAGCCATTCGACCTCGCTGATCCGGCTTTCCAACAAGATACCTGAGCGAGGATTTCCACTCGATTGGGAGTACGGCTTCCATTCCGTATGTGAGGGCAAAAGGTGTTTCCCGCTTGCCGTTCGACCGATGTTCTCCGTAGCCCCAGAGTGCCAAGTGTAACTTCTCGGGCCAATCTCTCGCCTCGGGACACCATTTTCCTGATGATATTTTCCAGAGTCTTGTTTGGCCGCTTCGACGGCTCCGCTGGTCTGGGGCCCGTAGGGAGATGACTTCGCAGGACGGGTTATTCGGAATTCTCGCCAGAATTTTTCACATTCCCCTTCGAAGTGGGATCCATTATCTCGAGATGATTTCTACGGCAACCCGTATCCGCACATGATGTTTTCTTTGATGAAGAGGGCAACTTTCTTCGAGTTGAGGATTTTGTAGGACTTTCGCTTCAACCCACTTGGTGAAATAATCCACGGCTACCAGGACGAACTCGTGGCCGCACGCGCGATGGTGTGATTTTTGCCTATGACATCAATTCCCAAGTGACGAAAGGCCAAGGGGTTGTCATGCAAAGATAACTCGTGAGGAGGCAAGTGATTAAGATTTGAGTATCGCCGACATTTGTCGCAGCTTTTGACGAACCGGATGCGCCGGTTTCCATGGAGATCCAAAAGTACCCCATTCTCGCATGATTTGCATCAGAGCTCGAGCATTCATGTGAGGGCCGCAGTGTACCACCATGTATTTCTTTCATGGGCGAGTTCTGTAGCCTCTCTTGTTTGCCGATACATCGCAGGAGGGGGCCTTGATAACGCTTCTTGTACAGCATATTTCCCAAAAGAACATAATGGGAGGCGAGCCGCTTCAAGGCTGAGAGGCTTTTTGCTTTGATTCCTCCTCTATATTCCCCATCTTCATTTTTGAAAGAGGCCTCACCATCCTTCAGGTACTGGTAACTGAGTGTACCAGTGGATCATTGATCGGTTCGGCTTCCGCCTCAATTTCGAAGCAATAGGCGGGGTTTTCTCTTCTCCCGACTCGAATGGTTTAACAGACTTTCCTTCAGTGTATTTCGACAAGAGAGGCTAGTGTAGCCAGCATCCGCGAACCTGTTTCGGCCTCTTGGCAGTGTAATGAAAGATGATTTCTTTGAATTGAGCCACTAGTTCTTCCATGTAAGCATGATACTTCGCAAACCCGGATCCACGGTCTTCCATTTGTTAGAGACCTGATTGATGATGAGGGCAGAGTCACCATACACCTCCAATTCCTTTGATATTTCTTTCAAGGGCGGCTTCCAACCCGGCTATGCAAGCTTCATATTCAGCAGTCGTTGTTGGGTGACTTCGAAGTTCAGCCTTACCGCTATGGGGGTGTGTTCGCCGCAGGATCGACCAGAAGCATTCCTATCCCGTTCCCCCTTTTGTTTGACGCCCCGTCGAAGAAGAGTTGCCAGCGATTTTCTCCTTCTAGAGCGAAGATTCCATCATCGGGAAATTGAGGTTCAGGTCCTCGGGACTCATCACTTGGGAAATCGGCCAGCATGTTCTGCCATTATGCGTCCTTTTACGGATTTCCTTGAAACATAAGTGATGTCATATTCGGCCAAAAAGAACGACCATTTTGCCAACCTCATGGAGATGGAAGGCTTGTCGAACAGATATTTGATGGGGTCTATTCTTGAGACAAGATGTATCGGGTGAGACTGCATGTAGTGTTTCAACTTTCCCACTACCCAGACCAAACCTGCGCAAGTCTTCTCGCAAGCAGAGTAATTGAGTTCGCTTCCTTGGAGCTTTCTGCTTACGAAATAGATGGCGTTTTCGACTTTGGAATCTTTCTTCTCTTGAGCTAGCATAGCCCCAATTGCCGTATCCGTGATGCTTAGATATAGCAAGAGTGGCTTTTGCCGATGTGGTGGGCAGAGAATCGGGGGATTCACAAGGTATGCCTTAATCTGTTCAAAGGCAAGCTGACATTCTGGGGTCCATTCTGTGTAGGCATTTTTCTTCATCAACTTGAAGATTGGCTCGCAGATCGAGGTCAGCTGATTTACAAAGCGGCTTATGTATTGCAGTCTTCCCATGAAGGATTTCACTTCTGTCAGTGTCCGGGGTGGCTTCATTTCAACTATCGCCTTGATTTTCTGGGGATCTACTTCGATTCCCCGTTCTGTCACCATATATCCTAGCACCTTACCTCGTCTTACACCGAAAGTGCACTTGGCTGGATTCAGTCTCATGTCGTGGTCTCTGAGGCGGCCGAAGAATTTTCTCAAATCAACAAAGTGCTAGCCATCTGAACCTCTGGAATGTATTATCATGTCGTCCACATAGACCTCAATTTCTTTGTGGATCATGTCATGGAACAGAGCCGTAGCTGCCCTTTGGTACGTAGCCCCGCATTCTTTAGTCCGAATGGCATGACCGTGTAGCAGTAGGTCCCCCAAGGGGTTGTGAAGGCTGTTTTGGCTTGATCTTCTTCTGCCATTTGGATTTGGTTGTAGCCGGCAAAACCGTCGACGAAGGATTTGACTTCATGGTTGGCCGTGGAATCTACCAAAATGTCGATGTTTGGCAGGGGAAATCGTCTTTTGACCGGCTTTGTTCAGATCCTGAAGTCTACGCAGCATCGGATTTTTCCGTTGGCCTTGGTCACCGTCACTATGTTGGACAGCCATGTTGGGTATTCAATGACTCTGATGAATCCTGCCCCGAGCATCTTTTCTATTTCCTCTTTCACTTGTAAGGACCATTCGGGCTTAATTCTTCTTAGCTTCTGCTTTACTGGCTTGACTTCTGGGTCGAGCGGTATTCGGTGCTCAACTATGGAAGGATCGAGGCCTGGCATATCTTTATAGGACCATGCGAACACATCCACGAATTCTTTTAGCAGCTCGATTAGGGCATCCCTTTCAGTCCCTTCGAAGAAACTACCAATCTGCGTCTCTTTAGGCTCTTCCGCAGTTCCCAGATTCACACTCGTCAAAATCTCTTCGGCAGCTTGGGCTCGATTTTCCTCTTTCCGGACAACCTGCTTAAAGATTTCTTTGATATATTGTTCATTTAATGTGTCTGCCTCTTCATCTAGTGAATCGTTATTAACTGTTTTTAGATTATTAGTTAATTCATCATTAGTTAAAGTGGCAATTAAGGGATACTCAGAAAGGTTCATCATTTCATTGAAGACGAAGGGGAATACAACGTTCGCTACAGACTCGTAGTCTTCAGGCGTAAGGCCATCGGACGACTCGAGAGACTCGAACTCAACAATGAGAGACTCGGAGGACTTTACAAAGGTTGACACGAAAGGACGGGGGACCAATCCAAGCTTGGTGATCATTTCCTCTTTGGTCGCGGACGGGCCTGAGAGAGTTTCCCAATTCTTTAGCGGCATCGCTGTCGGTGGCTTCACAACCCGGGAAAGGCATGGTCTCTGTGCTCCCTCTTCAGTCGTTGCTATCATCTCTTTGTCTGAACCAGAATCAATTGTGTTTGGCGTCTGAAAGCTGAGCATGTGGATGTAGGGATCTTCCTCAATCCTGGGGATTTCCGTTTCGTCACAATCTGACCGCTCAATCCAGATGTAAGGACGTATTGCGTCTCGGTGAGCTGCTAGAAAAATCTCATGTCCCATACTCGAGCGGAAAGGCTCGGCAGGTAGTTCAGCAAGGAGGACGTCCCACACGACGTTCATAGATTCGAGCCGAGTCTGTCGGTGTTTGCCGACTTTTATCATGAAAATCTCCTCGCCTGGCGAGGCCAAAGAATGGGTTTGCAGAATACTGACAAATCTGTGATTGAGGACCGGGACTTGTGTGCCTCAGTATCATGGCGGTGTTCAGCATTTCCTTCCAGTACGCCTCCAAGTGTTGGAAATAGCAATTAAATTTGATGAATCGAACTTCTTCGGAGTCCGCTCGCTTGAGTGTGTCGACATAGTTGGCATCGCTGGATTCCAAAGGATGCTGGCGAGACTTGCCTCTTGAAGGATGTAGCCCCGGTGTTTGACTGTGGGCGTTCTTGGCTATTGTTTCAGCTTCGTTCCCTATGAGGAAACTGTCACCCCTTATGACTTCAAGGTCTCCCTGCCGATTGATGAATTTGACGCATTGGTGGAGAGTGGAGGCTATGGCTTTCATGTGATGCAACCAAGGGCGCCCTAGTAGGGCTGTGAACTCGGAGGGGATATCCATTACATGGAACTTTGCGGGCACCATTTGGGTTTCGTACTGCAGTTCCAGAGTCACCGTCCCAGAATGGGACGAGACGAACCGTCGTAGGCCTCGACAATCCCGTGTAGATGGGATCACGCGCCTTCATTTATGCGGAGGGCCCTCATCATGCCGAGGGGAAGGACGTTTACCGATGACCCATTGTCCACTAATACCCCAGTGGAGTGACATGGTGTTGAGCTGAATAGTGATGTACAAAGCTTCATTGTGTTGGGAGACATCTCTTGGCAAATCTTCATCGCAGAAGGTGATCATGCTCCCATATAGGTGAGGATCATAGATTTGGTCCTTGTCTCGGGATAGAGAGTCATCAAGCCAGTCACTTCGTGCCTTTTTCTTGCGAGGTAGAGTCTTTGCCGAAGCCCCTGGGTTATACTGATGCCTTTTGTGGCGGTTGTAATCTCCAGTAAACATGTTGATTGAGCGGGGAACGCCAGACCGGCGCTCTGCTTTTCTTCATCGGTGTATACTGGAACCGGACAACCGAACTCGGGCCGACCCCGAGGGGGTTGGACTTCTTCCGCAAGACTGGTATCCGAAAGTCTCAACTCGTCGGCTGCAAGGCTTTTCTCGCTTCTTTTACCCCTTTTTGCTTGGGGAAGACTCGACTGGAGTAGAGTACATAATAATCAAATCCCCAGATGGCTCCCCGAGCGTTCCCACACCGTTATCACCGCCTCGAATCTCTCCTTCAATTTTTGGCCGGGAGGAAATTTTCTTTTCTTAGGAGGACGGTCCTCGTGTATCCAAATTCCGATAGTCCCTTTCAAGGCAATCGGGACAGCCACAAATATCCCACCAAATGTGTTCTACGGCGGTGGCGGATTTGGGACCTCAGGTTGAGCGGTGCCGGAATGACTTTGGGTGGAACCGGTCCGGGGATTCGCCGGGCTCATCTCGGTAGCGAGTGATTGACTCCGCCGGATAATGAGAGATATTGAGGTCCCTGGGAACGGGCATATGTTTGTCCTTCAGGTAGCCCCTGGCCGCTTGGGATATTGTTAAGGTCCCGAAGTGGCGTGTGGCCTCTTCAATCCAGCCCGTCGTCTCGTTCGGCGTTCTTCCGTGGCTTTGATGGCCGACCATATTTCTTCAATTGTTCCCTCGATTTTCATCACTCAGCCGATATTTGTGGGATCATCACTTTGAGAGGGGACAACCGATAGTATACCGAACTCTTTCGGCCCCTCGATCGTCAAGCTTGGGGGCCGCTTGCCCTCGTAAGTCGGCGCGGTGAGTCCCGCGGTGGAAACATAGGAATCTTGGGGTAGCATTTTGATGTATCCGGGACTATTAAGAAGAGGAGGAGAACCCTCTTCCTTCTTTGCGGTAAAAGTGCCATCGGAATTGAGACCGATAGTCAAACCATGACTTGCGACTACCCCGCAGGTCATCAATTTGAGCCTCATGTCGAAGTCTCATCTCGTTCTACCAACTGGATCCAATACCGGTCTGTTCGAGGGATTTTGGAGGACGGAGCAACGTTATCCCCATCATTACCGGCCGATGCGTACATTCTCAAACCCTGAGTCGGAACAAACGGTGAAGCCGACGATGCGCTTGACTCTTCCCAATTGATCAAACGGTGACCCTGCCCGAAACCAAGCTTTGTGCGGAGTCGCGGGGAAAGGACATGAAGGTTCAGATGTCTCGGGAATGGAAGGAGGGTAGGTGTTCGGGCTTTAGGCTCATGCAACATGCAGCTTATTTGTTCACGTTTACTTAAAACATGTTTTATTAACCTAATCGGTTGGAAAAGATTGCTCTTCTTTTCGCAAACTACTCGATTCCCGGATCGCCGGGCCCCGTTACTACGTCTATAAGCCCTCGTATTCCACCCGTATTTCGACCTCCCAGGTGGATGCCCGGCGAGGGTCCTATAGGGCAAGCGGGTCCCACCGACCGAAAGAAAACGATCCTAAAAGTCTCGGCGGGTAATCGAGTCTTAACGAGCATTCGATGTAAATTAAGGACAAAGCCGACGTCAAAAGTCAAGATCATGTCCGAGGGCTCGACGAAAAGTCGACATGATTTGGACCGATAAGCGTCCACAATTGATCTTGACTTGTCGTCGCTAAGCCGTAATTAGGCATGGAATATTCATTAATCCTTGATGACTCAAAGTGTCAATGCCGGGAGTCGTGTATAATTTGTGCCGCCGTAGCCGAAGTCAAGACGCCGGTCAATATCTTGGTCAAAGTCCGCGGCGGAAAACCGGCAGAACTTCGACTGATTAGGGTCCCCGAAAGATATTGAGTCGGTATGCCGACAAAGGCTTGAAAGGAAAGGTCTATACACGGACAGGGCATGACACGCACTGTACTAAAAACCAACCGGGTCTCTGACAAAGTGTGTAACGGACAAGTGCATGGTCGACACGAGGCTCCATGGGATGTTTGGGTAGTCCCGTGCTCATCCGAGAGGCGTAATAAGACCAAACGGACCGCGACAAGGATTTCCCCGGGTTAAGGACGTAGTGTGCAGTGTACGGTCACGTGCGCGTAGTGTGCAAGCGCTATATTCTTTTTCCGAGTAAAATAGAAATTTTTTTTATGAGTCTTAAAAATATGATGCATGATTTTTTTTTGAAATTTTCTTTTTCTTTTTTTTTTGAAAATCTTTTTTTTTTGAAATTTTTTTTTTGAAAAATTCTTTTAATGAGCACATAAGCACGTAAGCACGAAAATTCCGACGTTTAGGGACATTATTCCGACAATGCCAAAATTTTGACTTTCTCCGAGGCGGCCAAAACAACATGAAAACCGTGCAAAAATCAACACACACACAAAAATGATTTTCGGCCGGACGGAAGCTTGACCCTCAAAAGCTTTTTTTTTTTTTGAAAACGGTGATACCGGTACGTGGGATTGTTAGACCACAATTTATCCCCGACTCGTGTTAGGAGGCGATAACGGGAAATTTAGTGGTTTCCACCAATATACCAAATACCATTTTTTTCAAAAAAAAGCTTAGTCCCCAGCAGAGTCGCCACTGTGATGATGTGTATCCGAAAATTTTCCCATTTTTTTGTTTGAAAGAAAATCAACGAAAACGGAGTCGCCACGTGTAAGTGCTCCAATTTGAGCTTGTTAGAATTTTCGTTAGAAAATTAACGAAAGTTATAACATTTCTAACAATTCCTAACAATCCTAACATTTCTAACAAAGTGAGGGTAAAATGGGCATTGTTATTTAAGGTTAAACCTCAAAAAGAATCTTAAAAAGCAAAACAAAAGAAGAAAACCAAAAATAGCAATGGCTGGAAACAAAAAACTGGCTGTTAATTTGAATTTTGAAAAGAAATATTCTTCTTGTCCAAAGCTGGAGCTGCATTTAATGAACAAAGGCACGCCAAGGGATCCCATCCGCGCGGACATCTTTGCAATTTCCAGAGGGCTATAAATTGAGCCCTCCAAATACAAAAATAAAGAGGAACAACACATTTTGCACCGAACCTCCGGGCGAAATATAGAGAGAAAACAAAGGAGAATTCACTTGAATTGTCACCATTTTCTCTCCAATCTTTCCCAACTCATACTCATCCACTCACTCTCATATTAAAGCCCTAAACACTCATACACTCAAGCCAAACACTCAAGAACACAAGGAAGATTGGTAAACCCTCCTCTTCCTAACCCTAAATCTCATCCATGCATGCATCTTCAAACTACAAAATGTAGTTCTTTCATCTTCTTGCTCTAGATCTAAGAAGATCACCATGGAAGACCATCTCCATGGATGATCTTCTACAAAGATCAAAATTATTTCCAAGTCTTCTTACTTTCTTACCAAGAAAACTCATTTTCAAAACCCTAAAAACCATTTTCAAGCATAAAATCTCATTTTCAAAGGATAAAAATCTCCTTCCCAAGCAAATGAAATGCTTAGTCCTAATGTACCCCAAGGATGGTTTGGTATAGTTGATTCACCACTAAAATTTCAAGTGATCACTAACCAAAACCTAGGGAAATGGGGACAAGCATGGATGCAAAACCCCCCTTAAAATCATATTTTCTTTCTTGAGAAGTTGCTGTCCAGTAGCAATTTTCTCAGACCTCAGTCCATGGTCTTAATTTTTGGACACAGATGAACTTGGAATTTGGTGTTGACTACAAAACACTTTTTGTAGCCAACACCCAGATCTTTCCAGAAATATTTTTACTTTATTTTTTGGGTGAGTAAAACTCCTCTTTTCAAATTTTCTTTCAGAGGCTAGTTCATCAGCTTCTGGGAATCCAGATCTCATATCTGAGGTTTCCAGAAGGTTTTGACCCCTCAAATCTTCTCCAAAATGGAAAATTCCTTCGCGAAAACTTTATTTAAGGTGTCTAGAACAACTTTTATTCTCTGAGTTTATCCAGATTATGAATTTTTAAGACCCTTGAATCCATTTCAAAATCAAAGGTCAACTGCCTTTTTCATTCTGGCAGAAATGGCTCTCAACTTCAAAAGGTCTTTTGAGTACCAAATCTCAATCCAAAAATCTTCCAAAAATTCATGGGATCAGTTTAAGGTCCTAAAAAGATATCCCAATTTTTACTTTTCTGAGTTTCAACTTATTTTGGCCAAAACACACACACACACACACACACAAATGATTTCCAGCTTGGAAGACTCGTTTTACGAGGCGCGTCGGGTGCACACTAACGTCCTTCCCGACGCGTAACATGACCTCCGAACCTAAATCTCTGATCTCGGGCTTTTTTCAAAGTTTTGGCCCTCAAAATTAAAATGGCGTGGCGACTCCGTTTCGTTGATTTTTTCAAACAAAAAATGGGAAAATTTTCGGATACACATCATCACAAAGGGCGACTACTGGGACTAAGCTTTTTTTTAAAAAAAATGGTATTTGGTATATTGGTGGAAACCACTAAATTTCCCGTTATCGCCTCCTAACACGAGTCGGGATAAATTGTGGTCTAACAATCCCACGTACCGGTATCACCGTTTTCAAAAAAAAAAACTTTTGAGGGTCAAGCTTCCGTCCCGCTTCAAAATCATTTTTGTGTGTGTGTTGATTTTTGCACGCTTTCATGTTGTTTTGGCCGCCTCGGAGAAAGTCAAAATTTTGACTCGTCGGAATAATGTCCCTAACCTGTCGGAAGCTTCGTGCTTATGTGCTCATTAAAAATTTCAAAAAAATTTCAAAAAAAAAAGGATTTTCAAAAAAAGAAAAAGAAAATTTTCAAAAAAAAAAAATCATGCATCATATTTTTAAGACACATAAAAAAATCTCTATTTTACTCGTAAAAAGAATATAGACTCAAGCACACTACGCGCACGTGACCGTACACCGCACACTACGTCCCTTAACCCGGGAAATCCTTGTCGCGGTCCGTTTGGTCTTATTACGCTCCTGATGAGCACAGACTACCCAAACATCCCACGGAGCCTCGTGTCGACCATGCACTTGTCCGTGACACACTTTGTCCGAGACCCGGTTGGTTTTTAGTCCGGTCTCGTGTCATGCCCCGTCCGTGTATAGACCTTTCCTTTCAATCCTTTGTCGGCATACCGACTCAATATCTTTCTGGGACCCTTATCGCCGAAGTTCGCCGGTTTTCCGCCGCGGACTTTGACCAAGATATTGACCGGCGCCTTGACTTCGGCTCGACCGGCACAAATTATACACCGACTCCCAAAGATTGACACCGAGTCATCAAGGATTAATAAATATTCCATGCCTAATTACGGCTTAACCGACGACAAGTCAAGATCAATCGTGGACGCTTATCACCCAAATCATGCCGACTTTTCGTCGAGCCCTGACATGATCTTGACTTTTGACGCGCCTTTGTCCGTAATTTACATCGAATGCTCATTAAGACTCGATTACCCGCCGACTTTTAGGATCGTTTTTCTTTCGGCCGGTGGGACCCGCTGCCCTATAGGACCTCGCCCGGGCCGCCCACCCCGGGAGGTCGAAATACAGTGGAATACGAGGGGCTTATAGACGTAGTGACGGGGGCCCACCGATCCAGAATCGTAGTAGTTTGCGAAAAAGAAGAGCAATCTTTTCCAACCGATTAGGTTAATAAAACATGTTTTAAGTAAACGTGAACAAATAATCGCATGTTGCATGAGCCAAAAGCCCAAACACCTACCCTCCTTCCATTCCTGCACATCTCGAACCTTCATGTCCTTTCCCCGCAGCCTCCGCACAAAGCTTGGTTTCGGGCACCGGGTCACCGTTTGATCGGGCTGGGAAGAGTCAAGCGCATCGTCGCCCTCACCATTTGTTCCGACTCCGGGTTTCGTAATGTCTCGCATCGCCCGGTAATGATGGGGATAACGTCACTCCGCCTCCCGGACCCTCGTACAGAGCAACAAAGGGAATCCGCTAGCGTAACGTATGAGGTTACGACAGAAGCACAAAATGAAATTCCTTTATGGAGGCTATTAAGAGTCACGGTCCGGCCGCCACCTCAATCCCGATGGCACCTTCACCGTGGAAGAAGACGAGGATGCCAACCCCACTCTCGCCGCCCGACTACACCAGATGCCGCCACCCACCTCCTATGGTGCCACTACCGTAACCCATGCTCCTCGATTTTCGGGTCACCAGCCTCCCCAACCACGTACCACCGGATCCATGCAGCCTCGACGGCACAAATCGCTGGGGGCAAAATCGCACGGAATGTCTTCTCATGGTTGGGGCTATCTCGAATGCCACAGCCTAATCGGGATCCCGCCTCGCCTCGGAACCGATCAATCCGGACCTTCACAAAGAATGTGCCTACGCTCGAATGCCGCCACAACTTGGTTCTCGGGGCCACGCCAGGAGCCCCTCCTCGTAATGCACTAGTTCACCGCTCCTCACACAAATCCATTCCTCACTGCACTTCTATGGGTTACCAAGCCTCCATCCCGTGTCATCCGAATCACCAGACCGCAGCATTCCCGGTTACACACCTTCACCACAAGCAGCCATGCAATTCAACAATCCGGACAGCAACTCGCACTCAAGCCTACTTACGGGCCCCACTGAAATCCAAGTTATCCGGCTACATCGGGGCTGCCCCCACCTACTTTGCCGCTTGAAAATCAACAAAGAAGCCGCAAGGTTCTACCCTTTTGCTGTGCTCCTACTCATGCTCCCTGTGGTAACTCACCCTGTGACAGTTTTCACCTACGTCCCCGGATCGGCCGCTCCCTCCACCCGCCCGCTCCGTGGTAGCTCCTCTCTAGCTCGCCCACTAGCTTGAATGCCATGGTTCCACCACAAGACCCTCATCTCGGCCCGGTTCATGGAACAACACAAGGAAATGAAAGCACGTATCGCCGAACCGATCGCCAAGAAGTCCGCCTTCCGGCCTACTGCACTGGACTCCATTGTTCCTCTCGCCCCACAAATTCGTGATGCCTAATCTGGATCTCTTTGATGGGACCGCATGCCCGAAAACCCATTTGGACACATATACCCCGGCAATGAAAGCCAAAGGATGTACCAATCGCCAGCTTGGCCGACTATTTCGCCTATCCTTGAAGTCCAAAGGCCTTAAAGTGGTTCTTCCGTTTGAAACCCGGGCCGTGGCTACATGGGACCAGATTACCAATGCCTTCACGTAAAAATATAAGGCCAACTTGGAATGGGAAACAAATAGGGTTGACCTACAAACAACAAACAAGTAGGCCCCGATGAGAATGTTTGGGACTTCTACAAGCGGTGGAATCTCGAAACTCGTGAAATGGCCATCCCTCCTTCCGAAGAGGAACAACTGGACATCTTCCAGCCATGCTTGAAACCACATTCGAGAGCCTCCTCGCCACTTCCCATACTGCACTTACGGGCCACGGTTAACTCGCAGCCTAAGTTTGAAAAGGCCTACACCGCAACCGGCCGCCGCACTCCGCCACGTATATCGGGCTCCTCCCGCAAACACCGCCTGCTCCCGCTAAAGGCAAAGAAATGATTAACTATGCGGGACAGAATGTAATAACACGACTCCTTTTGCTCCCAGAAACCAAATGAGCCCAAACCGCGGGTCATAAATCTCGAAAACTTTGGAATGCCCCCGAATGACATCTTTAGGGGATCGGTGAAAGAAGGCTTGCCGCGGCCTTTGGAGAATTTCCAACCCGTAAATCCGAATGCTCCCGTGGATACTACAAAGTATTGTGCTTTTCATCAAGCTCACTGACATCTCGACCGACACCGCTTTACTCGAAAAGGCAATCCAGGGCTAATAGAGCAAGGAAAGTTGGAAGGCCCCGAAGGGCCTAACACAGCTCAAAAATCCTCTCGCCAAGGAACCATAATCGTGTGAATATGATTGAATGCGGAGAATCTTCGCATGACCATGAAGATGCCGATGAAGGTCCCCAAATACCCGTGGCCAACCTCGTCGAGGATCCCGAATTCGGATTCCCCTCGCCCTTGAGGATATTGAACGAATCAACCCATCTTGGTCTCATGTCAGAGACTCCTTGCAAGAATACGAGGCCCGCTATTTTTCGGGTGAAGGGAAGGCTGATACCGAAGAACTGGGGCTGTTCCGCTCAGAATATGAGAGGACCATTTACACAAGATGGTTAGAACAATCGAGAAGAATCGAACAAGAAAGCTTCGGCGGGCGCTCGTACTGGGCTTATCAAAGCAAAGAGGCCGAAGAGCGTCCGGAGCTAGTACACTTCGCAAATTGGCTTTGGGAGAGCCCGAATATGATCCCGAGAACAGTGAAGAATCGGAAGAGGAGGATTCCTTCTATATCCTACTCCGGTGTCAAATACGTGCCACCCCCTCTCACTCTTCCCCCGCAATTTCGGGAGGAGAAGCCGAGTCACAATTACCACTTCCGGAATGGGAACATATGACAATTTTGCGGCCGCACGCACCCATATTCCCCAACGGGTTTGACCGGCGTTCCTCTCCGCCGAAATCCCGGTAGTATGGGAAGAAGATTCCGATGACAGCGATGATGATGATGATGACGAGAGTGAAGAGTCAACCGAGGCCCCGATCCGGAAACAACTGGAACAATCATGCCGTAAATGAGCCCACGGGAGCTGTGCACAATGGTTGGTTGTCGCTAGTGACGACGAAGGACCGCCAGAAATGCGGATCGATACCAATGGAGACAGACTCCCTACGAGGTGTCACTTGTAAGATGCATTTGTGGCCAATGCCCTGATACTCCAGAGGATGAGGGACAAGAAAGCCCGCGCCTGCATCCGTACATATCCGAAATCCTAGAACACAACGTTCCTTATAAGAACTCGATCGGTGAATGGAAAGGGTTTATTGAAGCACCGGTCGAGAATGGAGGGTTTCACCACCTAAGATGAAGAATTGTGAACGTTATCGGATCTTTTCTTCTTTCCCAAGAACGGATGGCATAACAACCGTAAGGGCCGCGCCCGGCCGCCGAGCGCAGCCGAATGCCCGCAATCACCGAAAAGGGTTATCGATCTCGAACGTTCCCAAAGGGCCTTCATACCTAGCGAATCCACATGACGCCTTTCTAATTGCTCCAAAGGTTCCGACAATGGACCCCGGTGCTCCTTATTTGGACACGTATCTATAGAGCCGCTACCTCAAACTCCGAAGGGGAACGTTGCCTATCCTTCACTTGTGGCTGCCCTACTTGCAAGATTGAAAGAAAAAGGATATACGATGAGATGGAGGCCGATAGCCACAACTCAGGCCATCCAAGGGATGAAATCGAAAAGCCGCCGAGTCCCGACAATAGCGACTCTTGTTGCATGATAACTATGAGCAAGGCCGGCCACGAGAGTGAATCTGAGGACGCCCTAGCTCGCGGGCCATCCAAGGGGCAACAACACAACCCCAAACCCAAAAGCCTCGTGACTGGGAAGCGCTTATAAGGGCCGCCCAGAAGGAGCCAAGACAGCCACCTCATCGTCACTAGACTCCGTCGTAACCAATGGCCAATAGCCAAAAGGGCTCCCCATCGACCCTAGCAAGATTGAAGAAATCCAGCCAAGAGACGACCGATGAGGAAGTTAACTGTTGACCCGATCCGGCAGATCTTCCAAGGAAATCCCAAGGCGTATAAGAAGGCCACGTATCAAGCACCGAAAGAAGATCGCCGCCCTATGCTAAGACAACCGAAATCCTGCATCCCGAAAAGAGGATCCCGTGCTCACCCGCTTGAAGCAAACACAGCCAACATTTCCCTCGGTCTCTACTCACCTCGTCCTATCCCCATAAGCCGAAGCCGGAAGAAAGCCCGGCTCGCACTCTCGTGCCTATTGATGCTACTCCCGATGATGTGGTACATCGATTGGAAACATCCACTACGGGAACATAATCACTTTCGCATCTCGACCTCCCTCAATTTGGGGCCGATCATAATGAGCCTCTCTTCATCACACCCACTGGATGAACGACGCTCCTCGGGTCCCGGTTGATAATGGGTCCGAATGAACATTCTTCCCAAGAAAGATCATGAGCTTGCTTGATATCAAGACTACGTACTTGAAGCCTTCTTCTCTCACGCCAAAGCTTACGACTCAACATCCCGAGCCCCTGAGTTGCTACTTTAGACCTCTCGGTTTGGACAGTAAATTGATACCTGTGGAATTCCGTGTTATCGACATCCCGATTACTTTCAATGCCCCGTCTGGGAAGACCTTGGCTGCACCAAGTCAAAGGGGTCGCCTCAAGCCTCCACCACAGGTGTGAAATTGCCTCGAATGGGGATCTCGACGACCATTTACGGAGATTTAGTCACTTTAGAAGGCACAGATACGGGCGGAATACCTATTCTCGAAATCAAACATGACGAGGAAGGTCACATGCTAACGGGCTTCACTGGCCGAGCCTCCCAAGGCCCAAGTGTGCAACATAGATCCGACGGTCACTGGGATAAAATCCCACCGGTCTTGAAAATGATGAGAAAAATGAGCTATCTACCCGGCCTCTGGCCCTGGGAAGCACCAACAAGGAACTCACAAACTCATCGAAGTGAAAGGACGTAATACTCGCCACGGCCCGGGATATGAGGCCTCCCCAATGACACCGCAAAGGGAAAAAGATTTGAAGCCGCCACAGAAAGGTCCCTGGCCGACAACCCTAAATCTCTCCCCTTCACCCTAATTTGGCCGACTACTTTGTAAAGGGTCCCACACAACCAGAAACATCACAGAGCCCACTCCTACGGAAGGATGGCTAAAGCTACAAGATAACCTCAACAAGTTCGTAGGAACCAAGGCTAACCCGGTCCGTAGAATGTTCCCGGACCTACCCAAGATACCCGGGGCTACCACCGCCATGAAGAGCGAGTATACCTTCAGAGGCGTGCTCGACTTGGTGGAACAAGCCGAGAAGCTCACAACCACTATTCCTACCGCCCAGAAGATCCGAAACCCGAATTCGAACCGACAAAGGCCAAAAGCTAAGGCCACGGAATTTCCCTCGATGATTGGGATGGTCTCGGTTATGCAAACAATTGTTCGAAGAAGAAGTCCAAAGCGACTCCGATTGATCTCGGCTCGGTCCAAAAGATGATAGCGGCAATTGAGAAAGGAAAACAAAACAAAGACAGCTTCCCGAGTCATGAGGCCACCAACAAGATGCCGCTAAAGAATTGGGAAACCTCTCAGGCCCGTCCGCGACCAAGGAGGAAATGATCACCAAGCTTGGATTGGTCCCCCGTCCCTTTGTGTCAATCTAGGACAAGTCCTCCGAGTCTCTCATTGTTGAGTTCGAGTCTCTCGAGTCGTCCGATGGCCTTACGCCTGAAGACTACGAATCTGTAGCGAACGCTGTATTCCCTTTCGTTTTCAATGAAATGACGAACCTTTCTGAGTATCCCTTGATTGCCACTTTAACTAATGATGAATTAACTAATAATCTAAAAACAGCTTAATAACGATTCACCGGATGAAAGAGGCGTACACATTAAATGAACAATATCAAACAACAAAAAAAATCTTTAAGGTGTTGTCCGGAAAGAGGAAAATCGAGCCCAAGCCGCCGAAGAGATTTTGACGAGTGTGAATTTGGGAACCGCGGAAGAGCCTAAAGAGACGCAGATTGGTGATTTCTTCGAAGGAATCGGAAAGGATGCTCGCAAAGTCCTACAAAATCCTCAACTCAAAGAAAGTTGCCCTCTTCATCAAAGAAAACATCATGTGCAGATACGGGTTGCCACCGAAATCATCTCGTATAATGGATCCCACTTCAAGGGGAATGTGAAAAACCGCCGGCGGAATTCGAATAACCCGTCACAAGTCATCTCCCTACAGTGCCCCAAACCAACGGAGCTGCCGAGGCAAAGCAAACAAGACTCGAAAATATCATCCGGAAAATGGCCGTCCAAGGCGTAGATTGGCCCGAGAAGTTACACTCGGCACTCGGGGCTACGTAACATCGGGCCGAACGGCAATCGGGGAAACACCGTTTGCCCTCACATACGGAATGGAAGCCGTACTCCCAATCGAGCCGGAAATACCCTCGCTCCGTATACCGCCGGAAAGCGATCAACGAGGTCGAATGGCTCCGCAGTCGCCATGACGAATTGGCCCTACTAGATGAACGCCGACCGAAGGCCATGGAACACATCCGAGCCTACCAAGGAAGAATGGCTAGAGCCTTCGACAAGAAAGTAAAGCATCGGGAGATCCGAGAAGGTGATCTCGTTCTAAAAGAAAAGCCCCCAGTCCCGTATCAACCCCTCGGCAAATGGGAGCCCGTATGGGTCGGGCCATATGTCGTCCGTAAGATCTTCTCCTGAGGAGCCATGCAACTTGCGTGCACTCGACGGAATCCCTTCTCAGTACACCCAAAGGAATGGTGACAAGCCGCGCGTATACTACGCGTAAAAAAAGAAAAAAGGAAAAGTGCTAAAAGAGTAATACCCAACTAGGTTGAAAACCCGAGAAGGGCGGCCTAGGTAAAAACATGTGGTTGCACCAAAAAAAAACAAAAAAAAAAAAAACAAAAAAAACAAAAAAAACAAACAAAAAAACAACAAAAACAAAAAAAAAACAAAAAAAAAAAAAAAAAAAAAAAAAAACAAAAAAAAAAAAAGAGTTCACCAGTTGAACTACGAAGACCCGAGCTCCTCAAAATGAGGGGAACGTAGGCAAATGAAACGGTTCGGTCTAAAGCACAAATAAAAGCCATACTTTGGCATCAATACAATTGATCGACCATGAAAGCGTCTCCAAAAACTCTAAAGCAATTCAAATATTCATTACAAATTAAAAAGCTCTTTGATGAGTCTAAGCCCGATTCATTCCTACAACTCGGTAACCCGCTAAAAGAAAACTAAGATACATAATCAAACTAATGTGTCCGCCATGACAAGAAAGGGATACTCGGAAACCTCGAGTCACTCCAAGCCACTGCATCGGCCTCTCCCCTCTTCTTCCCCTCCGAGTCTTTCTCTTTCGAACCGGAAAGATGTCGGATCCTCCTACCAAGCTCGGTATAGGGACAGTGGTCTATCAAACCAGCCTCCGTCGTGGCCTTAGTAGCCCTAGCGTCATCCCTCATCTCCCGTAGCCTAGCCGGTAGCATAGGAGCCCTCCTCTCCCGTCTCTTGACGTAAGCCTCATAGTCGGTCGCGCGTCTCCGCTCCCCGTCATGAGGGTTGGCCCTCGCCTCGCCCTCCTCCTCTCGTAAACAGCCTGTCCTCCGCACCCACAATGGCCTCACGCCGTCTCAAAATAGCCACCTCGAGTCTCTCCTGCATGCCTCTCATACCAATCCAGTACCAAGTGGTCAGAACACCGGTCTCTGACGCTCGAGAATGACCCGAGGAGGAAAGGCATCATACCTCCATGCTCGGGAAAGAAATGGAAACACCGAGGGATCATCCATAGAAACAGAGCCACCACCCCGGTGGCTATATCATCAAAGCCCTCCAAAGGAACTCCGCTCCAGCCAAACTGTCTCGTAACTAAAGCCGGAATATAGAAGCCGGACCGAGAAAGCCCCGGAAGCATGACCACGGGAGACCCATCTCAAGCACTCGCGAGTCTCCACCCGCCAATGAGGCACCGACCATCTCGATATCTTCAGCCCGGCGACCCGCCATCCAACGCTCCCACGAGCCCCGATCATCAAAATCTACATCAACACCTCTCCCGGCAAAAGTCCAAGGCTCGATCATATCGAGGTTTCCCGAAGAACCCCCAAACGCTCCATCGCCCACAAGGTCAAGAGGAACGGGCCGCCCCCGTGCATATACCGCCGTCCGGTAGCTAATCTGCCGAGAGCATGAAAAGTCTCCCCAAGAATCAAAGGAACGACATCTCGCCTGGCGACAGTGAACGACAACATCCAAAGAGAGATCGATGGCAAATCCCAAAGGAATAGACCATGAACAGTGGTGCCAAACATACAAAGTGCAAAGGCATCCCAATAGGCATCATCCACCAAGCCTAGGCCCCTAAACCTATCAGGGAAGGCCGGAAATATCAAATGATCGGGACCAAGGATCATACCTTGCGCTTCCTCCGGGAAAGATGAAGGAGGACGCACAATCCGTCAACAAAAGAAGCTCCCTCCGGGCAAAGGAACCGCTATCTCTTCCACCTCCGGACCTCCAAGCAAGGCCCGAAATTCTTCGACACCGGAACAATCTCGTTGAAGGAAAGGCAAAAGACATGCCTTCTAGTGTCCCAAAATGAGGAAGAAGCCCTCAAAAGCTCATAATCCGGAACCAATTCCTTGAGAGACCATAAGCACTTCACCTTGTACCTTTCTTCAAATAAGGACCTCCTCTCATGCATGATCTCCCGGACCAATCCTTGAACTTGTTGAAGAATGACATTTGGGATTCTTGGGACAATTTTGATGGAGCTTTTCTAAAGTTTTCCATGGTTTTTCTCTCTTTCTCCCGAAAATGGCTGTTTGACTCGGAGGTTGAAGAGGAAATTTGAATTTGAAATAAAGCAAGACCAGGTTCGAACCAAAATTAAAGGACAATGTCGAAGCCGCCCTATCCGCGCGGACATGATTGTCACGAAAAAATTCCTGCAATCCCAAGCCGCTACATCAAAAGAGGAATATTCCGTCCCGCTGCTCGAAACCCGTGCAAAACCCTCCCCAAACCACCCATATACCAAACACCCTTGCAAAAAAAAATCAAGGCTCGTGTAACACTGCATTCATACTGCATTGCATTCATAAAATAAAATCCTAAATTATTACATTCCAAAAAAAAAGAGTGTGCATAAAAAAAACAAACAAACATAGATAAAATCCTAAATTATTACATCCAAAAAAAAAAAAAAATGTGCATAAGCCGTACAAATCTAAATCTCGATCTCAAATCTCAAAAAAATCAATCGGAGTCTCCGGCGCCCGATGTCTCCCCGCCCTCTTGCGACTCGGGCCCGCTCCTCAGGAGCCCCGAAAATCTCGGGCTCGTAATCGTCCTCGTCTCCGTAAAAGAGGCTCATCAGACCAACCGGCACGCTCCGATAGGGCAAGCCGAGATCTCGCGAAAAATCGTATCCGAAGGTGAAGGCGTCGGACTCCCGGACGTACGAAGACGACCCGCCATGCCGCCATACGTGTCCCCGCCCGTGTGGATCCCCGAGAATAACGTGATCCGAAGGCGCACCGCGCTGGGATCAAGGAGAGGAGACAAAGGAGTCTCGAGGAAGTCTCCGAGCGAATAGGGGAAGCCTCCCGTCCGATGTGCGCCGGCCATGGTCGCTCGCTCTAGCTCGAGGAGCCCCGCAAGCGACCATCCTCCCGATGAATCTCTTGCCCCGATCACTTGCTTCGTCGCCTTCTCGACGACCACCTTCGAAAACCGCACAAAAGCAAAAGCGTCAAAAAAGAAGTGATGCTAAAGATGATGAAACAAAAGAAAGAAAGGAAGAGGGAAGCGTAAAAAGCCATACTCTTCATACCCTGACGAGGCCGGAAAGCTCGTGGAAGTCGCCGGCCGAGGGATCCGCACCCTCAATCGGACTCCCATCCCGATATAGGAAAAATCCGTCCGAGGGTACCGCGGGATCCCAAGCCCCTCCCTATCCGTAACCCGAGGCATCCTCGCCTCCTCAAGACGAATGTCGCATATGGCTCAATCGCCACAAAATCCGAGAAGTGCCGCCGCTCGGTAATCATCCCAGTCACGGACCGATCGCCGGGTGCATCATATCGACGGGAGGCTCCACCGGTGTCCTCAAAGGCGAATTCACGCCATGCCGGCGCGTCACCCTCTCTCCTGCATAATATGCATCGCAGTCGACCCTCAAAATCCTCCGCCGCACAAACCCGTATCTCGCGCCCTTCACCGCGCCACCTCAAAGCGATCCTGTGGGAAAATATCATCCCTCATCCGTCTCGGCCTCCGTCAAAGGAAGGCAATCCGCGCACCCGAGGGTCGTACGCCCGGAGCTTATCTTCTCCCGGCATGCTTGGACCAAGACCGCATGGCCGGATACGCCCGACGTACTCCGCCGCCGCCGCCACACCGTGACGTGAAAAAAACTCCAACGCCCATACCGCGAAAGGTAAAAATCAAATCAATCCAAAGGCAAAAGAAAATGCGTGCTCAAAAAAAAGGAGGGAAAGCAAAAAGAGAGCTTATACCTCCAGTGGCAAACTCAAAGCAAGATAAGGAGCTCACAGCTCTTCCGGCCGTACCTATCGAGAGCAAAGTAAAGCTCGCCACTCGGCCTCTCCCCACGAGACATCTCCGGCCGTCTCCATGTCCTCCAAGGACCTCAACAAGGCAAAGATCAGCCGTCCCTCAAAGATGCCCAAAGAGCGTGCTCGAAAAAGCAAACCACAAGAAGGCCCCGGCAATCCGATCGGCGCCTATCCTCTCCTCCCCACCTCGTAACTCGCTATGGTCTCCACAATCTTGCCGTAGACCACGGCATACTCCATCCCCATCCCCTTTTGGGAATAGGGGAAAATCCTTAAGAGCTCGCAGACGCATCGCCGTAGCCATCCCGCCACTCAATGCCGCGTCCCATTAAAGGACAGCCCGTAATCGCGGCATAGTCGGAGGGCGTAACCGTAGCCTCGCCCCGTAAGAAGTGGAAGGTGTGGGTCGCGTCCCCACCAATGCCGCGCCGCAGCAAACATCAAGCTCCTTGCTCTTAGGGAACTTGACCAGCCCCCTCAAGCACTCGACGAACTCCCGTGAGCCCCGTCTCAACAACAATCTGTCTCGGACTCGGCAAAGCTCCTCGGCCCGCATCCGGAAGCCGATCCCACAAGTCAATCACGGACTCCACCGATCCTCGAGTCTTCATTTTGTTCAGCTGCTCCGTCACAAAACGGTTTCCGCCCTGTAAAAGAAAAAAGGAGAGAGAAAATGTCAAAAAAAAAAAATTGCATTTGCATTTACACAAAAAAAAAGAAAAAGCATACACATGCATTAAAAAAAAAAAAAATTCGACAGCATAACAGCATACAATGAGCATAGCCCCATTTTTCTCACAGAAAAGACAGTTTTCAGCAAATCCCAATGCATTCATCAAAAAAAAAGAAGATGCATTCCTACGAAAGTAAAAACTCCGTCCCATTTTTATAAAATAACATGCATACCATCCATCATCTCAAAAAAAATTGCATATCATCCATCTTACATGCAACGGGAGGAAAAATCCGTCCCACTTTTCAAAAAAAAATATATCCTAAACAAACATACATCTCATATTGGCAAAATGCCCATTCTTTCCAAACAAAATGCATGCATCATTCATCAATATCAATATTCAATTTCAAAAAAAAAAATCATCATCATCATCAACATGCAATATTCAATTTCAAAAAAAAAAAATCACAATTTTCGAATTTTCACATGCAATTTTCGAATTAAAAAAAAAAAATGGCGAAAATGCCAATTCTTTTTCCCAAGCAAAAATGCACATTTTGGGTTACTCACATAATCATCAAGATTCAAAGACAATGAACATCAATATTCAATTTCAAAAAAAAAAAATTCAAAAATCACCCAAAATTCAAATTTCAAACAAGAAATCAACAAAGGGATCAAAGGGTTTCAAAGTATACCGTTCGGAGATTCGAATCCGAAGCCCAATGTTGCCAAGCATCGGGGTAATGCTCCTCCGCAACCGATTGCGAAAGATTGTAATGCCTCCTCATCCGGACGAGCTCCAATCGCCTCTCCGCTACCGGGCCACGTCCTTGACCTTGAAAAGCGCCTTCCCCGTGTTCCATTGCTCAAAAAATCGAAGAAATCGGAGGAATTCTCAAGCTTTTTGAGCAACAATGGCTTCCTTCTCTCGGTTTCTCTCTCTCTGCTCTCGTTTTCAAAACCGAATGGGAAGAAGAAAAGGGCGTTGGCCCTAATTAATACCCCTGGTTTTCAAACCCTATCCGCGCGGATAGGATTGCAAGGGTCAAAATGACCCTTTTGCCCCTTAAAATTCCGTGACTCGCAATTCGCCTCCCCTAACTTGACAGAGTTAACCAAAGTTAACCAAAGCCGCCCCTTGTCAAGAAAATCTTCCTAGTTAGCCAAACGTAAGACCGAGTGCCCCGAGAAAGATAACGAGATCCCGTATCTTTCATCAAAATCAATCTCCTAGCCAAACGTAAGATCGAGTGCCCTGAGAAAGATAACGGATCCCGTATCTTTCATCAAAATCTTCCCCGGCCGTCAAACGTAAGACCGAGTGCCCTGAGAAAGATAACGGATCCCGTATCTTTCATCAAAATCTTCTCCGGCAGTCAAACGTAAGACCGAGTGCCCTGAGAAAGATAACGAGATCCCGTATCTTTCATCAAAATCTTCCCGCTAGCCAAACGTAAGACCGAGTGCCCCGAGAAAGATAACGAGATCCCGTATCTTTCATCAAAATCATTCCCCTAGCCAAACGTAAGACCGAGTGCCCCGAGAAAGATAACGAGATCCCGTATCTTTCATCAAAATTACCCCTAGCTAAACGTAAGACCGAGTGCCCCGAGAAAGATAACGAATCTCGTATCTTTCATCAAAATCTTCCCCGGCAGTCAAACGTAAGACCGAGTGCCCCGAGAAAGATAACGAGATCCCGTATCTTTCATCAAAATCAATCTCCGGCAGTCAAACGTAAGACCGAGTGCCCCGAGAAAGATAACGGATCCCGTATCTTTCATCAAAATCTTCCCCAGCAGTCAAACGTAAGACCGAGTGCCCTGAGAAAGATAACGAGATCCCGTATCTTTCATCAAAATCCTCCGGCAGTAAAACGTAAGACCGAGAGCCCCGAGAAAGATAACAGATCCCGTATCTTTCATCAAAATCTTCTCCGGCAGTCAAACGTAAGACCGATCTCCCTGAGAAAGATAACGAGATCCCGTATCTTTCATCAAAATCTTCCTCGGCAGTCAAACGTAAGACCGATTTCCCAGACGAATATGTCTGATTTTCCCCAGCAAAGGCTAACGAAATCCCCAGCAAAGTTAACGGAATCCCAAAAGCCAACGGAATCTCGAGTAGTACTCGAACTACGAAAGGGCTTGATTCCCACTAGGGATACGTAGGTAGCCTATCATTAGGTCCAGCCCCTCGACCAAAACGGTCACCCTTTCCTTCGGCAGCAGACAAAGTCCACCGAAAGGCCATTTTAAATTAAGGTCCGAGGCGCCTAAAAATCCATCATCATCAAGGTTCGAGGCACCTAAAACGCCATCATCAAGGTTCGAGGCACCTAAAACGCCATCATCAAGGTCCGAGGCACCTAAAAACGCCATCTCCAAGGTTTGAGGCACCTAAGACGCTATCACTAGGAAAGATATAAATCGCAGTCATCCCCAGCAGAGACCGAAAATGGTCATTCCTATCCCCAGCAGAGCGGATAGCCATCAGACCGAAAATGGTCATCTCTTATCCCCAGCAGAGTTTCTTTCCAGCAAACGACTGTAGAACTCGCTCATCAGGTTCGAGGCACCTAAAACGCCATCATCTCCAGGTTCAAAGACCCGAACTACGACTGGCTTGATTCCCACCCGGGATACGTAGGTAGCCTATCGCTAGGTTCAGCCACCCGATCACTCGATCATCCCGCCAAATATGGAGCCTTACTCTTATCGACGACCCCGCTTCCTTCGAAATTAGCGCCGTCGCCGAGGGGCTACTGTAAGTGCTCCAATTTGAGCTTGTTAGAATTTTCGTTAGAAAATTAACGAAAGTTATAACATTTCTAACAATTCCTAACAATCCTAACATTTCTAACAAAGTGAGGGTAAAATGGGCATTGTTATTTAAGGTTAAACCTCAAAAAGAATCTTAAAAAGCAAAACAAAAGAAGAAAACCAAAAATAGCAATGGCTGGAAACAAAAAACTGGCTGTTAATTTGAATTTTGAAAAGAAATATTCTTCTTGTCCAAAGCTGGAGCTGCATTTAATGAACAAAGGCACGCCAAGCGTCCCATCCGCGCGGACATCTTTGCAATTTCCAGAGGGCTATAAATTGAGCCCTCCAAATACAAAAATAAAGAGGAACAACACATTTTGAACCGAACCTCGGCGAAATATAGAGAGAAAACAAGGAGAATTCACTTGAATTGTCACCATTTTCTCTCCAATCTTTCCCAACTCATACTCATCCACTCACTCTCATATTAAAGCCCTAAACACTCATACACTCAAGCCAAACACTCAAGAACACAAGGAAGATTGGTAAACCCTCCTCTTCCTAACCCTAAATCTCATCCATGCATGCATCTTCAAACTACAAAATGTAGTTCTTTCATCTTCTTGCTCTAGATCTAAGAAGATCACCATGGAAGACCATCTCCATGGATGATCTTCTACAAAGATCAAAATTATTTCCAAGTCTTCTTACTTTCTTACCAAGAAAACTCATTTTCAAAACCCTAAAAACCATTTTCAAGCATAAAATCTCATTTTCAAAGGATAAAAATCCCCTTCCCAAGCAAATGAAATGCTTAGTCCTAATGTACCCCAAGGATGGTTTGGTATAGTTGATTCACCACTAAAATTTCAAGTGATCACTAACCAAAACCTAGGGAAATGGGGACAAGCATGGATGCAAAACCCCCCTTAAAATCATATTTTCTTTCTTGAGAAGTTGCTGTCCAGTAGCAATTTTCTCAGACCTCAGTCCATGGTCTTAATTTTTGGACACAGATGAACTTGGAATTTGGTGTTGACTACAAAACACTTTTTGTAGCCAACACCCAGAGCTTTCCAGACATATTTTTACTTTATTTTTTGGGTGAGTAAAACTCCTCTTTTCAAATTTTCTTTCATAGGCTAGTTCATCAGCTTCTGGGAATCCAGATCTCATATCTGAGGTTTCCAGAAGGTTTTGACCCCTCAAATCTTCTCCAAAATGGAAAATTCCTTCTCACAAACTTTATTTAAGGTGTCTAGAACAACTTTTATTCTCTGAGTTTATCCAGATTATGAAGTTTTAAGACCCTTGAATCCATTTCAAAATCAAAGGTCCACTGCCTTTTTCATTCTGGCAGAAATGGCTCTCAACTTCAAAAGGTCTTTTGAGTACCAAATCTCAATCCAAAAATCTTCCAAAAATTCATGGGATCAGTTTAAGGTCCTAAAAAGATATCCCAATTTTTACTTTTCTGAGTTTCAACTTATTTTGGCCAAAACACACACACACACACACACACAAATGATTTCCAGCTTGGAAGACTCGTTTTACGAGGCGCGTCGGGTGCACACTAACGTCCTTCCCGACGCGTAACATGACCTCCGAACCTAAATCTCTGATCTCGGGCTTTTTTCAAAGTTTTGGCCCTCAAAATTAAAATGGCGTGGCGACTCCGTTTTCGTTGATTTTTTTCAAACAAAAAATGGGAAAATTTTCGGATACACATCATCACACCACGCCATTTTAATTTTGAGGGCCAAAACTTTGAAAAAAGCCCGAGATCAGAGATTTAGGTTCGGAGTTCATGTTACGCGTCGGGAAGGACGTTAGTGTGCACCCGACGCGCCTCGTGAAACGAGTCTTCCAAGTTGAAAATCATTTGTGTGTGTGTGTGTGTATGCGTGTGTGTGTTTTGGCCAAAATAAGTTGAAACTCAGAAAAGTAAAAATTGGGATATCTTTTTAGGACCTTAAACTGATCCCATGAATTTTTGGAAGATTTTTGGATTGAGATTTGGTACTCAAAAGACCTTTTGAAGTTGAGAGCCATTTCTGCCAGAATGAAAAAGGCAGTGGACCTTTGATTTTGAAATGGATTCAAGGGTCTTAAAAATTCATAATCTGGATAAACTCAGAGAATTAAAGTTGTTCTAGACACCTTAAATAAGATTTGTGCGAAGGAATCTTACATTTTGGAGAAGATTTGAGGGGTCAAAACCTTCTGGAAACCTCAGATATGAGATCTGGATTCCCAGAAGCTGATGAACTAGCCTCTGAAAGAAAATTTGAAAAGAGGAGTTTTACTCACCCAAAAAATAAAGTAAAAATATGTCTGGAAATCTCTGGATGTTGGCTACAAAAAGTGTTTTGTAGTCAACACCAAATTCCAAGTTCATCTGTGTCCAAAAATTAAGACCATGGACTGAGGTCTGAGAAAATTGCTACTGGACAGCAACTTCTCAAGAAAGAAAATATGATTTTAAGGGGGGTTTTGCATCCATGCTTGTCCCCATTTCCCTAGGTTTTGGTTAGTGATCACTTGACATTTTAGTGGTGAATCAACTATACCAAACCATCCTTGGGGTACATTAGGACTAAGCATTTCATTTGCTTGGGAAGGGGATTTTTATCCTTTGAAAATGAGATTTGATGCTTGAAAATGGTTTTTAGGGTTTTGAAAATGAGTTTTCTTTGCAAGAAAGTAAGAGAACTTGAAAATAATTTTGATCTTTGTAGAAGATCATCCATGGAGATGGTCTTTCATGGTGATCTTCTTAGATCTAGAGCAAGAAGATGAAAGAACTACATTTTGTAGTTTGAAGATGCATGCATGGATGAGATTTAGGGTTAGGAAGAGGAGGGTTTACCAATATTCCTTGTGTTATTGAGTGTTTGGCTTGAGTGTATGAGTGTTTAGGGCTTTAATATGAGAGTGAGTGGATGAGTATGAGTTGGGAAAGATTGGAGAGAAAATGGTGACAATTCAAGTGAATTCTCACTGTTTTCTCTCTATATTTCGCCAGAGGTTCGGTGCAAAATGTGTTCTTCCTTCTTATTTTTGTGACTGGAGGGCTCAATTTATAGCCCTCAGAAAATTGCAAAGATGTCCGCGCGGATGGGATTCGTGGCGTGCACTGTTCATTAAATGCAGCTCCAGGCTTTGGACAAGAGGAATATTTCTTTTGAAAATTCAAATTAATGACGCTTTTTGTTTCCAGCCATTGCTATTTTTGGTTTTCTTCTTTTGTTTTGCTTTTTAAGATTCTTTTTGAGGTTTAACCTTAAATAACAATGCCCATTTTACCCTCACTTTGTTAGAAATGTTAGGATTGTTAGGAATTGTTAGAAATGTTATAACTTTCGTTAATTTTCTAACGAAAATTCTAACAAGCTCAAATTGGAGCACTTACAGATAGGAATGACCATTTTTGGTCTGACGGCTATCCGCTCTGCTGGGGATGATTGCAATTTATCGTTTTCCTAGTGATAGCGTCTTAGGTGCCTCGAACCTTGATGATGGCGTTTTAGGTGCCTCGAACCTTGGAGATGGCGTTTTAGGTGCCTCGAACCTTGATGATGGCGTTTTAGGTGCCTCGGACCTTGATGATGGCGTTTTAGGTGCCTCAAAGCTGGATGATGATGGCTTTTTAGGTGCCTCGAACCTTGATGATGGCGTTTTAGGTGCCTCGAACCTTGATGATGGCGTTTTAGGTGCCTCGAACCTTGATGTGAAATGCCATTTCGGTGGACTTTGTCTGCTGCCGAAGGAGAGGGTGACCGTTTTAGTCGAGGGGCTGGACCTAATGACAGGCTACCTACGTATCCTTAGTGGGAATCAAGCCCTTTCGTAGTTCGAGATCTTCTCGAGATGCTGTTGGCTTTTGGGATTCCGTTAACTTTGCTGGGGATTTTGTTAGCCTTTCAGTGAAAATCGAGACATTTACGTTCGGTCTTACGTTTGGGTAATTTTGATGATAGATACGGGATTCCGTTATCTTTCTCGGGGAGATCGGTCTTACGTTTGATGCCGGGGGTAATTTTGATGAAAGATATGGGATTCCGTTATCTTTCTCGGGGAGATCGGTCTTACGTTTGACTGCCGGGGGTAATTTTGATGAAAGATATGGGATTCCGTTATCTTTCTCGGGAAGATCGGTCTTACGTTTGACTGACGGGGGTAATTTTAATGAAAGATACGGGATTCCGTTATCTTTCTCGGGAGATCGGTCTTACGTTTGACTCTTAGGGGTAATTTTGATGAAAGATACGGGATTCCGTTATCTTTATCGGGGAGATCGGTCTTACGTTTGACTGCTGGGGGTAATTTTGATGAAAGATACGGGATTCCGTTATCTTTCTCGGGGAGATCGGTCTTACGTTTGACTCGCTTAGGAATAATTTTGATGAAAGATACGGATTCCGTTATCTTTCTCGGGGAAATCGGTCTTACGTTTGACTGCCGGGGGTAATTTTGATGAAAGACACGGGATTTCGTTATCTTTCTCGGGGAAATCGGTCTTACGTTTGACTTCCGGGGGTAATTTTCTTGTCAAGGGGCTGACTTTGGTTAACTTTGGTTAACTCTGTCAAGTTAGGGGACTAAACTGCAGAGTCCTGGATTTTTAAAGGGCAAAAGGGTCATTTTGACCCTAACAATCCTATTCGCGCGGATAGGAGCGTGTTCGTAGGGTTTTAAATGAGGGCCGCCCCTTTCTTCTTCCCGATCTGTTTTACGAAATTACGAGAGAGGAAGAGAGAAAACGCAAAAAACCGCCATTGTTGGGCAAAAAAGCTTCGAAATCTTCCGATTTTCTTCGATTTTCGAGCAATGGAACACGGAGAAGGTGCTTTTCAAGGCCAAGGACGTGGCCCGGTGGCGGAGAGACGATTGGAGCTCGTCCGGATGAGGAGGCACTATACTCTTTCGCAATCGATTGCGGAGGAGCCCTACCCCGATGCTTGGCAACATTGGGCTTCTGATCCGAGTCTCCGAACGGTATACTTCGAATCTTTTCATTCCCTTTGTTGATTTCTTGCTTGAAATTGAATTTTGGGTGATTTTTGAAATTTTTTTTTTTGAAAATTCGAATGATTGATGTTCTTGGCTTTGAATTTTGATTTTGATGCTTTGCATGTTGTAATGAGTATATGGGTATCCCAAAATGTGCATTTTGCTTGGAAAAAGAATTGGCATTTTCGCCATTTTTTTTTTTTGAAATATCCAAAAATTATGGATGAAAATTGTGATGATTTTTTTTTTTGAAATTTGAATATTGATCTTGATGATATGCATGTTGCAATGAATTTGTTGGTGTTCCAAAATGTGCATTTTGCTTGAGAAAAGAATTGGCATTTTGCCAACATGGGATGATGATATGAATGTATGATTTTTGATTTTTTTTTTTTTGAAATTTGAAAAGTGTGACGGATTTTTCCTCCCATTGATTGAATGCATGTTATTTTATGAAAATGGGACGGAGTTTTTACTTCCGTTGACTCTTTGTATGAAAGATTTTTTTTTTTTGAATGTTGATTGGGATTTGTTGAAAACTGTCTCTTTTTTTTTTTTGTGCGAAAAAAATGGGGCTATGCTCATTGTATGCTGTTATGCTGTCGACTTTTCTTTGAAATTTCATGATGCATATGTATGCTCTTTTTTTTCTTTTCGTGCAAATGCAAATGCAATTTTTTTTTTTTGACATTTTCTTCTTTTTTTTTTATTGCAGGGTGGAAACAACTACGTTACGGAGCAGCTGAACAAGATGAAGACTCGAGGATCGGTGGAGTCCGTAGTTGACTTGTGGGACCGGCTTCCGAATGCGGGCCGAGGAGCTTTGCCGAGTCCGAGACAGATTGTTGTTGAGACCGAGCTTTGGGAGTTTGTTGAGTGCTTGAGGGGACTGGTCAAGTTCCCTAAGAGCAAGGGCTTGATGTTTGCTTTGGCGCAGCATTGGTGGGATGCGACCCACACGTTTCACTTCTTTTGGGGCGAGGCTACGGTTATGCCTTCTGACTATGCTGCGATCACGGGTTTGTCCTTCAATGGACGTAGCATTGAGTGGCGGGATGGCTACAGCGATGCGGATCTACAGGCTCTTCTGGGATTTTCCCCTATTCCCAAAAAGGGGATGGGGATGGAGTATGCGGTGGTCTACGGGAAGATTGTGGAGACCATTGTGAGCTATGAGGCTGGGGAGGAGAGGATAGGCGCCGATCAGATTGCCAGGGCCTTCTTATGGTTTGCTTTTTCGAGCACCCTTTTTGGACATGCTTGAGGGACGGCGGTCTTTGCCTTCTTGAGGTCCTTGGAGGACATGGAGATGGCCGGAGACGTCTCTGGGGAGAAGCCGGGTGGCGAGCTTTACTTTGCTCTCGATAGGTACGGCGGAAGGGCTGTGAGCTCCTTGTCTTGCTTTGAGTTTGCCCTGGAGGTATAAGCTTTCTCTTTGCTTTCCCTTTCTTCTTGAGCACACACTTTTCTTTTGCACTGGATTGATTTGATTTTTACCTTTCGCAGGTATGGGCGTTGGAGTTTTTTCATGTCACGATGTGGCGGCAGCCGGCGGAGTACGTCGGGCGTATCCGGCCATGCATTCTTGGTCCAAGCATGCCCGGAGAAGATAAGCTCTGGGGCGTACGAATCTCGTGTACGCGGATTGCCTTCCTTTGACGGAGGCCGAGACGGATGAGAGGATGATATTCTATCCACAGGATCGCTTCGAGGTGGCGCGGTGAAGGGCGAGATTTGGGTGTGCGGCGGAGGATTACGAGAGGTCCGACTGCGATGCCTATTATCTCGGGAGAGAGGGTGACACGCCGGCATGGCGTGAATTCGCCTTGAGGACACCGGTGGAGCCTCCCGCCGATATGATGCACTCCCGAGTGACAGATCTGCGACACAGGATGATTACCGAGCCGGCCAGCACTTCTTGGCATTTGTGGCGGTTGAGCCGTACCCAGTATTTGTTTTGAGGAGGCTGAGGATGCCCCAGGTTCTGGATAGAGAGGGGCTTGGGATCCCGCGGTACCTTCGGACGGATTTTTCATATATCCAGGATGGGGTCCGATTGAGGGTGCAGATCCCTCAGCCTGAGCGGCTTCCACGAGCTTTTCGGCCTCGTCCGGGTATGAAGGTATGGCTTCTCTTTCTTCTTTTTTTTGTACTTTCTTTTCTTTTCTGTCATCATTTTTCGCTTCAAGCATTTCGACGCTTTTGCTTTTGTGCAGTTTTCGGAGGTGGTCGTCGAGAAGCTGACGAAGCAAGTGATCGGAGCTAAGAGATTCATCAGGCTAGAGCGAGGCGACCACGGCCGGCGCCTGTTAGGCGGGAGGCTTCCCCTATTCGTTCAGAGACTTCTTCAGAGACTCCTCTGTCTCCTCTCATTGATTCCCGCGCGGTGCTGCCTTCGAATCACGTCATTCTCGGGGATCCACACGGGCAGGGACACGTTTGGCAGCATGGTGGGTCGTCTTCGTACGTCCAGGAGTCCGACGCCTTCACCTTCGGATATGATTTTTTCGCAGATCTCGGCTTGCCCTATCAAAGCGTGCCGGTTGGTCCTGACGAGCCTCTTTCTGGAGACGAGGACGATTCGAGCCCGAGATTTTCGGGGCTCCCGAGGAGGCGGGCCCGAGTCGTAAGAGGGACCGGGGACGGACGTCGGGCGCTAGGGATTCGATTGATTACCCCGAATTTTTTTTTAGACTGATTTTCTGAGATTTTGAGATTTATGGCTGGGATTGAGATTTGTACAGCTTATGCACATTTTTTTTTCTCTTTTTTTTTTGGGATGTAATAATTTAGGATTTTATTGATGTTTATTTGTTTTTGCACACTCTTTTTTTCTTTTCTTTTTTTTTTGGGATGTAATAATTTAGGATTTTATTTTATGAATGCAATGCGGTATGAATGCAGTGTTGCATGAGCCTTGGTTTTTTTTTTTTTTGGCAAGGGTGTTAGTTTTTGGTATATGGACTGGTTTGGGGAGGTTTTTGCACAGGTTCCGAGCAACCGGGACGGAATATTCCTCTTTTGGTGTAGCAGCTTAGACATTGCAGATTTTTTACGATGGAAAGCAAACATATCCGCGCGGAGGAGTCCCGCATCGACATTGTCCTTTAATTTTGCTTGAGATCCGGTCTCACTTTATTTCAAATTCAAATATCCTCTTCAACCTCCGGTCAAAATGACCATTTTCGGGGAGAAAGAGAGAAAAACCATGGAAAACCTTAGAAAAGCTCCATCAAAATTGTCCCAAGAATCCCAAATGTCATTCTTCAACAAGTTCAAGGATTGGTCCCGGGAGATTATGCATGAGAGGAGGTCCTTCTTTGAAGAAAGGTATAAGGTGAAGTGCTTATGGTCTCTCAAGGAATTGATTCCGGATTACGGTCTTTTGAGGACTTCTTCCTCATTTTGGGACACTAGGAGGCATGTCTTTTGCCTTTCCTTCAACGAGATTGTTCCGACTGTCGAAGAATTTCGGGCCTTGCTTGGTGGTCCGGAGGTGGAAGAGATAGCGGTTCCTTTGCCCGGAGGGGCTTCTTTCGTTGACAGATTGTGCGTCCTCCTTCATCTTTCCCCGGAGGAAGCACAAGGTATGATCCGTGGTCCCGATCATTTTGATATTTCCGGCCTTCCCGATAGGTTTAGGGGCCTATGCTTGGTGGATTATGCCTATTGGGATGCCTTTGCACTTTGTATGTTTGGCACCCTGTTCATGGTCTATTCCTTTGGGATTTGCCGTCGGTCTTTGTTGGATGTTGTCGTTCACTGTCGCTTGGGCAGGGATGTCGTACCTTTGATTCTGGGGGAGACTTTTCATGCTCTTGATAGGCTGGCTACCGGAAGATGGTATATGCACGGGGGCAGCCCATTCCTCTTGACCCTGTGGCTGATGGAGCGTTTGGGGATTCTTCGGGAAACTCCTGACATGATCAAGCCTTGGACATTTGCCAGGAGGGGTTCTGTGGATTTTGATGATCGGGGCTCATTGGAGCGTTGGATGGCTGGTCGCCAAACAAAAGATATCAGATGGTCAGTGCCTTGTTGGCGGGTGGAGACTCGCAGAGTGCTTCAGGACGGGTCTCATGTGGTCATGCTTCCGGGGCTTTCTCAGTCCAGCTTCTATATTCCGGCTTTAGTTCTGAGACAGTTTGGCTTGGAGCAGGTTCCTTTGGAGGACTTTGATGATATAGCCCTCAGGGTGGTGGCTTCTGTTTCTATGGATGATCCCTCGGTGTTTCCATTTCTTTCCCGAGCATGGAGGTATGACGCCTTTCCTCCTCTGGTTATTCTCAGGCGTCCGAGACCGGTGTTCTTGACCACTTGGTACCTGGATTGGTACGAGAGGCATTTGGGAGAGACTCAGATGGCTATTTTGAGACGGCGTGAGGCCATTGTGGGTGCGGAGGACCTGACTGTTTCGGAGAGGAGGAGGGCCGAGGCGAGAGCCAACCCTCATGACAGGAGCGGAGACGCTGTGACCGACTATGAGGCTTACGTCAAGAGACAGGAGAGGAGGACTCCTATGCTACCAGCTAGGCTACAGGAGATGAGAGATGACGCTAGGGCTACTAAGGCCCTGACAGAGGCTGGTTTGATAGATCCTGTTCCTATACCAGAGCTTGGTAGGAGGAAGACCGAAATTTTTCCGGTTCAGAAGAAGAAGACTTGAAGGGGGAAGAAGAGGGGAGAGGCCAGTACGAGTGACTTGGAGTGACTCTGAGTTTTCCGAGTATCCCTTTCTTGCCATGGCAGACACATTAGTTTGATTATGTATCTTAATTTCTTTTAGCAGGTTGCCAGTTGTAGGAATGAATCGGGCTTAGACTCATCAAAAAGTTTTTAACTTGTAATGAATATTTGAATTGCTTCAGAGTTTTTCGAGACGCTTTCATGGTCTGATCAGTGTATTGATGTAAAAGTATGATTTTTATTTGTGTTTTAGACCGAACCGTTTCCGGCTGCCTACGTTCCCCTCATTTTGAGGAGCTCAGGTCTTCGTAGTTCAACCTGATTTTTTTTTGTTGTTTTTTTTTGTTGTGTTTTTTTTTGTGCAACCCTGTTTTTTACCTAGGCCGCCCTTTTCGGGTTTTCAACCTAGTTGGGTATTACTCTTTTAGCACTCTTTGTCTTCTCTTTTTTTTTCTTTGTTTCTTTTTTTTTTTTTTACGCGTAGTATCTGCGCAGCTTGTCACCATTCACTGGGCGTACAAAGGGATTCCCGTCGAGGTCTGCAAGTTGCATGGCTCCTCCGGATAAGATCTTCTGGACGACGTATGGCCCGACCCATACATGCTCCCATTTGCCGAGGGGGTTGATACGGACTGGGGGCTTTTCTTTTAAAACGAGATCCCCTTCTCGGATCTCCCGATGCTTTACTTTCTTGTCAAAGGCTCTGGCCATTCTTCCTTGGTAGGCTCGGATGTGTTCCATGGCTTTCAATCGTCGCTCATTTAATAGGGCCAATTCGTCATGGCGACTCTGGAGCCATTCGACCTCGTTGATCTGGCTTTCCAGTAGTATACGGAGCGAGGGGATCTCTAGCTCGATTGGGAGTACGGCTTCCATTCCGTATGTGAGGGCAAACGGTGTTTCCCGATTCTTTGTTCGGCCCGATGTTACGCAGCCCGAGTGCCAGGTGTAACTTCTCGGTCCAATCTCGCCTTGGACGGCTATTTTTCGGATGATATTTTCCAGAGTCGTGTTTGCTTTGCCTCGACGGCTCCGTTGGTTTGGGGCCCGTAAGGAGATGACTTGTGACGGGTTATTACGAATTCGCGCAGCTGTCGCATTCCCTTCGAAGTGGGATCCATTATACGAGATGATTTCGGTGGCAACCCGTATCTGCATATGATGTTCTCTTTGATGAAGAGGGCTACTTTCTTTGAATTGAGGATCTTGTAGGATTTTGCGAGCATCCTTTCCAGTTCCTTTGAAGAAATCACCAATCTGCGTCTCTTTAGGCTCTTCCGCGGTTCCTGCATTCACACTCGTCAAAATCTCTTCGGCAGCTTGGGCTCGATTTTCCCCTTTCCGGACAACCTGCTTAAAGATCCTCTTCTTTTTTTTTGTTTGATTTTTTTTTTGTTGTTTAATGTGTCTGCTTCTTTATCTAATGAATTAAAAAAAATTTAATTAATTCATCATTAGTTAAAGTGGCAATCAAGGGATACTCAGAAAGGTTCGTCATTTCATTGAAAACGAAAAGGAATACAGCGCTTGCTACAGACTCGTAGTCTTCAGGCGTAAGGCCGCTCGGACGACCCTAGAGACTCGATCTTAACAAAGAGAGACTGGGAGGACTTGTCCTAGATTGACACAAAGGGACGGGGGACCAATCCAAGCTTGGTGATCATTTCCTCCTTGGTCGCGGACGGGCCTGAGAGGTTTTCCCAATTTTTTAGCGGCTTCGCTGTTGGTGGCCTCATGACTCGGGAACTGTGCTGTTTTTGTTTTCCTTTCTCAATTGCTGCTATCATCTCTTGGACCGAGTCGAGATCAATCAGGTCTGGCACCTGGACTTCTTCTTCGAACAATTGTTGCATAACCAGACCATCCCAATCATCTCGAGGGAAATTCCGTGGCCTTAGCTTTTGGTACTTGTCAATTCGAACTCGGGCTTCGGATCTTCTGGGCAATCGGGTTTGTGGTGGTAAGCTTCTCGAACCTGTTCCACTGTGTCGCACGCCCGAAGGTATACTCACTCTTCGTGGTAGTGGTAGCCCTGTGTATCTTGGGTAGGTCCAGGAACATTCTACGGACCGGGTTAGCCTTGGTTCCTCTGAACTTGTTGAGGCTATCCTGTAGCTTTAGCCATCCTTCTGTAGGAGTGGGCTCTGTGATGTTACCCGGTTGTGTGGGACCCTTTACAAAGTAGTCAGCCAAATTAGGACTGAAGGGGAGAGTGTGAGGACCCCGACCCGGAACCTACACGTGTCCCGAGTTGGAGCGTCCTCAAACTAACCCAAACACACAAAAACTTTTAAAACTTTGCTTTGACTTTCAAACATAACCATTAATAACATAGCATTTCAAAAGAACTCCACTCAACTCCACATCGGAGGAGGAGATAACTAACTTTGAAAACGGTCAACTGTTTAGTTACAAAAGATTAAGGTTATGACGTAGAGTTTAAAGTTTATAATTACAAACTCCAAGAAAGGAATTACCAAAATACAATTTTATACGTCACCCTAAACATACCCCGACAACACCCAAAAGATTTCTCCAAACTCCTCTCCGTCCTTACTTGGCCGGTCCGCCTGTCTCGGGATCTAAAACAAGAAGGGAGAGGGGTGAGAATAAATCTCGGCAAGCTATTATGGATGCAACAATATGCCAAATAAATGCAACATATAACAAGTCGCACATAACACATTGGGAAAGCTATAAACACATTCCATTACCTTGGTTTACCTTTTTCCCCGTCTCGAACAAAGAGTCATACAACATTGGGTATAATAATACTCCAATCTTACGGTGAGCCGCTTAAGCAATACTCACGTCTTATAAGACCCGTTTTTCAGGGAACCAAATAAGACGTAGCAACTCGTAAGGCTTTTGGCTCAATACAGATGCTATAACCCCAACCTGTGGCCACAGGAGGGGACGGTCACAGATATAACATAATCCGATCACATTAGGTCACACTTCCATAATTGACCGTATTATGTTATACCCCTAACGTCAGCTGACTCACACATATCAAGCACATAATAGATACTTGAATAAAATCCACAAAAAGGGATAAACAATAGCCACATGGTAATATATACTCATGCTCAACAATATCAAAGTGTAACAATTTATGAATACACTAAACAATATCAACAACAATATATATAACATCAAGTAAGGAAATGAGGGATCATAAACCTACCCTACAAATTCCATATACAAGGATACAAGACCTAAATGAAGGTTCAAGTTCAATTACCAAGTGGGAGTCTTAATTTATAAGTGGCCAACAAACTTGCTAAACAATCCTAGTTTAAATTAAGAAATTTTGGTTCAGGGTCTTGGGCGACCGCCCTTACACTTGGGCGACCGCCCAAGTGGACCTCAAGAGAATTTGTGGTTTCTGCCAGCATGGGCGACCGCCCTCACCACTTGGGCGACCGCCCAAGTGGACTTCAAAGCAAATTGGACCTCCTGCCATGATGGGCGGCCGCCCAAGCCCCCATGGGCGACCGCCCAAGCCTCCTCCAGCCCATTTTTTCAGATTTTTAACCCCTTTTAACCCTATTTCTCCTTTCCTCTACCATGGCTTACAACAAGAACACCCAAGAACACCTTCATCTTACCAAGTCCCATTCAAAACATATAAACCCAAACCCAAGTAACCCTAGAAGGATTATCACTACAAATCCCACCCATTTCAACCCTTTAGATTCTCTTCCTTAAACCCTAACTTCAACCAAGTTCATTTTCTATCAATCAACACCCATTTGGGTTTCCAAGCAAGGAATCATCATTTCAAGAACAAGAACAACATTCAAGGAACTTATGAACAAGTAGAGGAAGGGAATCATAACAACTCACCTTAGGGTTTGCAATGGAAGGTTGATCTTTCTAGCTAGATGGATTCCTCTAGGTCATCCAACTTCAATGGTGCTCTAGGACTTGAATTTTGGTGAAGAATGTCTTGGATTCCAAAGCTTGGAAGGAGGGAGCTTCAATGGAGGACTCTAAGCTTTTCTCTAGGATGATTTAGTGTAAATGAAGGAGGGAGAGGGGAGGAGGAAGTAAGAGGTTAGGGGAGGGACACTTGTCACTCCTAGGGGAAGGAAGACTCAATTTGGCCCCCCATGCAAATCTCTAAGGATTTAGGCTTTCAATTTAACTTAAAAATAAAATTAAATCCTTATCCCATTAATTCATCCTACTCATTTAACCTCCCTACACTATTTATCATTTTCCCATTTTTACTATTATCCATGTTTATTTATTTAATGTCCAATAATTTCATAAAAGATTCTAAATTTATTTCTCACCCAATTTATCCTAAATTTAGAATTTTAAAGACATAATTGAACACATAAAGCTAGCATGAATATTAAAAGCATATAATTAAATATTTAAAAATGAGTGCCTAGGGTTGGGGTCGTCACACTCACTCCCCCTTAAAGAAAATTCGACCCGAATTTTAAAAGAAAACTTACTTGAATTTTCAAACAACCACGGATATTTCGCCCTCATCTCCGACTCTAGCTCCCACGTTGCTTCCTCGACGGTATGATTCTTCCAAAGGACTTTCACTATCGGGATACTCTTAGTTCTCAACTCCTTAACTTGGAATTCTAAGACTCTTAATGGCTCTTCAACATAAGACATGTCCCTTGGACATCATCGGGAGGAGAGCTCAAAACATGGGAGGGGTCATGACAATACTTCCTTAACATAGAAACGTGAAACACATCATGAAGCAAAGAGAAAGACGGAGGCAACGCCAACCGGTAAGCCAATTCCCCTATCTTCTCTAGAATCTCAAACGGACCTACAAACCTCGGAGCCAACTTACCCTTATTACCAAACCTTTTAATCCCCGTCCTCGGAGAGACCTTCAAGAACACAAAGTCACCAACCCGAAAAGATAAATCCCGTCTTCTATTGTCGGCGTAGCTTTCTGTCTACTCTGAGCCGTCTTCAATCTATCCCGAATCACCTTGATCTTCTCCGTAGAATCTCGAACCAAATCCGGGCCCCAAAGTCTCGCTTCACCTACCTCGTCCCAACACATCGGAGATCGACACTTCCTACCATACAACGCCTCATACGGAGCCATCTCGATACTTGACTGATAACTATTGTTGTAAGCAAACTCAACTAACGGTAGATGATCCTCCCAAGATAATTGGAAATCCATCACACAAGCCTGTAACATATCCTCAAGTATCTGAATAGTTCTCTCGGACTGACCATCGGTTTGAGGATGAAACGCCGTACTAAAACACAACTTAGAACCCAAGGCTTCATGCAATGCTCTCCAAAATCTAGAAGTAAACCTCGGATCTCTGTCGGAAACAATACTAACCGGAACCCCATGAAGTCGAACGATCTCTTTCATATACAACTGGGCTAACTTCTCTAACGAAAACTTAGTTGACACCGGAAGGAAATGAGCCGACTTCGTCAATCTATCCACAATAACCCAAATAGCATCCATCTTCTTCGCGGTAAGAGGTAAACCCGAAACAAAATCCATCGAGATCCCTTCCCATTTCCATTCCGGAATATCCAATGGTTGAAGTAGTCCCGCCGGTCTCTGATGCTCGGCCTTGATTTGTTGACAAGTCAAACACTTAGAAACATAATCCGCTATTTCCCTCTTCATACCATTCCACCAATACCCACGCTTCAAGTCTTGATACATTTTGGTACTCCCCGGATGAATCGCAAACTTAGACTTATGGCCATCCTCTAAAACACGCTTCTTGATTTCCGGCGATGAAGGAACGCAAATTCTCCCTTGAAAAGTTAAAATCCCATCTCTATTCAAAGCAAATTCCCCGGCTTTCCCATTTTGCACTTGATCTAAATTTTTCTTCAATTCCGGATCTCCTTGTTGAGCTTCTTTCAAATCTCCATACAATGTCGGAACGGCTCTAACATTCGCAATAATTACCTCACTCTTCAATTCTCGGGAACCCAAAGCTGTCAAATACGCCTTTCGGCTAATCGCATCCGCCACTACATTGGCTTTCCCCGGGTGATAGGAAATGACACAATCAAAATCCTTCAAGAACTCAAGCCACCTCCTTTATCGGTTGTTCAACTCCTTTTGGGTAAATAGGTACTTCAAACTCTTATGATCGGTGAAAATCTCAAACTTCGCCCCATAAAGGTAGTGCTTCCACTTATGCAACGCAAATACAATCGCCGCCAATTCCATATCATGAGTAGGGTAATTCTGTTCCGCCGGTGATAACTTCCTAGAGGCATACGCAATTACTTTCCCATTTTGCATCAACACACATCCCAAACCCGCCTTCGAGGCATCACTATAAATAACAAAATTCTCGCAACCATCCGGAAGGGTAAGAATAGGAGCCGTTGTCAATCTCTTCTTCAATTCATCAAAGCTTGCTTCACACTTGGAATCCCATACAAACGATACATCCTTCCGAGTCAACCTAGTCAACGGAGTCGCAATCCGAGAAAACCCTTCAATGAACCTCCGATAATACCCTGCCAAACCAAGAAAACTACGAACCTCGGTCACAGTCGAAGGTTGCTTCCAATTAACCACGGCTTCAATCTTTGAAGGATCCACGGAAATTCCCGAACTCGACACAACATGCCCCAAGAACGAAATCTGCTCAAGCCAAAACTCGCACTTACTGAACTTGGTGTACAATTGCTTCTCCCGAAGAACGGACAAAACAATCCTCAAATGATTCTCATGCTCTTCCCGAGACTTAGAGTAAACAAGGATATCATCTATGAAGACTACCACAAAGCTATCAAGATAAGGCTTGAAGACACGGTTCATCATATCCATAAACACGGCTGGAGCATTAGTCAACCCGAAAGGCATCACAACAAACTCATAATGACCATATCTAGTCCGGAAAGCTGTCTTAGCAATATCATCCGGTCTAATCTTCAACTGATGGTATCCGCTTCTCAAATCAAGCTTTGAGTAGATAACGGAACCTTGGAGTTGGTCAAACAAATCATCTATATGCGGAAGGGGATATTTATTCTTAATGGTGGCTTGGTTCAACAAACGATAGTCAATACACAATCGTAAGGTACCATCCTTCTTCCTAACAAACAAGACCGGTGCTCCCCACGGAGACACACTAGGACGAATAAAACCTCGGTCTAACAATTCTTGCAATTGGACCTTCAACTCTTTTAACTCGGCCGGAGCCATTCTATAGGGTGCTTTAGAGATAGGAGCGGTGCCGGGCACTAAGTCAATACAAAACTCTACCTCACGATCCGGAGGCATAGAGTACTCACTAGAAAACACATCGCTAAACTCATTCACAACCGGAACATGAGCTAACTCGGAAGACTTCTTATTGGAATCTACCACATAAGCTAAGTAACCCGCACACCCCTTAGATAGCATCTTTCTAGCTTTTAAGGCAGAAATAACATGTAACCCGAACATAGATCTATCCGCATCAAATATAAAAGTAGGCACGCCAGGCATAGCAAATGAGACTCGTTTTCTACGACAGTCTACCAAAGCATGACACTGACTCAACCAATCCATCCCAAGGATCACATCAAAATCACGGATTGGTAACTCGACCAAATCCACCGGCAATACATGCCCACATATAGTCACATCACAACCAGGATATATCAAAGAAGATGTGAGGCTCTCTCCCATAGGAGTAGAGACCTCTAACACATAAGGCATAGATTCAGGCAAGGTATGTAATGAGAATGCAAAATGCGATGCCACAAATGAATGGGAAGACCCGGGATCTATAAGAATGCGGGCCTTAACTCCTGAGACAGGAACTATACCTCTAATGACGGCATTAGGATCGACCTCTCCTCGACCCAAAGCAAACACACGACCTTGGACTCTATCCTTAGGTTTCCCATCAACATCTCTCTTCACACCACTACCTTGTCCTCCAAAACCGGTACCCGAAGCTTGCTTATTCTGTAACTTGGGGCAATTCCTCCTAAAATGGCCTGCCGACCCACACTCCAAACACTTTCCTTGTTTGCTCCAACACTTGTCCTCCGAATGCCCTAGCCTCTTGCAAAACCCACATGTTGCCCCAAACTGACCTGGAGTCGCACGATTTGCCGGAGTCGCCACATTTCCTCCTCGATTTGCTCCCGGAGTAAATGTCCTCGGCTGCACCCTATTCTGTCCCGAACCTTGACCTTGGAATCTATTTCTGTTTCCGCCTTCATTCTTACCACGATGCTCCTCTATGTCATTCTCAATCCGATACGCCATATTCACTGCTGCTTGGAAGTTGGCGAAGTTATGCGTCAATAACTGCTTTCGGAACTCAACCCTTAAACCTTTCACAAACCGGTAGACTCGCCTCTCCTCATCCGGCACCAAATGAGGACAATATCGGGCCAATTCTGTGAACTTTGCTGAATACTGCGCTATCGTCATGGTCCCTTGCTCCAGTTTCAGAAACTCGCCTTCCTTCTTGTCTCTAGTAACCATCGGTACAAAGTGATCCCGAAACTTGCGTGTGAAGTTCTCCCAAGTCTGTGGTGTCAAATCCCGGTCCCAACCATCCTTCACTACACCGCCACCAGTGCTCAGCGGGTCCTTCCAACTTGAAAACGGCACATCTCACCTTCTCCGCATCCGAACTCTCCATAGCTGCGAAAATCTTATTCATAGCCTCAAGCCACCTCTCAGCCTTCACCGGATCCGGATCTCCGTTGAAGCTAGGAGGAGACATCTTCACGAACTTCTCCAAACCATGTTGCCCTTGTCACCTTGATTCGATTCGGTTACGATTACGAGTTGCCATATGTTGAAGAAACCCTCGGAACATATCCATCATCTCGACATTCGGATTACCAACACCACCCAAACCCAAATTCTGATCACCATCATTTCCCGCCATAACAACAAACTCCTGCATTAAACACTCGACGTCAGTTATCACACACTCTCACTCAGCTAGACTCTACCCGATAATTCTAACCGAGCTCTGATACCAACTGTGAGGACCCCGACCCGGAACCTACACGTGTCCCGAGTTGGAGCGTCCTCAAACTAACCCAAACACACAAAAACTTTTAAAACTTTGCTTTGACTTTCAAACATAACCATTAATAACATAGCATTTCAAAAGAACTCCACTCAACTCCACATCGGAGGAGGAGATAACTAACTTTGAAAACGGTCAACTGTTTAGTTACAAAAGATTAAGGTTATGACGTAGAGTTTAAAGTTTATAATTACAAACTCCAAGAAAGGAATTACCAAAATACAATTTTATACGTCACCCTAAACATACCCCGACAACACCCAAAAGATTTCTCCAAACTCCTCTCCGTCCTTACTTGGCCGGTCCGCCTGTCTCGGGATCTAAAATAGTAAAGGGAGAGGGGTGAGAATAAATCTCAGCAAGCTATTATGGATGCAACAATATGCCAAATAAATGCAACATATAACAAGTCGCACATAACACATTGGGAAAGCTATAAACACATTCCATTACCTTGGTTTACCTTTTTCCCGTCTGAACAGTAGTCGTACAACATTGGGTATAATAATACTCCAATCTTACGGTGAAAGCTTAAGCAATACTCACGTCTTATAAGACCCGTTTTCGGGGAACCAAATAAGACGGTAGCAACTCGTAAGGCTTTTGGCTCAATACGGATGCTATAACCCCAACCTGTGGCCACGGGGAGGGGACGGTCACGAATATAACATAATCCGATCACATTAGGTCACACTTCCATAATTGACCGTATTATGTGATACACCCAACGTCAGCTGACTCACACATATCAAGCACATAATAGATACTTGAATAAAATCCACAAAAAGGGATAAACAATAGCCACATGGTAATATATACTCATGCTCAACAATATCAAAGTGTAACAATTTATGAATACACTAAACAATATCAACAACAATATATATAACATCAAGTAAGGAAATAAGGGATCATAAACCTACCCTACAAATTCCATATACAAGGATACAAGACCTAAATGAAGGTTCAAGTTCAATTACCAAGTGGGAGTCTTAATTTATAAGTGGCCAACAAACTTGCTAAACAATCCTAGTTTAAATTAAGAAATTTTGGTTCAGGGTCTTGGGCGACCGCCCTTACACTTGGGCGACCGCCCAAGTGGACCTCAAGAGAATTTGTGGTTTCTGCCAGCATGGGCGACCGCCCTCACCACTTGGGCGACCGCCCAAGTGGACTTCAAAGCAAATTGGACCTCCTGCCATGATGGGCGGCCGCCCAAGCCCCGTGGGCGACCGCCCAAGCCTCCTCCAGCCCATTTTTTTCAGATTTTTAACCCCTTTTAACCCTATTTCTCCTTTCCTCTACCATGGCTTACAACAAGAACACCCAAGAACACCTTCATCTTACCAAGTCCCATTCAAAACATATAAACCCAAACCCAAGTAACCCTAGAAGGATTATCACTACAAATCCCACCCATTTCAACCCTTTAGATTCTCTTCCTTAAACCCTAACTTCAACCAAGTTCATTTTCTATCAATCAACACCCATTTGGGTTTCCAAGCAAGGAATCATCATTTCAAGAACAAGAACAACATTCAAGGAACTTATGAACAAGTAGAGGAAGGGAATCATAACAACTCACCTTAGGGTTTGCAATGGAAGGTTGATCTTTCTAGCTAGATGGATTCCTCTAGGTCATCCAACTTCAATGGTGCTCTAGGACTTGAATTTTGGTGAAGAATGTCTTGGATTCCAAAGCTTGGAAGGAGGGAGCTTCAATGGAGGACTCTAAGCTTTTCTCTAGGATGATTTAGTGTAAATGAAGGAGGGAGAGGGGAGGAGGAAGTAAGAGGTTAGGGGAGGGACACTTGTCACTCCTAGGGGAAGGAAGACTCAATTTGGCCCCCCATGCAAATCTCTAAGGATTTAGGCTTTCAATTTAACTTAAAAATAAAATTAAATCCTTATCCCATTAATTCATCCTACTCATTTAACCTCCCTACACTATTTATCATTTTCCCATTTTTACTATTATCCATGTTTATTTATTTAATGTCCAATAATTTCATAAAAGATTCTAAATTTATTTCTCACCCAATTTATCCTAAATTTAGAATTTTAAAGACATAATTGAACACATAAAGCTAGCATGAATATTAAAAGCATATAATTAAATATTTAAAAATGAGTGCCTAGGGTTGGGGTCGTCACAGAGAGATTTAGGGTCGTCGACCGGGACCCTTCCTGTGGCAGCTTCAAATCTTTTTCCTTTTGCAGTGTCCACTGAGGAGGCCTCATATCCCAGGTCGTGGCGAGTATTCTGTCCTTTCACCTCGATGAGTTTGTGAGTTCCTTGTTGGTGTTTCCCCAGACCGAGGCCAGGTAGATAGCTCATTTTTCTCATCATTTTCAAGACCGGTGGGATTTTATCCCGAGTGACCGTCAGATCTATGTTGCACACTTGGGCCTTGGGAGGCTCGACCGTGAAGCCCGTTAGCATGAGACCTTCCTCGTCATGTTTGATTTCCAGAATAGGTATTCCGCCCGTATCTGTGCCCTCCAAAGTGACTAAATCCCCATAAATGGTCGTCAGATCCCCATTCGAGACGAATTTCACACACTGGTGGAGGCTTGAGGCGACCCCCTTGACCTGATGCAGCCAAGGTCTTCCTAATAAGGCATTAAAAGTAATCGGGATGTCAATAACCTGGAATTCCACAGGTATCAATTTCTGTCCGAACCAGAGGTCCAAGGTAGCGACTCCAAGGACTGCTCGGGACGTTGAGTCGTAAGCTTTGACTGTGAGGGAGGAAGGTTTCAAGTCTGTAGTCTTGATATCAAGCAAGCTCATGATCTTTGCCGGAAGAATGTTCATTCCGGACCCATTATCCACCAGGACCCGAGGGAGGCGTCGTTCATCCAACTGGACTGTGATGAAGAGAGGCTCGTTATGATCGGCCCCAAATTGAGGGAGGTCGAGATACGTGAAAGTGATTATATTCCCGTAATGGATGTTTCCAATTAGTTTGTACCACATCATCGGGAGTAGCATCAATAGGCACGAGTGCGAGCGGGCTTTCTTCCAACTTCGGCTTATGGGGATAGGACGAGGTGAGTAGAGACCAGAGGAAATGTTGGCTGTGTTTGCTTCAACCGGGTGAGCACGGGATCCTCTTTTTCGTGGTCTGGAGTTTCACTTGTCTTAGCATAGGGGCGGCGATCTTCTTTCGGTGTTTGATACGTGGCCTTCTTATACGCCTTGGGATTTCCTTGGAAGATGCGCGGATCGGGTCAACAGATTAACTTCCTCATCGGTCGTCTCTTGACCGGATTTCTTTAATGCCGCTAAGGTCAACGGGGAGCCCTTTTGGCTATTGGCCACTTGGTTCGACGGAGTCTAGCAACGGTGAGGGCCGAGCCTGTACCGGCTCCTTCGGGCGGCCCTTATAACCGCTTCCCAGTTACGAGGCCTTTGAAGTCCGGGGTTGTGTTGTTTCCCCTTGGATGGCCCGCGCAGCTAGGGCGTCCTCCAATTCATTCTCATGGCCTGCCTTGCTCATAGTTATCATGCAACAAGAGTCGCTATTGTCGGGGCTCGGGGGCTTTTCGTTCTCATCCCGGTATAGTGCAGCCATTACGGTTCCTTTACGTAATACTCGAGTTGGAGATGATTATAGCATTACGTGTGGGAGGCGCATCCGGTATCATGCCGGTTTCTAGGACTTCTGGAAAGGCGACATACATTCGGGGAAAGGTGACCTCTTCTTGGGTAACCACGACAAGGAGTGTTACTTTGTTACGGGGTGGATTTGATCTAACCATGGTTATTTTCTCATTTGGGTGGATGGGAGTTAATTTTCCTCTTTCGATCGGATCTTCGACTATCGGCTGGATCGGACGCCTTTGAAAACCCTTTCCCCAAGGGCATGGTAGGCGGTGTTGAATTCTAAGACATCCACGTGCTCGAGATCCGGGAAACTTCATGGCCTTCATGTCCTCGGTTTCATATTCGTCTCCCGAAGTGTCTTCGTCGTCGCTACGACAACCAACCATTGTGCACTGGCTCCCGTGGGCTCATTTCGGCATGATTGTTCCAGATTGTTTCGGATGCGGGGTTTCGGTTGACTCTTCGCTCTCGTCATCATCATCATCATCTGCGTCGTCGGAATCTTCTTCCCATACTACCGGGATTTCGGCGGAGAGGGAACGCCGATCAAACCCGTTAGGGAATATGGGTGCGTGCGGCCGCGAAATTGTCATATGCTCCCATTCCGGAAGTGGCAATTGTGACTCGGCTTCTCCTCCCGAAGCTGCGGGGGAAGAGTGAGAGGGGGTGGCACGTATTTGACACCGTGTAGAATGTAGAAGGGTTCTTCCTCCTCTCGATTCTTCGGTTCACCGCCTTCGGGGTCGTATTCGACTTCTCCAATAGCCGGTTGTGGAAGTGTACTAGCTCCAGATGCTCTTCGGCCTCTTTCTTGATAAGCCCCAGATAGGCGCTCGCGGAAGCTTTCTTGTCTAATTCTTCTCGATTGTTCTAACCATCTTGTGTAAATGGTCCTCTCATGTTTTGACCGGAACAGCCTTGACACTTCGGTATTGGCCTTCCCTTCATCCGAGAAATAGCGGGCCTCGTATTCTTGCAAGGAGTCTACTGACATGAGACCAAGATGGAGTTGATTCGTTCGATATCCTCAAGGCTGAGGGGAATCCGAATTCGTGGATCCTCGACGAGGTTGGCCACGGGTATTTGGGGACCTTCATCGGCATCTTCCTGGGCATGCGAAGATTCTCCGCATTCAATCATATTCGCTTTGATTATGGTTCCTTGGCGTGGATTTTTGACTTGTGTTAGGCCCTTCGGGGCCTTCCAACTTTCCTTGCTCTATTAGCCTGGATTGCCTTTTTCGAGTAAAGCGGTTGTCGGTCGGATGTCCGTGAGCTTGATGAAAAGCACAATACTTTGTAGTATCCACGGGAGCATTCGAATTCTGGGTTGGAAATTCTCCAAAGGCGCGGCAAGCCTTCCTTCACCGAGTCCCCCAAAGATGTCATTCGGAGGCATTCCAAAGTTTTCGAGATTCATGACCCGTGGTGCAGGCTCATTTGGTTTCTGGGAGCAAAAGGAGTTGTGTTATTACATTTCTACGTCCCGCATAGTTAATCATTTCTTTGCCTTTGGCGGGAAGCAGGGGCGATGTTTGAAGGAGGAGCCCGATATACGTAGGCGGAGTGCGGCGGTTCTTGATTGTAGGCCTTTTCAAACTTAGGCTGCGAGTTAACCATGGCCCGTAAGTGCAGTATGGGAAGTGGCTGAGGGAGGCTCTCGGATGTGGTTTCAAGCACGGCTGGAAGATGTCAGTTGTTCCTCTTCGGAAGGAGGGATGGCCATTTCAGAGTTTCGAGATTCCACCGCTTGTAAAAGTCCCCAACATTCTCATCGACGCTGCCTTTGTTGTTTGTAGGTCAACCCTATTTGTTTCCCACTCCAAGTTGGCCTTATATTTCTCTCGTGAAGGCATTGGTAATCTGGTCCCATGTAGCCACGGCTTCGGGTTTCAAACGGAAGAACCACTTTAAGGCCCTTTGGATTTCAAGGATAGACTGAAATAATCAGCCAACTGCTGATTGGTGCACCCTTTGGCCTTCATCGCCAAGGTATATGTGTCCAGATGGGTTTTCGGGCATGCAGTCCCATCAAAGAGATCCAGATTAGGCATCACGAATTTGTGGGGCAAAGGAACAATGGAGTCCGGTGCGTAGGCGGAAGGCGGGCTTCTTGGCGATCGGTTCGGCGATCCGCGCTTTCATTTCCTTGTCTTTGCTCCATGAACCGGGCCGGATGAGGGTCCTGTGGTGGAACCATGGCATTCAAAGCTAGTGGCCGAGCTAGAGAGAGGAGCTACCACCGGAGGCAGATCGGTGGAGGGAACGGCCGATCCGGGGACGTAGGTGAAAACCTGTCCCGGACCGAGTTACCCTGGGGAGCATGAGTAGGAGCTTGGGCGAAGGGATAGAACCTTGCGGCTGTTTGTTTATTTTCAACCGGCAAAGTAGGTGGAGGCAGCCCCGATGTAGCCGGATAACTTGGATTTCCAGAGTGGGGCCCGTAAGTAGGCTTAGGTGCGGGCTGCTGTCCCTGACTGTTGAATTGCATGGCCGGCTGAGGCGAGGGTGTATAACCCGGGGGGTACTGCGGTCCTGGTGATTCGGATGACACCGGGATGGAGGCTTGGTAACCCATAGAAGTCTGAGTGAGGAATGGATTTGTGTGAGGAGCACCTGAACTAGTACTGCTCGAGGAGGGGCTCGACGTGGTCCAGAACCAAGTTGTGGCGGCATTCGAGCTGTTGTGGCCCTTTGAACTGTTGCTGCGAAGGCCCGGATTGATCGGTTCCAAACTGTGGCGGGATCCCGATTAGCTGTGGCATTCCGAGATAGCCCCAACCATGAGAAGACATTCCGTACTGATTTTGCCCCCACTGATTTGTGCCGCTTCTGGGCCGCATGGATCCCAAGTGGTACGTGGTCGGGATGGGCCGACCCGAAAGCTCGGGAGCATAGGTTCAGTAGTGGCACCATAGGAGGTGGGTGGTGGCATCCTGGTGTAGTCGGGCGACTAAGAGTGGGGTTGGCATCCTCGTCTTCTTCCACGGTGAAGGTGCCATCCGGATTGAGGCCGGCGGCCGGACCATGGCGGCTCTTAATAGCCTCCATAAGGCCGTTTAGCCGTGCTTCTGTCGTAACCTCATCTCGTTACGCTAACCGATTCCACCTGTTGCTTTGTCTCGAGGGGTCCCGGAGGCGGAGTGACGTTATCCCCATCATTACCGGCCGATGCGGACATTCAAACCCGGAGTCGGAACAAACGGCGAAGGCGATGACGCGCTCGACTCTTCCCAACTAATCAAACGATGACCCGGTGCCTCGAAACCAACCTTTTGAGGAGCTGCGGGGAAAGGGACACGAAGGTTCGATGTCCGGGAATGGAAGGAGGGTAGGTGTTTGGGCTTTAGGCTCATGCAACATGCAGATTATTTGTTCACGTTTACTTAAAACATGTTTTATTAACCTAATCGGTTGGAAAAGATTGCTCTTCTTTTCGCAAACTACTCGGGATCTCGGATCGGTGGGCCCCGTCACTACGTCTATAAGCCCCTCGTATTCCACTGTATTTCGACCTCCCAGCGGACACCCGGGCGAGGGTCCTATAGGGCAAGCGGGTCCCACCGACCGAAAGAAAACGATCCTAAAAGTCTGGCGGGTAATCGAGTCTTAACGAGCATTCGATGTAAATTACGGACAAAGCTGAAGTCAAAAATCAAGATTATGTCCGGGGGCTCGACGAAAAGTCGGCATGGTTTGGACTGATAAGCGTCCACAATTGATCTTGACTTGTCGTCGCTTAAGCCGTAATTAGGCATGGAATATTCATTAATCCTTGATGACTCGGTGTCAATGCCGGGAGTCAGTGTATAATTTGTGCCGATCGAGCCGAAGTCAAGGCGCCGGTCAATATCTTGGTCAAAGTCCGCGGCGGAAAACCGCGTAACTTCGACCGATTAGGGTCCCCGAAAGATATTGAGTCGGTATGCCGACAAAGGCTTGAAAGGAAAGGTCTATACACAGACAGGGCATGACATAGACCAGACTAAAAACCAACCGGGTCTCGGACAAAGTGTGTCACGGACAAGTGCATGGTCGACACGAGGCTCCATGGGATGTTTGGGTAGTCATGTGCTCATCCGAGAGGCGTAATAAGACCAAACGGACCGCGACAAGGATTTCCCCGGGTTAGGGACGTAGTGTGCAGTGTACGGTCACGTGCGCGTAGTGTGCAAGCAGACTATGTTCTTTTTCTGAGTAAAATAGAAATTTTTTTTTTGTGTCTTAAAAATATGATGCATGATTTTTTTTTGAAAATTTTCTTTTTTTTTTTGAAAATCCTTTTTTTTTTTGAAATTTAATGAACACATAAGCACGTAAGCACGAAAATTCCGACAGTTAGGGACATGATTCCGACAGTCAAAATTTTGACTTTTTCCGAGGCGGCCAAAACAACACGAAAAATGTGCAAAAATCAACACACACACACAAATGATTTTCAAAGCCGGGACGGAAGCTTGACCCTCAAAAGCTTTTTCCTTTTTTTTTTTTTTGAAAAACGGTGATACCGGTACGTGGGATTGTTAAACCACAATTTATCCCCGACTCGTGTTAGGAGGCGGTAACGGGAAGTTTAATGGTTTCCACCAATATACCAAATATCATTTTTTTTAGAAAAAGCTTACTTTCCCAGCGGAGTCGCCACTGTGATGATGTGTCGCCATTTCGCGGGAAAAAATTCAATTTTTCGCGTTTCTTTGAAAAAACCAAATAAAACCCGGGAAAAAGAACGGAGTCGCCACGCCATTTTTGTTTTAAGGGCCAAAACTTTAAAAAATGCCCGAGATCAGAGATTTGGGTTCGGAGGTCATGTTACACGCCGGGAAGGACGTTAGTGTGCACCCGGAATGCCTCGTAAAACGAGTCTTCCAAGCTGAAAAATCATTTGTGTGTGTGTGTGTTTGTGTGTGTGTTTTGGCCAAAATAATTTGAAACTCAGAAAAGTAAAAATTGGGATATCTTTTTAGGACTTTAAACTGATCCCATGATTTTTTGGAAGATTTTTGGATTGAGATTTGGTACTCAAAAGACCTTTTGAAGTTGAGAGTCACTTCTGCCAGAATGAAAAAGGCAGTGGACCTTTGATTTTGAAATGGATTCAAGGGTCTTAAAACTTCATAATCTGGATAAACTCAGAGAATGAAAGTTGTTCCAGACACCTAAAATAAGATTTGTGAGAAGGAATTTTCCATTTTAGAGAAGATTTGAGGGGTCAAAACCTTCTGGAAATCTCAGATATGCAATCTGGATTTCCAGAAGCTGATGAACTAGCCTCTAAAAGAAAAATTGAAAAGAGGAGTTTTACTCACCCAAAAAATAAAGTAAAAATATTTCTGGAAAGATCTGGATGTTGGCTACAAAAAGTGTTTTGTAGTCAACACCAAATTCCAAGTTTATCTGTGTCCAAAAATTAAGACAATGGACTGGGATCTTGGAAAATTGCTACTGGACAGCAACTTCTCAAGAAAGAAAATATGATTTTAAGGGGGGTTTTGCATCCATGCTTGTCCCCATTTCCCTAGGTTTTGGTTAGTGATCACTTGACATTTTAGTGGTGAATCAACTATACCAAACCATCCTTGGGGTACATTAGGACTAAGCACTTCATTTGCTTGGGAAGGGGAATTTTATCCTTTGAAAATGAGATTTGATGCTTGAAAATGGTTTTTAGGGTTTTGAAAATGCATTTGCAAGAAAATAAGAACACATTGAAGAAAATGTTGATCCTTGTAGAAGATCATCCATGGAGATGAACTTCCATGGTGATCTTCTTGGATCTAAGACAAGAAGAAGAATGAACTACATTTTGTAGTTTGAAAATGCATGCATGGATGAAAGATTTAGGGTAAGAAGAGGGAGGTTATACCTATCTTCTTTGTATTTTGGGGCTTTGGATTGAATGTATGAGTGTTTGAGACTTTGAATGTAAGAGTGTTTGGGTTTGATTTGAGTGAGTGAAAGTTGGGAAGATTCAAGAGAAAAAGGTGACAATTCTTATAGAATTCTCACTGTTTTCTCGAGTATATTCGCCAAAATACTGTGAATTATGCTCTTGTTCCTCCTTATTTTTGTGACTAGAGGGCTCAATTTATAGCCCTCTGAAAATTGCAATCTCATCCGCGCGGATAGGACCTGCAGCGTGCACTGTTCATTAAATGCTGCTCCAGGCTTTGGACAAGAGGAATAATTTTTTTTAAAATTCAAATTAACCAAATTGTGATTATGTTTTCTACCATTTCTTTTTTGGTTTTTCTTATTTCTTTTGCTTTTTTGATTCTTTTCCTTGGTTTATCTTTTTTTGGCAATCCCCATTTTGCCCTCACTTTGTTAGAAAAGTTAGGAATGTTAGGAATTGTTAGAAATGTTATAACTTTCGTTAATTTTCTAACGAAAATTCTAACAAGCTCAAATTGGAGCACTTACAGTATCACATATGTTTGTGTTATTGTCGTGAATCTAAATTATATCATCAAAGTAGATATAAAAAATTTTCTATCTTTAGATAATTTATAAAAAAATCGATAATAGCTCTAAAAATCTCATCATGATAAGATCTATATTACAACAGTAGCGTACATGAAAACCATCAAACTAAATTATATCATCAAAGTAGAAACTAAAGGATGAAAATAAAACCAAAAACGCAATATGTCAAAAAAAATGTTATCTGAATCCATGAAACAAATTTAAAAGAAGTGGGTTATTTTTTCGGAGTATTACAAATGTAAAGTGTGAAAAATAAAATTCAATGATTTTTTTACGTGAAGATAGAAAGGGGGGAAATATTTATTTAAAATTGTACACTACATGTGTTTAACAAATTTCCCTCATTTTGCACATATATTTAAAGCTATTACTATCAATAGCTATAACATTCCTATTTCATAAATCATTTCATTGCTAGACCCCAATGTTTCATAAAAATCAATAAACTGTAACCCAAATGCTACTCAAAACATCAAGACCCCAATATTCATTCAAAGAAACACATGAAATTGCGAAACCAAAACCTATTGAGCAAGGTTATGAATTTCATTTGGAGCCATTCAATCCAATAATTCGAGATCAGTAACTATGTTCTGCCCATTTTCGTTGGCCATAGTAAGATTTCTCAATCCACATTTTAGATGGGGAAGGGCAGCTGGAAGAAACAATTTGAAAAATTGAGGGTGATTGTTGGGATAATTAAAGGCGGGTTATAAATCTCCACCAACCACCGACTTGGACGCCAGAACAATGGGAAGATGAGGCACAAACAAGTGGCATTGGAGGATGAGCGAGGCTTAGATTTCGTGGATATGAGATGGGGAATTGCATATTTGTATGAGGAGATTTTGGGCTGAGCTGATAGAAGAGTGGAGAAGAAGATTGAGCAGCAGTGCGTTGGCGGAGTGGGGTGACGATAGAGAAGATTGACGGCAGAGAGGGTTACATGGGGGTAGGCAATGATGGCAGATGGGGCGGCGTAAGAGTAGGGCGGGAAACATGGGCGGTTGAAGGGAGGTGTGATGAATAAATAATAAAGTACTCCCTCCGTCCCCAACCTACATGTCCGGTTTGACTTTTCACGCAAATTAAGGAGAGAATATTATATTGAAAGTGTTGTGAGTGTGAAAATAAAATAGGAGAGAAAATGAGTGGAGGAAATAGTAAATTATAATGGTGTTGTGAGTATTAAAATAATATAGAAGAGAGAATGAGTGGAGGGAATAGTAAAGATTTCTTTCATTTTAAGAAATGCGCACGTAAATTTGAGACGTCCAAAATGGAAAATGTGCACTTAGGTTGGGAACGGAGGAAGTAATCAATGCAACATATGCAAAATCAGGGTGTTGAATCGTAGTAAACTTGTAAAGAAGAAACAGTAATAAAACAATAAATATTAATAAATAATAAGAGATTTTTTTTAGATAAGTTAACTAAACTAATTAACTAATAAAGCAAATAAACTAATTAAACAAGATAAATACAGAGGAATGGTCTACGGAATGGATTCACACTTATCTACTCTGTAATCAAAGAGTGCGTCTGGGGAGAAACGCGTTTCTTCATCGCGTATGGAGAAACGGGACTTATTATGTCGCGCGACGTAAGTAGCCAGTTTCTGGATATCCATTACAAAGCTTCTGGATATCCAGAAGCTTTGAAATGGATATCCAGAAGCTTTGTAAAGGATATCCAGAAACCAAGTATTTTCCTGGATATCTTACAAAGCTTTCGATATCCGCAACTTTTGAAATGGATATCGAGGAACTTTGTAAAGGATATCCAAAAAAATATTTGGTTTCGGATATCGCTTTCAAAGCCTTCCTGATATCCTTTTTCAAAGCCTTCCTGATATCCGTGTTTGATGCGAAGTGATATCCAATTTTTGTGGCTAGGTATGTCGCACGACATAACAAGCCCCGTTTCTCCATAAGCGACGGAGAAACGCGTTTCTCCCCAGATTTTGTAGTAATCAAATGTCCCTACAAAAATCAATTATTGCGGGTATTCTTTCACTAATATAAAATACAAGTCTTTAATTATCTAAATCTATTATTTGTTCATGCTCAGACACATACAATAATTAAATATCCCATTAAGATCTTAAAACTATAGAACTCGATTTACAATACTAACTCAATGGTCATGCAATCAATCAAATAAATCGATTATCATAGGATGACTTAACATATAATTAACACCGTGGTCAAACTACTAATTACATCAAATTAACACTTATAATGCAAAAAATATCGTGATCATATTATTGCAACCAAAACATAATTAAGAATTGATAACACTATGATAAATCTAACAATTATATTAAATAGAACAAAATTAAATATTAATGATCATATGTTTGATACAAGTTATCTCCAATTTATAGATGATAAATTAGTTATTAATAGACAAATAACTAAATCCCTAGATAATATTGCATGAAAGGCTCTCATTACAACTGACCTAAATTAGTATTATAGTTAAATCAATGCAAAAATGCAAAAATAGTACCCAAACTATAAGGCAACTTTGATTTTTATACCAAAGCTAGTTTTTTGTTGAATACAATGTATTGAATTATTTTTTAGTTGTATCCAAGGTGCCTCCCCCTAACGACATCCATTTTTTAGTTAAATAGACATGTGACATGCATGTTACACTAATTTTTAAGGGTAAAATAGGAATATCATGATTTTTTAAATTTTTACAAACTTTGGGGGTTTAATATGTTAAATTTCAAAATAAAAGGTGCAACAAATGAAAAATTATAAGGGTTTAAATAAAAAAAATAAAAAATCCACCTCCCCCTTCACTATCGAACGTTCCGAGCCAAACCCGAACTTCGTTTCTTGTGGAATCTCTTATCTCAACTGTGAATTTCCTCCATGGTCGTCTTCATATACCTCTATAAGCTTTCTCCACCGCCGCTGCAGCCGTTGACGCCGTCGTGGGTTTTGTTTTTTCCACTTCTTGAGAATTGGGTTTGGAAGTAAATTCTTCTTCCTTGATTTCGACGATTGAGGACTTTGAATTTGATTCCGATGAAGCTAACATGTCGAAGATCAACCTATCTGCAGAATCATTGAAATTGAAAGCGAGGGAATTGTGTTGGAACAATAGTTCGTCCCACGACTACGAACTGAAGGATGATTCTGGTGAGTAATCCGATAGAGGGTAAGAATTGAAACAAGATGAATTCAAATCCATTTTTTTGGATGGTTTTTTGTTTGCTAAATCAAGAAATTGGAGGGAAATGAAAAGTTATGATTTTTGTTGGGCTAAAAGTGACAAAAAATGTTTGTTCGACAAAATTAGAAGATTAATCCTTCCTATTTATACCCAAGAAAAATGGGAAGCTTAAAATATTGTGATAATGATTTGTTAAATTTTAAAAAATTATGTTGACCAAAGAAAAAGAAAATGATTTTTTTATATGATTTTTCATTGTTGTTGAAGATGAAGAAAGGAAGAAGATGAAAGAAGGGGTGAGGTTGAAGATGAAAATGAATGTGGTTCCTATTTTGCCTTTGATAAAATCTGGGGAGAAACGCGTTTCTCCCCAATTTAAGGAGAAACGGGTTTTTTCCAATTTTTCTCCCAACAACACACGGAACAGGCACGCACGCAGATTCATTTTCTCTCCTCTCTCTCTCTCTAAACGCAATTGACTCTCTCTCTAAACGCAATTGACCGGCGACCTCCCTCAATCATCCCCTTCACCTCAACCTAACTTCTCCCTCCCACGGCGACCCCCCTCTACCTCAATTCCTTTCCTCACCGACCTAATCTCACTCCCAATTGATCGGCATAAATCCATCTCCCTGACCGACGTCGCCTATGGTTTACGCTGTCATCTCCAACCCGGCCTCATGTCCACGGCCGGTGTGATCCGCCGGCGTTGATTCCGCTTCAAATGAATGGCAATTGTTGATAAGGTTTGTTACCTGTATACATACGGCGTTTGTTACGACACTTGGTTCTTGGAGGATTCATTGTGTTAACTTCGCTCATTGTTGTGATCGTCGTATTGCCATTCCTACGGCGTCAAATTGATTTAGTTATTTGTTTTGTGGATAGCGTAACCTTTCAAAAGGATATCCAGATTCTTTTGAAATGATATCCGTAAATTTATTAAATGTTTACGGATATCATTTTGTAAGTTTCGGATATCATTTTATAAGTTTCTGGATATCATTTTGTAATTTCTGGATATCATTTTGTAATTTCTGAATATCATTTTGTAAATTTCTGGATATCATTTTGTAAATTTCTGGATATCATTTTCTATTTTCTGGATATCATTGTGTTATGGGAAGTGCTCATTGTTGTGACTGTCGTATTGCCATTTCCATGGCGTCAAATTGATTTAGTTATTTGTTTTGTGGATAGCCAGAACCTTTCAAAAGGATATCCAGATCCTTTTGAAATGATATCCAGAAATTTATTAAATGTTTCTGGATATCATTTTGTAGGTTTCTGGATATCATTTTGTAGGTTTCTGGATATCCAGAACCTATTGAAACTGATATCCAGAACATTTGGAAAAACACGTTTCTCCATAACTTATGGAGAAACGCGTTTCTCAGCAGACCAACTCTTTGCCTTTATCAGTAAGATTAGAAGCTAGGTGCATTGCACAATTCTATTTAACTAAACAAATTGATGTCGTTAGCCAAATATATTGGATGCAACTAAAAATAGTTCACCCATCAGTGTACAACAAAAACTTAGTTGGGATATGAAAATCAAAATTGCCTTATATAGTTTGGGTACTATTTTTATATTTTTGCCTTAATTATAACTTAATCGAAAGGAAACAGAAATTGTAAAATAAAAATAGAAAAGTAAATGAATTGGGATACTAATAAACTAAGAAATTAAAATTGAACAGTATAAACCGAGATAGGAACATGGACTTATCCGGGTAAGGCCCAAGTGAATTGGGCCCTAAACATAATCCATCAAGTCTCATATACGAGGAAGGAAATGAGCTTCCTCGTACCAAGCCATCTCGTCATTACCTAGGCCGACCAAGGCTTAATAGACGAATGATCAAGGCCCAACTCAAATACCGAGGGAGACCTCCCTCCAAGGCTGAGCTGGAGCTCCCTTGATGGCGAGGAGGTCTCCTCGGCTATCAATCCATGACGGGGTTCTCCATATGTCTCTCGCCTCTTCCCCGGCTCATCGTAGGTCGAGATGGCCACGTATGACGAGGAGAGGTCATCTCGGCTATCGTGCAGAGCTGCAGTTTATTCAGTCCTATTCAAATAAGGACATTGAGCAGTTATAATCCTCCTAGGATTGTAACCACCTCCTATACAATTTCAGGTTTCAACAAGGACTCATCAAATATAATCCTCTTATGATTCATATCTTATATCTTATCTCTTAGCAATTCAATTCCATATGGATTCTACATTATTCTCCCTATAAATACAAGCCATAATTAACATATTTTGGTACGTTATCTTTTGACTCAAAATTCTGTCAATTGATTTCTCTCTCTCACAAAACAAATACTTACTTTCATGTCGGAGGACCTGACAGACAGAGAAAACCTTTGGGAACAAATTGTGTATTTTATTGATAACAAAGCTGTGAATTTATACAGTTACATAGGACCTATTCTAGGAATGAGATTACAACAAATATATTGAAGATTATCTAAATATTATACAAGATAAATATGGAAAGAGTATAAATCTATGTAGGGAAAATATCTGGAGGATCTTCATTGTTATCTTTATTGTTATCATGTGTAGCGATGCGTGAATTTTGAATAACAGAGTCGCCACCTATATTATTCGTTTGGAAACATAGGAAAACCATTTTGAAAACAAATTTGAGTTCGGGGCTTAGGTTATGGAATGGGTAGGTCGAGGAGCATCCATTCCACCCGATCCGAAGATCGGTCTTGCTAAAGAAAAGAGAGGTTTTCAATCTTTACATTATATATATAATTAAAGAAAATAAGCAAACCCTAATCAATTTCTTGATTAGGAATGTCGGATTGTATGCTTCGAGATCGCCTTCATCGATTGAAGGGACTCTAGGCCAATCCTTTTGATGGGATTACACCACTCTAAAAGCCAATAGAGAGATATTGAGAAGAAGAGAGTAAAAGTATAGGAATTTACCTAGCGTTTGGGGAGTGTTTGATTTAGAACGTGGTTCTAAGATGTCTTTTCGGTCGAGAAGTGATTTGGGCAGAGTTTCGACTCAATATGAGAGTCAAATCTTGATGCGGACAGAGCTTCTCCTCAATCCTTGATTCGGGTTTGGATGTTTGTTGATCAACAAGGTTGATAAACAAACTTTAGGTGATTTTAGGGAGGTTTTGTGAGTGATTTGAAGGAATCTTTTGTGGAGAGAAACCAACAAATTGTGTGTGTTGTGTGAAATTCTGGACCTCTGAAACAGTGGAAGTCACCAAGTATTTATAGGGGTTTAAGAGGTAGAGGTGAAGAGGTAAAACACTCCTAGGAAGCTTTCAGAACTCAAATATGATTGGAGAACCGGATGGGATAAGATTTTATCAAAAAAAGAGTTTGAAACGGAGAAGGAGAGTGATTTCTGCACATCCTGTCGAGGGGATATCTCGCGCGAGACACGCTATTCCGCGCGAGATAACTAGTCATTTGACTACTTTGTCCTCTTAGTTTATTCCGTTAGTCAGTTAAGTCCAAAACTAACGAGGTTAGTTAGAAACTTAATGAAACATGCCGAAACTGATATGCTTTCATCAAAACATAAAAGAGAGACGAAGAGTAGTGTAATCATGATTTATTGGTTCAGAATGGGGTGTCTACAGGCCCTCCCTCGGCGAACAGTCTTATGGAAGAAGTCATGTCGTCGATAGAAAGACATCATTCTGAACATTGGGATGGTCGTGTCGCACGGCTGCCTACGTATCTCTAAGAGAGAATCAGATCAAACGTAGTTCGACTCCAAAATACTAAAAAGGCTATTTTAGGTATTTTGAAAAGAATTTTTGAAAATCGAAGAGGGATTTTTTTTTGAAAAGGTAAAATCATACTGAAGAATCAAAAGACTTGACCCAATTCTGAAGATACCTGTTTGTTGATGAATTTGTTGAAGTGTGCCGCCGGAGGTTACTGACGTTGCCATTGTTGCCGAGGTCACGGACTTTGTTGTCGTTGCTGCCATCACAGACTTTGTTGATGCTGAGGTCACAGACTTGAAGTTTCTTGCCGCCGGACTTTCAAGTTGTTGCCGAGGTCACGGACTTGAAGTTGCCGCCGTCGCGACTTCTTTGCTGGTGTCGCCGAGGTCACGGACTTGAAGTTGCTGCTGGCACAGACTTTGCTGGTGTCGCCGAGGTCACGGACTTGAAATTTGCCGCCGGGCGCACTTTGCCGATGTTGCCGAGGTCACGGACTTGAAGTTCTTTGCCGCCGCGCACTTTGGCCGATGTTGCCGAGGTCACGGACTTGAAGTTGTCGGTTGAGATGAAGGTTCTGTCGGCCCCAGTAATGCAAGGATATATGCATGCTAGATCTCGGATAGACCCGAATGATTCTTACCTTTCTGTACATGTTAGCACATAAAGATTTCAAGTAGATTTTCCAGATTTTAGTTGTTTGACTGGACTTACGTGGTGGTGCTCACGTCTGTTTGTGTAATGGCCGGTCGGTCATTTTGGTGGTGAGTTCATGTATAAGTATATGGTATATGGAAATATAGGGACATTTGTATGGATTGATATTTGAGATGGGTGAAATGTATGAGTGAACTTGTGTTTGACAAGTTGGGACCAAATCAGGTTTTGCAGAATCTGTTGCTAGTCAGCGAGGCTGTATTGTTGTAGAATTTCATTCGATGAGTATCCTTGTGTGAACACATCTAGTTCTGTTGAGAATCTTCATTCTTACTTCTCCTTGAGTCGTGTCTCTAGGAGGCAAACGACTACACATCTGTCGACTGTCGTAATGGCTTTATGTCCAAGGCCCTTTGCTGTCTCAAGCCCCAAGTTGCTTGCAAGTGGTAGATGACTTTGTGAACAGGCTTGTGAGTTTGCTCTCTTGATTTGAAGATGATCGAAGAAGACTCTCCTTGTTGATTTGATTTGAAGAAGATCGACTGATGTTCGATGAAGAAGGTTGAAGAATAGTCTCCCTTTCTCCTTGATTTTTTTTTCTTAGTGACGCACCCTGGTTTTTGCCTAGACCTCCCTTTCAGATTTTCAATCTAGCGGGCATCTCTTTTGCGCCTATTTTTTTTTTTGTGCTCTAACTTTTGCCTAGGCCGCTCTTTAAGAGTTTTCAACCTAGCGAGCCCTCTTTTTTCTTTTTGACAAGTATGTGTACTCGAAGAGGACTCAGTTGGAAGAATCTCATTAAGGAGAAAGATGAGATCTCAAGTAAGTTGAGGAGAGACGGACTCTATTCTTTGAAAGGTGATCCAAGCATTGATTCTTTGGAAAAGTGTATTCTTTAATGATGAGAGGGAGAAGCGAAGAGGAAATCTCCTAATGCAGATTTGATTATTTTGAAGAGTTGAAGTAGAGATTGACTGGGGGAGGAAAGGTTAGGAAGCCCCAGTTTTGATGCTTGGATTTTAAGAGTGTGTATGAGAGTGGCTAACAGGAAGCCCCTAGACTCGACAAGAAATGCTAGTTGGCTCAAGGATCTAGAAAAAGTATTCTACCTTTTAATGGACCGTGCATCATCTAGAATTTTCTAAATAAGTTTGAGGAGAAAGCCAATCATTAGTATGACTTAAGGCTAAACATTTTTCTTTATGGATTGACGTTGAAAGCCTTCTTCATTTGCGCTGCCATTCATGCTTCATGGTAAGAGGATGTTGAGGAATCCTCTTTTCTTCGTTGGTATTACTTGGCTCTTCTTCTTTGTGGGAGAGTCCTTCTTGCCTTTGTTGAAATTCCATCCTTGTTGTGGGTGTGAATGTGTGCCCAAATTCTTTTGTTTATTGGAATTCACGCGAGTTTGAAGACATCCGAGTTATTTGAAAAACGGAGTCGCCACGCCATTTTGATTACCTCAAAACTTTGAAAAAAAGGTTTTATGGGTTCGGAGGTTAAGTTACCCCTTGGGAAGAACGTTTGGCGTTCACCCAAAGTGCCTTGCCGAAGCAAGTCTCCCTAGATTTCATTAATCGTGTTTGCTTGCGTGCTTTCTTTGTGTGCATGTGTTTGAAAAATAAAAGGGGGGAATGTCCCAAGTTATCTTCCGGACGTACAAACCATTTATTGGTTGTCGCTCGGGATTCCTTGGAATTTATGTATTTGGGATTATGATCCCGTCCTCATCTTATGACTTATGATCATCGCATTTTTAAGCCTTGGGACCCTCGGGACTTGCGTGATCGAGAGAATGACTCTCTTTTGGGTCAAAGATGAGGTTCTTTAGGAAGGAATGTCCTTAGCCCATCAATCCTACGCTTTAAGACGGTCGAGCTCGTATAGAGGCTTCATACTCATTCTTAAGCGATAATCGGAGATATAGGGTTCAAGGTTATCCTTTTCCTAAAGAAATCATGAACCTTTAATGGAAGGAACGATGCAAAGATGAGAACTTTTACACCGGTCCATTCCAAGGTTGGGGAAAAGGGGAAATGCATGTAAAAATGATATTTTAGCAAAAAGATGGCATTTTGGTTTGAAAATGATGCACTTGATTGCAAATGGATGTTTTTTATGTAAAGAAATGATCTTTGTGCAAAGAGTGCATCTTTAATGTGAAAAGGGATTTAAAATGGAAAAGGAATGATTTTAATGCATGAAAAATGGGATTTAGATGTAAAGGATGCACCTTTATGTATGAGAATGATATTTTAATGAAAAGATGACATAGTATGTACATAGATACTATCTAAATTGCAGATAGACATCAGGTTATAGCTTAAAGGGGTTAACATCAGATTACAGCTTGAAAAGATAAGGAGTCTGCAAACTGGCTATGTATGTCGCGCGACATAGGCTGCCTATGTCGCGTGACATAATAAGCCATTTTGCAGAAGCCTAAACAACTGAGATTTGCAGAGGTAACAAGACACCAAAATGGTCGAGTTACTTCACAAACAAATCTCAGAGAGCATGTTTATTGATAATGAACACTTCAAGAGGGTGTGGATATGAGGGATCCACACTCATCTTGAGTGTTCATGCAAAAACCAAGTCAAAACGAAGATTTTATATGAAATGTAATGAAATAAAATGTGGATCTGGGTAATATGAAGCTAAAGCATGCAACTTTAATCAGAATACTATATTATCAATACATAGATTTTATATTCAAAGGAAAATAGAGAGTGGAAAAGGGGTAGAAACTCGTTACCCTTGAAGATCCACAACTCCTATATCAAGTTAGACATAGGAGCCTTCTAGCGTCCTCTTCCGGGAGGCGAGTTCGACCTTGGATCCTTGGGAACTCCTTGATTTCTTGATGTATGTGGGAAGTGTGTGTGTGGGATGGATTTGGGAGGATTAGGTTGATTTGAGGGTATGTGAGGAGAGAGGAGGCTTCGGGAGCGTATTCCTATAGAGGGGGACCGAGGGGTGGAAGAGGTGTGTCAAATGAGAGGTGAAGGCCTCTATTTATAGGTCGCCCGCATGGGCTTGTTATGTCGCACGACATAACAAGCCACGATCGTATTCCTTTCCGGAAACATGCAAGGTGGCATGGTTCTAGAACTTTTCCTGGCTGGTTATGTCGCACGACATAAGTAGCCACTAGATTCTTCTAGAAACATGCAAGGTGGCAGCCTTTCTAGAACTCTTTCCCCGGGCCGGTTATGTCGCACGACATAAGTAGAAATAACTGGATTTTTCTAGAAACATGCAAGGGCGCTCTTCTAGAAGGGTTTGGGATTAAAAAAAACGTGTTTCTTAATCACCAAGCATTTCCTTCAGCCCTTAAAAGGCTTTTGGAACAATTCGGAATTGTTCGGAACTTTAGGAAAATCCGGGAATTACTGTAAAATTACCGGAATTGCCGGAAAATTAACCGGAAGGCATGAGCCGATTTGGGTACTTACGAAGCCCTCGGCAACGTCACTTGCGGTGGCGAGTGGGGTTGTCGATAGAAAAGGATCCAATCGGCGAATGCCGAGATGGGATTGGGTGACCAAGGTGGTCGAAAGTGGCGGACCTTTCATGAAAGGCTACCTACGTATCCCTGAGGAATCAAGCCAGGCCGTAGTTCAAGCATCACTAGATAGTTAGGAACGATGTTCAGGATCCTTGGGATTTTGACAATTCGGAGGTCGTCACCGATTTTGACACCACCGGAGGCCGGTCACCGATCGAAGCTAGAGCTTACGGCGCTATCTCTTTATGACGGAGATAAGAGGTAACTTAAGTTGGGAAACTTGAGCGTACGTCACTACTATGATAAGGTGCACAAGTTGAAATAACTTGGGCATTCGTCACTATTCGCGGATGATAGTGGTAGCACAAGTTGAAATAACTTGGGCATTCGTCACTATTCGCGGATAGTGGTAGCACAAGCTGAAATAACTGGGCATTCGTCTATTCGCGTGATAGTGTCGTGACAAATTGAAATAACTTGGGCATTCGTCACTATTCGCGGATAGTGGTAGCACAAGTTGAAATAACTTGGGCATTCGTCACTATTCGCGGATAGTGGTAGCACAAATTGAAATAACTTGGGCATTCGTCACTATTCGCGGATAGTGGTAGCACAAGTTGAAATAACTTGGGCATTCGTCACTATTCGCGGATAGTGGTAGCACAAGTTGAAATAACTTGGGCATTCGTCACTATTCGCGGATAGTGGTAGCACGAGAGTTTAAGGAAATAACTTGGGCATTCGTCACTATTCGCGGATAGTGATAGCACAATTTGAAATAACTTGGGCATTCGTCACTATTCGCGGATAGTGGTAGCACAAGTTGAAATAACTTGGGCATTCGTCTACTATTCGCGGATAGTGGTAGCACAATTTGAAATAATCTTGGGCATTCGTCACTATTCGCGGATAGTGGTAGCACAATTTGAAATAACTTGGGCATTCGTCACTATTCGCGGATAGTGGTAGCACAATTTGAAATAACTTGGGCATTCGTCACTATTCGCGGATAGTGGTAGCACAATTTGAAATAACTTGGGCATTCGTCACTATTCGCGGATAGTGGTAGCACAAGTTGAAATAACTTGGGCATTCGTCACTATTCGCGGATAGTGGTAGCACAAGTTGAAATAACTTGGGCATTCGTCACTATTCGCGGATAGTGGTAGCACAAATTGGAATGACTTGGGCATACACCACTATTCGCGGATAGTGGTAGCACAATTTGAAATAACTTGGGCATTCGTCACTATTCGCGGATAGTGGTAGCACAAGTTGAAATAACTTGGGCATTCGTCATTTATTCGCGGATAGTGATAGCACAATTTTAGAGTTTTGACAATTCGGAGCATTCACCTAACGTTATCCCGTTATAACGGAATAACGGAGATTGCGAAAAAGGTTGGATTTTGTAGAGAAGTTGGAAGGAATCAATAGTTTTTTGTAAAGAAAAGTGGGGTGTATCCGGATAATTTTTGTAAAAGAAGTGAATTAAAAATGCTAAAGGCAAATAAAATGAGCCACGAGGGGGTAAACTTGTAAAATAAGCCTCGGGGGGCATTGGAGGGAAAATTTGATTGAAAATGCCAGTGGCACAAAGGACAAAACAGGCCTACGGGGGACAAAATTTGTAAAATGGAGCCTTCAGGGGCAAAATTGTAAAAATCAGCCACAGGGGCTTAGTATGTCGCACGACATAACAGGCCCTGTGGACAGATTTATTAAAAATCGCACAGTCGCCATTTTGAAATTAAATTAGACTTGAAATTGGGAGGGAGGCGACGGCAAGAAGAGAGAGAGAGCAACCTCAGAGGGCGATTTGAGAGGGATCTAGAGAAATCAAACAAATCTTTAGTTCGATTCAACTTGGAAAATGCCTCCTAGGCTCTATCCGACCAAGAGGGGTTCTCAACACGCCAATTTAGCTGCTCGGAGAAAGGGGGTGCAAAGGAATCAACGGCCGTTTCTTCCGGAAGCACCAAGGGGAGATTTTTACCCACAGCTCGATGAGCATACTTCGGATGTCACGAAGAAGGAAGAGGTAAGAAACCTAGGGTTTCTTGAAAAATTTTCAATTTGGGCGAAATTGATTTGAACTGATTTTTTTTTAGACTGTGCTATTGACATGAATTGGCCTGTGAACATGAATGAATCTAGGAAATGTAATGCGTAAATGCATGCCATACATTGATCCATTTTGACCTACTTTTTGCTTGAGATGATTTCAAGAAATAGCACGAAATATTGATACTTGTGCCATGTTTTCTTGCAGGGATTGCGCACCCGTGGCTCCCCTGAGGTGATTGGCAGGCTATGGGATAGCTTGCCGGGTAGCCAGGAGCAGGTACATTCGCCTAAGGGCATGATTTATGCCGTCGGGCTAGGGCAATTTTTTGAGATGGCGAAGGCCATCGGGGGCACTCAGAGGAGTGTGGATCTAGTGAGGGCATTCAGAGAGTTCTGGTGGGAGACCACTCACTCATTTCACTTCTCTTGGGGTGAGACGACAGTCACTCCGCTGGACTTTGCGGTCATCACAGGACTGCCTTTTACGGATGAGCCTCTCTACATAGAGGAGCCTATACAGGGAGTTGAGCCCCAGCCTATTGCTGATGATGATTTTATGGGCTTACTTGGTTTCGTTCCCCGGATCAAGAAGGGGAATGGATATGAGTTGGGGGTGCTACACGGCCTGATTCAGGGGCAGAGCAGGGACTACACTGTGATAGATGATCCCGCTGAGAGCCGGCTGAGAGCCGAGAGATTGGCTAGAGCTTTTGTATGGGTGGGCTTTTCCGACATGCTGTTCATCAACAGCGCATCTACTGCTCTGATTTCACTGTTGGAGCTACTGAGAGCCTGGGATACTGCTTCTGAATCTTTCCGGGGGAGGCAGCCTTAGCTGAGATGTATTTGGCCCTAGATGACGCTCGCCCGAGGGAAGGCGAAGTACTTCACCTGCTTTCATCCGGCTTTCGAGGTATTCTCTCACCTTGATTTCTTTTCCTTTGCGCATTTCATTATATCCCTTGTTTTCCTGTTTTGACTTCTTCTTCTCCTTTTTCGAGCTTGGGCATACGAGTATTTTAGGTACATTATGAGTGGCGAGATCAAGGATGAGTTTCACGCCACCACTTTTTCCCGCTCTTCGTCGGTGGACGAAGGATGCCAGAAATGCACTCAGACGCCGGAGGGCTCGAGGTGCAGGATTACCGCTTCTTATCATGATACGTTGACATGCCCGAGAGGGTTCCACAGCAGGATGAGCTTGTTCCCACAGGACTGGTCGTTATGGCGCTTTGGATTTAGATCACGCTGCGCACTTCTACAGAGTGTCGCAAGCTAATGGTGGGCTTGTCCAGGAGACGCCTTGTACTGGGAGAGAGGGTGTATAGACAAAGATGGGCCGAATAAGCACGCTCGGATCACGATGATCCTCCGCCTAGGATGTGGTTGCCTCGCCGCCTGGAGAATGTAGATGCTTTGATCGTAGGCATGGCGGCACATCTTTACACACGAGAGGGGGACTATACTATGTACGTGGCCATGCATCTTGAGTCTCCAGCGCAGGGGTTGGTTATGGTGCTCATAGCGCGGGGCCTTCGGCCCAGCTACGTAGCTAGACCTCCTTTGCCCCGACTTTCGTGATTATCGTGGCGGTCGCATGAGGCGAGCTCACATTGATATGTCCCAGACTCGTCCTCATCCGGTGCTCCCGCGAGGTTCTAGATCCGTAAGCACTGTTCCTTACGCCTCTTTGGATTGCTTGCATCTCTTTTTATTATCAAGAACTCGCATTCTCGACACTTATTATGTCACGCTTGTAACAGTGTCACCAGCTTACGAGCACATTTGACCGTGGCATATACCGGCGCCGTGGGCATGATTGGCAAGCTCCGCAAAGGCATGAGTTTCGGAAGAATCGCGCCTGGCCACAGTGGTTCGATTGATATCTCTCCACCTGGCCAACCGAGAAGGAAGAAGAGCCGCCCGATGACGTGGGCACCGCGGGAGCACTAGAGGACCGACGCCTCGGACAAAGATCGCAAATGTGCCTCTTTACGTGACCCATTGAGATTGATGATGATGATGAGGATGAGGATGAGGATGAGGACGGAGCCGAGACGGCCACGGATTATGAGCTTGACTCCACCGTTATCACCGAGCTCGACGACTATTACCGCACGGAGACCATAGCCTACGAGGCACCTTCTGACGATCCCGACGATGAGCCGAGGAGGCCGAGGATGACGACGAGGATGGAGATGAGGAGGGTGATGAAGAGGGTGATGGAGAGGATTGAGTAGCCCCTTTCCCCTTAGACATTTATGACCTTTTGGCTATTGTACCCCCTTTGGGGAAAACACATGTTATTATTTTTTATGCACAACTTTTGGACTTGATCTACTTTGTATGTACAAATGGTTTGAATGGATGGTACTTGAATATGAATGAATTTTTAGCTTCGTAAATGAATGCATGAGTGTATACGGGGTAAATGAACCCTCCCCTATGCATCTGAGAAGTGAATGGATGGTATTTGCAGTTATTGACAAGTCGGGGAGTGCCCTGGGGAAAGCAGGAAGTTGCTGATGTCTGATGTCTGATGTGGCTTATTATGTCGCACGACATAAGAAGCTAACCGCGCTTTGTCGCGTGACATAAGTAGCTAAGCGCACTTCTCATTACCTTTTGGCCTTGGAATGGAATTGCCGACACGAGTTGGAATTGGAGTGACCAAATAGGTCACAAACCCGGTCTCCTTGGGACAATGGCAAAGAGATATTGGTCCCTTAAGGATGGAAATGGGGTGACCTAGGAGGTCAAGCAACCAATCCTTCAAGGAATGTTCCAAATCAAAAGAGGTGGCCCATATGGTCATAAAATTGGACTTTTATGAAAAGCTTACGCACCCTTGGAGAATGGAGAAGGGAAAAAGGTGACCAATGTGGTCGATGGCTGAACCTTTATGAAAGGCTACCTACGTATCCGGAGGAATCAAGCCTTGATCGTAGTTCAAACTTCATCTAGACAATTAGGAACGATGTCTAGGATTTTCGACGTTTTGACAATTAGGAAACTGTCGCCTAGAGTTATCTCGAAGGCACTTTTTGGGAGAAAATGTTATCATTAGCAATTGGCACGTTACTTGAGCCTAGGGATGATTTTTCTCTTGGAAACATGGTAGGGACTGGGTTTGGATATACATATGGAATGTATTTGGGAATTGTTTGAGACGGGTTTCAAACAGGTGGGGTTGTGTCCCTTGGGTGCGGACTGAACCATTGCATTGTCAACGTGGACGAGAATTCCCTCTTGAGCCGAGACTCGGGTTTGAACCTCGGGTCTACGTGACTATTCTTTTCTCACACTCTAGCATTTGAAGTTGATGCTAACGGATGTCGAAGTGACCAATCCTCGCTTCTAGGGATGGATGCAACTTATCGAAGCCCCGGTCTAAGGAAATACTCTCTGCAAAAGCCCCATATCTTGTTGAAGTAAGGAAAGATTCTTTCATTGGCAAAACCTTGGTTGAATGAGCTGAGCAAGCGAAGTGACTTGGCGAAGCCCCGGTCCCAGTGACCTAATAAAAATCCCAATCGATTGGTATTGCGAACGTGATTCCGAAATTGATCGACCAAGACCGAATCCATCTAGGGACCTAGTGAAGAACCCGATGCGAACCCCGAAAATGGCTAAAGAAGCCCCAGCTTAAAGGAATGCTTTGTGAGTTTTTCGAGGCGGCCTCTAATGCGAATTGTAGCGTAAGAGGAAAACCTATCCTTTTCCTTCCCCTTTTTTTTTTATTTTCTTTTTTTTTTTTTTTAGTCAACCAAATACCAACCTTAAGAAGATGTGGAAGAAGAGAAGAACTTTTAGGAAGATATATACATGCAGGGGCATATTTTTCGAAAAGTGGGAATAGATCCCGATTTTTGTGTTATTTCGACGGCCTTATTCGATGTAGGCACAAAAAAACTCGCTTTTTGGGTTTGACTCTTTTGAGAGAGTATAAGCGTAGAAAGGTTGGTAAAAGTGTATGGAAGCCCTGGCACGACGGAAAATCGGTGTTTAGCGCTATCTTTCCTAAGATGTAGAAAAGGAAGACTTGTCAAGACATCTGAAAACTTGTTTTATTTACAATGATCACAAGATTGCTTAAAACCCTTTATTAATGTTCGGGTTATTCAACCACTAATCTCGATATGAACAAACATTCTTATTAATCATGAGGAGAAAGTCAACCAGTGTCGCGGATCAAGGTTGGCTGGTGTGAAAGAAAGGTTTGTGTATAGGGAGGTCATTGATGAGACCGGGTTTTTCGAGTTTATTGGCTTGGCCCCGTGTCTATGGGAGGTCATTTGATGAGACCGGGTTTTCCGGGATTTGAATATGCTTATGGGAGAGGTCATTTGATGAGACCGGGTTTTCGGAAATTTGAATATGCTTATGGGAGAGGTCATTTGATGAGACCGGGTTTTCGGAAATTTGAATATGCTTATGACCGGACCATTGCTGGTTGCCTACGTTCCCCTCATTGTGAGGAGCTCAGGTCGCCGTAGTTCGGCCTTGGCCGGATTGTGTTTGGCTTTGGGAAATGGGATTTGTGGTTCCTTTAGTGGAAAGGTTTGGATGAGAAGATTGGATGATGAGGCGTGGGCCTTGGGATGATTCCTTGACCAAGTCATTCTTGAACGGCTGCTTCTGATTGCTTCCTCTTTCATTGGATTAGAAAGGATTTGCACGTGCTGCGAGCTTATGAAGTGCTTACGGCTTTGCTTCGACCGCCCCATTGTTATCGACAACTTTCATTCTACGAGCTTTGATCTTGTACTGTCCATCAAGCTTTTGATTGGCGTCTTTGGGTCCCTTGGCCTCATTTTTTTTTATGTGCAACCTGTTTTTGCCTAGACCGCCCTTTTTGGGATTTTTTCGGCCTAGGCCGGGGCATTACTCTTTTAGCACTAAGATTTTTCCTCTTTTTTTTTTTCTTTTATATGTGCAACCCTGTTTTTTGCCTAGACTGCCCTTTTTTGGGATTTTCAGCCTGGCTGGGCATTACTCTTTTTGCACTGCATTTTTTTTATTTTCTGAAGTACTTGAGGACCAAGGCGAGCCCCTGCTTGAACATTCTTGATACCCTTGAAGTCTAAACCAAGCCCCTAGGTTGTTGTCGACACGGGGTCAATCTTTCGAAGCTGAGTGGCCTTTTTTGTCGTTCCTTGATGTTGCCGCCGTCGTTGACTTGGTCAAGGTGATGGGGAGGACATGGTTGGGAAAATGTATGGCTTTGATGAAGGCCTTTTGTGGGGTAAGGAAAGTGTATGGCTTGATGGCATTAGTTGACTTTCTCACACCGATTAATCAGAACGTTAATTATTTCAAGAGATTGTTCGTTGAGCAATGCAAGTGATCATATAAAATAAAACCATTTCATTAAATGTAATGTAGGTGTGCAAATAATGTCTTAAGTCTAGCAAGAAAAGAAGAAGACTCTTTTATAGAAAATTGAAGATTCAATACAATGTCCGTAGAGGACTTAATTGAAAGGAAAAAATACTAGGACCTACGAAGGTTGGTGAGAGACTATTTTCCTTTTTCTTCCCTTTTTTTTTTTTTTTTTTTTTTTTTTTTTTTAAGGATAGGTAAACCCTAGTCTAGCTACTCTTCACGGGTTGGTGCCGGGGAGCTTGAGCTTTCCTTCGTAGATCGGCCATTTGAATTTCTTTCTTGACTCCACACAGCTTATGCGTCACATGACCATAATGCTTGTGGTACTCACGAACTTGGCCTGTCAACTCTACTTGGGTTTCTTGGCTTATGATTCTCGAGAGGTGTGAGAAGGCTTCGTTTCACCAAATCGTTGAAAACTTTGCTCATGGGCATCCCAAAATCATCGGGCGACGTTTCGACCTTGCACTTCTTGAATTGACCTCTTGTCATAACTTTGTCTTTGGCCCATGGAGGTTCTCAAGCTTCCCATCTTCTATCAACTTTTGGATCTCATGCCTCAGCGGTGCAATTGTCGATGTTGTGCCCATGGTATTGATGGAAGCGGCAGTGTTTGGTCTCGTCCATTACGATCTTGGGGTTCTGGGCTTCCAATTCTCCGGTGGCTTTATCGGTTTTTCTTTCACTAGCTCTTCGAGAATCTTGCTTAAAGGCATCTGTATTGTTAAAGTGAAAGGAGCGAGGTTTCGGGGGACCTTGTTATTCTCAAGACTCGATTCCCATTGTCCAATTGGTTCCCTTTGTTGGATTTGGGTGAGAAGGAAGGCTGTGACATTCTTTCCTTTGTGAGAATGCGAGTCTTTGAGCCAGTACGATTCTTTGCTTAGTATTGGGTTATGCTCGGTGGAGTCATTTCTGGCACAGTTCGACATCTTGGGTCAAGGGAGTATTGATACTCATCATGAGGTCAAGCTTCTCTTGCATCTGTTTCACTTGCTCCATCAATATTGCCACATAGGGGTCAACGGGGACTCTTGGGCTACCGGAGCGGCAACGGGACTTGTAGTAGCGGGCGACGGCTGAATTCATTAAGTCCGGTAGGTAACGGTGAAAACTTCGGTTCATCTTTTGGTAACTCATGATCACATTCGGGCGGGTATAGGGGCTTGAGAACATAGCCACATATCTCGCTGATTATGTGAGGTTGGAGCATAAAGCGGCGGTATTGCCGAGGCGAGGGATAAGTGGGGTGAAATCCAATCCGTTACGAGGAGGCGAGGGCAATGGGGCCACGATGAGTGGGATGTTGGAAAGGGCGAGGAGAAGTGGTCCTTGGCAAGGGATCATATGTGGATGGAGGAAGGTATTGGTTATAGGGTGGGAGGCTGAGATGGCTATACGGAGTCTCATCTTCGACCACTACCCGAAGAACCGTTGGACTCAATTGTTACTTGGACTCCATTGCGGTGAAGAGCACCGATAAGCAATGACAGATGTTCTTCATGAACCTTGGGCATTTTCCAAAGCCGGGACTAACTCTTCCTTCCTAATCATCGATTTCCCATACCCTACATTGTTTTCATCCAAATGCGCCATTCGACTCTACGAGGCGATGATATGCACGGCGAAAAGCCGCTGACCCAGTACTCTCGCTCACTTCTTTTTCGCTGCGGGAAAGGGATAGGCAAGGTTTAGACTCGGGGATAGGTAAGGTTTAGACTCGAAGGATAGGTAAGGTTTAGACTCGAAGGTAAGTGTTTAGACTGAAAGCTCAAGTAACATGCCCTTATCGCTTTAACTTTTGCTCGAAACGCATTTTCTCCTAATCCTAATTGATCGGAAAAGATGAGACCTTGAAAGGTCAAGATTGGAAGTAGAGATCGGACCGAAGGGGGGTCACGATTAAGGATTTGACCATGAAAGGTCGAGATGGGAAATCGAAAATTGGACCGAGGAGGTCTCGATTAGGGGTTTGACCATGAAAGGTCGGGATAGAAAGTCGGAAATCGGACCGAAAAGATCTCGATTAGGGATTTGACCATGAAAGGTCGGGATGAGGAAAACGGAGATCGGACCGAAAAGATCTCGATTAGGGATTTGACCATGAAAGGTCGGGATGAGGAAAACGGAGATCGGACCGAAAAGGTCTCGATTAGGGATTTCAGAGATAGGAACATGCAATTATGATTACATTAATTGTTCAAGTTTACTTAAAACAATGTCTTTTATTTATTTCTATTTGGTTGGAAAAGGGGGTTTGCCCTTCTTTTTTGCAACTACTCTAGATCCTGGATCAGTGGGTTCCGTCACTACGTCTATAAGCCCCTCGTATTCCACCTGTATTTCGACCTCCCAGGATGGACAGCCCCGGGCGAGGGTCCTATAGGGCACGCGGATCCCACCGGCCGAGAGTAAAGAACGCTCCTAACGGGTCTAGCGGGTCATAGGACCTTTCAACGCACGAGCGATGCGGATTATGGTCAAGGCAATACCGGGAAAGTCTCGTCTCTGCGCCTTGACGTTTTGCGAGTTTCGCTTGAGCGAAATGACGTTTTGACTTTCGGTAATGTCCGAGAAAATAATAGGCATGGGTCGGGCGGCAAAAGCCGGATGACACAGTGTCACATTGAACTTCGTTGCATACGCAGTGCGTGAGTCAGAATTGAAGTCAATGCCGGTCAAGATCTTGCCAATTTTTCCTTGTCGGAACTTTGGCAGAGCTTCGCTTGAGCGAAAGATCTTTTGATTTTTTGGCAAGGACTCGGTCTTGACTCTTACGCATTTCGTGTGGGTCAAGGTCAATAGTCAATGTCGGAGTCAAGATCCCACCGATTTTTCCTTGTCGGAATTTCGGCAGAATTTCGCTTGGGCGAAAATCTTGGCTTCCGTTATGAGCTAAGGCTTGACCTTTACGTGGGTATGCAACTGGGCTTATATGACACGGACTAGACCAAAAACCAACCAAAAGTCACGGTTTTTTGAAACGTGTGACACGGACTGTGCATTGGTCGACACCCTGCCATGGGGAGGTTGGGATGATTTCGTGCGCGCCGGGAGCATCGTAAGGCTGTCCGTGACTGCAGCTGGAACCACCCTCGGGTTTGAAGGACGTGCGTGCAAAAGTGTACAGGATATATCAGGTGCGCGTAGTGTGCGGTCTCCTAAAATTGTTCCTTTTTGAGTTAAAACAGAAATTTTCATAAATGTGTTTTAAAGGAATGATTTTCGGGACGGGGGAAAATGCAACACATAAGCACGTAAATTTTAAGGAGCCCCGGTCGGTCATGGAGCTGAATAGCCCCAAGTGCTAGGAGTTGCCCGGATTAACCATGATTTTTCCTGGTGGAATTGCCCATTGAGGTCGCACATGGTCGAGAATCCAAGGAGGATTGAGCCGTACGATTGCATGGATCAATTTTCCGGGTTCCACTCCTTTTGCTATTTTCGGGTTGTTTCCCGTTCAAAGTATGCCTGATTCCAAGATGCAAATAATGCAATGAATGGTAAAAGAAAGCAAGCATGATTAATGAAATCGGCGATGGGAGTCTAACCCGCTCAAAGGGAAAAGCTTTCTTCTATATTTTTCTTAAAATTATTTTTTCGAAAAAGGGATGCTTGTACGTGGGATTGTTAAACCACCTTGTTATCCCAAGCCCGGGTTAGGGAAGCGATACGGGAAGGGTAAGTGGGGTCCACCTATATACCAAGTATCGACTTTTGTTTTTGAAAATAAAGCTTTTCTCCTTTGGGATGATCCCAGTAGTCGCCAAGCTGTGAATGTGTGCCCAAAATTTTTGTTTATTGGAATTCACGCGAGTTTGAAGACATCCGAGTTATTTGAAAAACGGAGTCGCCACGCCATTTTGATTACCTCAAAACTTTGAAAAAAAGGTTTTATGGGTTCGGAGGTTAAGTTACCCCTTGGGAAGAACGTTTGGCGTTCACCCAAAGTGCCTTGCCGGAGCAAGTCTCCCTAGATTTCATTAATCGTGTTTGCTTGCGTGCTTTCTTTGTGTGCATGTGTTTGAAAATAAGGGGGGGAAATGTCCCAAGTTATCTTCCGGACGTACAAACCATTTGTTGGTTGTCGCTCGGGATTCCTTGGAATTTATGTATTTGGGATTATGATCCCGTCCTCATCTTATGACTTATGATCATCGCATTTTTAAGCCTTGGGACCCTCGGGACTTGCGTGATCGAGAGAATGACTCTCTTTTGGGTCAAAGATGAGGTTCTTTAGGAAGGAATGTCCTTAGCCCATCAATCCTATGCTTTAAGACGGTCGAGCTCGTATAGAGGCTTCATACTCATTCTTAAGCGATAATCGGAGATATAGGGTTCAAGGTTATCCTTTTCCTAAAGAAATCATGAACCTTTAATGGAAGGAACGATGCAAAGATGAGAACTTTTACACCGGTCCATTCCAAGGTTGGGGAAAAGGGGAAATGCATGTAAAAATGATATTTTAGCAAAAAGATGGCATTTTGGTTTGAAAATGATGCATTTGATTGCAAATGGATGTTTTTTATGTAAAGAAATGATCTTTGTGCAAAGAGTGCATCTTTAATGTGAAAAGGGATTTAAAATGGAAAAGGAATGATTTTAATGCATGAAAAATGGGATTTAGGTGTAAAGAATGCACCTTTATGTATGAGAATGATATTTTAATGAAAAGATGACATAGTATGTACATAGATACTATCTAAATTGCGAGATAGACATCGGGTTATAGCTTAAAGGGGTTTAACATCGGATTACGGCTTGAAGCGTGAAGCTTACGAAGCGGCTACTTATGTCGCACGACATAGGCTGCCTATGTCGCGTGACATAACTAGCCATTTTGCGAGGCTTTACAACCGAGATTTGCAGAGGTAACAAGGCACCAAAATGGTCAAGTTACTTCACAAACAAATCTCATAGAGCATGTTTATCAATAATGAACACTTCAAGAGGGTGTGGATATGAGGGATCCACACTCATCTTGAGTGTTCATGCAAAAACCAAGTCAAAACGAAGATTTTATATGAAATGTAATGAAATAAAATGTGGATCTGGGTAATATGAAGCTAAAACATGCAACTTTAGTCAGAATACTATATTATCAATGCATGTAACACATAGATTTCATATTCAAAGGAAAATAGAGAGTGGAAAAGGGGTAGAAACTCGTTACCCTTGAAGATCCACAACTCCTATATCAAGTTAGATATAGGAGCCTTCTAGCGTCCTCCTCCGGAGACTGAGTTCAGGCCTTGGATCCTTGGGAACTCCTTGATTTCTTGATGTATGTGGGAAGTGTGTGTGTGGGAAGTGTGTGTGGGATGGATTTGGGAGGATTAGGTTGATTTGGGAGGTATGTGAGGAGAGAGGAGGCTTCCTGAGTGTATTCCTATAGAGGGGGACTGAGGGGTGGAAGAGGTGTCTTTAAAATGAGAGGTGAAGGCCTCTATTTATAGGCTGCCTGCATGGGCTTGTTATGTCGCACGACATAACAAGCCATGACTGTATTCCTTCTGGAAACATGCAAGGTGGCATGGTTCTAGAACTTTTCCTGGCTGGTTATGTCGCACGACATAAGTAGCCACTTCTGGATTCTTCTAGAAACATGCAAGGTGGCAGGTTTCTAGAAGGTTTCTCTGGCTGGTTATGTCGCACGACATAAGTAGCCAGATCTGGCTTCTTCTAGAAACGTGCAAGGTGGCAGCCTTCTAGAAGGGTTTTGGGATTAAGAAAAACGTGTTTCTTAATCACCAAGCATTCCCTTCAGCCCTTAAAAGGCTTGGAACAGTTTCGGAATTGTTCCGGAACTTTAGGAAAATCCGGGGAATTACCGGAAAAATTACCGGAATTGCCGGGAAAATTAACCGGAAGGCATGAGCCAGATTTGGGTACTTACATGTGGCCACGAGAGGGGTTGGCATAGGTGGTTTTGAGGATGGTCCAAGCTTCATGAGAGGTTTTGGCTTGATGAACAAGGGGAGCAATGGCGGGGTCTAGGGTTCCTATGAGGGCTCCTAGGATGAGGCGATCTTGGCGAGACCAAGTAATGGCTGCCAGATTAGGAATGGTGGTGTTGGTGGCTGGTTTGGCCAGTTCATCATCCGTTTCAACGGTGGCGGGAGTGGTGATGATGGTGTCATCATCGGGTTTTGGGTGGGTGCCATCGACGAATTTCAAGAGGTCGAGGCCAAACAGGATGGAGGTAATTTGAGATGCCCATGTGAGATAGGTTAGAGGGGTGAGGGTGCGACAGTAAGAGAGGTTGACCAAGAAAAGTGGTTGGTCGGGTTGGGCAGTGTTTGGGATGGTGGAGGGAGCTCCGGCCATTGCCAAGGTGGGGAGGGGCTGCCGATTTTGACAGAGGTTTTGGGGGTTGAGAGGCTTTGAATCTTACAGCTCTGATACCATGTAACGTATTAGAAGCCTTCAGTTTTGGAATCACCAGTGTGAGGCGGCCGCATGGAGTTGTATGGGGCGGGCGCCTCAGCCTGGACAACCATCGTTGTTTGTTTGTCTCTTGGAACAGTAGAGGAAGCTTCATCCTTAACACTTGGCGGTCTAGGTCCTGAATTCAAGGAATTCCTCACCTCTACCACATCTGCTCATGTTCGTCAAATTCTCACATTGGATGATCTGACTGAACTTCTTCTTAAAGAGGAGATGCTACAACAAAAGTTTGCTACCCCTGTTCAACAATCCACAGCTCTTGTTGCAGAAAAGTCAGGTTCTTCCTCTGCAAATCATGGCGGTGGTGGTGGACATCGTGGCATTGCTGGGGGTAATCGTGGCCATGGAAAGAATCGCCAACAAAATGGCCGTGGAGGTGGTCAATGGAATGGTCAGTGGGGTTACAACAACAACAACAACAACTCTCATGGTCGTGGTCAGAATGGTAATCGTGGAAAGGGAACAGGAAACGCCCGTGGAACTCACTTTGGCAATAATGGACGTGGGTGTGGTTTACTTCCCAACCCCATCTACGGTGAGCAAGCTTTAATCACCTGCCAACTTTGTTTTCAGCATGGACATGGGGCACGTGATTGTCAAGATCCAAGTAACTCAGCCTATGTTGCTCATAATGATTCATATGTTCTGGACTCAGGGGCCACTAATCATATGACGGCAAATCCTTCTTCTTTGTCTGATTATCAACCTTACCCAGGTAAAAATGCAGTTGTTTTTGGTAATGGATCTAAGTTACAAATATCTCATGTTGGTAATACATCTCTGAACATTCTTGGTCGTTCTTTTAATCTTCGTAACGTCCTTTACATTCTGAAACTTCACAAACCTTTATTATCTATTCGTCAATTCTCCAAAGATAATAACTATTATTTTGAACTTGACTCGTGTGGCTTTCGTGTAAAGGACAACCGAACACGGGAGACTTGAATTGATTATGAAATATGGATGGGCTTGAACAGTTCAAAGGGTTCAATGGGCTTGGTAGGCCCAATGGCTCAAAATGGGCCGTAGATATCAAGGAAGATAAATAATAATAACGATAAGTAATTTTTCGCCTTAAATATGGCGAGAAAATGTATCACGTGTCAGTGGTGCGACATATGACGGGAAAAGAGAGTGGGCGGGAAGTACATGAAGCGAAAAGACAACCTTAACCACCTCTGATCTTGGGTGACAAAGGGCGTAATTCAGGTTAAACAAACAAGCATGTTTTGCCACTGTGGAAGTTTTGTCGCCAGGCGACAAACGAGGATGAGGGGTAACAATTGACTGGGACATCGACACGTGGTACCCATCCCCCATAATATTCAACAGTGCAGCATGATGGGATTGGTAGTACTTTTTACTAACTCTGAGGGCAGTTGACTGACAAAGCGCGGATGATTGACACGTGTCCCTATAGGTATGGCCTATAATTATGTTGTGATATAAATAGGTGAAATTCAGCATTATTATGTAAGCTCTCTCTCTCTTAATTTCGCTGATCCATTAATTTATAGAACTTTTCTTCAAACTGAACTTTGAACTGATTCTCACGCCGGAGGGGTTTCACCGGAGTCACCCCCGGTTTAGTTCACTGTTACTTGCGTGTGTGTAGGTCCCAAGGTGAGCCGTCTCAAGAAGATTAGCCGGAGTATCCATTGGAATAGCTGAAGATTCAGCTCCTGATCAACCCCATTTTCCATGGTAGCATCAGTTGGTTCCATTGCCGGGACCTGAATGTTTCTTCTTTGGGTGGCTAGGTGAAGTTTGGGAGGTTGTTGGTGACTGCCGGTGGTGAGTCAGAAGGTGGAGTACTGTTATTGTTCTTCTGGCAGAACCCAGAAGATCTTGAGTTGTCAGTTTGTTTGAAGAAGTAAATGCTAGTTGGTTAAAAAATCAAGGAGGATTCCCAGGGGGTACTTGTTAGAGGTTGTTTTGGGAAATGGTGTATTTATTGTAAGAAGCCATAAAGTTGTCCTTGGTTATAAATGCTGTAGGCTCATTAATACATGTATTAAAGGTGTTTTGTAATCAGAAGAGTGACTTGTAAAGTTGTCAGAATAGTTGGTTTGTTGTGAAAAGGTGTAATTTGGCTTGAAGTGTTTGTTAAAGCATACATTTATTCGGGGGGTAAGTTATGGTGGTTGGGCAAGAAAAAGCTACCCCCTCTAGGGCGGCTCAGAACTTAACATTCGCAACCCCAAATGCCAAGGATGCTCGTGCGGGAGCGGGATGCGAAAGAGAGGTGGAGGTCCATACTCAGAGACAAACTCCCGGCGTTAGGCGGGCTAGGGAGCGGAGGAGGAAAGGGTGAGAATGGAGAGAGCCAAGGCGGTGGATGAAGGGCAAGTCCCCGCAAAGTCAAAAAATGCAGAAGTAAGGGAAAGGATTGAAAAGCTGAGGGCGGATAATGAGGCGTGGATGCATGTTCTCGCCAATAATCAACAATTAAAGGAGCTGCATGTGGAGCCTTCCCATGTCCCTGAGGAGTTATTGAATGTGCAAGCGGGAAGGTCCCATGTCGGCGGGCAAAATCGAGAGGTTAGCGCTAGCGTGGCTAATAGACCAAGACAGGATGTAGATACGCCGCTGCCCAGGAGATTAGCGGAAAATCGAAGGCGGGATGATGGCTTGGGAGCGAGAAAGAAGAGGAGAAAGAAAATATACCATAAGTCAGGCAACTCCAAAGAAGAATCTTATTACTTTGAATATGACAGTAATGAATCTAGTGGCTCCACGCACGACGAAGGACGTGACAAGGAAAGGACCCAGATATCGCGACATCATGATGCCAGGCGACATCGTGAGAGGTCACCGCGGGATAGGGAGCGACGGCGACAAGAGAGGAAAGATAAAGAGTATGAGAAGGAAAGGGGGCGGAGAGCTGCAGAGGCGGCAAGGGCGGCAGAAGCCGAGAAGTTCGCAGAAGCCATAAGAGCCGCAGAATTGGCCAAGGCTAGTGAGACAGAGAAGGCTAAGAAGGAAGAGGAGCAAAAGTTGAAAAATGAGATGGCTGAGATGGCAAAGAAAATTAAGGATTTAGAGGCGGGAATGAAGAAAGTGGAAGGAAAAAAGCCTTTTTTAGCCCCTTTCACTCAGAGTATCAAAGGTGTCGCCCCAGACCCAAGCTTTTGCATGCCAACTTTATCAAGTTATTCAGGAAAGTCTAGAGCAGTAACTCATGTTGGAGGATTTGAAGCAACCATGTCGCTGTTGACTGAAAATGAAGCAGTTCTGTGTCGAGCTTTGGTGAGCACCCTGGCGGATCATGCACTGGATTGGTTCTTAGCACAGCCTGAAGATTCTATAACGGGGTATCAAGATTTCAGGGAGAAATTCTTGGCAAGATTTAGTGCATCAGGATCATAACCGGTTCAAAAGACGGATTTGTGCAGTCTTAAACAAAAGGATGGAGAGGGGATTGCTACTTTCACAGACAGGTTCATGGGAATAGCCAATCAAGTCCCTGACATCGCTCAAGGCGAGATAATTATGTTGTATAACACCAGTTTGCAGCCAGGTCACTTCAAGCAGGAGTTAGGAATGAGGTTGCCAAAGACTACGGGGGAATTGTATGAAAGGGTCAGGGGATTTTGTAGTGGAGCAAGAGTTAAGACTAAGGGGACTCCAGCGGCAAATCAGGTTGTCAAGAAAGTTGCAAGCGAAAGGATGGAGGTAGTGCGAGATGATAGGAGAGGATTTAGCGGCAATAGAGGGGCAAGTCAAGCGGGAGGAAGCGGAGGCCGTGGAGATGGGCGTACGGGGGGTCAGAGAGAGTTCAAGCCAAAGACAGACATCAAGTATAGCCGGCTGAACACTCCTATCAGCGAGATTCTGAAGAAAGTAAATTTTCCCGAACCTTTTCCTATTACACCAGGAACTGGTCCGGCTAGAGATCAGAATAGTTATTGTGAGTTTCATAAGGATAAGGGGCATAAGACTGATGATTGCTATAACTTGAGGAGGTTGATTCAAGGGAAGATTGATAGAGGTTTTCTGCAGGAGTATTTGGAGGAGAATGTTGGGCGGGATGATCAGCGTAGGCCAGAAAGAAATTTGGTAGATGTCATCCATGACCCATTGCCCGTGTGTCCCAATTGAATACCCAAATCATGACTTTGACGCATGCGTTTGATGTTCCTCAGTTTCCCGCCAGTCAAGATAGGGTGATCAGTTTCTCTAGGCGAGAATTAGCTGTTACCAAGAGCCATGGGAGTCAGCCAATTATCATAACCATGTATCCATGCAATAATATTGTGCAGCGAGTTATGGTGGACTCTGGGGCTAATAGGAACGTGCTTTATTATGACGCTTTTAAGAGGATGAATTACACAGAGGCAAATTTGGTGCCTCATAAGGGATATCTTGAGGGCTTTACTAACCACTCTGTTAAGGTTAAAGGTACGATTATGTTGGATGTGGAAATTGGTGAAGGAAAGTTGGCGAGATGCGAGAATATTGAATTCATGGTAATTGACCTTGTGTCCCCTTATAATGCTATAGTGGAGATCCCATTCATGTTAAGCTTTGAAATGGTTTTGTCAATCCCCCATCAGAGGGTGAAGTATCCCACCACCAATGGGATAGGTTGCCTAAAGAGTGAGGCGGTCACCGTGGTTAGAAAGCAAAAGGAGATGCTGAAAGCTAAGACGGAGAGTACAACTTCGATGACTTTCAAAGCGGAATCTAGTCAGTTGAAGATAAATATGGTTAAGATTGTAGAAGTGGAGAATAGTGAACCAGATTGGATCATGACGGAGAGTATGAGAAATGGAACTGCCATGGTGGCCGAAGCGACAAACCAAGTTTAGGGCAGGCGAGAAAGGTGTTCGGAGGAAAGCGAGAAGTGTGTATGGTGGATGAACAGGAATTTGATTCTGAGTCTAGGCGAGAAAGAATGAAGGAGGATGCAGATTGGCGAGATATAGAGTATGGCATGGTAAGGCAGAGTGATGATGAGGAAGAAAATTGTTGGGCAATGGAAATGGTGAATGATATGCCCAATATAAGTTACGCCAGGGTTGTAAGGCTAGTCAATATGGAGGAGCCAAGAATTGAAGAGGTGGTTGAGGGAAATATTGAAGTATCTATCGATGAATCTGATGATGATTATGAAACCATTGAGGTGGAGGACGCTCAGGGGCGACCTACTGGTAATGTCTTTGCTGATTTCAAAAAGTCAGTTCCCGTGAGTATGAGGAAAAGAAAAAGAATAGAAGTGGAAACGTTGCAGGTGCGGGATGAGCCAGGTATCAAAGCGGGAGAAGAGTTGGAGGAGGTAGAAATCAATTGTTATTTTCCCGAGCAGAAGGTGAAGATTGGTAAGCAACTGTCGCGGGATGAACGAGAAGCTTTGGTTGATTTTTTGAAGGAAAATTTGGATGTATTTGCTTGGAGATCGGAAGACATGAAGGGTATTGACGAGAGTGTAGCTCTGCATTGTTTGAATGCTGATCCTAATGTGGAGCCATTTAAGCAGAAGGTAAGACATTTGTCGCCGGAGAAAGAGGTGGCAGTGTTGGAGGAAGTGGAAAAGCTGTTGAAGGCGGGAATAATTGAGAAAATTCAATATCCGGTTTGGTTGGTTTGTCCCGTGATGGTTCTGAAGTCAAACAAGAAGTGGAGAATGTGCATTGATTTTACTGACTTGAATACAGCATGTCCCAAGGATTGCTATCCTTTACCCAAGATTGATAAGTTGATGGATTCCATTGCTGGTCACAGGGTTTTCAGTTTTATTGATGCTTATTCATCAAAGGATGGTGAACGAGGTGTTCAAGTCTCAAATTGGGCGGAATATAGAAGCATACATTGATGACATGGTGATCAAGACTAAGGAAAACAACCACTTGTTGGATCTCGCTGAAACTTTCGAGAGCTTAAGAAGGAATTCGATGAAGCTGAATCCTAGTAAATGTACGTTTAGCGTTACGGCGGGAAAGTTTCTGGGGTTTTTGGTTAACAGGCGCGGGATTGAGGCCAACCCCGAAAAAATTCAGGCATTGTTAGACATGTCGCCACCAAAATCTATCCGCGAGATTCAGCGGTTAAATGGGAGGATCATTGCCCTGGGGAGGTTTATTTCGAAGTCGGCGGAGAGATGTTTGCCGTTCTTCAAGGTGTTGAAGGGCGGGAAGAAATTTGAGTGGAGTGAGGAATGCGGAACAGCTTTTGAGGAAATGAAATCTTATTTAGGGAAGCCACCATTATTGAGTAGCCCTATGGAGGGGGAAGAATTGTTTGTTTATTTGGCAGCCTCTGACTACGCAGTTGCCGCAGTATTGGTGAGGGAAGATGGGGGAATTCAAAGGCCTGTATATTATGTATCTAAGGCATTGAGCGAAGCTGAGTCGAGATATTTTAATGCAGAAAAGTTAGCATATGCATTGGTGGTGGCGGTGAGAAAGCTAAGGGCATATTTTGTCGCTCATACAATTGTTGTTCTGACTGACGCTCCTTTAAGGAAGATTTTACAGCAGCCAGATTCTGCGGAAAGACTTTTGAAGTGGTCGATTGAGTTGACAGAATTCGACATCAGATATGAATCCCGCCGAGCTATTAAGGCGCAAGCGTTGGCAGACTTTATAGTTGAAACCTCGTTTACGAAGTCTCAGGCCGAAGTAATTGAGGAGCGCGATAAGAAGAAGGTGGCAAAGCGGGCTGAGCCAAGTGTGATTGAAGAAAAGAGGAGGCCGGAGGATTGTTGGGTCCTACATGTAGATGGTTCATCAGCAAAAAACAGAGGAGGAGCGGGAATGGTTTTGATATCACCAGATGCGGAATGTGAGTATAAGAAGGCATTTAGGTTCAAGTTCCCAGTGTCTAACAATCAGGCGGAGTACGAGGCATTGGTGTCGGGAATTGAATTTGCGCGGGATACTGGAGTAAAGAGGATTGTGATTCATTCTGACTCTCAGTTGATTGTTAAGCAAGTGAAAGGCGAATATGGCACGGTGAATTCTTTTTTGATAAGATATTGTAATTTGGTGAGAGGCATCTTGAGTCATTTTGAGTTTTGGGAGTTGGTACAAATTGGGCGAGAAGAGAATTCCAAGGCGGATGCACTGAGTAGGTCAGCGGGAAGCGAAGACAATGAAGCAGCTATTGATCCCCTGGTGGAATATGTCGACATGCCGGCAATTGATAGGCCCATGGTCATGGAGATCGGGGAGGCGGAAGCGAGCTGGGTTACTGACATGAAAGAGTTTTTAGAGAAGGGTAAATTGCCGCTTGATGAAGAAAGAGCTAAGTTAGTGAAGGTGACTTCTCCGCGATTTACTGTGCAGGATGGAATTCTATATAGAAGATCTTTTTCAAAGCCATTGATGAGGTGCATAGAGCCAGGAATGGTGGCCAAGGTTTTGTTTGAAATCCATGAAGGTGTTTGTGGTGGTCATCCAGGGGCGAGATCTCTGGCGGAGAAGGTGTTGTTCCATGGCTATTATTGGCCGAGCTTGAGGAAAGACGCTGAAGAGTATGTGCGGAAATGCGAGAAATGCCAAAGGTTTGGGAATATACCGCGGCAACCCGCCACTGAGCAAACGCCTATTGTCGCAACATGGCCTTTTGATATGTGGGGCATAGATTTGATTGGGCCATTCCCAAAGGCCAAGGGAGGATGCCAGCATGTAATCGTTGCCGTTGATTATTTTACGAAGTGGACAGAGGCAAAGGCTCTGGCGACAATAAGCGAAGATAATGTGATCAAGTTTGTTCAAGAAAACATTTGGTGCAGATATGGGTTACCCAGGGCCATTGTCTCTGATCATGGAACACAATTTGGTAAGAAATTTGCAGCGGAGTGCCAGAGGATGAATGTTAAGCATTGGATGTCGGCGGTGTACAGGCCGCAGTGCAATGGTCAGGCGGAGGCGGCAAACAAGCAAATTATTGCCGCTTTACGTAAGAATTTGGAAGGAAGGGGTGGCGCGTGGTTAGAAGAGTTGTCAACTGCACTATGGTATGTGAGGACCACAATAAAGGGCTCAACTGGTGAAACAACATTCGCTTTAACTTATGGATCTGAAGCCATGGCACCGGCCGAGATGGCCTTGCCGACATACCGGGTGACTTATTATGATGAGGCGAGAAATGGTCAGAGGCGGTGTAACGACCTTGATTTGGTTGATGAAAGGAGGTCATAAGCGAGAATGAGGATGGTAAATTACAAGCAGAAGATGAAGGCCCAGCATGATAGGCGGGTTAACAAGAGGTCTTTCAATGTGGGTGATTGGGTACTAAGGAGTGCAGAAGCCACGGGACCCAAACCAGGCTTCACCAAGTTGAATGAAAAGTGGGAAGGGCCATTTCAGGTGTCTCAAGTTATTCGAGAAGGGACTTATCGGCTGAGAAAGCAGGATGGTGAAGAATTGAAGAATGCCTGGAGTGTTGATCATTTGAAGCGTTTTTATCAATGAAGTTGTAGCAATCTTTTGTAGTTGCATCTTTTGATTTTTGCTCTAGATAACAAAAGCTATGTAACTTTCTTATGGGGTCATGTGTTTTTGTTTACATCACATTGACGGGAAAGTTGTGTAGAGTTTGCCAATCTAGCATGATGTAACTTATGAACATGATGGAAGGAGGCAGGAATTATTCAGCTACATACTGTTTTGAGAATATCATTTTTATTGAAACTTGACAAGTTTTATGTTTTATGAAACAGTTATTGGAACGGTGAGATTAGAAAGGTGAAGGTGGTCAAGGAGCCACTGTCATAAGAGATAAAGAAATTTGACGAAGGGGGCGACAACGGAGGCACCACGAGAAAGTCAAGAAGCAATCGTCGCCAACACCTGATAAAATGGATGCGGCGTCTTGGTTAGAGACCAAGTCGCCCAAAAGGGATGCGGTGTCTTGGTTAGAGACCAAGGCACCTAATGGATGTGGCGTCTTGGTTAGAGACCAAGTCGCCCAAAAGGGATGCGGTGTCTTGGTTAGAGACCAAGGCACCTAATGGATGCGGCGTCTTGGTTAGAGACCAAGTCGCCCAAAAGGGATGCGGTGTCTTGGTTAGAGACCAAGGAACCTAATGGATGCGGCGTCTTGGTTAGAGACCAAGTCGCCCAAAAGGGATGCGGTGTCTTGGTTAGAGACCAAGGCACCTAATGGATGCGGCGTCTTGGTTAGAGACCAAGTCGATAACTCGAAAAACACCAAGCCCTAGAATCCGTTCTAGATGAATAATTAAGAAAGATGAAATAGAAATACCAACCTTGAATGCTTTTGCCTTTGATAAACTTGACCCAACTCCAGATTGAATGACCTTGTTAATCCTTGATGAATGAACGGGAATCACGAACCAAAGATCTTGACGAGCGAAGATCCTCTATGTGTATCCACGCGATTGTAAGTACCCAAATCTGGCTCATGCCTTCCGGTTAATTTTCCCGGCAATTTCGGTAAGTTTTCCGGTAATTCCCCAGACCTTCCTAGTGTTCCGGAAACATTCCGGAACTGTTTTTAATTAAATAAAGGCTGAAGGGAATCCTTCCTAATTAAGAAACACGTTTTTCTTAATTAGGAGGGAAGGTTCTAGAATAATGCCACCTTGCATGGTTCTAGAATGCTGAGTCACAATGGATAAGCCCGCACGGCTGCATTAGCTCGCTGCCTCTGACCGCACGGCTTCATTAGCCTTATCCAGACTGCCTATAAATAGAGCCCTCCTCTACCCATTTCAAAACAACAACAAGACACACAATAGAGATACAATACACTCACAAACACAATCAGACGTGAAGAACACCCTTGAAGGCTCAAGAAGGCGAAGAAGAAGCTCAAGAAGCCATCTCCCTCCTCCTTGAAGACCCAAGACGAACCTCTCCTCCTAGCTCCGTCCGAAGAAGCGAAGGAAACGATTGGTAACCTCGCACGCCCTAACCTTGCATTTTAATTGATATACTTGCTCATTGCATTCATATATCTTGCTTGGGACTTGGCATTTATTCATAAAGATCACATCTTTATCCCCCCCTTTCCCTTTTGCATGCATTAAGACCTCATTTGTCATAAAAATGTAGTCTTTTTCATAAAGGTGCATCCTTTGCACCTAAAACCCCCATTTTCAAATAAAAATGTTATCTTTACGCATCATTTGCATATAAAGATCAAATCTTTTTCAATAAAAATGCATCCTTTGCATCAAAACCCCTTTTTTAATGCTTCATTTGCATAAAAAATCCTATCTTTACGCATCACTTGCATAAAGATCATTTCTTTCAATTAAAAAAAGCATCATTTGCTAAAACCAAAAATGTCATCTTTTCATTAAAGAGTCATTTTTCATCATGCATTTCCCCTTTCCCCAACCTTGGAACGGACCGGTGTAAAAGTTCTCATCTTTGCATCGTTCCTTCCATTAAAGGTTCATGATTTCTTTAGGAAAAGGATAACCTTGAACCCTATATCTCCGATTATCGCTTAAGAATGAGTATGAAGCCTCTATACGAGCTCGACCGTCTTAAAGCGTAGGATTGATGGGCTAAGGACATTCCTTCCTAAAGAACCTCATCTTTGACCACAAAGAGAGTCATTCTCTCGATCACGCAAGTCCCGAGGGTCCCGAGGTTTAAAATGCGATGATCACAAGTCACAAGATGAGGACGGGATCATAATCCCAAATACATAAATTCCAAGGAATCCCGAGCGACAACCAACAAATGGTTTGTACGTCCGGAAGATAACTTGGGACATTTCCCCCTTTTACTCTCAAACACATGCACACAAAGAAAGCACGCAAGCAAGCACGATTAATGAAATCTTGGGAGACTTGCTCCGGCAAGGCACTTTGGGTGAACGCCAAACGTTCTTCCCAAGGGGTAACTTAACCTCCGAACCCAAGTAAAAACCTTTTTTTCAAAGTTTTGAGGTAATCAAAATGGCGTGGCGACTCCGTTTTTCAAATAACTCGGATGTCTTCAAACTCGCGTGAATCCAAAACAAAAATTTTGGGCACCACATTCACAGTTTGGCGACTCCGCTGGGGATTACCCAAAGGAGAAAAGCTTTTATTTTTCAAAACAAAAAAATCGATACTCGGTATATAGGTGGAAACCACTTACCCTTCCTGTACACTCCCTGACGTGGGAGTTGGGATAACCGGTGGTTTAACAATCCACGTACCAGTATCCCTTTTTTCGAAAAAAAAAAACAATTTTGAAAGAAAGCTTTTCCCTTTGAGCGGGTTAGACTCCCATCGCCGATTTCATTAATCATGCTTGCTTTCTTTACCATGCATTGCATCATTTGCATCTTGGAATCTTTGCATACTTTGAACGGGAAATAACCCGAAAAATAGCAAAAGGAGTGGAACCTGGAAAATTGATCCATGCAGTCGTACGGCTCAATCCTCATTGGATTCTCGACCGGCGACCTCGTGGCAATTCCACCAGGAAAAATCATGGTTAATCTGGGCAGCCCTAGCAGCTTGGGGCTATTCAGCTCCATGACCGACGGGGCTCCTTAAAATTTACGTGCTTACGTGTTGCATTTTCCCCGTCCCGAAAATCATTCCTTTAAAACACATTTATGAAAATCTCTGTTTTAACTCAAAAAGGAACATTTTTAGGAGACCGCACACTACGCGCACGATATATCCCGTACACTTTTGCACGCACGTCCTTCAAACCCGAGGGTGGTTCCACTGCAGCCACGGACAGCCTTTACGATGCTCCCGGCGCGCACGGAATCATCCCAACCTCCCCATGGCAGCCGTGTCGACCAATGCACAGTCCGTGTCACACGTTTCAAAACACCGTGACTTTTGGTTGGTTTTTGGTCTAGTCCGTGTCATATAGCCCAGTTGCATACCCACGTAAAGGTCAAACCTTAGTTCATAACGGAAGAAGAACTCTGCCAAAATTCCGACAAGGAAAAATTGGCGAGATCTCGACTCCGACATTAACTATTGACCTTGACCCGCACGGAATGCGTAAGAGTCAAGACCGAGTCTTTGCCAACAAAACAAAAGATCTTTCGCTCAAGCGAAGCTCGCTAAAATTCCGACAAGGAAAAATTGGCAAGATCTTGACCGGCATTGACTTCGATTCTGACTCACGCACTGCGTATGCAACGAAGTTCAATGTGACACTGTGTCATCCGGCTTTTACCGCCCGACCCATGCCTATTATATTCTCGGACATTACCGAAAGTCAAAACGTCATTCGCTCAAGCGAAATTCTCGCCAAAGATCCGTCAAGGCAGAGACGAGACTTTCCTTATTGCCTTGACCATAATCCGCATCGCTCGTGCGTTGAAAGGTCCTATGACCCGCTAGACCCGATAGGAGCGTTCTTTACTCTCGGTCGGTGGGATCCGCGTGCCCTATAGGACCCTCGCCCGGGCCGTCCCACCCCGGGAGGTCGAAATACAGGGTGGAATACGAGGGGCTTATAGACGTAGTGACGGAACCCACCGATCCAGGATCTAGAGTAGTTGTGAAAAAGAAGGGCGTAACCCCTTTTCCAACCAAATAGATATTAATAAAAGACACTGTTTTAAGTAAACTTGAAGATTCTAATTTGCATATTGCCCGAGCCTTCACCTAAACACCTACCCCGAGTCTAAACCTTTCCTATCCCTTTCCCGCAGCCGAGAAAGAAGTGGGTGAGAACACCGGCCGCCGACTTGTTAGCGCAGAATCCTCGTACAGCCGCTGTAATCCTCGCTTTTGTCGCTTTTCGGTGTCAAAATGGCCAACATGGTAATCCACAACGGTAATGACCAAGCAGTTGGAGGGGCTATCCCAGCGCAACCCAAGCCTCACATCTGGTATGATGTATGTGATTGTGAAGACCGCTTAGAGTATGAGTATCAAGAATGGATCAATGAGGACGCTCCTTCAAAGAAGAAGAAGAAGAGAAAGTCCACACACAAGCTTAAGGAAAGATACGAAGCCGGGGACAAGAGCGTATGAACTTTGGGGAGAGCCTTCGGGCAAGTTCGACTACTATGTCAATTATGCCAAGGAACCCGTCACCCCAAGCATAGTCCACCCGATACCCCCATATATAGTGATCCTCTTGAAGCAGAAAATGCAGAATTTGTGGCCATCGTGAAGTTCAATGAGAAGGCAGATCTAGAAGTAATACGTAAAGCCTATTGAATACGTAGCGCCAAGGAAGAATTAAGATCCCCTCGAAGAAGACTTCATCAAAGCATTATCCAGCCAACCCTTCTGTGGCTACACCGACAAGGTCGTGGTGTCCAAGATCGCAAAGAGAAAATGAGTTATCAGCGGTGCATTGATAAGATGAGCCAGACCCTTCACCAATGAGTCCAGTCGCTACGGAAGAGCTAGCTGAAAGATTGCAACAAGTTACTTTAGTTCCCCTCACCATCTTTCCACGCAGGCACTGTCAATGATTTCCGGCAAGCTTTTGATCAGGTTCGAAGTCTCCAACTTTCTGAAAACGCCGGCAAGACTGCTACTCCCTGTGGCAACAAAGAAGAAGGAGTGAGATCCCTGGCCCAACCCTTGTCAAGTCCCCCTCGAGTCAATAAGTAGCGTAGGGTCCAGAGTCGGTGTTGTCTATTCGCCGAGTCAGGAATCTTTGAATTCCGCCCTCGTAGTCATCCGAAGGCCTCACGCCCGAGGATTATGAAAATGTAATCGATGTCATCTTTCCCCTTATCTTGAATGAAATGACAAATCTTTCCGATTATCCTCTTATTGCCAACTTAACAAATGATAAATTAACTCAAAACTTAACAACAGTTAATAATGAATCATTTGAACAAGATGCAAACACACTAAACGAACAATACATTAAAGAAATCTTTAAGCGTGTTTCGTAAAAGAGGAAAACCGGGCCCAAGCCGCCGAGGAGGTTTTGATAAGTGTGAACTTGGGTACTATTGAGGAACCTAAAGAGACACAGATTGGAAGCTTCTTCCAGGGGGTTGAAAGGGACAGATTGATCGAGCCGCTCGAGAATACGTCGACGTGTTTGCATGGTCATACAAAGATATGCCGGGCTAGACAGCTTCGATAGTAGAACACGTAATCCCTCTAGCACCCGCATGCTAAGCCGCAAAGCGTAAACCGAGAAAGATTAAGCCGGAATGGTCTCTACAGGTCAAAGAAGAAATTGAGAAGCTACTACGGGTAGGGTTCATCGAGTTATTGAATACCCGGCATGGTTGTCCAACATCGTGACCGTAACCAAGGCCAATGGGAAGGTGCGCTCTGCTGTGTGGATTTTCGAGATCCGAACAAGGCCGCCCCAAAGATGACTACCCTCCGCCAAACATAGACATCCCGTGGATTCCACCGCCAACTACGAAGTCAAATCCTTCGTTGATGGTTTTGTGTGCTACAACCGCATCAAGATGGCCGAGGAAGACCAAGAAAAGACAGCCTTCACCACACCGTGGGAACCTACTGTTATACAGTAATGCCATTCGGGCTCAAGAATGCCGGGGCTACTTACCAAAGGGCAGCGACTGCGCTTTTTAATGACATGATCCACAAGGAGATTGAGGTCTACGTAGATGACATGATAATCCACTCCAAAGGAGAAGATGGGCAGCACTTTGTTGACCTACAAAAATTCTTTGAGAGGTCGAGACAAAGATTCCATGAGACTAAACCCCGCCAAATGCACCTTCGGAGTGACAAGGGGAAAAGTGCTTGGGTACATGGTCACGGAGCGAGGTATAGAAGTTGACCCCGAAAGATCAAAGCCATCATGGATATGAGGCCACCTCAAACCTGCAGAAGTCAAGAGCTTCATGGGTAAATTGCAAGACATCGCCCGTTTCATCAATCAGTTGACCACTATGTGCGAGCCCATCTTCAAGCTCATGAAGAAGAATGTGGACACAGAATGGACCGAAGAATGCCAGGATGCCTTTGACCGCATCAAGGCATACTTAGTACATCCCCGGTACTATGCCCCCACATAGACAGAAACCTCTTACGCTTCTATCTCACCGTCACAGCCACACGGCAGCTGGGGCTATGCTTGCTCAGAAAAGAAAGACTCTCGGGTGGAAAACGCCATTTACTTTGTCAGCGGAAGCTACGGGAGCGAGCTCAATTACTCAGCATGTGAAAAGACCCGTGGCAGATCGGGTCCGGGTAGTCGGCAAATTGAAGCATTATATGCAAGCCCACCCCGTGAATTTGGTCTCGAAAATGGACCCCATCAAGTACATCTTTGACAAGCCTTCCCTCTCAATGCGTTTAGCGAAGTGGTCCTTCTTCTTAGCAGAATACGACATCAACTATGTGACCAGAAAGGCCATCAAGGGTCAAGCATTGTCAGATCACCTCGGCGAATTTCCCGATAATGAAGACAGAGGGCCCGAACCCCAATTTCTCAGATGAAGGGATCTTTGCAATGAGCTCGAAAATAGATGGCAATTGTTCTTTGACTGAGCCGCTAACAAAAGAGGAAATGGTGTAGGAATGCTATTGGTCGATCCGAAAGATGAACATACCCCCATAGCCCTCAAGTTGAACTTTCCCGCCACGAACAATGTCGCGAGTATGAAGCTCCGCATTGCTGGTTTAGAGGCCGCTTTAGAAAGAAATGTCAAGGAGCTCGAAGTTTACGGGAGACTCGCCCGATCATCAACCAAGTCTCCAACAAGTGGAAGACTGTGGACCCTAATCTGCAACGATATCATGCCCATATGGAGGAGTTGGATCGGACAGTTCAGAGAAGTGACTTTCCACTACTTCGCCGAGGGAAAAGAACAGATTCGCAGATGCCCTAGCTACTCTAGCCTCATTGGTAGAGATCCCCGAGGGAAAAGCCATAAAGCCCTTCGAGTGGGTAGAAGAGAAGCCCAGCCTTACTGTTGTGAAGTGGACCTGGGACCCGAGCCTATAAAGGAACCTTGGTACAATCGTATTTACCAATTCCTCAAAGACGGAGAGTCACTTTCAGTAGACGAAGAAGGTAGACCAAAAGAAGGTGTCAGAGCCAAAAGCTTGCGAGCCCTGAAAAGGTTGGCTTCCCATTATGTCATTCTAGGAGGCAACCTGTACAAGAAACGGTATCAAGGACCACTCCTCTTATGTGTCACTCAAGAAAGAGCCAGAGAGTTGATGACCGAAGTCCACAATGGTCCCTGCGGTCCTCACATGAATGCCGTGAGCCCCGATGCAAGTGATCCTCGAATGGGTTACTACCGGATCTCCATGGAGACAGATCGCGTTCAAAGACGTCCGAACCTGTGACAAGTGCCAGCCGGTTTGCCAATCTCAACCATCTCCCACCTCATGACCTGCATCGCATGACGACTCCTTGGCCGTTTGCAACTTGGGGCATTGACGTGATAGGAAAAATAGCCCCGGCAGGAAGCAATGGGCATGAGTTCGTGTTGGTAGCCATCGACTACTTCACAAAGTGGGTAGAAGCCAAGTCCTACAAGGTCCTCACTTCCAGAAAAGTGGCCCAGTTCATCAAAGAAAACATAATGTGCAGATATGGGGTGCCCAACGAGATCATTTCTGATAATGGGTCACACTTCGAAGGAGACTGCGATAGACTGCCGTCGAATTCGTAGTTACTCGCCACAAGTCGTCCCCGCATGCACCTCGCACCAATGGAGCCGTGGAAGCCGCTAATAAGACACTCGAGCGGATCATCCTAAGATGGCCACCCGTGGTCGTGATTGGCCCGAAAAGCCGCACCTAGCACTCGGGGCTACGTAACGTCCGTCGAATAGCCACAGGAGAAACTCCTTTTGCCCTAACTTACGGGATGGAAGAAGTGTTACCGGTGGAGTTGGAAATCCCGTCATTAAGGGTCCTCCTGGAAAACAGTGTCAATGAAGTGGAATGGTTGCGCGGCCGGCATGATGAGTTAGCCCTGCTGACGAGAGAAGGCTAAAAGCCATGGAACACACCCGAGCCTACTGCAGGCGAATGGCCGAGCGTTTGATAAAAAAGTCAAGGCCAGTAGACATCAAAGAGGGTGACTTAGTGCTGAAAGTAAAGCCCCTACTGAGACAACCCCGGGAAAATGGGAACCCGTTTGGATCGGCCCTTATGTGGTGCGTAAGATACCGTCAGGAGGAGCAATGAAGCTTGCGTACTTGGATGGCAATCCCTTTGTCCACCCACCAACGGTGATAAACTCCGAAGATACTATGTCTAATAAAAAAAAGAAAAAGAAAAAAATCTTAGTGCAAAAAGAGTAATACCTACTAGGCCGAAACCTCAAAAAGGGCGGTCTAGGCAAAAGACAGGGTTGCACATATAAAAAAAAAAAAAGAAAGAGAGAAAAAAATCTTAGTGCAAAAAGAGTAATGCCCAGCTAGGCTGAAAACCCCAAAAAGGGCGGTCTAGGCAAAAAACAGGGCTGCACACGAAAAAAAATTGGTTCACCAGAATGAACTACGTAGACCTGAGCCCCTTAGCCTTTCTTGTAAAAGGGGAACGTAGGCAGCCATATATGGTTCGGTCTAAACAATAAAAAGGACAATCAAGCTTCCATGAAGTGCGTCCTAAATAATAAAGGGTATTTCAGTTTTCATAAAACGGGTCCCAATCAATAAAGACATTTGAATTTCCATGAAATGTGTCTTGATTAATTTTTAAGATAATATGCCTTGTTCATTACAAGTTAAAAACTTCTTGATGAGTTCAAGCACGGTCTACCTCTTAACTCTGCTAACCTGCTAAAAAGATCTAAAATACAATAAAATGCCTAAATAAACTAATGTGTTTGCAAATGGCAATAAGGGAATCCTAAGAAAAGATCTGTCAGTCGTCATTCGCTGAGTCTTCTTTGGTCTTCTTCCCTTTTCCTCGGCCCCGTCGAGTCTTCTTCCTCTTTTTGTCTATGATGTCGGTATCCCTCATCCCGACCTCTGGTATCCTCACTGGAGCCTCTACCAACCCCGTGTCAATGAGTGCTCTCTCTATCCGAGCACGAGTCCGCACCTCCTCCCTCTGAGCCTCGCCAAAGGAGCGACCTCGGACAACCTCTTGTACCGAGCCTCCATATCTCTCGACCAAATCACCGATTGGGTTATGGCAACTCGCCTTAGCCTCGCCTCCCTCGTAGTCCTACTCGAGTCGCGATCGGCTCCCGATAAAGCTCGACGTCTATCCTCCAAGATAACCCGAGTCGCTCCCATCTCCCTCTCGTACTACCCAAGTAGACAGTGGTCAAGATGGTGCTCTTCCCGCTCCTGAAGATAGCCCCGGGTGGGAAAGCAAGATATGTCCAAGCCCTCGAGAAGAAAGAGAAGCCGGGCTGGATCTCTCATGTCCAATGACACCACCTCCATGGTCCGGATGTCCTCCCAATCACTCAAAGGCTCTGTAAAGCCCCAAACTGCCTGGATACTAAGCGGGGTATGTAGAAGGATGACCAGCGAGAATCCTCGGAACCCTCACAGCATAAGACTCCTGAAATATCCTCACAGTGCGCAACCTCCAAGTGTGGTATCCACCAACGGATGTCCGAAGTGGATAGCCTAGCCATCATCGACTCCCGGCTACCTGTTCTGCTGCCTAGGCGCACCTCTCCCGAGAAATCACCCAAGGGCACCGAGTCGGCAAAGCCCCGAGCAAAGCCCCGAGCCTCTCCTGCGGCCACGAGTCGGCATAGCCGGACTCCCGGACCTCATGAAACGGTCTCCCGAGCCATCCCTTGTCGATCCCATGAAATGTCTCTCCCAAAACCGGCGGGACAATATCCTTCCCAGCCACTGCGGTCTCGACCATGTCGAGGCCACTATGGCAAGATCCCCAGCGGACTCGGCGGTGAACAAAACGAGAGAATACGCGAGAGAATGAAAGCATCCATAGCCACCGTGGTCGCGGCCATATCTGGAAACCCAAACTGCCGGGATATCGAAAGGTCAATCCTATCAGGGCTACCATCATCCTCTCGGCCTCTCCCGAAGGAATGCGCGAGAAAAGATGCAAGCTTTACCGTCACCGGCACGTCTCCGATCAGCGGAATAGATATAGCCTCGGTCTCGGGACCCCCAATCAAGGCTACTGAAGTCTTCGTGTGTTGGGACAATTTCGTTGTAAGAGAAGCGATAAACTTATGTCTCCGGACGTCCAGAACTTTGCTTTGCGGCTCTCAGCGAGGTCCCAATCGGGCGGGAGATCCCTCAAATGCCATAAAGACTTGATCTTGAAGGAAGAATCAAGCGAGTCCCTTGTGATTTTGGAAGTTATGTCTCGCCCAAGATTGAAGACCGGATAGAAAATGGTCTCGCTTCCCCCTTTGCAATCTGATGGGATTCTCCATCGCAAAGTGTTCAAAGATGGTGCTTTTAGGTCCAAAATATGCTCTGGGAACAATTGGGACAAGTCTAGAGTGAAAATGAAATGAAATGGCCAAGCCTTGCTTTTATTCGAGAAAATAACCGGCTCGAGACGGGCGTAGCCGCACGGCTTCATTTGCCCTCGAGGCCATGCCGCACGGCTACATTAGCCCTCTGCGAAAAAATTCTGCAGCAACCAAAGTTGCTGCCCAAGGGAGTTTTCACCCCACTTTTTCAACCAAAACCTGTACAAAAACATATCCAGAAGCCATTCAAGCATTTATATACCGTTATAAATCATTTTGGCCCAGTTTCAGCCCCAATTCCAAGCAAAAAAGTCGCCCCAAGGCTCAGATAATATGCAAATTGAGAAAGCATAAATTAGAAAAGTAAATAAAATGTAAATACAATGTTTTCGCCCCAGTTTCGGCGCCCAAATAAAGCAAAAAATAATCAAAGTGTGCATAAAAATTGTTCATTGTTTGTTTTCATTCCAAATCTATTCTAGAGACCTCCTAGGCCTCCGATTCTTCTTCCTCCTCATCGCTGCTCAGCTCATAAATGCTAGCCTCCCTCATCAAGTCCTCCTGGTCGCTCACGTCAGACAAATGGACATTATCGTGCCCGTACTCAGCCAGTTTGCTCGGAATGTCGGCGTTGGGTCCCCGCCCCAAGGCATGGCACTGGAAGAGTACTCCGAGGCCGATGAGGTAGGCAGCTGTGCCCCTGACGTGCCGTCTCTTGCGCCCAGGCTCCTGTGCATCCGGCTGCCGCCTTCGAAGCGCGAGCCGGCTTCCTCGAAGAGATAGGCACATGTCCTTCCGGCCCTATCTGCACGACCCAGCCTATCGTAAGTGCGAGCTGGAACACGAGAAAAAAAAAGAAGAGAAAAATCTCAGAAAATCTCAGAAAATTGCAAAAGCGGAAAATCTGAAAGCTAAAAAGGGAATAAGACCCTAAGAGTACACTTACAGTGCTATCAGGCGGCAAGGTGTACTGGGGCTCCCTAGCATCGGGGACAGGTATCCTCATCCTCCTCGGCACTCCATGGACCACGCAGGAGAGATGCGCAGGAGGGATCGGCGGGTCAGTAGGCTCATCCTCCCCATATCCCTGAGTGACCGCTAGCTTCACTAGCTTTTGTGGCGTCCTCAGGCGCTGCTCCACAAACACAGCGTAGGGGGTGTCCATGTCAAAGTGCTCCTCTGCAGCCACGCCTGCCTCGTACCTAGCTATCTCATCCTTCGGCCAATCTCGGGGCTGCAGGCATCCGTCTGGAGGATCGTGTGGAGTAATGGCGTCCAATGGAGGGACATGGCCATGCTGCCTCGAGAAACGGTCCCCAAGTAAATGACATCACATGTCGCCCGGTGAGCCACCTCCTCCGCCTCGTCACCTCGATGGCATCTCCCAAAAAATCTTCGGATACCTGCCCAGGGGTAGAAGTCCACTCCGTCGTGCCCATCCCTCAAGTTAATGGCTGGCCTCACCATTTTGTAATCGAAGGTAATCCGGGTCTTCCCCGTGAATTTATCTCTCGCATCTCCCCTCCGGCGAACCATAGCGGGGAAGATGGTGACATCACTCTGGCTGGTTCCAAGGGAAGAACCCGATCACCTCACAAAACCAGGCTGCATGTCCAAAACATCAAAAGGTCATTCTCTCTTATAAAAGCCTCAAGACGGGAAAGAGAAAAGAAAAAAAGAAAGGAGACTACCTCAAGGGCAAATGAGAAGCCGATCCATGGAAGCAGGCTTTGTTCCGACATGTCCAACGAGAAGTACAACTCCGCCTAATCCGGCCTCTCCCCAAGAGACCGTCCCTATCCCATCCACATCCTCCAAAGAGTCGAGGAGGCAAGTCATGGCCAGCGTCCCATAATTAGCAAAGATAGTGGCTGATAGCATCAACCATATGAATGCTCTAGCCAGTGCTGGCAGGCCACATCATTAGCGGCAAAGTTACGCATGCAAGTACGGCTGCCGCCTCGGCGTTCCGCGTCTCCATCCCGGCCCCTTGGGAATCAGCTCAAATCCAACCAAAGCCTGGAACTCCTCAGCTGTAATATGGTCTCTCCAAGTCACGGGCCTCAGGTGAGCTGCAGGCCGGTAATAGGCTGTGAAATCGGCAGAGTCAGCATCGGCTCTCCCGGCCAGGTGAAAGCTATGGGTACTATCCCACCAGAACTCAGAAAGGGCCTGGACCAAGCCCTTGCTCTTAGAGGTGATGTGAACACCCCTGCCGATAGCCTCTACGAACGAATCCAGGCCGGTAGCCCTCACCAAATTCTTGGGGTTCACCCCATTCTTCTCAAAATCCGGCATCCTCTGCCAAAGCTTAACTGCTATCTCCGATGGTCCTCTAGACTTGTTCTCCTGTAGACAAGCACAAAAAAGAAGTGTCAGTCCTTCATCATTTTCAAAAGCATGCATATATTCACAAAAGCGCACCTATTTTCAAAAGAAAAGCATTCACCAAAAGTTTTTCTAGCATTATTTGCATAAAAAAAAAAAAAGCGCCTTTCATCACTTGAAACGCGTCATGTCAAGTCCCATTGCTTTCCTAAAACACAAAATCACAATTTTCACAATTCTTTGCACATAAGCATTATTCTTTCAGAAATGGCATGCATGAATCATTTTCATCTTCCAAAATCATGTTTTCTCATTGAAAATCAGAATTTTGACCTAGTTCTAGCACAAGGCAAGAACTCCGTCTCATATTTTGAAAATTCTCATTCTTACTTCATTTTGCGAGAAAAAAGTGAGTCATTCTCATAATTTTCATCAAATAAGTTGCACATGCATATTCTTAGCCTTATAGGTTGTTCATGCCTCTCAAAGTCATTCAAAAATCCTAGAAAATTCCTAAAATTCGGGTCAAGCCCTAAATCATTCAAAATTCAAGCAAAATCATCGGATTTGAGCAAAATGAGAATGCTTACCCCAACCGATCGCGGGTTCGTTGATTTATGCTCCCTTCTCCCCGGATAGAGCTCCGATGGAGGCGTAAGGAAGTCATACTTCCTCTCCGTCCGAACGAGCTCCTTTCTCCTCCTTCTCGCAGCCGCGGAGATGTTCCTTCTTGCTTGCCTCGGTATGGGATTGCCCTCCGGATCCATTCCAATCAAAGGGAAGCAAGGGGATTGAAAGAATTTCGAAATTCTCTTCCTCTCTTCTCTCTCTCTGCGTTCTTGGGCGGCAATAATGCCCAATGCCCGTTCAAACCTGTTTTAAATAATCTGGAAAAAACAGGTCTCTAGCCGTACGGCTCCTTTTTCTCCATCTCATGCCGGGCGGCTTCATTCGCTCTGAGCAGAAATTACAATCCTGCCCCTGGACCTTCCACTTGGGCATGCAATTTCCGTTATCTTTTAACCAAGATAACATCTTTTTCAGAAAATATCCCTTATCTCTTTAGCAATCAAGCTTTATTCCCAGTCGCCTCCGTTAATTCCGTTATAACGGGATAACACTAGGTGACAACCTCCGAATTGTCAGAACTCTAAACTTGTGCTACCTCTATCCGCGAATAGTGACGTATGCCCAAGTCATTCCAACTTGTGCTACCTCTATCCGCGAATAGTGATGTATGCCCAAGTCATTCCAACTTGTGCTACCTCTATCCGCGAATAGTGATGTATGCCCAAGTCATTCCAACTTGTGCTACCTCTATCCGCGAATAGTGACGTATGCCCAAGTCATTCCAACTTGTGCTACCTCTATCCGCGAATAGTGACGTATGCCCAAGTCATTCCAACTTGTGCTACCTCTATCCGCGAATAGTGACGTATGCCCAAGTCATTCCAGCTTGTGCTACCTCTATCCGCGAATAGTGACGTATGCCCAAGTCATTTCAACTTGTGCTACCTCTATCCGCGAATAGTGACGTACGCTCAAGTTTCCCAACTTAAGTTACCTCCATCTCCGTCATAAAGAGATAGCGCCATAAGCTTCTTCCGCAGTGACCTCCGAATTGTCAAAATCTCAAGGATCCTAGACATCGTTCCTAACTATCTAGTGATGCTTGAACTACGATCAAGGCTTGATTCCTCCGGGATACGTAGGTAGCCTTTTATAAAAGGTCCAGCCATTCGACCACTTTGGTCACCCTGTTTCTTTGTCACTCCTCAGTGATAAAGCGCCCCCTCATAGAAGTTCAGATATCCGACCACCTGGGTCACTCCTAGCATATCCCCAGTAGGATCAATTGCTTGACCTCCTAGGTCATTTTCTCTTCTTTTTCCCCAGCAAGAGACCAGTTTCTCTTCTTCTTTCCCCAGCGGATCTTTTCCGAACTACGGCCTGGCTTGATTCCTCCGGGATACGTAGGTAGCCTTCCAAAAGGTTCAGCCACTCGACCGTCTTGGTCACCCAATCCGTCTCGGCATTCGCCAGATCGGATCCTTTTCTATCGACAACCCCACTCGCCTTGCAAGTGACGTTGCCGAGGGCTTCTGTAAGTACCCAAATCGGCTCATGCCTTCCGGTTAATTTTCCCGGCAATTTCGGTAAGTTTTCCGGTAATTCCCAGACCTTCCTAGTGTTCAGGAAACATTCTAACTGTTTTAATTAAATAAAGGCTGAAGGGAATCCTTCCTAATTAAGAAACACGTTTTTCTTAATTAGGAGGGAAGGTTCTAGAATAATGCCACCTTGCATGGTTCTAGAATGCTGAGTCACAATGGATAAGCCCGCACGGCTGCATTAGCTCGCTGCCTCTGACCGCACGGCTTCATTAGCCTTATCCAGACTGCCTATAAATAGAGCCCTCCTCTACCCATTTCAAAACAACAACAAGACACACAATAGAGATACAATACACTCACAAACACAATCAGACGTGAAGAACACCCTTGAAGGCTCAAGAAGGCGAAGAAGAAGCTCAAGAAGCCATCTCCCTCCTCCTTGAAGACCCAAGACGAACCTCTCCTCCTAGCTCCGTCCGAAGAAGCGAAGAAAACGATTGGTAACCTCGCACGCCCTAACCTTGCATTTTAATTGATATACTTGCTCATTGCATTCATATATCTTGCTTGGGACTTGGCATTTATTCATAAAGATCACATCTTTATCCCCCCCTTTCCCTTTTGCATGCATTAAGACCTCATTTGTCATAAAAATGTAGTCTTTTTCATAAAGGTGCATCCTTTGCACCTAAAACCCCCATTTTCAAATAAAAATGTTATCTTTATGCATCATTTGCATATAAATATCAAATCTTTTTCAATAAAAATGCATCCTTTGCATCAAAACCCCTTTTTTAATGCATCATTTGCATAAAAATCCTATCTTTACGCATCACTTGCATAAAGATCATTTCTTTCAATCAAAAAAAGCATCATTTGCTAAAACCAAAAATGTCATCTTTTCATTAAAGAGTCATTCATCATGCATTCCCCCTTTTCCCCAACCTTGGAACGGACCGGTGTAAAAGTTCTCATCTTTGCATCGTTCCTTCCATTAAAGGTTCATGATTTCTTTAGGAAAAGGATAACCTTGAACCCTATATCTCCGATTATCGCTTAAGAATGAGTATGAAGCCTCTATACGAGCTCGACCGTCTTAAAGCGTAGGATTGATGGGCTAAGGACATTCCTTCCTAAAGAACCTCATCTTTGACCACAAAGAGAGTCATTCTCTCGATCACGCAAGTCCCGAGGGTCCCGAGGTTAAAATGCGATGATCACAAGTCACAAGATGAGGACGGGATCATAATCCCAAATACATAAATTCCAAGGAATCCCGAGCGACAACCAACAAATGGTTTGTACGTCCGGAAGATAACTTGGGACATTCCCCCTTTTACTCTCAAACACATGCACACAAAGAAAGCACGCAAGCAAGCACGATTAATGAAATCTTGGGAGACTTGCTCCGGCAAGGCACTTTGGGTGAACGCCAAACGTTCTTCCCAAGGGGTAACTTAACCTCCGAACCCAAGTAAAAACCTTTTTTTCAAAGTTTTGAGGTAATCAAAATGGCGTGGCGACTCCGTTTTTCAAATAACTCGGATGTCTTCAAACTCGCGTGAATCCAAAACAAAAATTTTGGGCACCACATTCACAGTGATGAACGAACCCTATAACTCTTCTAGGAGGATTGCTAGATCCTATTGATTGAAACACCTTTCAATCAATGAAGAACAATGGATTTGGTAGTGTTTGATTCTCAATTCTCAATTGAAATCTCTCACTTTTTGTGTTTCTCTCAAGCCAAAACGTTCTAATGATGGCTAGGGCAACCAGGGGCAACTATTTATACGTTACAAATAAAAGCCCTTTGCGAAAACCCTAAAATTAGGTCATTTACGTATCAGTCCAGGGCCGACGGGATGACTCGTCCCCCAGGGCACGAGTCGTCCCCTTGGGACCTTCCACTGATTCTGGCGTCCCCTCATAGGGCACGACTTGGCTTTGCTCACGGGACGAGTCGTCCCTTTGGGCACGACTCGTGCCCCAGAGCACGAGTCGTCCCTCAGGACACCCCCACTGATCCTGGCGTCCCTTCATAAGGCACAACTTGGTTTAGTCATGGGGACGAGTCGTCCCCTGAGCACAGAAAACCCATTTTCTTCATTTTTGACAATTCGTTCGATGCGTGTGACCCCATAGGACCATACTATGTTGGCAATGAGTCCGATCACATCGATCCTCATAAGACATGAGCGGACTCTAGCAAGCCATCATGCCTACCCAAATAGTATAATATCAAGTTCGATTTTCCTACATAGAACATAGCACAATCCCATTGTCACACGATGTTATATTGAACATGAGTCATGGTCCACATCAACTCATATTGTTCAATGCTTTCTCGTTACCAAGTAAATTGATTAATCGAATGATATTAATCACATTAATTCATTCGGACATGGCCATGCACTACATCAATCTTACTTACGAGTGGCCTAACAAACATCTCTCTTTACGAGGGACAATTTCCATCTTGACTTATCATTCTTCCCAACAAGAATCATACCATGCCAGTGATAGCCCTTATTGTCATCCGGTTAAAGACAACGTTAAACTATATCAAACATGATATTCATCGAGCGGAAGACGATGATAATCTCAGGTCAAAGGATATCAATGATACGACTATATGAGATTTAATTATGACATATGACCATGACATAAATCTCATAATGGGTCAAGTCCAGTACCTTGTTCTCTAACAAGTACCCATGAATCTAATGTGCATCTCCATGCATATAATCATCACATGATTATCCATTAGACTTCATACTAGTGCTTCATAAGTACTAGGGACACGATTATTATAACTAAACATGCAAACACATATAATAATCAAAGAAGCAATCTCATATATAAATGAACAATGACATTACATAAAGGTCTATCTCTATAGGCCTAGGGCACTAACACCTACAGTCTCCCACTTGCACTAGGCCCAATCATTCATGTATCTTATACCCATGGACCTAACATGACCATCATGTTTAGCTTGTGGTAAAGGCTTGGTGAGAGGGTCCGAGATGTTGTCATCCGTCGGTACCTTGCATATCTTGACGTCCTCCCTTTCACTGTATTTCTCGAATGAGGTGGAAGCATCTCAAAATGTGTTTGGATCGCTCGATGTGACCTTGGTTCTTTTGCTTGGGCAATAGCACCATTGTTGTCAGCAGCAACTCTATCGGGTTAGTGATACTGGGAACGACTTCTAAGTCACTAACGAACTTCTTGATCCAAACCGCTCCTTAGCTCGCATCCGATGCCGCTTATGTATTCGGCTTTGTTGTAGAATCAAGAACAAGCTGCTCGCTTGGAACTCTTCCAACAAACAGCCTCCATTTAGCATAAACACAAAACGGTGCGATCTATAGTCATCTTTGTCGGTTTGGAAGCTTGCATCTGTGTAACCCTTTACAACCAGATCATCTTCCATTCCTCCAAATACCAAGAATACATCCTTAGTCCTTCTCAAGTACTTAAGGATATTCTTGACAGCTATCCAATGGTTCTCACCAGGATCGGATCGGTATCTACTCGTTGCGCTTAGAGCGCATTTAGACATCGTGTCTAGTACATAACATGGCATACATGATAGACCCAATTGCCGAAGCATATGGTATATCACTCATCCTCTTTCGCTCATCATTTGTCTTAGGACAATGAGTCTTGCTAAGAGTAATGCCATGTCCCATTGGCAAGTATCCTCTCTTAGAATTTTCCATGCTGAATCTTCTAAGGACCTTGTCAATATATGTACTCTGACTCAAACCAATCATCCTTCTTGATCTATCTCTATAGATCTTGATACCAAGGATATAAGCCGCCTCACCCATATCTTTCATTGAGAAACATTTTCCTAACCAGGACTTTACAGTCTCAAGTGCAGGAACATTGTTTCCAATGAGCAAGATGTCATCGACATACAATACCAGAAATAGCATGATGCCTTGAGGCTAGAGATAAAGACCGAACGCCAAGAACAAGAACAATATTAAAAGCCAAAGCTTTCTCTAATTTAATAATCAAAAGTCTGCCGTTAATAAAACCCTAAAACACTTTAAATACTAAGGAAAAACCTAAAACATCACCCCGGAACAACTACCAATAATAGCCCTACTTAAGTTTGGTATAAAATCAAGACAAAATCAGCAAATAGAATAAAAAGATATTGTTACGAAATCTGCTCGCCCGCAGACGAAGTCGTCCATGACGGGACGAGTCGTCCTTCATGAACCCCTTCTGAATCGCCCGTCCCTGCCCGGGAGGACGAATTGTCTTGGTTGGGGACGAGTCGTCCCTGTGAGCTTGAACTGATGTAGCTTCAGCAACTGATGAAACTTCAGCAATTTTCTTGTTGATAATCCCGACATCATCCTCCCCTCCTTTGAAGAGACTCGACCACGAGTCAATCTGTCCACACACATCCCCACGATAAGCAGTTAAATCCGATACATTAAACGTTGGAGAGACATTATAATGATCCGGTAAATCAATCTTGTATGCATTGTCATTAATCCTCTCCAAAACCTGAAATGGCCCATCCGCACGAGGTTGAAGCTTACCGACCGTCCCGACGGAAATCGCTCCTTACGCAAGTGAATCCAAACTAAATCACCAGCTGGGAAAACAATCCTCCTGCGATGATCATCTGCCCTCTCCTTGTACTTGTCATTCTGTTGAATAATGCGCTGACGAACTTGGTCATGGAGCTCCTTGATTTGCGTGGCACGCTCATCGCATGGACTATCCTGGCCACTAATTGAAGAGCTATCAAATCCAACGGACTAAAAGGGTTACGGCCAATAGACAACTTGGAATGGACTTTTACCCGTCGTACCTGCTGTGATTGATTATAGGCGAACTCGGCTTGTGCAAGAATCAAATCCCATTGACGTGGTTTGTCACCCACCAAACTACGCAATAAATTACCCAAACTCCGATTCGCAATTTCAGTTTGCCCATCCGTCTGTGGGTGATACGAACTGCTATATTGCAACCGCGAACCCATCTTCCTCCACAAAGTGTGCCAGAAATGACTAATAAACTTCACATCCCGATCTGAAGTGAGAGATTTGGGAACCCCATGTAATTTCACAATCTCTTTAAAATACAAATCAGCGACCTGTGACGCATCAAAAGTTTTACTACAAGGAACAAAGTGCGCCATTTTAGAGAAGCGATCCACCACAACCATGATAGAGTCCTTACTCGTGCCAGAGTCCGAGGCAACCCCAAAACGAAATCCAAACTGACATCTTCCCACGGTGCAATTGGGACTGGCAACGGCGTATAAAGGCCCGCATTAGTTTTGCGAGTCTTAGCGACATGGCACACACGGCACTTCTCTACAAATCTAGCAACATCACGCTCTAACCTTGGCCAAAAAACCCGCCGAACTAACGCCATCGTTTTGTCTCTCCCAAAATGGCCTGCAAGACCTCCTTCATGATTTTCAGAAATAATCAAAGCACGAAGCGAGCAAACAGGGATGCACAACCGATTCCCCTTGAACAAATACCCCTTAGAAAGAACAAACTGCTGGAAAACTCCGACAGAACATTTTTGCCAAATATCACCGAAGAACGAATCATCACGATATAAATCCTTCATAGTATCAAACCCAATCACCTCAATATGCATAGTGTTAAGCAATGAGTGACGACTCAATGCATCAGCAACACGATTCTGAACCCCAGCCTTGTGCTTGATCACAAAAGTAAAAATCTGAATAAATTCAACCCACTTAGCATGTCGTAGGTTAAGCTTATGTTGCCCTTGTATATACTTGAGTGCCTCATGATCAGAATACAAAACAAATTCTTTAGAAAGGAGATAATGTTGCCAATGTTCCAAGGTACGAACAATAGCATAAAACTCCTTGTCATAAGTTGAATACTTCCTGCGAGCTTCATTCAACTTTTCACTAAAGAAGCATATGGGTTTGTGATTCTGACTCAAAACACCCCCAATACCCACATTCGAAGCATCACAATGGACCTCGAACACGTCATCAAAATTGGGTAGAACCAATACAGGAGCAGTAGTCACCATAGATTTTAAAAGGTGAAACGCCTTCTCAGCCTCACTAGTCCATACAAAGACACCCCCTTTCAAGCATTCAGTAATAGGGGCAATAATGCTACTAAAATTGCGAATAAAGCGACGATAAAAGGAAGCCAACCCATGGAATCGTCGAATGTCATGAATAGTCGTCGGTGCAGGCCAACTTGTAATAGCCTCTACCTTTGACTCATCCATCATAATACCATCCTTAGACACAATATAACCCAAGAAAGTCACTTGTGAAGTAAAAAAGTGACACTTCTTCTGATTAGCAAATAACTTTTGCTCCCTCAACACATCAAAAATCAGCCGTAGGTGATCCAAATGTTGCTCTACAGAACGACTATAAACCAAGATATCATCGAAATAAACAACAACAAACGTACCGATGAATGGTCTGAAAATCTGGTTCATAAGGCGCATGAAAGTGCTTGGAGCATTAGACAGCCCAAACGGCATCACCATCCACTCGTATAAGCCATCGCGAGTCTTGAACGCTGTTTTCCATTCATCCCTCGGACGGACACGTTTCTGATGATAACCACTCCGCAAATCAATTTTGGAGAATACCACCGCACCATGCAACTGATCAAGCAAATCATCAATCCGCGGAATAGGGAATCGATACTTGATGGTGATTTTATTGATTGCTCGGCTATTCATACACATGCGCAAGGCCCCCCCAGCCTTTGGAACCATCAAAGCAGGCACAGCGCAAGGACTCATGCTTTCCCTAATAACACCCTTTTCCAGCAAATCACGCACTTGCCTCTCCAACTCCTCATGCTCCTTTGGTCTCAAGCGATAAGCCGCTTTGTTTGGAATTGACGCGCCCGGAACAAGATCAATGCAATGCTGAATATCCCTCATCGGTGGCAAACCCGGAGGAATCTCATCAGGTAATACATCCTTATACAAGTCCAAAAGAGGTTGGGATGCTTGTAGGAATCGATACTTGCACCCGATTTTCCTCGACAACCACCAACATATAGAAGCCTGTTCTTGTGATGCGGAAGCTGAAGCAAATGCCGAACGACTCAAGAGTTGGTGACCAATCGGCGCCACCGCCCGAACTATTTGGCAGAGACTCCTTCCGCGGGTCTAGAGGGCACAATGTGACCGACACCCCATCAAACCGAAAAGTGTAAGTATTCTTGAACCCATCATGTTTAACCCGTCTATCGAACAACAAGGACGTCCTAGCAGCAAAGAAATGACATGCATCCATAGGAACGATATCGCACCATACCTCATCCTTATAACGCTTGCCAATCGAAATCAACCAAACATCTATTGTTCACTTTTAGTTCATTCCCTTAATCACCCAAGATAGTTTATATGGTTGTGGATGTGCCTCTCGTTGGTAATTTCAATTTATCAACCATAGTTGTAGAAACAACATTCTCACAACTACCTCCATCAATAATAACTTTACATACCTTGCCTTGTGAAGTGCACTTGGTTTGAAAGATATTATGACGAAGCCATTGCTCATCCTCCGTAGCAGTAACATTCAAGACCCTTCGAACCACCAATGCCGCACCTGATGCGCAAAAACCTCCTCTGTATCACTAACTGAGTCATCACCCTCATCATAAACAGCAATTCATCGTCCACCAAGGCCACAACATGACGATTGGGACATTCCGCTTGAAGATGACCAAGTCCGTGACATTTGAAGCATCTAGGAGGCCGCCTTCCCGTGGTGTATCGGAACCGTGTTTGGTTTGGAACAACTGGTGTTTTTGGACCAGCTGGAGTTATTCCCTTCGGTGTGCTCGAACTACTGACCCCACGACTACTAGAAAAGTCCCTGTTTTGCCACTTACTCACACCCTTCTTTCGCTTCAATTGTTTCTCAATCTTCAAAGCAAGACGACAAACATCATCATATGACCAAAACTGCTGCAGCTGTACCATATCTGATATCTCAACGCGAAGGCCCCCAAGAAAACGAGCAACTGTTTGTTCATCTTCTTCGGCCACATCACATCGCATACGCAAGCGATCAAACTCATGAATAAATTCATCCACCGCCAAATCCCCTTGTTTCAGGCTGTGATATTCAATAAATGAATCCTGTCTATAATGGTCCGGAAGAAATTTTCTACGTAATAATTTCTTCATCTTATCCCAAGACTGAATTCGAGACTTTCCCTCACGAACCCTTTGTTTTTTAACGTGTTCCCACCAAATTGAAGCATGCTTTTTCAACTTGATAGCGACCACTTTCACCTTACAACTATCCTTCATAGGTTTTAAATCAAAAATCCTATCAACAGTATTTAGCCAATCAATGAACTCATCAGGGTGAGATTTACCTTCAAACTCCGGGATTTCAAGCTTGAATCCGATATCCTTTGAAGAATCCTCCTCATCCCTATACCGACGCCCATGATTTCCGCCAAAGGGATTGATTCCCTCATGATACTCCTCCTCGGATGAACTACCCGATTCGTAATCAACAACCGAATGGAGTCCTCCCACGATTTTTGCGATTCGGGAGTTGAAGCATCCGAACTGTCTTCGCGAGCGTCAATCTCAATATCACGCAAGTCACGCTCACGAGGTTGATCAATGTCTTCAACAACCGCTCCGCGGCCCCTACCACGACCACCACGTCCGCCACGACCACCGCGTCCTCGTTCGGCCATTTAATGAACCAGGAAACTGATACCAAATGATGCCTTGAGGCTAGAGATAAAGACCGAACGCCAAGAACAAGAACAATATTAAAAGCCAAAGCTTTCTCTAATTTAATAATCAAAAGTCTGCCGTTAATAAAACCCTAATACACTTTAAATACTAAGGAAAAACCTAAAACATCAGTCCTGGAACAACTACCAATAATAGCCCTACTTAAGTTTGGTATAAAATCAAGACAAAATCAGCAAATAGAATAAAAAGATATTGTTACGAAATCTGCCCGCCGGGAGAGTCAGCTCCGTCATGACGGGACGAGTCGTCCTTCATGAACCCCCTTCCGAATCCAGCGTCCTCGCCCGGGAGGACGAATTTCCTTGGTTGGGGACGAGTCGTCCCTGTGAGCTTGAACTGATGTAGCTTCAGCAACTGATGAAACTTCAGCAATTTTCTTGTTGATAATCCCGACATCATAGCACTATGCTCCCACTTATCTTCTTGTATACACAAGGTTCATCTTCGTTTTTGATGAAGCCAAACTCTTTGACTGATTCATCAAAACGTAGATTCCAGCTCCGGGAAGCTTGCTTCAATCCATAAATGGATCTCTGCAACTTACACACTTTGTTAGAATCCTTTGGATCGACAAACCCTTCAGGCTGTATCATGTATACATCCTCAAGTAGGTTTCCGTTAAGAAACGCTGTTTTGACATCCATTTGCCATATCTCATAGTCGTAATATGCGGCTATGGCAATTAGGATTCTAATAGACTTAAGCATTGCTACGGGCGAAAAGGTTTCATCATAGTCAACACCATGAATACTATACCCTTAGCAACTAGCCTAGCCTTATAAGTGTGTACCTTCCCATCCATGTCGGTTTTCTTTTTGAAAACCCACTTGCACCCTATGGTTTTTACACCTTCGGGTGGATCAATCAAGTTCCAAACTTGATTATCGTACATGGATTTGATTTCGGATTCCATGGCTCCTAGCCACTTGTCCGAATCAGGAGTGGACATCGCCTCTTGATAAGAAGTAGGTTCATCATTCTCAATGATTTCTACTTCATTACTTTCCGTCATGAGAAATCCATATCTCTCAGGTTCGGATCGTATCCTATCCGATCTGCGAAGAACTTGTGTATCTTGAACCGGTTCCACAACGGCTTGTGAATTTGGTTCCGTCTCTACTCTGGCTCTATGTCATTTTCGGTTCTTGAATTTCTTCAAGATCAATTTTACTCCCACTAGTTTCTTTAGAGAGAAACTCTTTCTCTAGAAAGACACCGTGTCGAGCAACAAACACTTTGTTCTCGGATTGGTTGTAAAATTGATATCCTTTCGTTTCCTTAGGATAACCAACGAAAATACATTTATCAGATCTAGGTGCAAGTTTATGTTCAGAAACCAATTTCTTTACATAAGCCTCACATCCCCAAATCTTCATGAAAGATAAGCTAGGCTTTCTTCCATGCCACATCTCATGTGGGGTTTTAGGAGCCGATTTAGTAGGGACCTTGTTAAGTGTGAAAGCGGTGTTTCCGGTGCATGTCCCCAAAGGAAATAGGAAGGTTCACTTGACTCATCATCGATCGAACCATATCTAATAGAGTTCGATTTCTCCTCTCGGACACACCATTCCATTGTGGTGTTTCGGGTGGAGTAAGTTCTGAAACAATTCCACAACTTTTCAGATGATCGTTAAATTCTTGGCTCAAATATTCACCACCTCGATCGGATCGAAGTGTTTTAATAGTTTTGCCAAGTTGATTTTGTACTTCACTTTGAAATATTCTAAATATCTCAAATGCTTCACTTTTGTACTTCATCAGATAGACGTAGCCATATCTGGATAAGTCATCAGTGAACGTTATGAAGTACCGAAATCCTCCCCTAGCAATGCTATTCATTGGTCCACATACATCAGTATGTACGAGAGCCAACAAATCACTAGCCCTTTCACTACTCTTAGTAAAAGGTGCTTTAGTCATCTTGCCCAATAAACAAGACTCGCAAACATCATATGATTCATAATCATATGAGTCTAAATATCCATCTTTATGGAGTTTAGAGATGCGTTTCTCGTTTATGTGCCCAAGACGGCAATGCCATTTATATGTGTCATTCACATTATTTGGTTTGGATTTCTTACTAACATGATAGACATTATCAACATTATTCTCAACATCCAAGACATAAAGGCCATTAAAAGAATGAGCAACACAATAAAGCATGTCATTCAAATAAATTGAAAATTTCTTATTCGCAATAAGAAAATTGTAACCCTCATTGTCTAAACATGAAATAGAAATAATGTTTATGCTCAAATCCGAACATAATAACATTTATTTAAAACTAAAATTAATCCGCTTGGTAAAGTGACTTCGTAAGTCCCTACGGCCAATGCAGCAACTCTTGCTCCATTTCCAACCCGTAGATCTACTTCACCCTCTTTGAGCAACCTTCTATTCTTTAGTTCCTGCACATTTAGGCAAATGTGAGATCCACATCCGGTATCTAATACCCAAGAACTAGAGGTAGAAAGTAAAATATCTATCACATAGATACACGAAGTCATGGCAATCTCATTGCCCTTCTTCTTGAGTCCTTCTGATAAAGCTTGCGATTACGCCTCCAATGCCCGGTTTCCTTGCAATGGTAGCACACCGCATCATTTTGGGATTTGGGTTTAGGCTTCTCAGCAACGGCAACCTTTGCCTCCGGTTTAGCAACTTTTGCTTTACCCTTGTTTTTGAACCCCTTTCCTTTATTCACCATCAACACTTGATTGGTTTTCTTGGTAATATTGTTCTCCGCATTCTTTAGCATCCCATGCAATTCAGACAGAGATTTATTCATCCCATTCATGTTATAATTCAGAACAAGCGATTATAACTCTCGGGGAGTGAATGCAATATCATATTCGTAGCCGGCTCTAGCTGGATAGGATACCCAAGCCTCTCAAGGTGTTCGAGGTGACCCTTCATCTTCAACACATGAGGCCCAACGGGTTGTCCTTCAATCATCTTGCATGAATGAAGAGCCTTATAGTGTCAAACCTTTTCGTACGTGCTTGCAACTGGAACATTTCCTTCAAATGATTTCCCAAATCATAGGCTTCCATGTGTACAAGGTCCTTACGAAGAGCCTTACACATGGTAGCAAGCATCGAGCAACCAACATCAATAGAATCATCCATATGCTTCTTATGTTGGTCCCTTTCGCTTTAGTTGCATTAGCATCCGGCTCGGGTGGAACGGGTCCATCGAGAATGTACAACTTCCTTTCCTGTTTGAGAACAATTCCCAAGCTGCGGATCCAATCCACATAGTTGTTGCCATTCTCCTCTAACTTGTCCTTCTCGGGGGTGATCGCGATGACATGTTTTGATTATTGTTTACAGCCATTGATCTACAAAGATATGCAACAAGATATGAACACATATAAGTACCAATTCATTTAAGAGATTAATTAACGTATTTCACAAATACTCCCACTAAATTATATAACCTTCTTATACAAACATGTATAATATAATTTAATAGGCTAAGACCCAACTTTCATTTAATTTCAAGTCTGCTATGGCACATTGCTCAAAATTAAACTAAAAAGGTAGATAACATTTATCAATCATATCTATATATGACTCTTAGATCATTATGAGATTATAGACATCATATGTCACATGTTTCAATCTCATCTTATGCCTTAGGCCCAAAACTGTTTTGATAGCCTAATTGAGTTCAACCATGTTAAACGTATAGCAATCACTGTTTGCTCATCTTGATCATACAAAGATAGAATCAATGTACCTCGCTATGGCGTAGCCTACATGAAACTATCTGTGTACTCACAAGTGTTTAAACATGGGTGGCATAAACAAACTCAAATTACAAAGAAGGTTCAATTTTTCATGCTTATCAATTACATCCCAAAGTTGATTCATGAAAACTATATGAGCATAATTATGAACATGGAATGATGCAACACATATCACATTTGATCAGTAATTACTAGTACGCGGCCACGTGCTCCAAGTTTATCCCACACTTCCATCGAAGTGCCTGTGGGGAAGGTTTTGGTGTCCAGCCAATATACCAAGTAATACTTCACAAACATCCTAGATTAATCACATTAATCATATTAATGAAATTGACATTCCATGATCTAGATTAATCATATTAATCATATATTACAATTTCATAATCATGGTATATCTATATATACAATTACTTCACAAGTAAAACTCATACAATTTCATATTCTAGATCATGCACATCATGAAAATTCATATAATCATATTACACAATTATCATGATTATCTAACTAAGCATCATGAACGGGGCTCTGATACCACTGTAGGGTTTTCGAGGGTCCATGCGCAGCGGAATAAGCAATAACTCGAAAAACCCCAAGCCCTAGAATCCGTTCTAGATGAATAATTAAGAAAGATGAAATAGAAATACCAACCTTGAATGCTTTTGCCTTTGATAAACTTGACCCAACTCCAGATTGAATGACCTTGTTAATCCTTGATGAACGAACGGGAATCACGAACCAAAGATCTTGACGAGCGAAGATCCTCTATGTGTATCCACGCGATGAACGAACCCTAGAACTCTTCTAGGAGGATTACTAGATCCTATTGATTGAAACACCTTTCAATCAATGAAGAACAATGGATTTGGTAGTGTTTGATTCTCAATTCTCAATTGAAATCTCACTTTTTGTGTTTCTCTCAAACCAAAACGTTCTAATGACGGCTAGGGCAACCAGGGGCAACTATTTATACGTTACAAATAAAAGCCCTTTGCGAAAACCCTAAAATTAGGTCATTTACGTATCAGTCCAGGCCCGACGGGACGACTCGTCCCCCAGGGCACGAGTCGTCCCCTTGGGACCTTCCACTGATTCTGGCGTCCCCTCATAGGGCACGACTTGGCTTTGCTCACGGGACGAGTCATCCCTTTGGGCACGACTCGTGCCCCAGAGCACGAGTCGTCCCTCAGGACACCCCCACTGATCCTGGCGTCCCTTCATAAGGCACGACTTGGTTCAGTCATGGGGACGAGTCGTCCCCTGAGCACAGAAAACCCATTTTCTTCATTTTTGACAATTCGTTCGATGCGTGTGACCCCATAGGACCATACTATGTTGGCAATGAGTCCGATCACATCAATCCTCATAAGACATGAGCGGACTCTAGCAAGCCATCATGCCTACCCAAATAGTATAATATCAAGTTCGATTTTCCTACATAGAACATATCACAATCCCATTGTCACACGATGTTATATTGAACATGAGTCATGGTCCACGTCAACTCATATTGTTCAATGCTTTCTCGTTACCAAGTAAATTGATTAATCGAATGATATTAATCACATTAATTCATTCGGGCATGGCCATGCACTACATCAATCTTACTTACGAGTGGCCTAGCAAACATCTCTCTTTACGAGGGACAATTTCCATCTTGACTTATCATTCTTCCCAACAAGAATCATACCATGCCAATGATAGCCCTTATTGTCATCCGGTTAAAGACAACGTTAAACTATATCAAACATGATATTCATCGAGCGAAAGACGATGATAATCTCAGGTCAAAGGATATCAATGATACGACTATATGAGATTTAATTATGACATATGACCATGACATAAATCTCATAATGGGTCAAGTCCAGTACCTTGTTCTCTAACAAGTACCCATGAATCTAATGTGCATCTCCATGCATATAATCATCACATGATTATCCATTAGACTTCATACTAGTGCTTCATAAGTACTAGGGACACGATTATTATAACTAAACATGCAAACACATATAATAATCAAAGAAGCAATCTCATATATAAATGAATAATGACATTACATAAAGGTCTATCTCTATAGGCCTAGGGCACTAACACCTACAGTGTCTTGGTAAGAGACCAAGGTACCTAATGGATGCGGCGTCTTAGTTAGAGACCAAGGCACCTAATGGATGCGGCGTCTTGGTTAGAGACCAAGTCGCCCAAAAATGGATGAGGTGTCTTGGTTAGAGACCAAGGCACCAAATGGATGCGGTGTCTTGGTTAGAGACCAAGGCACCAAAATGGATGCGGCATCTTGGTTAGAGACCAAGTCGCCCAAAATGAGGCGGTGCATTGGTTAGAAACCAAGACACCAAATGGATACGCCGAAAATTGTCGCATCAAACAGTTGGCGAGAATCTACACTTGGGAGTGAGGCTGCCTAAAGACAAGCCTCACTTTTTTGAAGGGAGTAGTATGTATATAGAGATAAGATGGAGAGATACAGTCTTTGATGAACTATCAAAGCAAAATCAGAATTACCAAAAGAAAAACAAGCGACATGAAGAAGTTGTGATAAGCAAAGATAGTTTCAGAAGCAAGTCATAAGAAGCAAAGCAGTAGATAAAAGGTCGCAACAGAGCGACAAGAAAATAGTTACAAATTGTCTTTGGCGCGAAGGCCAGGAACAGAAATTAAATTAATTGTTTGCGACAAAAGAGGTGACGAAAATTAAAAAGAAGGAAACAAAAATTGTTTGTTACAGGCCCAAAAATAAAAGGTTGATAGCAATTACAAAATGAAAGCGCCAGTTCAATGGGCATTGTAGGCGGCATTAAGGGCGTCTTTCTTTGCTTGAGACAGGTCTGACCATGCGGGAACAATGTTGTCAGGACGAATAGCGGGAACTGGCCACGCGGCTTTGCCAAGGACGGCATCCTCCGATGCTAGCTGATTCAACTCTTCTTCGCTGTAAGGAACAAGGGGATGTCCCTTGCGACTTTTGTCGCTGAAAATTGTTTCAGAGCCCCATCTGGCCAGCATCGTGGGGGTAATGGCGGGATTTTCTTCGGCGGCAATTGTTCTAAGGGTATGAAGGATAGCGTTATCAAACGCATCCATTTCACCAGTCTCTGCTTTGGTTTTAGCGGCTTCAAGATCTTGACGAAGTTTGGTCACTTGGTTAGCTCGCACAAAATCTGCATCTCTAAGCCGTTTATTCTCGGCTTCAAGCTCGGGAAATTTAGCGACAATTTCCTTATTCTTCTCGTTTTCCGCAATGAGGCGAGCAAGCTTCTCCTCTGCATCCTTGTTTTTCTTCTCAAGTTCTTCCAACTTCGCTTTACCCTCCGCAAGGTCAGTATCGGCTTTAGTTCGCAAGTCCTGGAGTTCTTGGATAGTGATATCCCGCTTGGTAAACTTACGTTTGTAAAGATTCCGCTCACGTTCAGCTTCAGTGAGCTCTCCCTCTAACTTAAGGCATTTGTTGCTTAGGCCCAGAAGAGTGCTGCTAACCTGCGAGAAGTAGAAAGGCAAGTAAATGTTATGGTTTAGAGTTAATAATAAAAATTTGAATGAAAAGGAAAGCGAGTAAAGGTATCTTACTAGGGAAAGTTGGATCCCGGCATGATAGGCGGAGTGGGCAGGATTCTCTCCTTCAACGTATGCGACTTGTTCGGCGTCGCTTGACCGCTTAAGAGCGGTGGAGCCTAGCAAGCAAGAAACTGTGTCTAGCCGCTCAGTTATCAACCCCTTGAGTTTGGGGATATCATTGGCTTCCCGACAAAGAGCCACCATACCTGCCTCGTCCGCCGGAATCTGGAACCCTTCTTTTAACCAGCTAGGTTGGCGGCGGGTATGTTGGCGGGAAGATGAAGGGCGTAGTGGTGAGACTGCGGGATTGGAGGGAGGATCAGCCTCGTGGGCAAGTGGGGAAAGCGGGATGTTGGTGTCCGCGGGATCTTCAGATTGAACCCCGCCAGCTTCAGTTTCTGGATCCCCAAGGGGAGCGACAATCTCAGCCTCGTCTTGGGGCTCATCATTTTCTTCATTCTCTTCTTCCTCTTCCTCATCTTCCAAATTTAGAGTTTCAGGAAGGTTCCCCTGAGTTTGTGCAGGAGCGGGAGCGGAAGTGCCCTGCCTTTTGTTTTGTCGGGGGATGGTGGAAGGGGCCCTCCTGCGGGAATTTTTGGGAACGATCCTTTCATCCGCCCCAGTTGTGGCAATGGGAATGGTCAAATCAGCTGGCTGGGCCTTGAGGCTGGCATTCCTAGCCGCGGCCAAACGTTTGGCCTGTTGCTCAGACTGCCCATGAGCTAACCGCTTTTGATTCATATCCATTGAACGATGAACTGCGACAAAAAACAAAAAGTGATTATTGACATTATAAGACTAAAATTAGTAAATAAGGGAATGCAGAAATTAGTGAAGATCATACGTAGAACTTCTCGCATTGAGCGACAAACATTGTGGCCGTTCCCGCATGTTGTGCACTCAGAAGCAAATTTTGCGCCCGAATGAAGCTCCCATCCCGACCAGGAAATTGTATGTTCAATGGCCACGCGAGGAGGCAGAGGTGGTAGATTATAAGAAATCCCCACTTGGCTCAATAATGAATGGTCAAAAAGTATCTGTTGGCAGGAAAATAGGGCAGGGGAAGGGACGGCAGTGTTGGCGGCGGCGAGAAGGTCTAGCATCCTTCTTTTCAAACACTTTTCGTCTTCATCTAGGGCCCATTTCTTGTCAACTTTGGGGTGAATCCCTTGCAAGTCAGTAGGAAGAGCCCAACCAACGCGAGAAATGATGAATAGCGGGTTATTCTGCCAGTTATGAACTTTGGATGGGAGAGGGGTTAAAATTTTGGGTTGTTTGAATTTCAGCGACATCCTAAGCTCATTTGTCTGTTTATCTTTTTGCGGATAGCCGGTGAACATATCCATGAGAAGGTGAAGGGTGGGTTCTCGCCTAAGGGCGCGACAAATTACTATGAAACAAGTTAAGATTCTAATAGCATTGGGATGGAGCTCAGCTATGGCCGCTTGAGCTTTAAAGAGGACAAGAGAGATGAATGGGTCAATGGGGATTCTAAGGCCCGCTTCAAATTGTGACGGGAAGACAACTATGCCGTCTTGCCTTTGGCGAATGGTGAGAAGGGACATGTCGCCATCATAGTTCGCAATATGATAGTTCAGGTGATCAATGTGATATTGGGTGTGATAGGGGGTGATGTGGAGATTTTGTGAAGGATCGTTTCCCGCTGTATTGGAAGTGGAAGGGTTATGGGCCAAGGCTGAATTCCCGCCGGATGAAGTAGAAACACCAGAGGCTCCCAAGTTCGACATCTCGCCTGAATCAGAAGAAGAAATAATTTGTTTATAACGAGATCTGTTAACTAAAGATCTCGCAGCGAGAAAGTCAGTGTCAGAGCTATCAGAGTAAGTGGGAGGGCCATAGAAATGACAAAGATGCTCGCAAAGTTCGCGGGGAGTGAAAAATGTTTTGGACATGGGGGCTGAAAAATGAAGAAAACATTTGCCCCTAATCTCTATGGCATCAATGATGGCAGGATCTACTCTATTGATTCTAAGACAGTTTGCCAAGTCATCTCGTGGGATTCTCGCCCATATACCCCTAGTTAGATAATAAATACCACCAGTTTTTTGACACTGGCCATACCTAATTTGTCTAAGACAATTCTTAAACCTAGCCATGGCGATAAGTAAAACTTAAGAAAAGCAAAGGAAACTGAAAATCAAAGATATTACCTGGGAAGTATGAAGGGTCGTTGATGAAGTCAAAAATGGATTGTAAGTTCGCCGGAATGTTTAGGGTACAACCAAAGGGTTTATGGTCCAGGATGATTAAATGGAGGAATCAAGCTGTAGAACGAGCGTTTTACAAATGGATTTCAAGGAGAAACAAGGATTTGGCCAGGAGAGGAGGGAGGACGAGGGGAATGGTAGTAATCAGTTCGCCGGAAAATCTTAGTGGTGGCCGGAAATCGCTTTAAGGGGCGGAGGCTAGGAGGACTGAAAAAAGGTGAAAGGAGGAGGGAGGAGGTTATTTATATTAAAAGAATATGAAACGTTTTTTTTTAGGGGACAGTACAATTAATTGGCCCCCAAAATTTTAAAATTCCCCCCATTTAATGATTTCAAATTTCAAAAAGTCTTTTCAGATGTCACTTCATAACCGTCTGTCAGTAGGGTGGTTTTAAGCGTGACACATGGCATATAGGTGTCAGTTCCTTGGACATTTCGTCAAGATGGTTGAATTCATGAGGGAAGTGGCGAGAAGTTGCGAGAAGCCTAAATTTTTCGCCTGGAACATGAATGATCCAGGTCTTGATATTGGGGGCTACTGAAGTGATTATGAAATATGGATTGGGCTTGAACAGTTCAAAGGGTTCAATGGGCTTGGTAGGCCCAATGGCTCAAAATGGGCCGTAGATATCAAGGAAGATAAATAATAATAACGATAAGTAATTTTTCGCCTTAAATATGGCGAGAAAATGTATCACGTGTCAGTGGTGCGACATATGACGGGAAAAGAGAGTGGGCGGGAAGTACATGAAGCGAAAAGACAACCTTAACCACCTCTGATCTTGGGTGACAAAGGGCGTAATTCAGGTTAAACAAACAAGCATGTTTTGCCGCTGTTGAAGTTTTGTCGCCAGGCGACAAACGAGGATGAGGGGTAACAATTGACTGGGACATCGACACGTGGTACCCATCCCCCATAATATTCAACAGTGCAGCATGATGGGATTGGTAGTACTTTTTACTAACTCTGAGGGCAGTTGACTGACAAAGCGCGGATGATTGACACGTGTCCCTATAGGTATGGCCTATAATTATGTTGTGATATAAATAGGTGAAATTCAGCATTATTATGTAAGCTCTCTCTCTCTCTCTCTTAATTTCTCTGATCCATTGATTTATAGAACTCTTCTTCAAACTGAACTTTGAACTGATTCTCATGCCGGAGGGGTTTCACCGGAGTCACCCCCGGTTTAGTTCACTGTTACTTGCGTGTGTGTAGGTCCCAAGGTGAGCCGTCTCAAGAAGATTAGCCGGAGTATCCATTGGAATAGCTGAAGATTCAGCTCCTGATCAACCCCATTTTCCATGGTAGCATCAAGACTCTTATCTCTGGCAGTAACTCAGGTGGTCTCTACGAGCTTTCCTTCAATTCAAAGTCTCCGGCCAGGCCCATCGCTCTTCTTGGTGAAAGGTCGAGTCCAGCTATTTGGCATGCCCGTTTGGGCCATCCTTCTTTTCAAGTTCTTAAAGTTTTGTGTCAACGTTCTAGCTTGCCGTTAACTAGTAAAATAAATGAACAACAATATTGTCATGTTTACCCATTGGGTAAATCTAGTATGCTCCCTTTTTCCCCTAGGAATTTTAAATCTTTGAAACCTCTAGATATGTTACATTTGGATGTTTGGGGCCCTGCTCCAATTAATTCATTGAATGGACATCGTTTTTATTTTTCGATTGTTGATGATTTCTCGCGATATGTGTGGCTTTTTCCATTATTTCACAAATCTGATGTTCTTCGTGTGTTTACTGAATTCAAAACACAAATCGAGAATCAACTTTCTCGGCGTATATCCGCCATTCATACAGTCAAAACAGTCCAAACTGGTGGTGGGGGTGAGTTTACTAGTCGTGCCTTTACTAACTTTCTTTGCCAAGTTGGTATTAAGCACCAAATCACTTGTCCCTATACTCCACAACAAAACGGAGTAGTTGAAAGAAAACACCGTCATATTGTTGAAGTTGGACTGTGTCTTATGTCAAAAGCCAATGTTCCGTATAAATTTTGGTTAGAAGCCTTTAACACTGCTGTTTATCTAATCAAGAATACCAATGCGTCAACATAAGTTTGTGTCTCCTTATCAAATCTTGCTTTTACAGAAGCCATATTATCGGTTTCTCAAGGTCTTTGGTTGTTCATGTTTTCCTCATGTTGTACCTACCAACTCACACAAACTTATGCCAAAATCAATACACTGCATTTTTCTTGGGTATGATAATTTGCATAAAGGTTATCGGTGCATGGATTTGATTACTAGCAAAGTGTATGTTTCTCGTCATGTGGTATTTGATGAATTACATTTTCCTTGGAAAAATATTAGCACAGAGAATACTTCTACATGTGATACAAGTTCAATGGCAATAGATTCTTTGTGGATGAATCCGCAACTTGGCCATATGTTGCCTTACACCTCAAATTCTAGCACAAGTGCAGCTGGTCTGACTTCTTCTAAGGGACCTCCAACCATCCAGACTACTCATATGCAGCGTAGACCAGTTTTCAATCACAGTCCAGTGCCCTTGAATTTCTCACCGGCTCATCAATCTCCACCCCTCAACATTCAGACTTTTCCAGTCGTCACCCCTGTTATTTCTGAAAGCAACAATGTTGCACCTCAAGATCCTGGACATGCCATCGCCACTCCTACAGACTCAAGGAGTACCAGTTCAGCCCCTGAGTCGTCTTCAACAACTCCAACCTCCCTTGATTTATCTCAGCAAGCCTCTGCCGAGTCTACCCTTACTCCACCACTTCGGATTCGGACAGTAGCTGATCTTCTCCATGCTACATCTCCATATTCCTTACCTCAGGGTCTTTTGGCTATGCAAAAGGATTCTCTTACTTATGAGCCTCGTACCTTTAAACAAGCTTCCAACGTTCCGCATTGGCAAGCTTCGATGCGGGAGGAAATCTCAGCCTTTCACAAGAATCAAACGTGGTCCTTGGTCCCGTTTAACTCAAACATGAATGTGGTAGGTTGTCGTTGGATATTTAAAGTCAAGCGAAAAGTGGATGGAACTGTTGAGCATTATAAGGCTCATTTGGTAGCTCAAGGCTTCACCCAACAAGCCGGTCTCGACTATGAAGAAACCTTCAGCCCGGTAGTTAAGCCTTCCACCATTCGTACAGTTCTTGCTATTGCCCACTCACGGAAGTGGGATATCAAACAGTTAGATGTTCGTAATGCGTTCCTTAATGGTGTCATTCATGAGGAAGTTTACATGAAACAGCCTCCCGGTTTTGTTCACTCTTCTATGCCTAACCATGTGTGCAAACTCTGTAAGGCACTCTATGGTCTTAAGCAATCTCCGCGTGCATGGTTTCAGCGACTTCACGCATTTCTTCTCCAACATGGGTTTTTCAATAGTCGGTCAGATTTTTCTCTTTTTATCCGGCATAATACCCACTCCACTATTGCTATTCTCGTGTATGTCGACGACATTATTATTACCGGTTCCTCTTCCTCCATTATTTCTTTTGTTATTGACGATATCTGTGCGACTTTTGATAGTCGCCGCTTGGGAGATCTGAGTTTCTTTTTGGGCATTGAGGCTTCTCGCACCGGAGATACAATGCAGCTTCGTCAAACCCGTTATGCACTTGATTTACTTGATAGGTTTCATATGTCAAATTGTAAACCCATGACCACACCTACTATTCCTCATTCCCGATTGTCCAGCAAGGATGGAGATCCACTCTCAGATCCTACAGAGTTTCGTAGTTTAGTTGGTGGACTACAATGCCTTACTCTGACTCGTCCGGATATCGCCTTCTCGGTTAATCAGGTATGCCAATTCATGCACCAACCTCGCTCCTCACATCTCATTGCTGCTAAGCGCATTCTTCGATTTATCAAAGGCACAATCGATATGGGTTTGAATTTTCACGCATCTCCTGATCTCTCTATTAATGCTTATTCTGATTCCGATTGGGCTGGGGATCCAGATGATCGCCGCTTATTGGTCCAAATTTGGTTTCTTGGATGGCCAAGAAACAAACCACTGTCTCTCGCTCTAGTAGTGAAGCAAAATATCGGGCTCTTGCTACTACCACAGCTGAGCTTCGTTGGTTTTCTTTTTTGTTTCGGGAACTCTGTATTCCCCTTCCTCCTCCATCTCTACATTGCGATAATATCTCAGCTATACATATGGCCCGCACCCCGTTTTTTCATGCCCGAACTAGTCATATAGAAATTGATTATCACTTTGTTCGGGAGTTGGTTACTCGTGGATTCTTAAAGTTATACTTCGTCTCCTGATCAACTTGCGGACCTTTTCACCAAGGGCCTGTCAAAGCCTCGTCTCCAAGCTCTCTCTATCAAGCTTCATCTTCCTTATGGACGTCTCGCTTGAGAGGGGGTATCAGCTGTTAATGATCAGTCTTTTACTTACCTGTTTGTATTATAGGTTCATTGTATAGATAGCATTAGTTTTGTGGCTGTACGTATTCTATGTATTAGTGTATCTTAAGAATTAGAGTCGCGTATATATATTTGTTCTCAGTATGGAATGAAATACAAGGAAAAAATTCTCCACTTCTTTCTTTCTTCTTTATGCTTTCGCTACTGTGCTCTTAGAGCCGCGACACAATGGTTTTATTTAGTTTGATTTCTGCAAATGTATTGATGAAAACACAATATTTTGGGGGAAACTAGTTTCTCCCTAAGTTATAAAAAGTTCTGTTTTTTAAAACTGTTTCTATATTCGTCAAATATTTGCAAGTTGAAAAAAATTGAACTTTTTATAATTTATGGAGAAACTGATTTCTCCCAAAACTTGCTCTGATGAAAAATAGGATTTTAGATGTAATCTACCCTTCATTTTTAGCATGTTTCATTTATTAGTATTACTGCTTAAAATCACTGTTTGAATAATGAAAAAATTAAATATTCAACAAATATATTATTCGAACTTTTGTTGGATGTCGTCGGTCTGGAATCTAGACAAATGCATGTGCCTTGTGTGAAGCCCAAATGAGCCTAAAATGCCAGTTGTAAAGCTGCATGATGGCCAAGCAGGCCCGCAGCCAACCTAGCCCAGCCCGGCCAGTGGACCCGCATGCCACCGGTCGAATCGGTCCTATGATTACTTAAGACCTAAATTCCAGCTTCCCCAACATTAAGACTTTAGAGTTTCAAAATTCTTTCAGGTTGACAGCTAAATGTAGCAAGAAAAAAGGTTTGTACCCAAAACTAATAGAAACTAAGAAAAGAATTACATGAAAAAACATGCGGTTTTAACAAGAAGAAATGTACAGTTATATGAAGGGAGTAGTATTTCAAAGGAATCTGGTGGGCATATACTCGCTTATCCTAAGCGGATAACTGTAGAACTCGTCGTTTCTGCTGTCCCCATTCCTATGCTGGAACGGAGCCCACCAGGGAACACCTCTGTCATCACGGGTCTGGTGGGGATCTAGTGTATTGTCTAGGATGATCCCAACAATCATTGCCACAGTTGGAGGCGAAGAGAAGATGGTGTTGAATATGTCATTGAACTGCAAGATACAATAAAGAAATCCTCAGTATTCTAAATGGGTCAAATTGATTGCCTAAAACTGTGTATAGTTAAAGCGGACACTTATTTGAGATAGGAAGGAGTATATGATGACCCATTTACCCTCTGAACTTGAAAAATGAAAAAAACTATAAATATGGTTAGAAAATAAAAATGAAATATTTCTTACCCATCCCCCACCAGTTCTAACAGGCCCATGGCCAGAAAACCCATCGGTATTCATAAGGAAATATTGTGGTATCGATACCCCAAGGAACAGAGACAAGCCAAGTATGTAGATGTTCCTCATGGAATTATTGTTTGTAAACTGAACAAATGTAATTCCAACAGCAGCTGTTGAAAATAAGCAGGAATTAAACACATCTAACATTTAAGAGAAAGAACATTAAAAAGAGAAAAGCAGCAAGCTAAACAAACACTTACCGACAAGGCCATATAAGACACAGTAAATGGCAGCAAATATTGCTAATGGAATGGATGCAAAAAAAGCCCCAAACTTCCCTAGAAGACGGAAACTTTATAATCAGAAATCAGGCGAAAGACCAAGGCACGGCCCTATAATGATATAGGAATAAAAGGCTGACCGAATATAGAGAAGAAGATCATGAAAACAGTGGATATCTGAACCACTCTTCTGCTCCCAACGTGTGTCAGTGCAAGAAGACCAACATTTTCACTTCATCATCATTAAGAAATATCAGTCAGAAGTATATTCTAGTATGCATCAAAAAATTAATATCCTTGTTATGAAAGTTATAGAAATGAAATTACTAATTCCTTACACAGATGCTGTAGTACCAACAAGAGAACCAAATATCCCTTCTAGAAGTTGTCCAATGCCCTGCCATTATAAAGGAAAGACAAGCGAAACAATCTCAGACATATGAGACACTACTAAACACCTAAGTAAAGGTTAACAGAAAAATATGATGCGGAAAAAAAATTGTGAATGGACCTGCAGACCGATGCTCCGAGTAAGCACATGTGCTGGAGGGGCAGTAGCACCAGCGAATCGTGAGGCAGCAATAAATGTTCCAGTGGACTACAAGATACAATTTGAAAATGATCAGTTAATACAGAAAGGAGAAGCAAAATCATTCTGGACTGCCTAGAGAAAAGTGGTCGGCAAAGAAACCTCCACTGATGAAACAAGAGCAGCCCCCATCATCCCGAAAACATGGCTTGCTCTGAAAATTGGAGTACCCCATTGAAATGGATATGGGATCTTGATCCTATATTCAACGATAACATTGAACAAATCAGGAAATATTAAAAAAATAAAAAATAGACTAGAGACACGTAAAATAATCTAATGACTCTACAAACTCGTATTACCATGGAGCAGAAGACAGGAGACCGGAGCGATCTGTACGACAACTAAGCTTAGTTTGTTGCTTGACATTGTTATAAGCACCAGCTGCTGTAAGGATAGCAGCAAAAGCCCATACAAGTACAATGCAGAAGAGCAGTCCGTATCTCTCAAGTACTGAGTGGGCGAAGTGGAGGCGTTTTAGATACTGTAACAATGCATCACATATTCCATTCACAATGCAAATTTTTAGGAATGTATCATCAGCGTATGGACAAAATAGATATTAAGGAAATTTATATTAAATATTATGGCTTACTTCAAGTTTCATCTCATTAATAGTACCAACTCTTTCCCCAAGTGGCCGTCAATTTTAAGTTTTTAATTTATCCCAAAATGAATTACATTATCAGCTCAAATCTGAAACCATAAATACTACCTCTGTCCCAAAATGAATTACCAATTTTTTTCAAATTTGCTCTTGATCAAGATAAAATTTGAAATTTTTTTGGTCATTCATTTTTCGGACGGAGGAGTAGTTGGGTATACTCCCTCCGTCCCACTACATACTACACACTTTCCTCATTGAGCGTCCCATTACAAACTACGCATTTCCTAAAATGAAAATGTTTTATTACTTTTATATTAATGAGATCCACATGTCATACTAACAACAATTCAATTATTATTTCCTACCCCACTTTCTCTCTCCTACCTCACTTTTCATACACACAACACCTAATTCACTACACTTTTTCTTTAATTCACGTGCAAACAGTAACTGAGAAGGTTGTAGTGGGACGGAGGGAGTATATGGCTTACTTACCTGTTGGCCTACAACTAATAATATCAGCATGGGCAGGCCTATTTCCACACAGTTGGCAAGCTGCAGAGAAAGGCAAAGTTATATAGAGGTCCGTGTGGAGACGCTGGAATTTAAGCCTTTTAGAAATATTGACTACCTGCGGAAAGCCTTTTGAAAATAAGCCGAGGCCCACTAGACACACAAATGGTACGACAACGAGAGGGCTGAAGAGCCTGCATTTTATAAATAGAAACAATAAAGCAATGATGAAACACAAATTTTAGAATTAGAAATTTTGAGTTGAGAAAAGGATTATTTGAAAGACGTTATACATAAGATCATAAGTTTGTTACCTAGTCAAGTTTCCCCACGCCCTACCATATCCAAGGACGATATTGATGAAGGAAGATACTATTAAGGCTCCTTGAATAGCTCTCATAGTGTGGTGAAATCTCTTTGCATTCGCAATATTAAGAGTTACAACATCGTTAGCAACATTTTGCCAGAGATAATTTATTTGAACGGAAACTCTCTACTTGAGTTAAATTGGGGAAATCAAAAAGGAAAGAATGGACAAACATATAGGCTGTTAGTCACAAGGAGTTCTACATACCTCATGTTCCGACGAGAAATCTTCATCTGACAAATCATTTATAATTGACAATACCGCTAGGTAATAGGCGAACGAAGGACCCATCACCGTAGGAAGTCTTGTCCCAAGAAAGGTTTGGAGAAGGGTATTTATTCCCGACATGAACAACAAATTCTGAATTACGCGGGCTTTTTCATCCTATAAATGGAAGAGATCGGGCTTAGGAAAACATAATGAAATTCCTCTTAGTCAACTACTATGTTCAAATGTGCACTTAGAACGCTAAGGAGGGTAATTATGTACTTCGGTTATTTATATGGATTAAAACATTCAGCTTCATTAATTCCATGAAAATGAATATTCATGTAATATTTGAGGGCAGAGATGGTGAAAGACTTACTGGGCCACCACCCATTCGAGGGACGAGTATGGAGGCAATCATAACAGTTGTTCCAAGCATCACAATGTAGTGTTGAAATGCCAATATAACAGTTTGATCTGTAAAGATTTACACAAATAATTACTGATACAAATTCATAATAATGTCCATGTGGCAATATACAATCCTCCAAATTAATTTACTCGGAGATAGATTTGAACACCAGACAACTTGTTTATCGATATCATTTTAACCCCCTCGAGTTTTGGGAAATGTCATTTTAGTACCTCTAAATTTTGGAAAGTACACTAAAAATATTGGTTCCCCTATTTCGACCCCTTTCCAAAAAAAATCTATGTGGTAAGTATAATTTTTTTCCCTTAGCAATCTCGACCCCTTTCCAAAAAATTTATGGGTTCGGCAATTAAGAAGTTGAGCTAGACATGAACAGGGTAAGAAAGTAGAGTGATAAATGAATTCAAGCCAAAGATTCAATAAACGAAAAATGAATCTAAAGGAAAAGAAGTTAAATTAATTTAAAGTTCAAAAAAAAAATCTTTATAATTCTTTTAAGTGATTAAAGATTTTAGTGTATCACAAACCAATTGCCAAAAGATACTCCCCTGTCCCAAAATGAATCTAAGAAAGAGATGCAGCAGACAAGCATGGCATGACAGGGAAATGAGAAAGGTAAAAACTTTTACAAGTAGATCAATAGCCCTTTTGCAGAAAAGCTGACCTTTTTATAGGGTTAAAACAAACCCACATCTTAAATTTTATTATCAAATTAAAATAAATAAATAAATAAAGCAAAGTTGACAAAGTGTGGGTGAGGAGGAAAAAAGCATACGCCATGAGGGGTTGGAGTGGATGCAATAATGGAGCTGAAGGAGTTGTTCGGCGGGAGGGAAAGAAGGGCCTCTGGCAGCACCTAGTGGCTGAGCAAGTGTCGGAGGCGTCTGGGCTGACGGCGGTTGGTGGTTCGTCTCCACCATCACTACTGTTGTGAAAGATGCCGCCGGCGACTACTTTGAAAGGAGATTCGAGTGGAGAGAGAGAGAGGAGGATTGATTTTAATTGTGCAGAAAGAGAAAGAAAATTAATGGGAAGGGAAACTACAGAAAGTGAAATAAATAAATTTTGGTAAGTATTTTGGAGATGAGATCATTAACATGTTCTACCAAACACTTAAATATTGCTTGCTTTTTGACTGACTGACACCAGATGAATACTCCCTCCGTCGTCCCAATAGTAACTTCTCATTTTGTCATTTTGGGTGTCCCGTTAATAGCTTTCACTTTCCTTTTTTGACAAAGAAATTTTTACTATTTCCTTCACTCATTCTCTCTCCTATATTATTTTAATACTCACAACACCATTATAATTTACTATTTCCTCCACTCATTCTCTCTCCTATTTTCAAATTACACTCACAATATTTTTTCTTTCCATCCATTTTATTAATTTGCGTGCAAAGCAAAAAAGGGACAGCTTCTATTGGGGCGGAGGGAGTATGAGAGAGAGACTGGTTCTAGTGTGTGTGTGTGTATACTCTGTGTGCTGCGCTGTGCTGCGTGTGGCCCTTGTGGAAGGAGGGGGAAGCATAACATAACGCATCCCTTGTGGGGCCCACATCACGCTTGAAATGTGTTTATTTCCTTAATTACCCCCTATCTATTATCATGTCTCTTCCCCTTAAACCTACGCCATCTCCCTCTAATATGCATAAACGGAATAGTCACAATAATTATAGAAAAGAGTGAAAAAATTTAATCCCATTCGCTCCCCCAAAAATTCAAACTTTTTTAAAAAGTCGTCCTATTGAAAATTTAAAATCTCAAATAGAAAGTTTTTATTAGTTTGTTATTTTTGTCACGTGTTATACTTACAACAATTATCTACAAACTACTCCTTTCGTTTCGCCCGAAAATGTCCAAACCAAATCTCGCACGTAAATTAAGGAAAATGATGTAGGAAAGAAAAAAAATTTAAATGTTGTGAGTATGAAAAATTAAATAGGAGAGAGAATGAGTGGGATGAATAGTTAGGAGAGAGAATGTTGTGAGTGTAAAAGTAAAGTAGGAGAGAGAATGAGTGGGTGGAATAGTAATAAAAACTTTCCTTTTTGGGAAAGTGCGTTTTTAAATGGGACGCCCAAAATGAAAATTTGTGGCTTTTTAGACAGGACGGAGGGAGTATTTCATATCTCACTTTTTCCTACTATTCAATTATTTACACTCACAATATATCACAATTTTCACTTTTTTTTCTTAATTCTTGAACCAGTTAATTTTTTGAACTTTCAGACGAAATCGATGGAGTATGTGTTACTCATTTCGTCTCAAAATACTTGTAATTTTAAGATTTTTCATACATATTAAGAAAAACAATCAATACATATCAAAATACTAAATTACCTATCAAATATTTCAAGTACATATACAATTTAATATTTTTATAATGAAAACAAATTAATCATAGATACTCCCTCCGTCCCAATAAGTGCTTCACCCTTTTGGGTGGACACGGGAATTATGGAAATGGGTGGGAAAAAAAAATGTTGTGAGTGTAATTTGAAAATAGGAGAGAGAATTAGTGGAGGGAATAGTGAATTTAAAAAGTGTTGTGAGTGTAATAGTGAATTAGGAGAGAGAATGAGTGGAGAGAATAGTGAAGATTCTTTGCCAAAAAAGGAAAGGTGAAGCTTCTAACGGGACGCCCTTTTGGGTAATTAGTGAAGCTTTTATTGGGACGGAGGGAGTACATGTAGTTTAGGCAAAATGTATCAATATTTTATGAAAAAATGCAAAGCTGCTAGTATTTTTTGGATAAAAAATCTCTCATATAACTGCAAATATTTTGGGATAAAATATGACATGTGAATCTCATTTACATTTTGAGATTTTACTGATTACTGAGAGATGTCCAAAATAACTTTTTTTTTTTTTGGGATTATTGTGGGACGAGGAAGTATACTTTTTTTATTATTATTATTGTGGGAGGAGGGAGTATACTGTATGCCCATTATTTCGTGTAAATGTTGATATATACTCCATCCGTCTCATAAAATCTTACACATTTTGTTATTTTGAGCGTTCCACTTTAAAGTCACACTTTTCTAAAAAGGAAATTTTTTAATACTTTTTTATTCATGGAATCCTCTTGTCATACTCACAACAACTATCCACTTATTATTCTCTACCCCACTTTCTTTCTCCTACTCACTCACAACTCCTACTATAATAACATTATACTCCCTCCGTCCCATTACAAACCACAAACTTTCCTTTTTGGTCGTCCCATTACAAACCACAAACTTCCTAAAATGGAAAGGAATCTTTACTATTCCCTCCATTCATTCTCTCTCCTACATTATTTTAATACTCACAACACCATTATAATTCACTATTCCCTCCACTATAATTCACTTTTCCTTAATTCCCGTGTTTACAGTAAATTTCCCATTACTAATGGGACGGAGGGAGTATATATTTATTCCTTATTTTTCATTCTCAACAGTAAATGAATAAGCTAATAGGGAACGAAGGGAGTAATCTATTAGGATTGTTTTTGCGAGCTCTTTCTCCAACGCTCATGCAAATTGTCCTTGATTCGATCCAGGGCGCTTTACCCTCATTATATATTCTTGAGATTAGTTGGATATAGTTATATATACGGCTCCAAATATACACGGCAGCTAACAATTGACGCAATTATTCATTTATATTAATTTTTTTTTTTTCATTTCAAATTCAAAGCTCGAGCTCTTCGTCTCCCTCGCTCTCTCTCGCTCTCTCTCAGTACGTACACGACATCGCCGCCGTTTGTTCGCCATGGCTCGGGTTAAAATTTCGGCCGTCCCTGCTGAAGCTTCCGCCGCCGCTACAACCACTGCCATCGCCGCCGCCTCCGCTTCTACCATCGTGCCCGTAAAGAAGGTAATGCAATTTGAACGTAATTTAAACCTAATTTTATATTCCCAATGTCTAATTTTTGTTTGATTGCTTCAATTGATTTGGACGTCTTTCATGAACTGGTTGCTTCAATTGATTTCGACGTCTTTTTCTTTACATCGTTCATTTTTCTTTCTTTTTATGCATCTCGTGTAATTTTTCTTTCTTTGATATTAATCAAACTGGAGAATGCATCTCGTGTGAACTCACACGAGATGCATCTCGTGTGATTTTACACGAGTTGTGACCAGTGTCCACTCTTTTTCTTTACATCGTTCGTATTCAGTTATAAATGCTAAATAGCTAATTTATTGTCTCTTATTTGTTTTTTTGTAGGCACGTGAACGTATGACCGCGTCCAATAGAAAGAGGAAGGCCGAGACGGCACCTAAGGTAGATAAACGCAAAGAAAAGGATACATGATAAGACTATCGTGCGTGGGTCGAGCTTGGGATTGAGCGGGATGTAGGAGATGATCATGATAGGACTTTGCGGCTGGCAGCGGCTGAGCGGCGACACTGGGTTTGAGCATGAGATTGAGGAGGATGTAGGAGATGATGAGGCATCTTCTGATTCTGATGATAGAAGTGAGGAGGATGTAGGAGATGGTGATGGATCTTCTGATTCTGATGATAGTGGTGAGGGGGATGAGGAGGCGGAGCAGGAGGGTGGGGATGATGATGATGATGATGATGATGATGATGATGATGATGATGATGATGATGATGATGATGATGATGATGATGAGGAGGAGGAGGAGGAGGAGGTACATGATGTTAGACCTTTGAGGCATGGGAGGAGGGGAGGGATGTGGCTAGAGGGCAGGGACAGAGGAGGCAGGGTGCGGGTGGGGAGGAGCCACCATCATGGCAGATTCAGAGTGACCCAGGTGGCGGCCCAGAGAATGTTTCACTTATATACGGCTTTGGTGATCACGAGATAAACTGAAAATAGAGTTCCTCTTATACTGGACGCATCAATGGCGTCACTAACATTCCCTTTGAAATCAGAACCTCCTTTTCCAACAATCAATGCTCCAATTACTTCAAACCCTTTCAACAAAAGTGTCCTCAAATCATCTGCACGGAAAAAATTCAACTAAATCAATCACAAACGCCCAGGCAAACAAAGAATCAGATGATTGGGAGTTAGGGTTACCTGATTGATTCTCTGACGAAATCAGGTGAAAAGGGGTCGGAGGGGTGGGTGTGAATGCACCTGAAGGTGGATATTACTGTGAGGGGAGAGACGAAGGGAGAACCTATCAACCATTGGAGACCTGCTTCGTTGTTGATGATGATATCGTTCGCAGTGTCCATGGGTGAACGATTGGAATTTTCCTGCGAAGTGTGTCACTTTTTACAAGTGAAAAATAATTTTATTTTATTTACCGATTAGTTTGATAATATGTCACTTTCGTCACAACTGTGGAATTTTCCTGCGAAGTGTGTCACTTTTTACAAGGGCAAAATTGGAATATTTCGTTCCCTGTATTTTTCGTTCTCTGTATTTAGTATTTACCGATTAGTTTGATAATATGTCACTTTCGTCACAACTGTGGAATAGACTTCAAACTCTAACTAAAATAATTGTTAAATATAAATTACAGTTATTTCAATACACAGTTATTAAGCTCATATATACATATTAAAATCATTTCACATCTTTATATAATTGTAAAATAGAATTCTCATTTTATAAATATGAAAATCATTAAACAGTTATACTCATATGTGAACAAATAATAAATGATTTTCTCAGATTTTTACAAGTGAAAAATAATTTTATTTTATTTATAAATTTTAAAATATATGATAAGTAAACTTGTTTGATTCGTCTTGACGATGTAATTAAAACATTGGTTTCGATTTATTTTTTCAAATTTTAGATTTTGAGATATTACACTTCAAAAATTTTAGAGAAAAAAATAAGGAAGAGAAAGAAAAGTAGATAGAAAAAAAGTACTCCCTCCGTCCCAGCCTAGTGTGAACCAAAATGTTGGGCACACCGATTAAGGAAAAGTAAGAGAGAGAAAAAGTGGAGAGAGAATGTTGTGAGTGTAAAAGTAAAATCGGAGAGAGAATGAGTGGAAGGAATAGTTAGGAGAGAGAATGTTGTGAGTGTAAAAGTAAAATAAGAGAGAGAATGAGTGGGGCAAATAGTGAAGATTTTCTTCTATTTTGGACAGTTCACACTCGGCTGGGACGGACCAAAAGGAAAATAAGTGTACACTCGGCTGAGACGGAGGGAGTAGATAAGAAGAAAAGCATAACAAAAAAAAAGAAGAGAGAGAGAGTGAAAAGTGCCGATCGGACATGGGAGGAGACTGCTGACGCGTGGGTGGGAGCGTGAGAGTGTTACATAGGGGCATCCTGATTCAACAAAAATATAGAAATTTATTGGCGAGTTTCAAAGTTATCTGATTTTATTAATCTTTTTCATTTATCTGAGTGGCTTATTGATTAAAACCTCATCTATCAATCACAAGAAAAACAAACACACGACTAATTTTGTAGCCGTGACAAATCATCGGTATGGCACTATATTCTCACATAAGTCACAATCATAATTTATGTTTGGAGTTGATTTGTAATACTCTATTTGTTCCAAAATATTTTCCACTTTTTCAGTACGTTAGTTAATACGAACAAATTTTGAATAGTAATTTTATATTAATTTAATTATTAATTAAAAATTTAAAACTTATTATTAATATTATTGTTTATGGTGTATCAATAACAAATTTTATATTTAATTTGTATAATTATATAAATATAAGGTTATTGCTCAAATATTTTTCATAGTAACTAGGGGTGTAAATGGTTCGGTTTGGTTTGGTTTGGGCCAATTTACAGACCGAACCACTAGTCATCGGTTTGAAAAAATCTCAAATCGAACTGAATCATGAAAAAATTCAAACCGAACCGAACCAAATCGTCATGGTTTGGTTTAGTTCGAACCGCGGTTTGATTTTTCGATTTGAACCGCGGTTTACACAATTCAAACTACGGTTCAAACTATGAAATAGAACATTCCTTAAACCATTAATTAGAACATGATTTCAAACTACACAATTCATTGTCATGTTTGTTTGAATTTTCCAAACATAACATAAATAAGAGATTCAGTATTTAAACACAACATTAAATTGTGCTTCAATGTCTATGATAACAACATGTCATTTGAGTACTTGTAATGGTATGTGCTAAAGTGAATTAACATTATTATAAGAAGATAAACCAAAATAAAAAAGAGTTATGGGCTAAAACCCATGAATAGAATTAGGGGTTTTAAAATCTAAATGTAAGATGAAAATGAAAGATATACATATCTACGGTTAATATTGAACAGTTTGGTGGTTTGGTTTATTGGTTCGGTTTGATAGTTCGGTCTCGCGGTCTCAAACCGTGGTTTGGGGGTCCAAACCGCAGACCAAACCGAATCACACGTTTTGACAATTTTTGGAACCGAACCAAACCACGATTACTTGAAAATCGAACTAAACCGCATGGTTTGATTTGGTTCGATTTCGAACCGCGATTTGAACCAAACCACTTACACCCCTAATAATAACGGCAAAAAGAGTGAAATATAAAATCGGTGTAAGACTTTATTTATTTATATTAAAATTATTTTTGAATTTAAAATTAGGCTTCGTATTTATGCACAAATGACGGTGTTACTTTGGGTAATCCAAATTGCGAAAGAGCAAACGTTTTAATGGCTTTTGAGTTTCGCGTCAGACACGTGAAGATCGCATGGTGAGTGGGGCCAGCTGGATATGGGTGGCGTTTAGTATTAATTATTTTATTAATAATTCATTTAAATAATGCTTATAAGACACCTAAACTTTACGTATCAGCTATTTATCAATAATTTATTTGAAAAATTCTTATGAAGCACGTAATTTTAAATAATACTTCCTCCGTCTCTAAAAATTTGTATCATTTAATTTTTTAGTTGAACTTTGACCACATATATATGACAATTTAATTATGTTCATGAAATTCTAAAAATTTCTATTAATTCACCATTAATAATATTATCAACAACAACTTTTAGAATTTCATGAACATGATTAATCTCTCATAAATTTGTGATCAAAGTTTAACAAAAAAGTCAAATGGGGCAAACTTTTAGGAACGAAGGGAGTAGTTATTCCCTTCTTTTCAAAATAAACGATTAATAATTTTTAAATTTATTATGATAATTAAATTTGATTATTTATTTTGAAAAAAAAATTATTAAATTGATTTAAATGATTCTTGTGAAACACCTAAACTTTGAGTGTTAGAGACGATTTTGCACACTTTACTTAAATACTCAATTGAATTGACTTAGAAACATTTTTATTTTCTAGGTAATTCGAATAGCTAATGTATGTGATGTAGATCAACAACAACAGAATTTTTGGCGAAACAGTGGATGTGCGTTGGAAGTGGCAAGTCCGTGCAAGAAGGAATATAAATTTTGGATTCGTTGCACGGCCGTGCATGTTAAAGCGTGTAAGGCGACCACTCAGAATTAGAATTTTCGTATTTGCTAGTTTTTGTGAACAATTAGTTAGGGTATTTTGGTCTTTTCATTTATAAGTTATTTTAAGGTTTCATTAGTATTTATAGTTATGTTAGGGTTTGAAAAAACTTAGTTTTTTGAGTTTATGAAATAGAGAAAAGCTTAGACTTTCAGAAATTGATTCTTGTTTATCGTTCGGTTTATAAATCTCCGGCCTCCGGCATCATTTGGTATCAGTTTCCTGGACGAATATCAATGGCCGAACGAGGACGCACTGGTCGTGGTGGACGAGGTGGTCGTGGTAGGGGCCGTGCAGTGGATGCCCATGAAGAAGACAATCATCGCGAACGGGTTCTTCGTAATATCGAGATGGACGAGATACGAAGACAGATTCAGATACTCCAGAACCGCATGGCACGCGTGGAGCCTCCAGCGAATATGGGTTCAGATTCGGATATTTCATCCGAGGATATGGAGTATAGAGAGGGGATTAATTCCTTCGCCCAAAATCATGGACATCATGACATGTATGCGGCTGACCCTTCTAGGGATATCGGTATGAAGGTCGAAATTCCTGAGTTCGAAGGTAAGGCAAATCCCGATGATTTCATTTATTCTTGGATTAATAGTTTTGAGCGCGTGTATGATCTAAAATACATAGCTGATAATAATAAGGTGTATAGAGAGGAATTTTTTTTCCGAATCTTCAAGTCCATAAGATCTTGTCGATTGGTCAAAATCTCCTATATTTAATGAATGTCATTGTGATATTTGTCAAGTGATGACAACAGATCATATGTGTGTTAAAACAATTGATAGTGAATTCTCACAAAATCAATTGGTGTGGAAGTTTGAAGTGGTTGTTGTTGGTCATCGGTACGCATATCCGTTTGACACGTATGCCCCCCGTTCTTCTGTTTTGGAGTATTTCGTCTCAACTCAATGGAGTGACAGGATGGATACTGTTACGAAGGCAATGAAGTTTAGAGTTCGTCAAGGGCATATAGTTCCTTTTGCAAATGGAGTTCGAATTTTTCGGGTTATCGTGGTGCTCCTATCGAGGATATTGACTCGTGGTCGAGTCTTTTCAAAGGAGGGGATGATGATACAGATCAACAACAACAGAGTTTTGACGAAACAGTGGTTGCACGGCCGCGCGTTGGAAGTGCCACGCTCGTGCAAGAAGGGCTGTAAATTCTGGATCTGTTGCACGGCCGTGCATGTTAAAATGCATGCCCGTGCAAGGCGGCAACTCAGAATTAGGGTTTTCGTATTTGCTGGGTTTTGTGAATAATTAGTTAGGATATTTTGGTATTTTCATTTATAAGTTGTTTTAGAGTTTCATTAGTATTTATAGTTATGTTAGGGTTTCGAAAAACTTAGTTTTTTTGAGTTTATGAAATAGAGAAAAGTTTAGGCTTTCAAAAATTGATTCTTGTTTATCGTTCAGTCTATAAATCTCCGGCCTCCGGCATCCGTATGTCATTATTATTATTGCGTAATTTGCTTGCTTTTAAGATAATAATATTCAAGAAATAAGGTCAATACCGTGGTGCATATAAATTCAATTTTGTGTATATTTGACATCTGAGTAATGGCCTAAGAAATGAACACCTATTCTTTTCTAATTCCTCGAGTTAATTTAATGCATTTCTTTTGGAATGTTGTAGAGTAGTGTCAAATTTTCTTTTTTTAACATTAAAATCACTTTTTTTTTCTCTGGTGTTATCAAGGATTTCATGTTTATATTTGAGTATGAACGGAATAATCTGTGATGGGCCGAGCCCAATGTTTACTACGAGCCCGGGGGCCCAATAAGCCCATCAAAGGACCAACCACAAAGAATCAGATCAAAGCCTTGGGCCATAGCCCGTCCAACATTGGTTGGCAGTCGTCGCCACTGAGCGACCAAGCCCATCCAAGCGACGAGCTATCGTACCATTAAGGGAAGGGTTAACTTCTAGCCCGTCGATACGCCAAGAAGAGATCGTCGGCAATGAGCTAGGCCCACCTAACGACGAGCCTTCCTTCGGCGCCAACTGGCACTCGTCCAAGAGTGAGCGTCGTCATTAAGCGACTAACCCTCTCTCGTCGAGGCATACCTCAAGGAGACGACCCAACTGGACATACAGCTCCAGGTCGTCTCTTCTATTAAGCTTCCTCAACAAGCTTGATTAATTAGCTAATTTGGGATAATGTCAGACCTGCTACAGTGCCTTGTTACATGTGCAATCATGCAATCAGTAATAACTACAAAAGGTACGCATGTTGACTTTCCCTTATAAGGCAAGCTGCTTATCAATGTCAGAAGCTGCAGTGTCCTTATATAGACGGACCAATCCCAGCGTGACACGTGTACACCTAGAAGACAGAGCTGATCTAACGGTTGGAGACCATCCAATCCAACAGCTCTGGTGAAAACCCTAATATTACCATTTCCACTATAAATAAGAGAGTAACAACATGGACACAGGTAATGCATCATTGCATATTCACGTACCCACACACATATCATATTATCTGCACCACTTTTCAGTCCATCATCTTACTCTCACGCCGGAGGGGCTTGCCGGAAGACCCCCGGCGCAGTTTCACCCTTGTTTCTTGTGCTGTGCAGATCCATAGCTAGCTCATTCATTGCTGGACACAAAGAACTGAGCCCACACGCTTTCCTGCGCGATCAGAGTATATACTCCCTATCCCCATGTCCCATCTGAATTAGAATTTTCATTCCCGACAAGATGATTAAAAAATATTGATATAATAAAATAAGTTAGAATAATGCAAAATCTATAGTATAAATGGAAAAGAAGGGGTATTTGCTACGGTGGTATGAACAGTTTTAAGCGGCAAAATTCCCATTTTGCCCTCATACATTTGTCCCTTTCCCATTTTGCCCTTAAAAAAATTTAATTTTAAAAAAAAATAATAAAAAAAAATTACGTGACCTTGGTCACGGGCATGTGCTAGTGTATTATAAATATGAAAATTAAAGAGGAGAGAGAATAAGTTGAAGGAATAGTAAGGAGATTATTATTGTAAGTATGACAAGTGAGTTTCATGAAATATAAAAATAATACTCCCTCCGTCCCACCTCAATTGGTCCATTGAGGTGGGACACGATTTTTAAGAAAAATTATTAAAGTGGGTAGAAATTAGAGGAGAGAGAATGTAAAAGTTAAATGTGTGGTAGGAAATAGGAGAGAGAATGTAAAAGTTAAAAATATTTAATAGGAGAGAGAATGAGTGGGAGGAATAGTAAGTTAAAGTGGGTATAATGAATGGTTTTTTTGTAAATATATGGAGATGATAAGGGTATTAATATATGAAAAACTTTCCATTTAAGGAATGGATCAATTGAGGTGGGACATCCCAAAAAGGAAAGTGGATCAATTGAGGTGGGACGGAGGTAGTATAAACTTATTATTTTGAAACGTAATAAATCGAATGTGACGCCTACAATAATGACAAATTGTCTTAAGTCGTGGAACGGAGGGAGTTTATATACAACTTCCTTCGTCCCAAATTAAATGACCAAAAAAAGTTTATATTTTTTATTAAAGGTTTTTTTTTTTTTTTTTTGTTATTCAGTTTGGGAAAAAGGTACTATTGATTTTTAGAGTAAATAGAACAAATTACTTTGTTTAAAATGTTATGCCCAATTAAACGGATCTCTCATTTTGTAACAGGGAGTTTCTGAATCACTTTTGTGAATTGTGATACAACAATCTATTTTCATCATCAAATCAACCCTAATGTAGTTTCAAATAATTTAGTGTTGCAATAAATATTTCAAAACATTAATATGTAGTATGCTTGTTCAACCGAATGCATCAACATGCCCATTGACGGGGATCGGGATGCATTGCAGTGTTGTACATTGTGCTATGGTACAATACCACTATGCACCCCTTGATGATGAGTGAGTTGTATGCATTCCGTTGGCATAACGGTTCTCATTCAGTTATCTATAATCTATATAATCATATATAATATAAACAACAAAACTATTTAGAGCCTCCAGAAAAGGCCACGTCAAAGGCCACGTCAGCAACAATTTCCAAATCATTTTTATTCCAGATTTTAGTTAAAAAAATATATGCTTTAAAATAAAGATTCCCTCTAAAATTCGGATAATGCAATTGAAATTTAGATAAAATTTAAAATTTTGATAAGATATATCTAACTTTAAATTTCTAGATTATATTTAACTGTAACAATTTTTCAAATGTGGATAATATATTCTGATAAATCTCAAATTTTTGAAATATAACTAAGATGTCATCTGAGCATAACAACTCATTTTCAGTTATATATAACTTTAAATTTCTAATTATATCAAATGAATTCATTGAGCTCTTCTGCGAACTAATTGTGCAAAGGCTTTCAATCATCTCAAAGCAAAGGTACAAAAATATACTGTTCCCTTCGTGGACTTGAGCTGATCATAAAACTCACACTACTGAGTCCACTTTTTACAGGGAATGCCCAACAGATTTGAAAGAAGGGATATCAAGTTTAATATTTGCAGCCCCTCGGTGCTCTGAAATTCCGTAATTCTTTGGATCTTCGAGACATTTTTCAGAAGAAATATGGTAGAGAATTTGTTGGAGCAGCTACTGATCTGCGACCGAGAGAAAGAGAGGAAGCGATATCAATGGCAGGAGTAGGAGAAACTCAAAGAAGAGGTGGAAGACCGCTCCAACAAAGGGGCCCAACTGGACCTCCCCCTCCTCGCCTAAGTCCTGGCGCCCTCGATTTGTTCCCGTCGATCGCGAAAAGACTTGTCCTTTGTTGCTACGGGTATTTACTAAGACTGGGAGTCATCACAGTGATGCGGGAATTTGCGGTGAGAGGCAAGGAGCCTAAAGATGAGGTCCAAATATATACATGGATGGATGCTACACTTCGCGAACTAACTGATCTGGTAAAGGAGGTAGCTCCAGAGGCTAGAAGAAAAGATGCTGCACTTTCCTTTGCTTTTGTATATCCCACAAAACGGGACGGTTTGTTGTTAAAGAGGTAGGGAAAACCTTTTCCTTTCCAAATGCTAGAAGACCGGACAATGGAAGCAAGGCATTAGGTGACCTAAGCTTTGAGATTGGAGATTACCTTGATGTGGCAATCATATAGAAGCTATTCTTTTGGTTAATTAAAAAAAAAAAAAAGCTACTGATCTGCGACCCAGCTGTGGTGTGAACCGCCGGGTAATTGTGATTATGCAGTTTCAGTCACTGTTTTGCATATTTGATTAACATGTATAGTCACCACATAATATGGCTTAACGTGAAAAGTTGTTACTTCCTCCATCCCAAAATTAATGTCCAAAACGAAAAAGATTGAAGATGCTATAAATCTCTCTGTTCTTTTACAGCTCATTGACAAGCTATCTGTTAGAACACCTGCTGGTGAAGTTAAGCTGAAACTCCTGAAGGAAATTGCCAAAGAATACCAGGTTGAATGGGATACAACACAATCTGAGGCGGAGCTTCTGAAGCCTCCTGAAGAGCTTATTGCAACAGACAATACACTTGATAGTTTTCATTCAAACATTATTCCAAACACCTCGCGTTCATCAATATTTTGCATTATTAATAGAAAACAACCTTGAATCATTTACAACATACTAAATTGAAACTTTTGCACTATGTACTCATTAACTCAAATAGTAGCAAACATCATTTTCATGAACCATATTACTAACACAATTATGAAGTATAGTGAAGTATCATAAAAATGGCCAACTAAGGGGAAAATTACTCGCATCATTTGAGTAATTTTTTAGCCTATAAATATTAAGTCATTCATCTATATTTCGTATATCACTGTTTTTTTTTCTTCACTGTCAACTCTTCAAATTTCTTTTGTGTATTCAAATTTATATTGCGACTTAATAAAGCTCGCTCATGTTCCACTAGAAATTATGTTCATCATGTTCCTTATTTATCTGGTACATGTCTAATAAATGGTTTTAAAATGCCGTATGGAATTTGTTCCTTTGGTGCACGAGGATTGATCAAATTAAGTTGTTGATATGGATTCAAGTTAGCTTATATCAGATCCCAAGCACTTATGTCAGTATGGCACACTTGATTTGCCTTATTAGGGAAACCCATAGTCACCGTTCTACCTCGGTGCTTGACCTATGATATTATACAATGGTCAAATGAGCAAGCTGGGTTTAAGGTTGCCACCACAGCTTACCCCAAATCTTATAGATATATTTGTTCCGGTTGCTCATTTGATAGTAGGTCGTATTGTGTAGTCATCACTCATTTTCCCATCTATCTTATTTGGGGGTCGAAGTATCACTATATTGCCAATTCTGATACCCTTCTTAGGCGAATGATGCAACCACTACCCGGGTGATGTAGGACCATAGAGGGACCTCATATGAGTTATGGGGTGGTACTCTTTGTGTCCAAGTAATTGTAGATCTTATTCATGACATACTTAGCTCACATAATTTTGACGGCTCAATACCATCAATATACGCTCCCGAGCCCATGAGGCTTAACCCATGGCCTTTGTTAGGTGAGACAGAAATGCCTTTGGTCCGTTTGTATCTACGCATACCCACCTTCAAGGATTTGACTCATCGCCCTTGGTAATTGGTGGCCATGTCTAACCATACATTCTTTCCCATGTATGGCATCATATTGGGGCATTACAACCTGTGCCACCCCCCATGGCTCCACAGTGCTTCCACTTTCTGTCCCGGTTTGCTATCTACACTTTGTGCACTTATATCTTTGAATACATAAATTCAATGATATATACCATGCTTAATTTCGCCCTGGTAGACCGACTATCTATGAGGTTCGGTTTCTCTTACCGAGTTCTAATGCACTATATCATTGATTAAAGAAAAGGGCGATGGAAGCGATGCGAAGCGGGTGAGTCCAGGAAGAAGATGCTATCATCCAGGATGAGATCTATAAGTCCCGTTTTTGTCAATCGCAGTGAACCAATAGCTCATCCAATCTATACTAAGGGTACTTTAGTTTTGTAACCTAATTTTTTGCCTGAAGGTTCTTGAATGTTGGTGGTTAAGTTTGCTGTCCATTTGATGTTCATTCAAATTTAAAGTTTGGTTTTTGTTATGGTGAAGGAGAGAGGGTGAGATGGGCCAAGATTTTGGTAAGCTCTATACGTTTGTGTGAGTGAAAAGTGTATAAGTTCCTCAACTGAGTTGTATAGCTCAGCTAAGCCAACTAGTCCCACTCGATAACTTCGGCTGTTAGGAATTCTTCTATCGAAGCTGATGTAAGTTCCCACCTGGCCGTAACTTATCGCGCTCGGCTTCGATTTTCGAGAGAAGTGGGATGAAGCCTAGCGAGCAAACTAAATCTTTACTGGGACATCCTATTGTACGTTTTGGTGCTTAACTTGGAATGCCTTCCTTCCATTCAAATTGTACGTTGATAACCTAATTATTAATTGTCAAAATCTAAAAACATATGATTTGCATTGAATATGGAAATTTAATTATTCACAAAAGGGAGGTAGTATCTACAAAATCAAATTAAAAGCAAAATAATGCTACAATAAACTCAGTCACATGAATCAATTTGATTATCCAATTTCCACTTTGCACATCAGAAAAATAAATGGATGTTGCATGCTAACTTTTGTTTATATACTCCCAAATTAATCACAACATATTTTCTCAACATAAGTTGCATAGCTCATATCTCATCAACGCGGCATTAGCTATTCAAGTTTTTGTAAGTAAATTAGGGGAAAAAAAAGTCTATTTTCTTTTCTTTTTTTCTTTTTTTTGTTATTTTATTTTTATTTATTTTTAGACTATTCTTAAATTATTAACATTATCTAAATATATGTTCATTAATATTTGAGTTTTTTTTTATTATACAAATGTATAGAGCATCTATGAATAGAAAAACGCATCTTACTGATGTGGACAACGATTCCATTAATTTATCGCAACAATCTTCTCAACGATTACCATTGGCGGATATTTCTAATGGAAATTTTATTATTTACTTTATTATTATTTTAGCATATCCGTTAATATCATGTGTATAAAATTAAATTATAAGAATGCATGAATTTATATTTATTTTTTTACTATCATTTTAAATGAATTTATTTTTATTTTTAGTGGACTTATCATCGGGTAGTCATTTGATTTCACCGAGTAATCATCAAAGTTGTATTACGTCTCAAGGTAATATGTTATTGAATTTTGTCAATTTTGAAGTATTTTCATTATAAAGAGAAATTCTAAAAAAAAAATTTGTTTATATATATATATATATATATATATATATATATATATATATATATATATATATATATATATATATATATATATATATATATATATAATGTTATTTTTTTATATAAATTTGTTAATTAATTTAGATCTATGATAATAATACTTGATATACAGGTATTGGTGTGAACCATACAAATGAAAATCTTACTCCTAATTCAAGTCACGACCGTGGATCTATATGTATGATTTTCTTTGTTAATTTACAATATTTTTCCTATTTTATTTTTATTTTTAATTTCTTAATAATCTTTTATTGAAGAATAGTTATTTTTCTTATTCAGCTAAATTTACGAGCATAGCATCAAGTGTACATAACACTTTCCACGGCACGCTCCTTGAGCAAAAAAAAATTGGACGCCGAGAAAAACTATTTCTTCTTCTTTGGATTCTATCACGACAAATTTGTTAAAAGACGGTGGAAAAAGAAAAATAGGGAGACCAAGAAAGGTAGTTGCTTCTATTTTGAAATCTTCAAAGATAAATTTGGATGTTGATAGATTCAGTCCTATATCTGGTAAGTTATATGTTTGATTTATTAGTTAACTATATATTTTAAAGAGCTAAAATAAATATATTAATCGTTCTCAACATTCTTTTGACATTGTAGGAACAGATAGTGTAGCAGTAGCAAATAATATAATATTATTATCTCCTACTGTGAATTTAGGTAATGATTTTTTTTTAATTGTTCAACATTTGATATTTTTAAATAAAACTATTTATTATTACAAATTATTATTCAATATTTTATGATAAAATATTTTATTAATACTAAGTCATATATTCCATTTGTATACAGAATTCGCGTTAATAAACAATTCTCGCATGAATGTGACAACAAGTGAGTCATTAATAAATCAGAAGGAAAAATCCAAGAAAGCGCGCGTCGGTAGAAAGAAAAAAGATTCGGACGAACAATATAATATAGGTGTTTATTATTATTATTTTTCTCAAGTATATATTATATTATTATTTTCTCTGTATAGCCTATGAATTACTAACATAATTTAAATATTTATCAATATATTGTAGTTTATGGGGATATAGGCGATCCGGAGTACGAATGTGCGAAATGTGGTGCGATGTTCTGGTATGATGAAAGGTTAAAAAGTATGCAAGCATCAACACAGCCTAAATTTTCATTATGCTGCATGAATGGAAAAGTTCAGATTGACCCATTAGTGCAGCCACCTAAGTTATTGAGTGATCTCTTAAAGAACAAGCATGAAAAGAGTAAAAATTATAAAGACAATATTCGAGTGTACAATTCTATGTTCGCATTCACTTCAATGACCAGTGCAGTTGACCATGGCATAAACAATGGTCGTGGTCCTTATTCGTTTAAAATGAAAGGAAAGAATGATCATATGATAGGTTCTTTATTGCCTAATGACGGCCATCCCCCCCGTTTCTCTCAGCTTTATATCTATGACACGGATAATGAAGTTAAAAATAGAATTAATGCTTTCAGATACGTTTTTATTTAATTATTCGAGAATTATAATTTATATTACATATATTGTATGACTATCTTCTATTTATATGTCTGATTCTTTCACACAAGCAGGAAAGATAAAGATAAGCCTTCTCCATTCGATGAGTCATTTGTTCTTGATTTGAAAAATATGATAGATGTGCATAACCCTTATGCACGTACGTACAGAATGGCCGAGAACATATTGGAATGAAGAAAGATATTAAATTGAGGCTTATAGGAAAGCGGGGTAGAGATGGAAAACCATTTAATATGCCGACGGCCTCGAGAGGTCGGCTAGCTATAATTGAAGGTGATATTGATGATTCGGGTGATGTCGGGGACATTGTTATTGAAAAGCGAGAATGGGGATACGAAACATATTCATGAATTTGATAAATCTTACCTTCCTCTACATTATCCTATGTTATTTGTATACGGTGAAGATGGATATTTCACGGACATTCCGAGAAATAAACCTCCAGGGGCAAAGAGATCAAGTTTGTCAATAAAAGAGTTTTTATCTTTTTGACTTCGGGAGAGGATAAGAGAAGGATCACGGCTTATGAGAAGCGGTGGGTTCTTTGGCCGGCAAAGAATTTATGGTTGATGCATATGTTATGATGGATACACGAGGCTTAAATGGATACGTCATAATCAGCCTACTCTTCGGATGGAAACTTATAAAAATCTGTCGGATGCATCGGTAAGGGGAGATACCGGCGAAGCATCTGGGAGACGAGTTATATTGCCATCCACTTATACCGGCGGGCAGCGGTGGATGACTCAAAATTATTAGGATTCTCTCGCTATATGTAAATGGACCGGGTATCCGTCACTTTTCATAACATTTACGTGTAATCCTAAATGGCCGGAGATTACGAGATTCTGTAAAAAATATGGCATTAGGCCTGAGGATAGGCCTGATGTATTAAACAGGGTATTTAGAATGAAGCTTAATCAGATGATTGCAGATTTCAAGGAAGGCAAAGTATTTGGCACCCCAAAAGCAAGTAAGTAAATCTTTAAATATTATTTATTTTCCTCTTATTGTTTTGTCAATTATATTTTTTTATTAGCATGTTCCTCTTATTTTGTTAATTGATTCATGCAGTTATATACACGGTGGAGTTTCAGAAGAGGGGCCTTCCGCATGCTCATATTCTTCTCTTTCTTAACCGCCATGATCGGGGTCATAATCCTGAAGATATTGACAAGTGGATTATTCTTTGAGATTCTGACAAGGAGAAATATCCTAGATTATACGAGGCGATTCTTTGAATATATGTTGCATGGACCATGTGGTCTTGCTAATCCTAAATCTCAGTGTATGGATCACAACAGGTGCTCAAAGAAATTCCCTAAATCATTCAATGATCGCACTCGTGTAGACGAGAATGGGTATCATGTATATAGGCGAAGAGACACAGGTTTCATAATTGATAAGGGTGGAGTTGCTCTCGACAATCGTTCAGTTGTCCCATTCAATCCATATCTTTTACTAAAGTACGAAGCTCACATAAATGTCGAGTGCGCAATCAGAGCAAGGCAATCAAGTATTTGTTCAAGTATATAAACAAGGGAACCGACAGGATATGCCTTGCAATCGAAAACGATGAGGTGAAAAGGCAAATTGATTGTCGATATGTCTCTGCGTGTGAAGCTATGTGGAGAATTTTCGGATTCGACATACATTATCGGACCCCTCCTGTTGAGCGCTTGGCTTTTCACTTGGAGGGTGATCATAGTATCCCCTTCAAGGACGGAGACTTTCTTCACGATGTTTTGGATAAGCGACGGTTAAAGAATCTCAATTTATGAAGTGGATGGAGTATAACGGTATTCATTCAAAGGCTCGGAAATATAAATACTTTGTGAATTTCCTCATCATTTCGTATGGGATAGAACTAAACGTGAATGGCGTCCGAGGAAAGATAAACGTTTTGCAGTGGGGCGTATTTATCATGTTCCAATGAATTGCGGAGAATTGTATTACCTCAGGATAATGTTGAATTATGTAGCGGGTCCCATGGAATTCAAGGATTTGAGAACTGTAAATCGCGTTGTTCATCCCGATTTCAAATCTGCATGTTACGCTATGGGATTATTAGATGATGACAAGGAATATGTTGATGGAATTATAGAAGCGAGTCATTGGAGGTTGCCCGATAGTCTGAGAAGACTATTTTCTATGTTGCTACTATCTAATAGTATGTCGAATCCGGGAGAGGTATGGGAGAAGACTTGGCACTTATTATCTGATGATATAGAGTACAAGTATCGGAGGATGCACGATAATCCGGGTATTCCGTTCCATGTTTACATATTTGTTTTACAATAAATATCAATTATGATTTTATTTCTACTTTACAGTTATACAATATGATTCTATATATTTATCTATATTAATATATTTATTTTGTTTTTTATAATTTCAGGTTTGAAATTAATTAATGAACAGGTTTAGAATCTTGCTTTGGCGTAAATTGAGAGATTCTTGATCGAGAATTGCGGCAGTCTCCATAAATTTAAAGACATGCCTAAACCGGTGGGCAATGTGATTGGTGATGCGATAAATAAGCTCATTACGGATTAGACATCTTATGACGTTGATGAGATGAAAGTGAGCACTTGATTACATCCTCGGTTAACAGTAGAGCAAGAGTGTTTATGATAAGATTATGTCGGTGTTGATCGAGGAAACGGTGGTGTGTTTTTCCTCTATGGTTATGGTGGTACGGGAAAGACCTTCTTATGGAAAACACTGTGTTCTGCATTAAGGAGCAGGATAGATATTGTTCTTCCTGTTACTTCCAGTGGCATAGCTTCATTGCTCCTTCCGAAAGGTAGGACCGCGCATTCTAGGTTCGGTATCCCGATACAGGTAAACGAGAGCTCAACTTGCAGTAAACTAAAGTCGGGTATGGATGAGGCAGCACTTCTACAGAAAACCAAACTAATTATATGGGACGAAGCTCCAATGGCTCATAAACATTGTTTTGAGGCTCTCGATCGTAGCCTTCGAGATATTATTCGTACACCCGAGGGGAGATATTCCAATAAACCATTTGGTGGTTTAGTTATTGTATTCGGTGGTGACTTCAGACAGATTTTACCTGTTGTTCCTAAAGGGAGTAGGCATGATATTGTGCATGCTGTACTCTGTTCATCCGAAATATGGAATGAATGTGAGGTTCTCAGATTGACGCATAATATGAGATTGCAGGTAATTCGTAAATAGCCTTTATTCATCTACTTAAATATTTTTATTTCAATTTAAGTAATTTGTATATATTTAACTTAATGTAGGGTGATTCTACTTCTCATAATTTTGAATAGAGATAAGAGATTTCGCTCAGTGGCTCTTGAGTGTCGGAGATGGAATTGCCGGTGGAGATAATGATGGGGAAATTGACATTAACCTTCCTGATGATATATTGATTCGAGAGGCTTCAGATCCTATTGCAAAAATAGTCGAATCTATATATCCTGACTTATTGCAAAATAAGGATGTCGAAGGATTCTTCCAGACTAGAGCCGTGCTTGCTCCAACAAATGAGATTGTCGATAACATAAATGATTATGTCATGTCACTCTTTCCGGGAGACGAAGTTGAATATATGAGTTCTGATGCCATTTGTAAGGATGAGGATGATGAAAATGGTGCTGAAGATATATTCTCACCTGAATTTCTAAACACTATCAAGTGTTACGGATTGGCAAATCACATTATTAAGTGAAGGTTGGGTGCATAGTAATGCTTTTGAGGAATCTTGATCAAGCTTTTCGCTTGAATTGTGTAACGGCACCAGAATGATTGTCACTCAATTAGGTAAATACAGTAATTTTTTATTTTTTATATACATATAATTTAATACTTAATTTTGTTACATATATGTAGGTAAGCACGTAGTCGAAGCCAAGATGCTTTCGGATAAGAATGCTGGCATGAAGATGCTTATTCCTAGAATGATAATGTCTCCGTCAGATGTGACAAAATTTCCGGTTAGATTTCAAAGAAGGCAATTTTCACTTGCCGTTTCTTTTGCTATGACAATCAACAAGAGTCAGGGACAATCTCTTTCCCATGTCGGACTATATCTTTCACAGCCTGTTTTCAGTCACGGACAACTTTATGTAGCATTTTCCAGAGTAACCAGCAAGAGAGGACTTAAAGTTATTATTTGTAATTCAGATGCTCAAACATATGACAAGACGCTGAATGTAGTCTACAAGGAAGTTTTCGACAGACTCTGAGAATTTATGTCGCACAATTTGTGGTTAAACAAAAGTATTGCAATTTCTTATTATTTTCTTTGTTCTTATTTTGTTTTTCTTTAAATATATAGGAGATGGAAGAGATTATGTTGACACTTAGGCACACACTATTAAACTCACGCTATTGTAACCATATCTCTTCATCTTTCAAAGTTGTGATACTAAAATCTTAATAATGTTTTTTGGTTAGGCAGGGACCTAACCTCCCGTGGTTTTGTGCCGGCGAGATAGTTGTCTCAAGGGCTTTCCACGTTACATCATGTGTCAACATCTTTTTTCTGTATTAATTATACTCCTAATATCCGCTACATTGATTATCAATTTCAATTTATATTGTTACTTAAAAATCAATTAAAATGCATAAATAATTATTTACTTAATAAAAAAAATGATTCACCGTCGGGTACCGACGGGTTACTGACTAGTATATAAAAGCAGAAACATTTCAAGACCATACAGTTCGTCACGTGGAATTCCAAGTCAGCTCTATGTTCACCAATTATTAGCCGTCACGTGTCACATTCAATGAAGAGTTTTATTTTAGATTTTGATTTAAACACAAATTTTAGCTTTTAAATCCAAACAAAATATTTTTAAACGTAATAAATTCAAACTACAGCGGTTCAACTACTTCATCAGAAAAAATGTGATGGTGGTAGAAATTAGAAACATTGTCTTGGAGTATTCACTGATTTCTCTTATCATTATCCCCCATATTATATTAGTTTATTTTATTGGATTAAATTTAATTTGTTTAAATTGTATTATTCTCTCCATCCTAAAATGAATGATTTTTTTTTCAAAATTTAAGAATCATTTTAAACAATTTAATTTTAATCTAGAAAAAATAATAAACATTCTTTTAATTCATTTTCAAAATTTTAGATTTGTAAAAATATAATGAATTATGAAAAAAATTAAATCAAAAAATTTAAAAGAACATTTATTTTGAGACAATAATGGTCATTCAATCTATATAATATATAAAACCAGAAACATTTCAAGACCATACAGCTCGCCACGTGGAATTTCAAGTCAACTCTATGTTCACCAATTATTAGCCGCCATGTGTCACATTCAATGAAGAGTTTTATTTTAGATTTTGATTTAAACACAAATTTTAGCTTTTAAATCCAAAGAAAATATTTTTAAACGTAATAAATTCAAACTACAGCGGTTTAACTACTTCATTCGAAAGAATGTGATGGTGGTAGAAAGTAGAAACATTGTCTTGGAGCATGCACTGATTTCTCTTATCATTATCCCCCATATTGGATTTTAGATTATTAGATTAGTTTATTTTATTGGATTAAATTTAATTTGTTTAAATTGTATTATTCTCTCCATCCTAAAATGAATGATTTTTTTTTTAAATTTAAGAATCATTTTAAAAAATTTAATTTTAATCTAGAAAAAATAATAAACATTCTTTTAATTCATTTTCAAAATTTTAGATTTGTAAAAATATAATGAATTATGAAAAAAATTAAATCAAAAAATTTAAAAGAACATTTATTTTGAGACAATAATGGTCATTCAATCTATCTATATAATATATAAAAGTAGAAACATTTCAAGACCATACAGCTCGCCACGTGAAATTTCAAGTCAGCTCTATGTTCACCAATTATTAGCCGCCACGTGTCACATTCAATGAAGAGTTTCATTTTAGATTTTGATTTAAACACAAATTTTAGCTTTTAAATCCAAACAAAATATTTTTAAACGTAACAAATTCAAACTACAGCGGTTCAACTACTTCATCCGAAAGAATGTGATGGTGATAGAAAGTAGAAACATTGTCTTGGAGCATGCACTGATTTCTCTTATCATTATCCCCCATATTATATTAGTTTATTTTATTGGATTAAATTTAATTTGTTTAAATTGTATTATTCTCTCTATCCTAAAATGAATGATTTTTTTTTCAAAATTTAAGAATCATTTTAAACAATTTAATTTTAATCTAGAAAAAATAATAACCATTCTTTTAATTCATTTTCAAAATTTTAGATTTGTAAAAATATAATGAATTATGAAAAAAAATTAAATCAAAAAATTTAAAAGAACATTTATTTTGAGACAATAATGGTCATTCAATCTATATAATATATAAAAGCAGAAACGTTTCAAAATCATACAGCTCGCCACGTGGAATTCCAAGTCAGCTCTATGTTCACCAATTATTAGCCGCCACGTGTCACATTCAATGAAGAGTTTTATTTTAGATTTTGATTTAAACACAAATTTTAGCTTTAAATCCAAACAAAATATTTTTAAACGTAATAAATTCAAACTACAGCGGTTCAACTACTTCATCCGAAAGAATGTGATGGTGGTAGAAAGTAGAACATTGTCTTGAAGCATGCACTGATTTCTCTTATCATTATCCCCCATATTATATTAGTTTATTTTATTGGATTAAATTGAATTTGTTTAAATTGTATTATTCTCTCCATCCTAAAATGAATGATTTTTTTTCAAAATTTAAGAATCATTTTAAACAATTTAATTTTAATCTAGAAAAAATAATAAACATTCTTTTAATTCATTTTCAAAATTTTAGATTTGTAAAAATATAATGAATTATGAAAAAAAAATTAAATCAAAAAATTTAAAAGAACATTTATTTTGAGACAATAATGGTCATTCAATCTATATCTATATAATATATAAAAGCAGAAACATTTCAAGACCATACAGCTCGCCACGTGAAATTCCAAGTCAGCTCTATGTTCACCAATTATTAGCCGCCACGTGTCACATTCAATGAAGAGTTTTATTTTAGATTTTGATTTAAACACAAATTTTAGCTTTTAAATCCAAAAAAAATATTTTTAAACGTAATAAATTCAAACTACAGCGGTTCAACTACTTCATCCGAAAGAATGTGATGGTGGTAGAAAGTAAAACATTGTCTTGGAGCATGCACTGATTTCTCTTATCATTATCCCCCATATTATATTAGTTTATTTTATTGGATTAAATTTAATTTGTTTAAATTGTATTATTCTCTCCATCCTAAAATGAATGATTTTTTTTTCAAAATTTAAGAATCATTTTAAACAATTTAATTTTAATCTAGCAAAAATAATAAACGTTCTTTTAATTCATTTTCAAAATTTTAGATTTGTAAAAATATAATGAATTATGAAAAAAAATTAAATCAAAAAATTTAAAAGAACATTTATTTTGAGACAATAATGGTCATTCAATTAGAGATAGAGGAAGTATCATTATCCATTATCCCCATATCAGATTATCATATTAGTATGTTTTATTAGTTTAAATTTAAAATTTTAAAATTATCATCTTTGTAAGTCTTTTTAAGTAAGATTTCCAAATCATATTATCAGATTATATTTATTATTTCCAGCTTATCAAATCAGTATATTTTATTAGTTTAAATTTAAAATTTGAAAATTGTCATCTAATGAAAGTCTTTTGAAAGTAATAGTCCTAGAACTTACTCTCTGAAATCACTATCATTCATTTGTATCTATCATTCTTTTGCATACGTTTTCGCGCATCTGCCTCTTCCAAGTTTGTCTTTCTTTTTTCTCTCAAATCCATTTTTTTGCAAATTAAATTTGTGCTGCATAGTTCCAATAGTGATTAATAATTAAATGATATTTCAATTTCTAACGAGCTATTATTCTTAGGATAGAAATATCAGTGTTTTACTAACATTTAATGTTGTTTACTAACATTAATGTATATTGGGTTGTTAGATGTTATAACCAATTTCTAATGCATATTAACTTGGTTTGTATGCCATTTGAGCCTGCCTTCTTAATTGTTTAATGCTTGATTAATAAAATACTCAATAAAAAAGATACGAGTATTTATGATTTCCTAATTCCTATCAAGTGTACTAAGTGATACTTGGTGATGATAAAGAAACTGTTGTTAACTTCATTATCCTAATTTTTCATTCTCCGCATTATGACCATTGAAAGCTAAACCTCCACGGACAGATTTAAATCGATTCTATCATTCTCTTAGTATTATTTAATTTGATCATCTCAATTATAGTTTTTAAGAATATTTTTTGTTGTGATTTTTAACTTAGGTAATTATCTTGATTCTTTTTTCTGTGTATTGATCAAACATGTTCCTTTTTTTTTTTATGAAACTGATCAAATATGATCCTAAGCATTACATCGTTGTCAAGGTCTCTTTTTAGAAAAAGTATACTCCGTCCCAAAACGAAAAACTAAATTATTTTTCTAATTTTTTCTTGATTAACGATAAATTTAAAATATTTTAGTAATTCATTTTGGGATATAAATATTATTATATTAAACAATGTACTCTAGGCATTTAGTTTTTTATATACTACTAAAAGATATAATCACGTTAAAAAAACCTCAATTCATGAATAAGTAACACTTTTATGTTTAGCAGAAATTATATTAAATGTTCATTAGAAATTCGAGACAGCATGCTTGTTAACTTAATGGTGAATCAGGTTAGTAATAATTACACAGTTTAGGAATACGAAGCATTTTAATTTTTATATTTAGATTTCAGTTTTCCCGCTCAAATTTCTGTTTTAGGAAAGAAAGCTTATTCACTTCAGTCATTATATAGTTATAGATGCTTATCAAGCATATTTTAATGTATAAGAAAGTTTATGGCCAAATAACATGTAACGACCCTAAACCTAGGCACTGATTTTAATATCATATTGTGTGCTTTTAATATTATTGTTAATATTATGTGTCCATTTTTATATACTCGAATTCTTATATTAGGATAAATGATAGAAAAATAAATTAATGTTCAAAAAGAAATATAATAATAAAAACATGAATAAAATAGGGAAGGAGGAATTAAGTATGAAGAATAAATATTTGAGTAGGAGAATTTTAATTTAAATACATTGGGAAAAATTTAAATGAAAGTGGCTTTTGGTGAAAGCCTAGGTAGGATAGTTGTGGGGGGGGGGGACCCTTTCCCTAAATCACTCCCCATCCTCCTCATTTGTCAACAACACCCATACCCCTTCCCATGCTCCCTCAACCATCCGACCTCCCTCCTCCTTTTCTCATCATTTTCATCTTCTTCCTCTTTCTTTTCTCTACATTCTCCATGGAAGAGTCTTGGTGAAAGCTTCTCTCTCTTAAACTTATCCCAAGATCATTTCTTGCTCATTTTTAGATCCAAGTGTCCTTTTGAGAGTGGATCATCTCAAGGAATTGATCAAGCCTAGAAAAGCTTCATTTCATCTTGTTCTAGCTAAGGTGAGTTGTTATGATTTCCCTTCTCTTACTTGTCCATACTCTCCTTAATGTTCTCCTTGTTCTTTGATGTTGGGTTCATGCATTGGGAATTTTATAGGAGTTGAATGGGTAGTAAATGGAATAGAATGAAGTTTGTGATCTTGGAAGATAACCTAGAGGATTTGAAATGGGTGAAGGTTATAATGATAAATAATTTAGAATCACTTATTTTGGGTTTATATGATTTTATGATAACCTTGTTGAATTAAAAAATTCTTGGTGTTCATGAGTATAAGAAGTATGGTAAAGGAAAGAAAAAATGGTAAGAGACAAAAAAGGGAACTTAGGAATTTCTGGCCCAGGCACTTGGGCGGTCGCCCAAAGGGGCATGAGCGGCCGCCCATGTGTCCAGAGAACATATTGCTTGAAAAACCCTCTTGGGCGGTCGCCCAAGAGGTATGGGCGGTCGCCCAAGACCCCAGGAAACTGAACTTTGAATCTGAACCAGAATTTGTGTAGCAACCTTGTTTGGTTCCTTATAGATTGTGACTCCCACTTAGTAAATTAAGCTTGAACCTTCATAGAGGCCTTGTCTTATTGTATAATGATCTTGTAGGATGGATTGAGAATCCTAACCACTATAAATTAATGGAACCTAATCACTTTCGGATATTAATCAACCCTTCTCAACTTAGATTAAAGTAGAACTTGGGCTACTTAAGCATTGTGACTACAACTTAATAATTTAACTTGAATCTCTATCAGGACCTTGTAATATGGATCATTGTCCGGGAAATAATTGTTAAGTTTGATTAGTACTTCACCAAAATAGTTCCAACTTGGGAAATAGATCTTGAACTTTTATTAAGGTTATTCGAGGTTGTATAATGAAAATGTAGGAATGATTTATGATACATAGTGGCCTTACTTACTCCATATCTTTGGTGAGTAGTTGCAGTAGTATAGAAGCTATAGGTTCACTATTGAGCTAGTTAGTAATGGGTATGTATCACCTTGTGGCATTGTTATCCCAAGTTGTGGAATTATTGATTATATGGTTATCATAATATTCTAAGTATGGACTATTAGACATGCGTATGTGCATCCCAAGTGTGGAATATTTGACTTGTTGTTACATTGCATCCCAAGTGTGGATTATTTGGTTATATGGTTACCTTACTTGAATTTGTATTCATTGATGGTATTGATTAGCATGAGTATGCATTACCATGTTGTTATATGATTATCCCTTTTTGTGGATTATGTTTCAAGTATCTATATTGTGCTTGAACATGTTGATATTCGGGGGTATGATGGAATTCAATCAATTATGGATTTGTTCTATAAGTGATTGAAGGTTCATCATACTGGACCGTCCTCTCTCGTGGCGCGAGTGGGTGTGCTAACGATCGTATTGACCCAAAAGGCTTTACATGCACATTGCGATTGGTGTACGGGGAATGCTTCGTATTAAGCCTAAAGCTTTACTGCTTAGCGATCTTATTGTTGGATACTCTATTATAGGTATCTTTTCTTATATGGATCTACGGAGTATGAGTCCTATAAGAGGTGAATGTCTTGGAGGCAATTCACCAAAGAGTGGAGTTTTACTCCCACGTTGTACGACTTATTGTTCGTACGGGAAAAGGTAAAATGAGGTAACGTAAGGTGTTTACCGTTTTTATAATGTGGTATGTGCTACCATGCTATGTGTTGCATCTTGTTTGGCATCTTGCTGCATTCATAATAGCTCATTGAGATTTAGTCTCGCCCCTTCCCTTTCTACCGTTTTAGATTGTCTTGAGACAATTGACCGGAACCAGTGAGGCCGGGGTTAAATTGTGGACTTTTGCTTTTGGGGACTTGTCAGGTTAAGTGTATAAGTTGGTTGTCTGGGTGTATTTATTTAGTAAAACTCTTTTGAGAAGATGTGTATAAACTCTTTTGTAAAACAAAGTTAAGTATGAGTTTCGATGTAAGAAATCATTTTATGGTTTATGGAAGTTGTGGAGTGGTGATATTATTAATTGGTTTAATTTGGTATTTGAAAATGGATTTTCTTTTAAAAGGAAAATAAAAGTTTTTTAAAATTTAGAGAGGAGATTTCCTAGTTGGGCTCCTCAAGCTCGGGATACGCTTTAGGTCCCGGGTTGGGGTGCTCACAGTTGGTATCAAAGCTTAGTTTAGAGGTCAAGGGTAGATGTCTAAACTAAGGGGGAATGTGTGGTAATTAACGCCGAGTGTTTAATGCAGGAGTTCGTTCTAATGGCCGGAAGCAATGACGATCAGCGAAAGGTTCTAGGAAATGAAGGAGATATGGTTATAGGTGGAATTCAGAATGAAGAGATGATGAAATTATTCAGGATGTTTGTACATAATATGGAGAATAGAGGATCAGTTCCGAATCAACCTGAGGGGTACCAAAGTGATGGATTAGAAAGATTTGTGAAGATGAACCCACCGAGCTTTAACGGAGATCCGAATCCGTTAAAGGCAGAAAAATGGTTGGCAGAAATGAATAGGATTTTCGAGGTTATAGAAAGTCCCAACAAAGAGAAAGTTAAGTATGCCGTTTTCAAACTTGAAGGTCCAGCTGATCAGTGGTGGCAGAATTTGAAGGGAAGTTCGGAGCGGGATCATACGCCCCAGACTTGGGATAATTTCACCAAACAGTTCGAGGATTATTTCATTTCGATGGTTACAAGGGATAAGAAGGAGATTGAATTCTTAAGACTAAAACAAGGGAACATGACGGTGAATCAGTATTCGGTCCGGTTTGAGGAATTAGCTAAGTGTTGCCCTCATTTGGTATCGCATGAAGTGAAAAGGGTTCAGAAGTTTGTAACAGGTTTGAGGAGTGAGTTTAGGAAGAAATTATGGATTGATAGTTTCACCGATTATCAGACACTCATAGATAGAGCATATAAGGTCGAGAAGGACATTGAGGAAAGTAGTGGAAGATCCGGAAGTGAGATTGGAAACAAGCCAAAGTGTATAGGACAAGGATCCAAAATCAGTAGAGGACAGCCAAGGACCTTAACTTCAGGAAGTGTGAGAGGAGAGTTTGTTGTAGCTTCTTCATCTAGGCCAAAATCCAAACAGTATGGGATGATTTGTAAATTTTGTAAGAAGGTGGGACATACCGAAGATCGGTGTTGGAGTAAGCAAGGCAAGTGTATTAATTGTGGAGAGATAGGACACTTTAGGAGAAATTGCCCAAGGTTGCAGCGGGGACAAGCTTTAAGCAGCGGTCAGCCGGGTGGACGACAAAGAGGTGGTACCAAAAGAGATAACGAAGGGGAACCGAAAGAGAAGGTCTGTGATCGAGTATGTGTTTCGGGTCCAGGAGAGATAGATTCCTCATTGGTCACTAGAGGTATATTCCCTGTCTCAGAAGTAGGGGTCATATTTTATAGATCCTGTTGCATATCATTTATGTTGGCATCACATGTTGCTTCTATGTGGCATGCATTACTTGAGAATTTGTTTTATTGTTAGAGGATTCTGCTCTTATGAGAGAATACCTCGAATCTCCTTTGGTTTGCCACGGTGGTGATGTGGTTATGACTGAGCATATATTGCCAGTTGATTTGGTATGATTACCGATTTCTGATTGTGAGATATACTTGACCTAGATGGGTAAGTAGTTGTTGTGCATTGGTAGACTATCATAATAAGTGAGTCTTCTATTACATTGCCTAGAATTGCTTATATTGGTAATTGATACAGATGAACCTTTATGTGGCATACTTGTTATATATGCGTTAAAGGCAGAAAATTTTGGTTAAAAGTGTGAAGGGTATTTGATATGTGTTAGACTCGAATAAGGAGTCCCTCTAAAAATTTTATGTATTTGTTGTGAGTAGATGGTATTGGTGCTTCCATCGAGGTATCTCATGTGTTGATTCTAAGTATGATAAGCAGAATTTTTAAGCCTTATTTTGATGGCTTTATGGTAATTAGAATTGAGGGTCTCTTTGTTAATTAAAGTTCCGAGAGGATCATGAAAATCATTGGAGGATAGGGTTAATAATCCTTGGTGAGAAGTACTTGTATGCAAAGTTTAGCTAGTGTGAGTTGGCTCGAGAAGTTTTCAAAATTTGGGGTTCTATAGTTTTAAGCTTGGAAGTTACCATGGATCTTGCGAGGATTGTGTCCGTAATCTTTGAGGTTGGCAAAGTGCTACAAAAGGAATTTTCAAGGAATTCTCGAGAATTATAAAATCGTTGGTTTAGATAACTCGGAAGGACGTCAATGGTATAAGATGTGATAAGAATGAATAATATTGGTAGAAATGGAGAAAAGATTAACTATAGATCCGATCCTTACCTTACCTAGTGAATGTGAGAACTTTGTGAATTTTAAGTGCGTATTAGAGGAAGAATTGGTTGTAAAATTATGAGAAATGTGAAAGTGATAGCGTATGCTTTGAGAAAGTTAACTTAGATAAAGCGGAAATTTTCTTATTCCTTACTTAAGAGTGACTACAATTGTGTTGCGTTATCTAAGTAAGAATCTTATCTTTTGAAGTTTCCTTTTGAGAATTGTGACCGATCCTATGAGTTTGGAGAATTTAGTTATTCGAGGGGGAGAGATCTATAAGCCTAAGAGATGGTTGGAACTATTAAAAGATTTTAATTGCGTCATTTTATATTATCCGGAAAAGTTATTGTGATTTCGAATGCGATTTGCCGAAAGGCTTATGTGTCGTCAAGCGTATCCTTTGAGTATTAAGGCGAGACATTGTTGCAATTAGTCAGGATAGGCCCATAGAATGTGGAGACTTTAAAGGAAGTCCAACGGTGATTCAGAATTTAATAGGATTAGAGGATAGTCACAAGATGAGGAGATTATCCAGAATATTGAAGAATAGATTGTGTGTTGAATTTCTTTTCAACTGGAGAAGTTCTATTAATCTTAAGGGAGTTTAGTATAATAGCAGTTTAGTCTAGCATTGAATGTGTATTATCTAAAGATTGGTATGAGAAAATTTATTTATGATCCTTCGTACGTGTGGAATTCTGCAATTAAGGATGTTTAGACAAATTTGAATTATATGGGGAAAACGTTGAGAGTTATTAGGATTTCAATTCCGGGATTAAATTTTAAGGTGTTGATAATGTACATAAGAATCATGACTTGAGGAAACTAGTTGAAAGTGGTAAATTGAAATGTTTGGGAAAGTACCCCTTGTTATGGATCATTAAGGTAATCAAGTTTAAAATTCGGGACGAATTTTCTTTAAGGAGGAGTGAATGTAACGACCCTAAACCTAGGCACTGATTTTAATATCATATTGTGTGCTTTTAATATTATTGTTAATATTATGTGTCCATTTTTATATACTCGAATTCTTATATTAGGATAAATGATAGGAAAATAAATTAATGTTCAAAAAGAAATATAATAATAAAAACATGAATAAAATAGGGAAGGAGGAATTAAGTATGAAGAATAAATATTTGAGTAGGAGAATTTTAATTTAAATACATTGGGAAAAATTTAAATGAAAGTGGCTTTTGGTGAAAGCCTAGGTAGGATAGTTGTGGGGGGGGACCCTTTCCCTAAATCACTCCCCATCCTCCTCATTTGTCAACAACACCCATACCCCTTCCCATGCTCCCTCAACCATCCGACCTCCCTCCTCCTTTTCTCATCATTTTCATCTTCTTCCTCTTTCTTTTCTCTACATTCTCCATGGAAGAGTCTTGGTGAAAGCTTCTCTCTCTTAAACTTATCCCAAGATCATTTCTTGCTCATTTTTAGATCCAAGTGTCCTTTTGAGAGTGGATCATCTCAAGGAATTGATCAAGCCTAGAAAAGCTTCATTTCATCTTGTTCTAGCTAAGGTGAGTTGTTATGATTTCCCTTCTCTTACTTGTTCATACTCTCCTTAATGTTCTCCTTGTTCTTTGATGTTGGGTTCATGCTTTGGGAATTTTATAGGAGTTGAATGGGTAGTAAATGGAATAGAATGAAGTTTGTGATCTTGAAAGATAACCTAGAGGATTTGAAATGGGTGAAGGTTATAATGATAAATAATTTAGAATCACTTATTTTGGGTTTATATGATTTTATGATAACCTTGTTGAATTAGAAAATTCTTGGTGTTCATGAGTATAAGAAGTATGGTAAAGGAAAGAAAAATGGTAAGAGACAAAAAGGGGAATTTAGGAATTTACGGCCCGGGCACTTGGGCGGTCGCCCCGAGGGCATGAGCGGCCGCCCGTGTGTCCAGAGAACATATTGCTTGAAAAACCCTCTTGGGCGGTCGCCCAAGAGGTATGGGCGGTCGCCCAAGACCCCAGAAACCGAACTTTGAATCGAATCGAATTTGTGTAGCAACCTTGTTTGGTCCCTTATAGATTGTGACTCCCACTTAGTAAATTAAGCTTGAACCTTCATAGAGGCCTTGTCTTATTGTATAATGATCTTGTAGGATGGATTGAGAATCCTAACCACTATAAATTAATGGAACCTAATCCCTTTCGGATATTAATCAACCCTTCTCAACTTAGATTAAAGTAGAACTTGGGCTACTTAAGCATTGTGACTACAACTTAATAATTTAACTTGAATCTCTATCAGGACCTTGTAATATGGATCATTGTCCGGGAAACAATTGTTAAGTTTGATTAGTACTTCACCAAAATAGTTCCAACTTGGGAAATAGATCTTGAACTTTTATTAAGGTTATTCGAGGTTGTATAATGAAAATGTAGGAATGATTTATGATACATAGTGGCCTTACTTACTCCATATCTTTGGTGAGTAGTTGCAGTAGTATAGAAGCTATAGGTTCACTATTGAGCTAGTTAGTAATGGGTATGTATCACCTTGTGGCATTGTTATCCCAAGTTGTGGAATTATTGATTATATGGTTATCATAATATTCTAAGTATGGACTATTAGACATACTGTTATGTGCATCCCAAGTGTGGAATATTTGACTTGTTGTTACATTGCATCCCAAGTGTGGATTATTTGGTTATATGGTTACCTTACTTGAATTTGTATTCATTGATGGTATTGATTAGCATGAGTATGCATTACCATGTTGTTATATGATTATCCCTTTTTGTGGATTATGTTTCAAGTATCTATATTGTGCTTGAACATGTTGATATTCGGGGGTATGATGGAATTCAATCAATTATGGATTTGTTCTATAAGTGATTGAAGGTTCATCATACACAGGACCGTCCCCTGCGTGGCCACAGTGGGTGTGCTAACGGCTGTATTGACACCAAAAGGCTTTACTGCACTGCTGCGATTGGTGTACGGGGAATGCTTCGTATTAAGCCTAAAGCTTTACGGTTAGCGATCTTATTGTTGGATACTCTATTATAGGTATCTTTTCTTATATGGATCTACGGAGTATGAGTCCTATAAAGAGGTGAATGTCTTGGAGGCAATTCACCAAAGAGTGGAGTTTTACTCCCACGTTGTACGACTTATTGTTCGAGACGGGAAAAGGTAAAATGAGGTAACGTAAGGTGTTTACCGCTTTTATAATGTGTTATGTGCTACCATGCTATGTGTTGCATCTTGTTTGGCATCTTCTTTGCATTCATAATAGCTCATTGAGATTTATTCTCACCCCTTCCCTTTCTTGTTTTAGATTGTCTTGAGACAATTGTTGGAACCGGTGAGTAGGGGTTAAATTGTGGACTTTTGCTTTTGGGGACTTGTCAGGTTAAGTGTATAAGTTGGTTGTCTGGGTGTATTTATTTAGTAAAACTCTTTTGAGAAGATGTGTATAAACTTTTTTGTAAAACAAAGTTAAGTATGAGTTTCGATGTAAGAAATCATTTTATGGTTTATGGAAGTTGTGGAGTGGTGATATTATTAATTGGTTTAATTTGGTATTTGAAAATGGATTTTTTTTTAAAAGGAAAATAAAAGTTTTTTAAAATTTAGAGAGGAGATTTCCTAGTTGGGCTCCTCAAGCTCGGGATACGCTTTAGGTCCCGGGTTGGGGTGCTCACATAACAAGTCCAAACAAAAGGCAACTCTTTACATAAGATTTTCAAATAAATGAATTGAAAATAACATAAAATAAATATTTATGTTTCAACCACTGAAAATAAAAGAAAATTGTTCTTTATATCTATTCCTATATTTATCAAGGTTCTAAAAAGCGCTAGGCGGACGCTAGGCGGTGGAGTCGGACCTAGGGGCCTAAGCGTGTCGAGAAATTAGACAAATTTTGCATATATTCCATATAAAATGAACTTTCAGTTTCAATGTTAACAACAAGAAAATCATAAGTCAACATCAGTACAACATTTTCATAAGCCAAAAGCTGATAATGTCAAGCTTTATGGGAAGCTACGTTATGTGCAGGATTACAGTATGGAGAAAGTAGTTTCTAGAGGTTCAAAGTTGAAACTTGAGAGGCTCCCAAATTAGAGGCTTCCAACTGGCTTATTGAGTTACAAAATATAACTATAAAAAGACTATCAACTGCCTTTAAAATTATTTTTCTTATATTAATTTTCTTTGTTGTATAAATTTTTTGTGAAAGTATTATGTCGTGCATATAACACGAGTGGTAGACTAGATTTACATTTCAATACCAAAGGATCTGCTTCACGTGTTTAAAAAACTATTTCAAAGATATAGGTATGCTTCATGAGTTTAAAATAAATCAATTGGTTGTACAATTTTTGTAGTTTGAATCATGTTGGGCCGAATTATTTATTAAAGATAAGTAGTTAAATTTCGGCCCAAAATAATTTTTTATTTATTAAAGATAAGTACTTAAATTTCGGCCCAAATAATTTTTTATGGTTTTGAACTATTCAATTAACAATTTTTTTTTACATAAAAATAAATAAATATATTGTATGTACTTACTATTTTTATTTTAAAATTGTATATAACATAATTTATTATAATGTGCTATATTGGTATGATTCCAATTGTTTTGAATCATATTTGGGCCAAATTTTTTATATTGACTTTGTCCAAAAATATCTAATTCACATATTACAATACAATGCAAAAAATAATTTTTCGAAACAGAATATAATAACAAGTGGAAGTCAAAATAATCGTTGCCTTTCCTCTCCTCAACCATTATTGGATATATCTAATGGTACGATAACCTTTATTTTCCTTTACATTTTATTTTAAATATTTCATTGATAAACTTGAGATGGTTATTTATTCAGGGAATATTCTTTAGACAAGCGATAAAAGAAAACTTTATCAATTTCCATCATGAAACAACAAATGTTGTTTACAAAGAAAATTTTCAAAATTTGTTGTTATTGTTAATTCCATTATGAATATTTTTAATGACATTTTTAGCAACTTTTTTTTATTTTGTTTTCGTGATTTCTCACAGTTTGCTGGTCGTGCGTTTAACACACGGGTGTTATACTAGTTATTGTTATATAGAGCGAGCTCAAATACCGATGAAACTCAAATTCGAATGAAATTTAGATCCAATGATGCAGATGAAATTTTGCAATCTTCTACTCCATTAGAAGGTTGCAATATAAATTTAATTAAAAAAAATCTATAGTATAAATGGCAACCCCTCCGTGAACAGTACAATGAACAGTTTCATAAGCCAAATTTCCCATTTTGCCCTCACTAAGTTGTCCCTTTCCCATTTTGCCCTTAAAAAAAAATTAATTTTTTTTTAAATTTAAAAAATAAAAAAAATTATTTTTTTTAATTTAAAAAAAAAAAAAAAACACGTGTCCTTGGACACGAGCTTTTACTAGTAGGAATACAAAGCACAACAAACTACCTCAGAAACTCTAGAAACTTGGCAACAATCTAAACCAAGCTCAACTGACCCAAATGCGCAAGAACTCAAATTAACTCATATAATTACTGTGACTATCACACACATTTTTTTTTAAAAAAAGTACTAACGGCCTTGTTAGATTTACGAGTGTTAGGTAATTTATTTACAAACTCGTTTTTTGTAGCTGATGACTTATAGTTGATAACTTAATTGACATACGTACCTATTATGCTCTTGGCCGCAGTCAATCAGCAAGGGGATTAACCACTTGTCCGATAAATAGAACTACTCCAGTCATGTCATCTCTAAGGACAAACAAGAACGGGTGGTCCGCTACAAAATCTATCTCGACTGGCAAACAACATAGCATTACGGCACCAACAGATGCAGCTGCAGCTTCTGTGCCTTCTTCGTTTACTTCAATGAAAGATTTGTGGTAAAGGCTTGAAACATAGAGCTCTTCATCCATAGGAGAGTCAACCATTTCAGTAAGACCACCAGAAAAGGGTAACACGACCCCTAGCCTTTTCAACTCTTTAGAAGCTTCAAAACCAAAAGAGATCTTAAATTTAGGGATTAAAAAGTCACCAACCTCTACTTTTTGGTATGGAATATGACGCTTCAAGAACTCTGATGAACCCACTTTCTTGACTAAATATGGAAGCCCGTCTCTTGCATCTGGGAGAAAAAAGTACATTGTAAAACGGCGTTTGTCTTCGCCTTGTTTATAGGGAAGACCCAGAACCTTAAAGTCCTCGAAAGCACAAAGAAATTGTTTCTTTTTGCTGGTCATGAATGGAACTTTGACAGAGCTTCCATTAAAGAGATGGAATTCATGTTCTTTTGTTGTTGATTTGTTGAATTTCTGATCCCAGACTCCTTTGAAATAGAGTGCATTTGCGAAAATGAGCCTAGTTCTGCCGTTAACTGCATCAGAAGGAAGAATCTCTTTGATAAGGCCACTAGTCTTCTTCTCGACCCATAAATTCACTTCCTTGCAAACCTCAAAAGCCTGCAATATTGTAAAAAATATAAAATCATTAGCTACGACGCTGCAAATGGCAGCCAAATCATTTTCCATGGTTCCCATTTCCACAAACCAGGGAAGGGGTGGATCCAAGGGTACCCTGTTAGAACTGTTAGAACATGGATTGTATAACATGTATTATTAATGAAAGTACTTAATAAAATAGTGATCAATATTATAATGTTTAATATAAAGTATAGGATATAATATAATGTGTAGAATTCCATAATATAAGACTACCATTAAATGATGGGCATAATGGTAATATCTTATACATCAATAGGTGTAGTCCCTAAATGAAGTGCCCCTTGGATTCCTTTATAAAGGCCTTTCCATCAGCCTATGAAGCCACTAGTTTTTACATTCTCATTCGGTCCAAAATCTTCCTAAGTACTTGAAGACTAAAGAGAATAAAGGGCACTCATCATTTAGAAGATCTACTCTTCCCTACTTTGAAGACTATCTTCATACTTCCTCCTTCTACTCAAGAACAAGACTAAGAACTTAATCATGGAATCACAAGGTACACGCTTCCGTTTTCTTCTTCTTCTTCTCTTCTTAATCTAGTTATGAGACGGTTCATGTTCATTGGATCATTTTGTTCCAACAATTGGTATCAGAGCCTACTCATATTCTAGATCAAGTTTGAGTATTATATTTTATTATGCTTTTGATTCTTCAGATTCCATGTTCATCATGTGTTCTTGAATTATTTTTATACTCTAATTCAGATTCTAGAGTATTGTATTAAAATATAAATTCTAAATTTTGGTTTTACTCAAAAGGCTTTCAATTCTTAATGTAAGATTATCCCATTTTTTAACATAGCCACCATCCTTGGATGCGTTGCGAGTTTGTTCATATGCATAGCCACGCATTTAAGTTAAGAATTGATAGTCTAAATCTGGAAAATTGGATGTTATGGCTCGACGTCCTGGCAAAGGGCCCGGCGCCCTCCGACATGTAGACTACGCCCCCCGCGGTATGGTATGGAAATTTGGACCATAACTGTTCAGAAAATGGTGTAAAAATAGTGACTTTTCGCCATATGGTTTCTGTTTCCTGGGAGCGTCCGCTCCCTTTGTAATGGAGCGTCCGCTCCCCCTTGGCAGTTTGTTTTGGTGACGATTCAAGGCCACTTTTCGCCGTGTTATGAAAATTTCTGTTTCCTGGGAGCGTCCGCTCCCTTTATAGTGGAGCGTCCGCTCCCCCTTGACAGTGTGGTTTGGTCGCGTTCAATGCCATGTTTTGTCTTAAGTTTTGGTTTGGGTTAATTTAGAGGGGTATTGGGGCCAATTTTGCCCAGAATTTTGATAATTTATTGATAAAATATGGTATCTGGACACCAGTCACGCTGATTGGCGGTTCTTAGAGTTGTCAAACTTTAAGAATGGACGGGTAGAACAAAAAGATACTATCTTTTTATAATAAATTTCACTTGTTTATTTACCCTTTAAATTTTCAGAAATAACCTTAAGGCCTTATGTTTTCCGATTAATTATATCCTTAACATATTTGGACAAAATTGACATCGTCGCCAAAGTGATTTTGTTGATCGAATTCAAACTTGTTAAAAGATGAATGTAAATATTGATGTGTGATAACATGCTAGTTTCCCAAAGGAGACCTTGTTGTTGACTAAGTATTCGCATTCATAGGGTAATAATTGAATTAAACTTTAGGTCATTTTAAATACTTTGAACCATCCCAAAGGAAGGCGGGTGTTTAAAGTGAATTGTTTATATTCTTTATTACCGGGTAACAAGTATCTTAACCTTTAGGACATTTTTTGTACTTGAACCAGCCCAAAGGAAGGCAAGTATTTTAAATGTATTGTTTAAGTTATTTGTTTACCCTAAGATGAATCAAATTGTGAGTCAATTCGCAATCCAAAGATTAGTCTTGATGTCATGTTGATTATCTTTTATTTTGATGGAATTCATTTTGATATAATTAATCATTGTGTAGTTTCTTATATATGTTTTGTTTCATTCTTTTGTTCTCTTCATTCAGATTTGATCAGTGCTTCTTCTGTTACTACTGCCTTAAACTCAATTCCTTTGCTAACTGGGACAAACTTTAAAACTTGAAAAAACAAGATAACTATGGTCTTAGGCTGTTTGGACCTTGACCTCGCATTAAGAGAACAAGCTCTGCCCTCTAAGCGATAAAAGCCTTTGCGGAAGACCGCTTAAGTTCAGAGAGGTGGAAGTGTTCTAATCGCGTCAGCCTAAGCATAATAAAGAATGCAGTCCCGGAGACATTTCTGAACAGTGTCTCCGAGGATGATGGAGCTAAAGGCTTCTTGGATGCCCTAGAGGAACGCTTTGCAGCGATAAATCGGAAAACAAGTGCTACCTTAAGGAAGCTTGTTTCCGTGAGTCTGAGGCACGGAAGCTTAAGGGAATATATAATGGAAATGTTTCATCTATCTTCTAAATTAAAGGCACTCAAGTTGGACCTTTCGGAAGACTTGCTTGTGCATTTGGCTTTAATTTCTCTTCCTCATCAATTTGGTCATTTTGAAACGACCTATAACTGTCAAAAGGACAAGTGGAACATCAATGAATTGATTTCACATGTGACAGAGAAAGAGGATAGATTGAAACAATCTAAACCCGAAAGTGCCCATTATGCATCTACCTCTTCTCGTGGGACAAAGAGAAAAGGTAAGGAGATTGCGGTTGCAACAAAGAAGCCTAAGGGATCATCAAATGATCAAAAGGTTAAGAAATGCTTCTTTTGCAAGGACCTCACTCACATGAAGCCCGACTGCCCTAAGTATCGCCAATGGCGAATTAAGAAAGGTATGTCATTTAGCTTTGTTTGTACTGAAGCTAATTTAGTTTCAATTCCTTCGTATACATGGTGGTTAGACTCCGGTGCAACTACTCACATAAGTTCATGTATGTAGGGTTGCCTGAACTACCGAACGCCCAATGAAGGTGAAAGATTTATCTACATGGGAGCTGAAAAGCCGGTAGAGGTGGAAGGCATAGGGACTTATAGATTATCCCTAAGTACTGGATACTTTTTAGTTTTGAACAATGTATTTATTATTCCATCTTTTAGACGGAATTTAATTTCTGTCACTACATTGGATCGGGAAGGTTATTCCTGTATCTTCGGTAATAATAAATGCAATTTATATTTTGATTCAAAGCTTTTTGGTACTAGTTCTTTGTCTTATATTGATAATCTATATTTACTTGACACAGTCAATTCATTAAATGAGTCCCATAATAATGAAACTAACTCTCGAGGCATAAAACGAAAGTTTTCAAGTAAAAACTCTTATACCTTGTGGCATAGGCGTTTGGGTCATATCTCCAAAAGGAGAATTGACAAGCTTGTGTCCGAGGGAATATTACATAAGCTTGATACTCCGAAAAATAACTTTTGTATTGAATGCCTTAAGGGAAAATTTACAAATAGTACAAACAAAAATGAATCCTTGAGAGCTACAAAAGTCTTAGAACTAATTCATACGGACATATGTGGACCGTTCCCTACCCCTTCATGGAACGGACAAACATATTTCATTACGTTCATAGATGACTTCTCTCGTTATGGATACATTTATTTACTTCATGAAAAGTCTCAATCATTGGATGTTTTCGATTCTTTTAAAGCCGAAGTTGAAAAACAACTTGAAAAGACTATTAAGAACGTTAGATCCGATCGTGGTGGTGAATACTACGGTCGGAATGACAGTTCGGGAGAACAACGTCCGGGTCCTTTTGCTCGCTATTTAGAAGAGTGTGGGATTGTCCCTCACTACACCATGCCGGGGACACCTAGCATGAATGGTGTAGCCGAGAGACGTAATAGAACCCTTAAGGATATGGTAAGAAGTATGGTTTCTTGTACTTCCTTACCTCACTCATTATGGGGCGATGCTTTGAAAACTGCAACCTACCTACTTAATAGAGCTCCTTCAAAAGCTACTAACAAAACCCCTTATGAATTATGGACCGGTAAGAAACCGTCCTTAATCATCTTCATGTTTGGGATTGTCCAGCCGAAGCTAGGCCTTATAGACCTAACGAAGGAAAGTTGGACGCTAAGACCGTTAGTAGTTATTTTGTAGGGTATTCTCAAAGATCTAGGGGATATAAATTTTATGACCCAAAAACTAGAACCTTTTTCGAGACGGGAAATGCTAAGTTCTTTGAGGATGTTGAATTTAGAGGGGAAAATTTGAATAGTAATTTTGAATTTGAAGAGTTAGAGGAGGAATTTGTTTCTATACCTCTTCCTATAGTTCCTATCGAAGATCAAGCACTTATGCCTGAAATTCGACAAGAACATAATATTCAAATTGACGTTAATTCTCCTATTAATGAACAACATGAAAATGTTGATGAGGAAATTCAACACCCTCAAAACCAAGAAGAACCTGTGCCCTTATGGAGATCTAATAGAGCAAGAAGGAGTGCTATACCGGATTATTATGATGTGTATCTTGCCGAGAATGAGGAACCGTTAGGTTTAGTGGGAGATGAGCCAATCACCTTACATGAAGCCATTAGTGGGTCCAAATTCTCATAAGTGGATTAATGCCATAAATGAAGAGTTAAAATCCATGAATGATAATGACGTTTGGGATCTTGTCCCATTACCTAAGAATGTGAAACCCATTGGGTGTAAATGGATCTTTAAGACCAAAAAGGATTCACAAGGTAATGTGGAAAGACATAAGGCTCGTCTTATCGCTAAAGGATTTACTCAAAAAGAAGACATTAATTACAAAGAAACATTTTCACCGGTATCCTCTAAAAATGCTTTTAGGATCATTATGGCTTTAGTGGCACATTTTGACCTTGAGCTTCATCAAATGGATGTAAAGACAGTTTTTCTCAATGGCGACATTGAGGAAACTATCTATATGAAGAAACCAGAAATGGTGACTGATTCGGATCAAACTAGTCAACTAGTTGTGAATGTGTGCCCAAATTCTTTTGTTTATTGGAATTCACGCGAGTTTGAAGACATCCGAGTTATTTGAAAAACGGAGTCGCCACGCCATTTTGATTACCTCAAAACTTTGAAAAAAAGGTTTTATGGGTTCGGAGGTTAAGTTACCCCTTGGGAAGAACATTTGGCGTTCACCCAAAGTGCCTTGCCGGAGCAAGTCTCCCTAGATTTCATTAATCATGTTTGCTTGCGTGCTTTCTTTGTGTGCATGTGTTTGAAAATAAGGGGGGGATGTCCCAAGTTGTCTTCCGGACGTACAAACCATTTGTTGGTTGTCGCTCGGGATTCCTTGGAATTTATGTATTTGGGATTATGATCCCGTCCTCATCTTATGACTTATGATCATCGCATTTTAAACCTCGGGACCCTCGGGACTTGCGTGATCGAGAGAATGACTCTCTTTTGGGTCAAAGATGAGGTTCTTTAGGAAGGAATGTCCTTAGCCCATCAATCCTACGCTTTAAGACGGTCGAGCTCGTATAGAGGCTTCATACTCATTCTTAAGCGATAATCGGAGATATAGGGTTCAAGGTTATCCTTTTCCTAAAGAAATCATGAACCTTTAATGGAAGGAACGATGCAAAGATGAGAACTTTTACACCGGTCCGTTCCAAGGTTGGGGAAAGGGAAATGCATGATAAAAAAAATGACTCTTTAATGAAAAGATGACATTTTTAGGTTGCAAATGATGCTTTTTGATTTAAAGAAATGATCTTTATGCAAATGATGCATAAAGATTTGATTTTTATGCAAATGATGCATTGAAAAAGGGGTTTTGATGCAAAGGATGCGTTTTTATTGAAAAAGGTTTGATCTTTGTATGCACATGATGCATAAAGATAACATTTTTATTGGAAAGTAGGGATTTTAGGTGCAAAGGATGCACCTTTATGAAAAAGACTACATTTTTATGACAAATGAGGTCTTAATGCATGCAAAGGGAAAGGGGGTGATAAAGATATGATCTTTATGAATAAATGCCAAATCCCAAGCAAGATATATGAATGCGATGAGCAAGTATATCAATTAAAATGCAAGGTTAGGGCGTGCGAGGTTACCAATCGTTTCCTTCGCTTCTTCGGACGGAGCTAGGAGGAGAGGTTCTTCTTGGGTCTTGAAGGAGGAGGGAGATGGCTTCTTGAGCTTCTTCTTCGCCTTCTTGAGCCTTGAGGTTTTCTTCACGTACGGGTTTGCTATGGAGTGTGTGTGTGTGATTGTTTGTGTTGTTGTTGTTGTTGAAATGGGTAGAGGAGGGCTCTATTTATAGGCGATCTGGATAAGGCTAATGGCCGTGCGAGCTGCGAGCTCTTTGCAAATGAGGCCGTGCGGTCTTATCCATTGTGACTCGGCATTCTAGAACCATGCAAGGTGGCATTATTCTAGAAGCTTCTCCTAATTAAGAAAAACGTGTTTTCTTAATTAGGAAGGCTCCTTACGACCCTAATTTAAATTTGGGTGTTCAGGGACATTCAGGAACACTAGGAAGGTCAGGGGAATTAGGAAAACTTACCGAAATGTCGGGAAAATTAGCAGGAAGGCATGAGCAGTTTGGGTACTTACGAAGCCCCTCGGCAACGTCACTTGCAAGGCGAGTGGGGTTGTCGATAGAAAAGGATCCGATGCGGCGAATGCGAGACGGATTGGGAGACGAGGTGGTCGAGTGGTGAACCTTTTGGAAGGCTACCTACGTATCCGGAGGAATCAAGCCGGGCCGTAGTTCGGAATTAGGATCGGGGGAAGGAAGAAGAGCGGTCTCTTGCGGGAAAAGAAGAGAAAATGACCTAGGAGGTCAAGCAATTGATCTGCGGGGACATGCTAGGAGTGACCCGGGTGGTCGAATATTTGAACTTTTATGAGGGGCGCTTTATCGCGAGGAGTGACAAAGAAACGGGGTGACGAAAGTGGTCGAATGGCTGGACCTTTTATAAAAGGCTACCTACGTATCCGGAGGAATCAAGCCTTGATCGTAGTTCAAGCATCACTAGATAGTTAGGAACGATGTCTAGGATCCTTGGGATTTTGACAATTCGGAGTTTGTCACTGATGAAGCTAGAGCTTATGGCACTATCTCTTTATGACGGAGATAGAGGTAACTTAAGTTGGGAAACTTGAGCGTACGTCACTATTCGCGGATAGTGGTAGCACAATTTGAAATGACTTGGGCATTCGTCACTATTCGCGGATAGTGGTAGCACAATTTGAAATGACTTGGGCATTCGTCACTATTCGCGGATAGTGGTAGCACAATTTGGAATGACTTGGGCATACTTCACTATTCGCGGATAGAGGTAGCACAAGTTGGAATGACTTGGGCATACTTCACTATTCGCGGATAGAGGTAGCACAAGTTGGAATGACTTGGGCATTCGTCACTATTCGCGGATAGAGGTAGCACAAGTTTAGAGTGACTTGGGCATACTTCACTATTCGCGGATAGAGGTAGCACAAGTTGGAATGACTTGGGCATACTTCACTATTCGCGGATAGAGGTAGCACAAGTTGGAATGACTTGGGCATACGTCACTATTCGCGGATAGAGGTAGCACAAGTTGGAATGACTTGGGCATACTTCACTATTCGCGGATAGAGGTAGCCTGAGTTGGAATGACTTGGGCATACGTCACTATTCGCGGATAGAGGTAGCACAAGTTGGAATGACTTGGGCATACTTCACTATTCGCGGATAGAGGTAGCACAAGTTGGAATGACTTGGGCATACTTCACTATTCGCGGATAGAGGTAGCACAAGTTGGAATGACTTGGGCATACGTCGCTATTCGCGGATAGAGGTAGCACAAGTTGGAATGACTTGGGCATACTTCACTATTCGCGGATAGAGGTAGCACAAGTTGGAATGACTTGGGCATACTTCACTATTCGCGGATAGAGGTAGCACAAGTTGGAATGACTTGGGCATACTTCACTATTCGCGGATAGAGGTAGCACAAGTTGGAATGACTTGGGCATACTTCACTATTCGCGGATAGAGGTAGCACAAGTTTAGAGTTACGACAATTCGGAGGTTGTCACCTAGTGTTATCCCGTTATAACGGAATTAACGGAGCGGCGGGAATAAAGCTTGATTGCTAAAGAGATAAGGGATATTTTACGAAAAGATGTTATCTTGGTTAAAAGATAACGGAAATTGCATGCCCAGTGGAAGGTCCGGGCGGGATTGTAATTTATGCTCGGGCGAATGAAGCCGCCGGCATGAGATGGAGAAAAAGAAGCCGTACGGCTAGAAGCTGTTTTTCAGTTATTTAAAATCGGGTTTTGAACGGGCATTGGGCACTTGTTGCCGCCCAGAACGCAGAGAGAGAGAGAAGAGAGAGAGAGAATTTGAAATTCTTGACCCTTTTGCTTCCCTTTGATTTGAAATGGATCAGGAGGGCAATCCCATACCAAGGCAAGCAAGGAGAAACATCTCGGCGGCCGCGAGAAGGAGGAGGAAGGAGCTCGTGAGGACGGAGAGGAAGTATGACTTCCTTACGCCTCCATCGGAGCTTTATCAGGGAGAAGGGAGCCTGAAATCAACGAACCGCGATCGGTTAGGGTAAGCATTCTCATTTTGCTCAAATCAGATGATTTTGCTTGATTTTGAATGATTTAGGGCTTGACCCGAATTATAGGATTTTGAATGATTTTTTTTTTTTTGAATGATTTTGAGATGCATGAACAACCTATGAGGCTAAGAATATGCATGTGCAATTTTATTTGACGAGAAATTATGAGAATGACTCACTTTTTTCTCATGAAAATGAAGTAAGAATTTTTCAAAATATGAGACGGAGTTCTTGCCTTGTGCTAGAACTAGGTCAAAATTCTGATTTTCAATGAGAAAACATGATTTTGGAAGATGAAAATGATTCATGCATGCCATTTTTTGAAAAATAATGCTTATGTGCGAAAAATTGTGATTTTGTGCTTTAGGAAAGCAATGACGCGTTTCAAGTGATGAAAGACACGTTTTTGATGCAAAAGTTATGCTAGAAAAACTTTTATGAATGCTTTTCTTTTGAAAATAAGTGCACTTTTGAATATATGCCTGCTTTTGAAATGATATGAAGGGCGCGCTTCTTTTGATGTGCTTGTCTACGGGAGAACAAGTCTAGAGGACCGTCGGAGATAGCGGTCAAGCTTTGGCGAGGATGCCGGATTTTGAGAAGGATGGGGTGAATCCCAGCGGTGAGTGAGGGCTGCCGGCTGGATGCATTTGTAGAGGCTATCGGCGGGGTGTCCACATCACCTCGAAGAGCGAGGGCTTGGTCCGAGGCCCTTTACGAGTTACAGTGGGACGGTACTCATAGCTTTCACACAGTGAGGAGAGGCGCGGTGACTCCTGCCGATTTCTGCTATTACGGGCTTACGGTTCATTTGGGAGGCCCGTGACTTGGAGGGACCATGTGCTGGCGGAGGAGTTCCGGGCTTTGGTCGGGTTTGAGCTGATTCCCAGAGTGCAGGGATGGAGACACGGAATGTCGAGGTGGCGATTCGAGACTAGCATGCGAGAATTTTCTTTGCTAATGATGTGGCCCTTGACGGTGGCTAGAGCATTCATATGGTTGATGCTATCGGTCACCATCTTTGCCAGTGCAGGACGATAGCTATGACTTGCCTCCTCGACTCTCTGGAGGATGTTGATGGGATAGGGACGGTCTCTTGGGGAGAGGCCGGATTGGCGGAGCTCTACTTCTCGTTGGACATGTACGGTCGGAACAAGGGCTTCGATGGGCGCTTTTCTTTTGCCCTTGAGGTAGTCTCCTTTTTTTTTCTTTTCTCTTTTCTGTCTTGAGACTTTTATGAGAGAAAATGACCTTTTGATGTTTTGAACATGCGGGCTGGTTTTGTGAGGTGATCGGGTTCTTCCCTTGGAACCCGGCCAGTGATGTCACCATCTTCCACTGCTATGGTTATTTGGAGGAGATGCGAGAGATAAATTCACGGGAAGACCCGGATTACCTTCGATTACAAAATGGTGAGGCCGGTCATCAACGAGGATGGGCACGATGGAGTGGACTTCTACCCACAGGGCGAGTATCCGAGAGATCTTCTTTGGGAGATGCTATAGAGGTGACGAGGCGAGAGGAGGTGGCTCGCGGGGCGACATGTGATGTCATCTACTTGGGGGACCGCTTCTCGAGCGGCGTGGTCATGTTCCCCCAGCTAGATGCCATTACTCCTTCGACCCTCCGGCACGGATCTGCGGCCAGGGGCGGCGGTGGATGAGATTGAGAGGTACCGAGCGGCGTAGGCTGCGGAGGAGTATTTTGATATGGACACCCCTACTGTTGTGTTTGTGGAGCGGCGCTGAGGACGCCGCGAAGCTAGTGAAGGCGGCGGTCACTCGGGGATATGGGGAGGATGAGCCTCTTGACCCGCCGATCCCTCTGCGCATCGTCTACGTGGTCCATGGAGTGCGAGGAGGATGAGGATACTGTCCCCGTCTTAGGGAGCCCCGGTACACCTTGCCGCGTGATAGCCTTTGTAAGTGTACTCTTAGGGTCTTATTCCTTTTTAGCTTTGATTTTACGCTTTTGCTATTTTACGAGATTTTACGAGATTTTTCTCTTCTTTTTCTCGGAGTTCCGGCTCGCACTTACGATAAGTGGTTAGGCGAGAATAGGTTTGGAAGGACATGTGCTGGTCTCTTACGAGGAAGGCGGCTGCGCTTCGAAGGCGGCGGCGGATGCGCGGGAGCACAGGCGCGAGACGGCACGTCGGGGGCACGGCGTCTACCTCATCGGCCTCGGAGTACTCTTCCAGTGCTATGCCTCGGGGCGGGGACCCAGCCCGGACATGCAGGCAGGCGGTGAGTACGGGCACGATAATGTCCATCTATCGATGTGAGCGACCGGGAGGACTGATGAGGAGGCTAGCATTTATGGTGGCGGCGATGAAGATGAAGAAGAATCGGAGGCCTAGGAGGTCTCTAGAATAGATTTGGAACAAAAACAAACAATTTACAATTTTTATGCACAACTTGTTTATTTTTGCTTTATTTGGGCGCCGATGGGGCGAAAACATTGTATTTATGTTTTATTTGCTTTTCTAATTCATGCTTTTTCAATTTGCATATTATCGAGCCTTGGGGCGACTTTTGCTTGGAATTGGGGTGAAAATGGGCCAAAATGATTTATAATGGTGTATAAATGCTTGAATGGCTTGGATATGTTTTTGTACGGGTTTTGGTTGAAAATGTGGGGTGAAAACTCCCTTGGGCAGCAACTTTGGTTCTTTGCAGAATTTTCTGCGAGAGGGCTAATGTAGCCGTGCGGCATGGCCTTGAGGGCAAATGTAGCCGTGCGGCTAACGGTTCTGTCTGAGCTGGTTATTTTACGAATAAAAGCAAGGCTTGGCCATTTCATTTCATTTTCACTCTAGACTTGTCCCAATTGTTCCCCGAGCATATTTTGGACCTAAAAGCACCATCTTTGATCACTTTGCGATGGAGAAGCTCGTTAGATTGCAAAGGGAAAGCGAGACCATTTTCTATCCGGTCTTCAATCTTGGGCGAGATATAACTTCCAAAATCACAAGGGGCTGCTTGATTCTTCCTTCAAGATCAAGTCTTTATGGCATTTGAGGGATCTCCCGCCCGATTGGGATCTGTTGAGAGCCGCGGCAAAGTTACAGGACGTCAGGAGACATGTTCTTGCTTTTCTTACAACGAAATCGTCCCAACGCACGAAGACTTGAGCCTTGATTGGGAGTCCGAGGCGAGGCTATATCTATTCCGTGATCGGAGACGTGCCGGTGACGGTAAAGCTTGCATCTTTGCGAGATTCCTTTGGGAGAGGTGAGAGGATGATGGTAGCCCGGATAGGATTGACCTTTCGATATCCGGGCAAGTTTGGGTTTCCGGATATGGCTGCGACCACGGTGGCTATGGATGCTTTCATTCTCTGCGTATTCTCTATTTTGTTCCTTTCTTGAGTCAGTGGGGATCTGTCATAGTGGCCTCTTGGACATGGTCGAGGCTGCGAGGGTGGGAAGGATATTGTCCGTTGGTTTTGGGAGAGACATTTCATGGGATTGATAGGATGGCTCGGGAGACCGTTTCATGAGGTCAGGAGTCAGGCTATGTTGACTTTGTAGGCTGCGGGAGAGGCTCGGGGCTTTGCACGGGGCTTTGCCGACTCGGTGCCCTTGGGTGATTTCTCGGAGAGGTGCGCCTAGGCGGCGGAACGGGGGTAGGCTGGGAGTTGATGATGGCTAGGCTATCCACTTCGGACATCCGTTGGTGGATACCACATTGGAGGTTGCGGACCCGGGAGGATATTTCGGGAGTCTTATCTTTGTGAGGGTTCCGGGATTACTGCTGGTCGTCCTTCTACATACCACTTGGTATCCGGGCGGTTTGGGGCTTTACGGGAGCCATTGAGTGATTGGGAGGACATCAGGACCATGGAGGTGGTGTCATTGGATATGAGAGATCCGGCCCGGCTTCTCTTTCTTCTCGAGGGCTTGGACACATCTTGCTTTCCCACGGGGCTATCTTCGGGAGCGGGAAGAGCACCATCTTGACCACTGTCTACTTGGTAGTACGAGAGGGAGATGGGAGCGACTCGGGCTATCTTGGAGGATAGACGTCGAGCTTTATTGGGAGGCGGCGTGACTCGAGTAGGACTACGAGGAGGCGAGGCTAAGGCGAGTTGCCATAACCAATCGGAGTGACTTGGTCGGGGATATGGAGGCTCGGTACGAGATTGTCAGGGTTGCTCCTTTGGCCCGAGGCTCGGAGGGAGGAGGTGCGGACTCGTGCTCGTATAGAGAGCGCTCATTGACACGGGGTTGGTAGAGGCTCCGGTGAGGATACCGAGAGGTCGGGATGAGGGATACGAGCATTATTGAGAAGAAAAGGAAGAAGACTCGACGAGGCCGAGGAAAAGGGAAGAAGGCGAAGAAGACTCGGCGAATGACGGCGACAAGTCTTTTCTCAAGATCCTCTTATTGCCATTTTGCAAACACATTAGTTTATTTAGGCATTTTATTGTATTTTAGATCTTTTTAGCGAGGTTAGCGAGTTAAGAGGTAGGCAGGTGCTTGAACTCATCAAGAAGTTTTTAACTTGTAATGAACAAGAAATATTATTTTAGAAATTAATCAAGACACATTTCATGGAAATTCAAATGTCTTTATTGATTGGGACCGTTTTATGAAAGCCCGAAATGCCCTTTACTATTTAGGACGCACTTCATGGAAGCTTAATCGTCCTTTTTATTATTTAGGACACATTTCATGGAAACTTAATCGTCCTTTTTATTATTTAGGACACATTTCATGGAAACTTAATCGTCCTTTTTATTGTTTAGACCGAACCATATATGGCTGCCTACGTTCCCCTTTTACAAGAAAGGCTAAGGGGCTCAGGTCTTCGTAGTTCATTACGGTGAACTAATAATTTTTATGTGCGGCCACTGTCTTTTGCCTAGACCGCCCTTTTTGGGGTTTCGGCCTAGTGGGCATTACTCTTTTGCACTTTTTTTTTTTCTTTTTTTTTTTTTTTTTTTTTTTTTTTTTTTTTTTTTATATGTGCGGCCATGTCTTTTGCCTAGGCCGCCCTTTTTGGGGTCTTGACCTAGTTTGGGCATTACTCTTTTGCACTTTTTTTTTTCTTCTTTTTTTTTTTTTTTTATATTTTTTATCGAGACATAGTATCTTCGGAGTTTATCACCGTTGGCCGGGTGGACAAAGGGATTGCCATCCAAGTACGCAAGCTTCATTGCTCCTCTGACGGTATTTTACGCACCACATAAGGGCCGATCCAGACGGGTTCCCATTTTCCCGGGGTTGTCTGCGGTAGGGGCTTTACTTTCGGCACTAAGTCGCCCTCTTTGATGTCTACGGCCTTGACCTTTTTATCAAACGCTACGGCCATTCGCCTTTGGTAGGCTCGGGTGTGTTCCATGGCTTTTAGCCTTCTCTCGTCAGCGGGGCTAACTCATCATGCCATTTGCATGACCATTCCACTTCATTGACCTTTGTTTTCGGGAGGACCCTTAATGACGGGATTTCCAACTCAGCTGGTAAGCTTTGCTTCCATCCGTAAGTTAGGGCAAAAGGAGTTTCTCTGTGGTGTTACGACGGACGTTACAGCCCCGAGTGCTAGGTGCGGCTTTTCGGGCCAATCACGACCACGGGTGGCCATCTTAGGATGATTCGCTCGAGTGTCTTATTAGCGGCTTCCACGGCTCCATTGGTTTGAGGTGCATGCGGGGACGACTTGTGGCGAGTAACTACGAACTCGACGGCGGTCTATCGCGATCTCCTTCGAAGTGTGACCCATTATCGAAATGATCTCGTTGGGCACCCCATATACGCACATTATGTTTTCTTTGATGAGCTGGGCCACTTTTACGGAAGTGAGGACCTTGTAGGACTTGGCCTCTACCCAGCTTGGTGAAGTAGTCAATGGCTACCAAAACGAACTCGTGCCCATTGCTTCTGCTTGGGGATATTTTCCCTATCACGTCAATGCCCCAAGTTGCAAACGGCCAAGGAGTCGTCATGCGATGCAGGTCGTGAGGTGGGAGATGGTTGAGGTTGGCAAACCGCTGGCATTTGTCGCGAGGTTCGGACGTCGAACGCGATCTGTTTCCATGGAGATCCGGTAGTAACCCATTACGAGGATCACTTGCATCGGGGCTCTGGCATTCATGTGAGGACCGCGGGGACCATTGTGGACTTCGGTCATCAACTCTCGGCTCTTTCTTGAGTGACACATAAGAGGAGTGGTCCTTGATACCGCTTCTTGTATAGGTTGCCTCCTAGAATGACATGCGAGAAGCTTGACCTTTTCGGGGCTTGCAAGCTTTTGGCTCGACTCCTTCTTTTGGTCTACCTTCTTCGTCTACGAGTGACTCTCCGTCTTTGAGAAATTGGTAAATACTGATTATACGAGGTTCCTTTATAGGCTCGGGTCCCAGGTCCACTTCACAACGAGAAAGTGGGGCTTCTCTTCTACCCGCTCTGAAGGGCTTTATGGCTTTTCCCTCGGGGATCTCTACCAATGAGGCTAGAGTAGCTAGAGCATCTGCGAATCTGTTCTTTTCCCTCGGCAAGTAGTGGAAAGTCACTTCTCGGAGCTGTCCGATCAACTCCTCCATATGGGCATGATACCGTTGCGAGATTAGGGTCTACAGTCTTCCACTTGTTGGAGACTTGGTTGATGATCGAGTGAGTCTCAGTAAACTTCGAGCTCCTTGACATTTCTTTCTAAGGCGGCCTCGAACCAGGCCAATGCGGGCTTCGTACTCGGCGGCATTGTTCGTGGCGGGAAAGTTCAACTTGAGGGCTATGGGGGTATGCTCATCTTTCGGATCGACCAATAGCATTCCTACACCATTTCCTCTTTTGTTAGCGGCTCAGTCAAAGAACAAGCGCCATCTATTTTCGGGCTCAGCTGCAAAGATCCCTTCATGCAGGAAATTGGGGTTCGGGCCCTCTGTCTTCATGCGGGGAAGTTCGCCGGGTGATCGACAATGCTTGACCCTTGATGGCCTTTACGGTCACATAGTTGATGTCGTATTACGCAAGAAGAAGGACCGCTTCGCTAGACGCATCGATAGGGAAGGCTTGTCAAGATGTACTTGATGGGGTCCATTTTCGAGACCAAGTTCACGGGGTGGGCTTGCATATAATGCTTGACTTGCCGACTACCCGGACCGATCTGCACAAGTCTTTTCACATCTGAGTAATTGAGCTCACTCCTTGTAGCTTCCAGTGACAAAGTAAATGGCATTTTCTACAGAGTCTTTCTTCTCTTGAGCAAGCATAGCCCCATTGCCGTGTACGTGACGGTTAGATAGAGCGAGAAGAGGCTTACGTCTATGTGGGGGCATAATGCGGGGGATGTACTAAGTATGCCTTGATGCAGTCGAAAGGCGTCTTGGCATTCTTCGGTCCATTACGTGTCCACATTCTTCTTCATGAGCTTGAAGATGGGCTCGCGCATAGTGGTCAGCGATTGTGAAAGCGGCTGATGTCTTGCAATTTACCCATGAAGCTTTTGACTTACATGCAGGTTTGAGGTGGCCTCATATCCATGATAGCTTTGATCTTTCGGGGTCGACTTCTATACCTCGCTCAGTGACCATGTAGCCAGAGCACTTTTCCCCTTGTCGCTCAGAAGGTGCATTTGGCGGGGTTTAGTCTCATGGAATCTTTGTCTCGGCCTCTCGAAAGAATTTTCGTAGGTCGACAAAGTGCGCCCACCTTCTCCTTTGGAGTGGATTATCATGTCGTCTACGTAGACCTCAATCTCCTTGTGGATCATGTCATGAAAAAGTGCGGTCATTGCCCTTTGGTAAGTAGCCCCGGCATTCTTGAGCCGAATGGCATTGCTTGTATACTTGATAGGTTCCCAGCGGTGTGGTGAAGGTGTCTTTTCTTGGTCTTCCTCGGCCATCTTGATGCGGTTGTAGCACAAAACCATCAACGAAGGATTTGACTTCGTAGTTGGCGGTGGAGTCCACCGGGATGTCTATGTTTGGCGAGAGGTAGTCGTCTTTGGGGTGGCCTTGTTCGGATCTCGGAAATCCACACGGCGGCGCACCTTCCCATTGGCCTTGGTTACGGTCACGATGTTGGACAACCATGTCGGGTATTCAATAACTACGATGAATCCTACCCGCGGTAGCTTCTCAATTTCTTCTTTGACTGTAGAGACCATTCCGGCTTGATCTTTCTCGGTTTACGCTTTGCGGCTTGGCATGCGGTGCTAGAGGGATTACGTGTTCTACTATCGAGCTGTCTAGCCCGGCATATCTTTGTATGACCATGCAAACACGTCGACGTATTCTACGAGCGGCTCGATTAGTCTGTCCCTTTCAACCCCCTGGAAGAAGCTTCCAATCTGTGTCTCTTTAGGTTCCTCAATAGTACCCAAGTTCACACTTATCAAAATCTCCTCGGCGGCTTGGGCCCGGTTTTCCTCTTTTACGAAACACCTTAAAGATTTCTTTAATGTATTGTTCGTTTAGTGTGTTTGCATCTTGTTGAAATGATTCATCATTAAGCTGTTGTTAAGTTTTGAGTTAATTTATCATTTGTTAAGTTGGCAGTAAGAGGATAATCGAGAAAGATTTGTCATTTCATTCAAGATAAGGGGAAAGATGACATCGATTACATTTTCATAATCCTCGGGCGTGAGGCCTTCGGATGACTACGAGGCTGGAATTCGAAGATTCTGACTCGGCGAAAAGACAACATAGACTCTGGACCTACACTACTTATTGACTCGAGGGGAACTTGACAAGGGTTGGGCCAGGGATCTCGCTCCTTCTTCTTTGTTGCCACAGGGAGTAGCGATCTTGCCGGCGTTGTTCGAAAGTTGGAGACTACGGGCGATCAAAAGCTTGCCGGAAATCATTAACGAGGCGTCTTGTGGAAAGATGGTGAGAGGAACTAAAGTAACTTGTTGCAATCTTTCGGCTAGCTCTTAAATGCTTTGGACTCATTGGTGAAAGGTTACGGCTCATCTTATCAATGCGGCTTTGATAACTCATTTTCTCTTTGCGATCTTGGACACCACGACCTTGTCGGTGTAGCGATAGAAGGGTTGGCACGGATAATCTTGATGAAGTCTTCTTGAGAGGGGGTCTTAATTCTTCCTTGGCGCTACGTATTGATAGGCTTTACGTGTTACGCTTCTAGATGCTAGCTTCTCATTGAACTTTACGATGGCCACAAATTCGGCACTACGCTTGAGGATCACTTTGTACGGGGTATCGAGTGGGTGTGCTTGGGGTGACGGGTTCCTTGACGGGTTCCTTGGCATAGCGACATAGTAGTCGAACTTGCTGAAGGCTCTCCTAAAGTTCCTACGCTCTTGTCCCCGACTTCATATCTTTCCTTAAGCCTGGCTGTGTGGACTTTCTCTTCTTCTTCTTCCTTGAAGGAGCGTCCTCATTGATCCATTCTTGATACTCATACTCGAGGCGGTCTTCGCAATCACATACGTCATACCGAGATGTGAGGCTTGGGTTGAAGCCCAGGATAGCCCCTCCCATTGCTTGGTCATTACCGTGGTGGATTACCATGTTGGCCATTTGACGAAAAGGCGACAAAGCGAGGATTACGGCGAGCTGTCGAGGATTCTGCGCTAACAAGTCGGCTGACCCGGTGTTCTCGCCCAGCTTCTTTCTCGGCTGCGGGAAAGGGATAGGAAAGGTTTAGACTCGGGGTAGGTGTTTGAGTGAAGGCTCGGGCAATATGCAAATTAGAATCTTCAAGTTTACTTAAAACAGTGTCTTTTATTAATATCTATTTGGTTGGAAAAGGGGTTACGCCCTTCTTTTTCACAACTACTCTAGATCTGGATCGGTGGGTTCCGTCACTACGTCTATAAGCCCCTCGTATTCCACGTATTTCGACCTCCCGGGGTGGACGGCCCGGGCGAGGTCCTATAGGGCACGCGGATCCCACCGGCCGAAGTAAGAACGCTCTATCGGGTCTAGCGGGTCATAGGACCTTTCAACGCACGAGCGATGCGGATTATAGTCAAGGCAATCTGTGAAAGTCTCGTCTCTGCCTCGACGGATCTTCGACGAGTTTCGCTTGAGCGAATGACGGTTTTTGACTTTCGGTAATGTCGAGAATATAATAGGCATGGGTCGGGCGGCAAGCCGGATGACACGGTGTCACATTGAACTTCGTTGCATACGCGGTGCTTGCGAGTCGGAATCGAAGTCAATCTGGTCAAGATCTTGCCAATTTTTCCTTGTCGGAATTTTGGCGAGCTTCGCTTGAGCGAAAGATCTTTTATTTTGGCAAAGACTTGGTCTTGACTCTTACGCATTCCGTGCGGGTCAAGGTCGATAGTCGATGTCGGAGTCAAGATCCCACCGATTTTCCTTGTCGGAATTTCGGCGGGAATTTCGCTTGAGCGAAAATCTTGGTTTCCGATTATGAGCTAAGGCTTGACCTTTACGTGGGTATGCAAGCTGGGCTATATGACACGGACTAGACCAAAAACCAACCAAAAGTCACGGATTTTTGAAACGTGTGACACGGTGTGCATTGGTCGACCATTTGTTTGCCGTGGGGAGGTTGGGATGATTCCGTGCGCGCCGGGAGCATCGTAAAGGCTGTCCGTGGCTGCCATTGGAACCACCCTCGGGTTTGAAGGACGTGCGTGCAAAGTGTACGGGATATATCGGGTGCGCGTAGTGTGCGGTCTCTAAAAATGTTCCTTTTTGAGTTAAAACAGAGATTTTCATAAATGTGTTTTAAAGGAATGATTTTCGGGACGGGGAAAATGCAACACATAAGCACGTAAATTTTAAGGAGCCCCGGTCGGTCATGGGTGAATAGCCCCAGTGCTAGGGCTGCCCAGATTAACCATGATTTTCTGGTGGAATTGCCGCTGAGGTCGTATGGTCGAGAATCCTATGAGGATTAGCCGTACGGCTTGCATGGATCAATTTTCGGAGTTCCACTCCTTTTGCTATTTTTTCGGGTTGTTTCCCGTTCAAAGTATGCCTGATTCCAAGATGCAAATGATGCAATGCATGGTAAAAGAAAGCAAGCACGATTAATGAAATCGGCGATGGGAGTCTAACAGCTCGAAGGAAAAGCTTTTTGTATTTTTTTCAAATTTTTTTTTTTCAAAAATGGGATGCGAGTACGTGGGATTGTTAAACCACCTTGTTATCCCAAGCCCGGGTTAGGGAGCGATACGGGAAGGGTAAGTGGGGTCCACCTATATACCAAGTATCGACTTTTGTTTTGAAAATAAAACTTTTCTCCTTTGGGATGATCCCAGTAGTCGCGGCTGTGAATGTGTGCCCAAATTCTTTTGTTTATTGGAATTCACGCGAGTTTGAAGACATCAGAGTTATTTGAAAAACGGAGTCGCAACGCCATTTTGATTACCTCAAAACTTTGAAAAAAAAGGTTTTATGGGTTCGGAGGTTAAGTTACCCCTTGGGAAGAACGTTTGGCGTTCACCCAAAGTGCCTTGCCGGAGCAAGTCTCCTAGATTTCATTAATCATGTTTGCTTGCGTGCTTTCTTTGTGTGCATGTGTTTGAAAATAAGGGGGAATGTCCCAAGTTGTCTTCGGACGTACAAACCATTTGTTGGTTGTCGCTCGGGATTCCTTGGAATTTATGTATTTGGGGATTATGATCCCGTCCTCATCTTATGACTTATGATCATCGCATTTTAAACCTCGGGACCCTCGGGACTTGCGTGATCGAGAGAATGACTCTCTTTTGGGTCAAAGATGAGGTTCTTTAGGAAGGAATGTCCTTAGCCCGTCAATCCTACGCTTTAAGACGGTCGAGCTCGTATAGAGGCTTCATACTCATTCTTAAGCGATAATCGGAGATATAGGGTTCAAGGTTATCCTTTTCCTAAAGAAATCATGAACCTTTAATGGAAGGAACGATGCAAAGATGAGAACTTTTACACCGGTCCGTTCCAAGGTTGGGGAAAGGGAAATGCATGATAAAAAAAATGACTCTTTAATGAAAAGATGACATTTTGGTTTTAGCAAATGATGCTTTTGATTTAAAGAAATGATCTTTATGCAAATGATGCATAAAGATTTGATTTTTATGCAAATGATGCATTGAAAAAGGGGTTTTGATGCAAAGGATGCGTTTTTATTGAAAAAGGTTTGATCTTTATATGCAAATGATGCATAAAGATAACATTTTTATTGGAAAATAGGGATTTTAGGTGCAAAGGATGCACCTTTATGAAAAAGACTACATTTTTATGACAAATGAGGTCTTAATGCATGCAAAGGGGAAAGGGGGTGATAAAGATATGATCTTTATGAATAAATGCCAAGTCCCAAGCAAGATATATGAATGCGATGAGCAAGTATATCAATTAAAATGCAAGGTTAGGGCGTGCGAGGTTACCAATCGTTTCCTTCGCTTCTTTGGACGGAGCTAGGAGGAGAGGTTCTTCTTGGGTCTTGAGGAGGAGGGAGATGGCTTCTTGAGCTTCTTCTTCGCCTTCTTGAGCCTTGAGGTTTTTCTTCACGTACGGATTTGCTATGGAGTGTGTGTGTGTGATTGTTTGTGTTGTTGTTGTGTGTTGAAATGGGTAGAGGAGGGCTCTATTTATAGGCGATCTGGATAAGGCTAATGAAGCCGTGCGGGCTGCGAGCTCTTTGCAAATGAGGCCGTGCGGTCTTATCCATTGTGACTCGGCATTCTAGAACCATGCGAGGTGGCATTATTCTAGAAGCTTCTCCTAATTAAGAAAAACGTGTTTTCTTAATTAGGAAGGCTCCTTCTGACCCTAATTTAAATTTGGACTGTTCCAGGACATTTCCGGAACACTAGGAAGGTCCGGGGAATTACCGGAAAACTTACCGAAATGTCGGGAAAATTAACCGGAAGGCATGAGCCAGATTTGGGTACTTACACTAGTTTGTAAACTTAAGAAACCCATTTATGGGCTTAAGCAAGCATCTCGTCAATGGTACTTAAAATTTAACCAAGTTATTCTTTCATTTGGTTTTGAAATGAATCTTGGTGAAGATTGTGTGTACCATAAGTTCTGTGGGAATAGATTTATATTTTTGGTCTTATATGTGGATGACATTTTACTTGCTAGTAATGATAAGGACCTTCTTAAGGAAACCAAAAAATTTCTCTCAAACAAATTTGAGATGAAAGATCTTGGAGAAGCTTCTTTTGTATTAGGAATCCAAATACATCGTGATCGCTCACGAGGTATGTTAGGAGTATCACAAAAGAGCTATATAGAAAAGGTATTACAACGGTTTAGCATGAAAAATTGTAAACCACATGATACCCCGGTCTCTAAGGGAGATAAGTTCAGTTTAAAGCAATGTCCTAAAAATAATCTTGAATCCAAGTATATGGAAAATATCCCTTACGCATCGGCAGTAGGAAGCCTAATGTATGCACAAGTCTGTACTCGCCCAGATCTTGCCTTTATTATTGGCATGCTTGGGCGATATCAAAGCAATCCGGGAAGAGATCATTGGGTCGCAGCAAAAAGAGTGATAAGATACTTGCAAAACACGAAGAACTACATGCTTACATATACAAAGTCGGATCATCTTGAGATCATTGGTTTTTCTGATTCCGACTTTGCTGGATGCCAAGATAGTCGCAAATCGACATCGGGTAATGTCTTCACTTTGGCCGGTGGAGCAATTTCTTGGAGAAGTGCCAAGCAAACATTAGTTACTACTTCCACCATGGAAGCCGAATTTGTTACTTGCTACGAGGCATCCAATTAAGCTATATGGCTGCGAAAATTCATAGAAGGGTTGCGAATTGTCAAAGATGTCGAAAGACCTCTCAAGCTTTATTGTGACAATCGGGCAGCAGTTTTGTACTCCAACAATAACAAGAGTTCATCTAGATCTAAACATATAGATATTAAGTTTCTTGTTGTAAGAGAAAGAGTACAAAATGAACAAATAGATATACAACTTATAGGGACAAACTCTATGTCAGCGGATCCATTTACTAAGGCATTATCTCCTTTAGTATTTCACGAGCATGTTGCTCATATGGGTGTAATGACTTTTGATAATGCTTAATTCAGTGGGAGTTTGTGTTGTTTTTCATTTATTTGTGTTATTTTATTTTATTTTTGATCTCATTTGGTTAAGTAGGACTAGTTGGAGAATATATATATGCATTCTTCATATATATTCATTAATATTCCATGCTACACATCTATACTTAATCTATGTCATTTAGTTGGATATATATATATGTGATTAATGTGGGTTTAGTTGCGAATCAATTACAACGACTGCCCCTTTAGTCCTTATACTTATATGACTAATGGACGGGATTGATTTCAAATGACAACAAAGTGCACATAAGGGTTGTCATTTATGTTATAAATATGATTGAAGGATTTTATTAAGTATAAATATATGTTATTATAATCCAAGTGGGAGATTGTTAGAACATGGATTGTATAACATGTATTATTAATGAAAGTACTTAATAAAATAGTGATCAATATTATAATGTTTAATATAAAGTATAGGATATAATATAATGTGTAGAATTCCATAATATAAGACTACCATTAAATGATGGGCATAATGGTAATATCTTATACATCAATAGGTGTAGTCCCTAAATGAAGTGCCCCTTGAATTCCTTTATAAAGGCCTTTCCATCAGCCTATGAAGCCACTAGTTTTTACATTCTCATTCAGTCCAAAATCTTCCTAAGTACTTGAAGACTAAAGAGAATAAAGGGCACTCATCATTTAGAAGATCTACTCTTCCCTACTTTGAAGACTATCTTCATACTTCCTCCTTCTACTCAAGAACAAGACTAAGAACTTAATCATAGAATCACAAGGTACACGCTTCCGTCTTCTTCTTCTTCTTCTCTTCTTAATCTAGTTATGAGACGGTTCATGTTCATTGGATCATTTTGTTCCAACAATTGTACCCCTCTTAGAGAATTTGCCAAAGATAAACACCCGCCTCATTGCGCAATGAAACTTCCGCCAAACAAGCATATTTCAAATTTCATCTCCCTTAGATTGTGATATATCCTCCAACGACCATGAATTTAAGAACTATAAGAATGAGTAAAGAAGTGTGTCCTGAACCAGTAAACTCAAATTCCTGCATATTCTGTCCAAACCCGACAAGTGAAGTTCAAGAATTGAGACGCTACCTAAACCAGATAACTAAAAGTCAAAGAGCAAGCCTCATTGAGGCATCCTACTGAATATTTAAGGTAAGTAGTCCTACAACTGTTACCTATTACAGGAGACATTTGCACAGTAAAAACCATACAAAACTATTAAAAACAAATGATTTAATCATAGAGCAACTTTTGGAAATCAAAACGACTAAACTCAAGACATCATCAATACATCATCAATACATCATTTGTTGTTTCTTTACTATCTCAACCCACGTAAGTTATCTTTTCATGTACACTACTATCACCAACTAGTCAAGATCATTCTCATTTCCCTTCCTCACATATAGTTACTATTTCGACAGATGTAATTCCCTCATCTCTTGTCTTAAAATAGTGTTAGTGGCACCACACTTATATGTTAATTACGGAATATTGGTAATCATCCCATCCTTGTGTCAATGACTCTCACTACATATTATCAGACCTATCATCACACTTGTTTATTATAATGTTCCATAGTCACTAAACACTCATTCTATCATACATCTGACTTCCATGTTATCCAACTCAGTTGTTTTTAACCACCAAAGAAGCATAGTCTCTTCCTTAGCTGACTTGGGGGGGGGGGGGGGACAGGGGCACACATGACACGGGCAAACAGGGTGTTGCTACCTCTTAACGTACCAACATTCTGCAGTAAGAAGCTAAAATCTTAAGGAAGTAAATTAGCGTTACTATCCCAAGTAGCTAAAAAATTAAGATCTGGTTAAAAACACAAAACAACTATCTATCTCCAATTAGTTTATAGTATTGTCTAAAACTGATCATGAATGAAGTCAGTGATAATGGGATAGGTATTCATAGCTTACACAAAGAACATTCAAACAAATACCCTGACGCAGCTTCCAACTGATAGATTGAAACTGATTCATTTGGCATCATCACACTATAGCTCACTAATTAACATTGTGATGCAGGACAAATTGATTGATTAGGTTACTATATAGACTAGGGTTATTTTGGGAAGTTTTTGACTTGTTTTTCAAGTCCTAGGATCACTATATAATGAGGGCTAATTGTAATTCCGAAAATCAGCTTTTGATTAATAAAAATTGAGTGTTTACTCTGTTAAATCCGAAAGTTTGAGTGTACTCCTTTCGTCCAATTCCCGGCAATCGTGCGCGATTCAACGTGGGATGAAGATCGATTACTGGCTAACGTGCGCGTTACAACAGTAATTGATATCTATCAAGTCTTTCGCTACGTCAGTTGGTATCAGAGCCTTTCGTTCGATTCAGGAAGAATGGTTCGGGGGCAGAAGAGACAAACTGTGAAAGCGATCTACGAGCGAGATGAGGCGGTTCTGGAGGAACGCATCGAATCCATCGTAGATCAACGTATGGAGTTGTTGATGGAACAGTTAACGGCGTGACCGACTTGTTCAATCAACAGACTCGGAGGAATCAGCCTAGACCTGGTGGCAGCGACTGACAGCGAGACTGGGAGGTGGATTCTGATGGTGGTGATATTTCGTGGCCTTTCGTCGAATCGGCGACTACCGAACTTTTCATCGATTGGTCAAAATCACCTATTTATGATGAATATAATTGTGAAATCTGTCAATTACCAATATCTCATCATATGGGTGTACCAATGGTTGGCGTTGAATCTTCACAAGATAAATTGATGTGAAAGTTTGACATTGGTCATCCTTACGAAGATCCTTTCAATGTTGATAGTTCTAAGGTTTCAGATTCGTGGTTCTTCAAAAGAATGATTATTGAGAACTTTCTCATGAATGGATGGACGAACTGGATGGATATCATGGCGAGTGGTACTAAATTTAAAGTTCGTAAAACATTTAAAATGCAGGGGGACCGATTGGTTCAAGCAACAGACCTCAGAGGAAACAGCTCGTGGAGCCCTATCGTGGGTATAGACTCGTGGACGAGTCTTTCAAAGGAGGCGAGAATGATGCAGGACAACGTAGGGAGCGGTCGTGCAGCATATTCGGGAGCGGCCGTGCCAGGCGAATGATGAAGATTAATATTAGGTTTAATTTTAATTATTATTGTTATTTTTATTGTCATTTTCGGATTTAATATTAGGTTGTTAGTATTTTTGGTATTAGAAGTATATTAGGACTTTATTTTAATGTTTTATGGTAAATACTAAATACAGGGAACGAAAAATACAGGGAACTAAAAATTCCAACGCTGCCCTTATCCGTCTCGTGTAAGTATACACGAGATGTCATCTATCATCTCGTGTATATTTACACGAGATGGAAAGAACGCTGCCCTTGCACGTCTCGTGTAAGTTTACACGAGATGTAATATATCATCTCGTGTAAGTTTACACGAGATGTAATCTATCATCTCGTGTATGATAGATTACATCTCGTGTAAACTTACACGAGATAGTGTTCCCCAATTCAATTTCGCATATACACGAGATGATAGATTACATCTCGTGTAAACTTACACGAGATAGTGTTCCCCAATTCAATTTCGCAGCAAACTTGGTAGAGAGGTTTGGTTCAATTCAATTCAATTAATCACTTTGTTCATTTTCGTTTTTTGTTGTTTTTGTTTTTTCTGCTTGAATTGAATTTTGAATTTTGATACAAGTTCAATCAGTTGGGATTTTGGATTGGATTCGAAAGTTAGGGTTTCATTTTAACGAATTTCGAGGAATTAAAGCTTGGCTATTTTCTGGTGGCAGTTACGAGAATTTCTACTCGGATTCGGAATCAAGAACCGTCCACCGTCGGTTCGCCGCCGCAGGGACGGTCGGAATTTTTACTCGAGCCATGGCAATCGGTGTATTTGGTCGTCGCGTCGTGTATGTACTGAGAGAGAGAGAGAGAGAGAGCGAGGGAGAGGTTTTTGAATATGAAATGAAAAAAAAATAAAAAATTAAGTATATAAATGGATATTTTGGTAATTTACGTCGTTCCCTGTATTTTTGATTCCCTGTATTTAACTATATCCTGTTTTATTGATTGATTAGGTTACTATATAAACTAGGGTTATTTTGGGAAGTTTTTGACTTGTTTTTCAAATCCTAGGATCACTATATAATGAGGGCTAATTGTAATTCCGAAAATATGCTTTTGATTAATAAACATTGAGTGTTTACTCTGTTAAATTCGAAAGTTTGAGTATACTCCTTTCGTCCAATTCCCAGCAATCGTGCGCGATTTAACGTGGGTTGAAGCTCGATTGCCGGCTAACGTGCGCGTTACAACAGTAATTGATATCTATCAAGTCTTCCGCTACGTCACATTGGTTGTGAATTACTAAAATGCTTGGTTCAAGATATCAAATTAACAGAATCAAGTTCCAATTGTTAACAGAACATGCATAGTAATAAATTTTATATATCTCCCTAATGACAGTCATGAGGATTGAAGATAGAGATCGACCTTAGTTCGGAAATCGACGCTAGTAGAAGCGGCCTTGTAATCATTGTCGACAACCTGTTTGAAAGAAGGCTTCATTGGAAAGGATTGATCAACCCATAGACCGTTAGCAAAGGACAAATGAGGCCCACCCCTGGGGCTTCCGTCAGCAAAGACAATGGAGACCAGCTGGGAAAACAGAGAGTTGAGGTGGTCGATACTATCGGACTTGAGGAAGGTCAACAACTGGGCAAGGGTTTCGCTTTTGCATTTGGTGCCGGCGGCGATCAAGCTGAGGACGAGTTGGATGGAGAAAGGGGAGAAAACGATGTTGGAGTGTGGAGAATTGGTGAAGACATGTTGGGCGAGTGTGAGGGAGACGTCGGTTTGGATGATGATTGACTCCCGGGGGTCCATTTTCGTTGATCGGAGAAGATGATTGATTGAGAATTGGTTGAATGACTTGAAGAGCAACAAACATCAATTAAAAAAAAAATCAATTTTTAATTAATAAAAAAACAGCTCAACAACCAATTTGACTAATTATAATAATTTTATACTAGGGGAGTTTTCTTGGAAACACGGCTACATTTGAATAATTTATTTAAAGTATTTTTAATATGTTTTTCGTCTTATAGAATTAATTACACTTATTACTTCTACTTTTTTTTTTTTTTTACTTACCAAAAAAAAGAAGAAGATATTTCTGAAAGAATGAATAATTCCATGAAATGTCAAGTTAAATCAGTAAAAGCCCGTATTCGAGAACACGTGATATTTTTTTAATTAAAAGTGAGGGCAAAATGGGAAAGGAACAACTTAGTGAGGGTAAAATGGGAAAAAACTTTTGACACTATTTATACAACTATTCATCCCACTTCCCTCATTTATATTATTTATATTATAGATACTCGTATATGTTCTTCACAGTACTAGTACTGTACCATTCAAAATCTACTGGTATACAAAATAATTTTACGATTCCAATTTTTTTAAAGGATGTCCAAACGGGTGTGCACAGGCCTAAAACTCGCGGTATGGGCTCATTTAGTTGCGGACTTCAATTTCAAGAGCCCAATATAGAAGGCTTCTTGCGAGCTCAAATTAACGGGCTTTTGCGGGCTTTAAACGGGCATTGAGCGGGCATTGAGCGGGCTCAGGCTTGACGAACTTACAAATTAGATGTTGTATTTTGAAAATTTTATATCTATTATATTTTGTATCATGTATGATTGAATAGCCAAAAAAATAAGAACAAATTACTTTGTTTAAAATGTTATGCCTGATGATGCAAAAAATGTTCAGATCAGTCCAAATCTAGCGACAGTTTGTATCATGTATGATTGAATAGCCAGAAAAATAAGAACAAACACGTAAACTAAGTCGGGGCTTCACCGGCGAAGACCCTACGGTAGAGATGCCCGGCCGATTCAGACCGGCTATTCCGATTCTGAACCGGCGATTCACAAAATTGGGAGATATTGAACCGTAACCGGATCGGATATGGACGGTTCCGATTCACGGTTATGAACCATCCGTACGGTTCCGATTCCAATTTTGAACCGTCATTTAAAAAAAAGTTTTTTATTTGTGAGGAAAGGCAGAAGCATTGGTGTGGTCGCCCTAACTGTTCAAAAGTTAACTTTTTAACAGTTTTTTCAAAAACAGTTAACTTTTTAACAATTTCTGTTAAGTTCTATACAGTATACTCCCCCCGTCCCGTCCGAAGCTTCACGTTTTACCCAAATGGGTGTCCCGGTAGAAGCTTCACCTTTTCTAAAATGGTAATAAATGTGGGCCCCATTTGTCAACCCCACTCACTTTTTTCTCTTACATACTTAAATTGTGGGGCCCACTTGTCATATTCACTAACTTTTTCCTCTCACATACTCCCTCCGTCCCATTAGTAATGGGAAATTTACTGTAGATACGAGAATTAAGGAAAAGTGAATTATAGTGGAGGAAATAGTGAATTATAATGGTGTTGTGAGTATTAAAATAATGTAGGAGAGAGAATGAGTGGAGGGAATAGTAAAGATTCCTTTCCATTTTAGGAAGTTTGTGGTTTGTAATGGGACGACCAAAAAGGAAAGTTTGTGGTTTGTAATGGGACGGAGGGAGTATTTAAATTGTGGGCCCCACTTGTCATATCCACTCACTTTTTTCCTCTCACAACTCTTCTCCCACTCATCACTTTTCTTAATTTATGTGCTTCACCAAAATGGTGAAGCATCGGGCGGGACGGAGGGAGTAATAACTTTTTTTTTTTCAATTTTTTTTTGAATAAAAAAGAAGACTATTTTAGACTTTTGTTTACTACAAAATTTTTTGCAAAAAGTTATATAAAAAAATTATGAATTTTGAAAGAAATAAAACTTAACTTAAAAAAAAACAAAAGTATATAAACAAAAAAAAAGGGACGGTACCCTTAAATTTTATTAATTAAAATAAAATTACAAGAAGGGGAACAACCAACCTTACCCTTTTATAAATAAGGAGGGACATTTAGGAGCCTTTACCTCAACCTAACTATTAGAATTAAATAAAAATAAACCTAACCTAAAGTCTAATCTATAAAATTACAATTAACTTACCTTATGGAGCGGCGTAGTTCATTCGCTCCCCGTCGATGTATCTTCATCAAAGGCCCCGGCACGAGATGAAGACATTTTTTTTGTGATAAAAATGATGAGAAAAAGAAACTTTTTTTGTGTGAAAAAAATGAAATTATGGAAACTTGAGATAATAGAGATTGAGAGAGATATTAAGAGAATAAGTTGAGAATAGTGTGAAAAAAATGAAGGGAGGGTGAGGGTATTTATAGGTTGGAAAATGGAGAGAAAAAGAAAAAAAACATTTTTTTTTTACATTTAAGTCCCTAAAACGGCTATAAGACTGTTAGCTAACGGGCAATTAACAGGCGCCGTCGGATCTTCAAATGGACGGTCCAGATCAACCGTCCGTTAAATCTAGCCATTAGCCTTGTTAGTCGTTGCCGGTCCGGTTTATGAACCGCTGGTTCCGGTTCACGGTTCTGGTTCACGATTCATAAACCGCCGGTTCAATGGTTTTCAAATATAAGAATCGTAACCAGACCGGATAACCGCCGGTTCGGTTCATTTCATAGACGGTTCGCGGTTCACCGGTTGCGGTTTCCCGCCGGTTCTTGGCCGGTCCGGTTCAGGACCGGGTGGGCATCTCTACCCTACAGCGTGAGAGTAAGTATTTGTTTTTAGAGAGATAAATCAATTGATAAGAATTTAGAATCGAAAGATGTGTTTCCATAATAATGAGAATTATGGCTTGCATATATAGGCATAGTATTATAGAATACATGTTGAATAGGAATACATGTGAGAAGTGGTTATAATCATATGAAGATTATACATGTTCACAGTCTTTATTTAAGTAGGATTAGATGATGTATTATGCACGTGCGCCTTAGAGTAGAGTAGAGTAGTTCGTCATATATGGCTTGGTCGGCCTAACGTGAGCCGAGTAAGATCTTTGTGAAGGACGAGGAAACCCATTTCCTTATTTTGCAGATGATCGAGAAGGGAGCTCCTCGTCTTCAAATGAGGACTAGGTCGGCCTGGCTGGATGCATTGCTCGGTATATGAGAGTTGTGCCTCGTCGGCATATAGTTTTGCTGTTCCTTAGTTATTATTCGCTTTGCTATATCTAGATCAACATAGTAGGAATGACGAGGAAGCAAGACGAGCAAAGGTAGGAAAAGACCACTCCCTTTATCGTACTTAAGACTTGTATGAATTATATTTTGGGCTCAATCTATTGAAATTTAATAGGCCCTGATCCACGTACGTAACTCGGTTTATACCATTCAATTCAATGCCCAATTAAACGGATCTCTCATTTTGTAACAGGGAGTTTCTGAATCACTTTTGGGAATTTTGATACAACAATCTATTTTCATCATCAAATCAACCCTAATGTAGTTTCAAATAATTTAGTGTTGCAATAAATATTTCAAAACATTAATATGTAGTATGCTTGTTCAACCGAATGCATCAACATGCCCTTCGACGGGGATAGGGATGCATTGCAGTATTGTACATTGTGCTATGGTACAATACCACTATGAACCCCTTGATGATGAGTGAGTTGTGTGCATTCCGTTGGCATAACGGTGCTCATTCAGTTATTATTGTTATATAGAGCGAGCTCAAATTCCGAATAAATTCAAATTCGAATGAAATTTAGATCCAATGATGCAGATGAAATTTATGTTGCAATCTTCTACTCCATTATTAGAAGGTTGCAATATAAATTTCATTAAAAAGAAATTGCTAAAAAAAAAAAAAAATCGGAATACAAAGCACAACAAACTACTTCGGAAACTCTAGAAACTTGGCAAACCAAGCTCAACTGATCCAAATGCCCAAGAACTCAAATTAACTCGTATAATTACTGTGACTATCACACAATTTTTTTTTAAAAAAAGTACTAATGGCCTTATTAGATTTATTTACAAACTCGTTTTTTTTGCAGCTGATGACGTATATTCGATAACGGATAGTTTTTTGAACAAACGATAGATTCATTTTCATTCAGAATATGAAAAAAGATGACACTCCACAAAGGTCGGACACTTGATTTGCAAAATCCGGATTGATGAGAAAACGTCCACCATATATCTCAAATCCACGAACCATCCTTGTGTAGTAGGAACATTGACATCCACTTCATTGTGAGAAAATTCAAATATCGTCGCCATTACAAGAAGATAAAAACAACAAAGAACAAACAACAAAACAAACAAACATAGACTCTCACAGAGGAGAGAAAACAAAGGCTCTCACGAGAACGAGGAGAGAAAACAACAGACTCTCAACGAATGTGAGAGATTTTTTATACAATAAAAGGAAAAATTTCAACAACACAATTGTTTGTAATGTCAAAAATTGAGATTATAAACAATTGTGGTGTTGTGGTACAATGAAATTAACAAAGAAAAGGATTAAATCAAACCTAATTAAACCTTCAAGTTTACATGTGTGTGACAGAAGAGAAATTTGGAGACGAAGAGAGAAGTTGGAGGAAGTTTCTTCAATCGATAACGGATAGTTGATGACTTAATGACATACGTACCTATTATGCTCTTGGCCGCAGTCAATCAGCAAGGGGATTAACCACTTGTCCGATAAATAGAACTACTCCAGTCATGTCATCTCTAAGGACAAACAAGAACGGGTGGTCCGCTACAAAATCTATCTTAAGCATGACTGACAAAGAAGATTGTTGTTGCATTATCACAACAGCAGATACAGCTGCAGCTTCTGTGCCTTCTTCGTTTACTTCAATGAAAGATTTATGGTGAATGCTTGAAACATGGAGCTCTAGATAGTCAACCATTTCAGTAAGACCACCAGAGAAGGGTAACACGACCCCTAGCCTTTTCAACTCTTTAGAAGCTTCAAAACCAAAAGAGATCTTAAATTTAGGGATTAAAAAGTCACCAACCTCTACTTTTTGGTATGGAATATGACGCTTCAAGAACTCCGATGAACCCACTTTGTTGACTAAAGATGGAAGCCCGTCTCTTGCATCTGGGAGAAAAAGGTACATTGTAAAACGGCGTTTGTCTTCGCCTTGTTTATAGGGAAGACCCAGAACCTTAAAGTCCTCAAAAGCACAAAGAAATTGTTTCTTTTTGCTGGTCATGAATGGAACTTTGACAGAGCTTCCATTAAAGAGATGGAAGTCATGTTCTTTAGTTGTTGATTTGTTGAATTTCTGATCCCAGACTCCTTTGAAATAGAGTGCATTTGTGAAAATGAGCCTAGTTCTGCCATTAACTGCATCAGAAGGAAGAATCTCTTTGATAAGGCCACTAGTCTCCTTCTCGGCCCATAAATTCACTTCCTTGCAAACCTCAAAAGCCTGCAATATTGTAAAAAATATAAAATCATTAGCTACGAGGCTGCAAATGGCAGCCAAATCATTTTCCATGGTTCCCATGTCCACAAACCAGGAAAGGGATGGATCCAAGGGTACCCCTCTTAATTAGGGAATTTGCCAAAGATAAACACCCGCCTCATTGCGCAATGCAACTTCCGCTAAACAAGCATATTTCAAATTTCATCTCCCTTAGAATGTGATATATCCTCCAACGACCATGAACTTAAGAACTATAAGAATGAGTAAAGAAGTGTGTCCTGAACCAGTAAACTCAAATTCCTGAGTGAAGTTCAAGAATTGAGACGCTACCTAAACTGGATAACTAAAAGTCAAAGAGCAAGCCTCATTGAGGCATCCTACTGAATATTTAAGGTAAGTTGTCCTACAACTGTTACCTATTACAGGAGACATTTGCACAGTAAAAACCATACAAAACTATTAAAAACAAATGATTTAATCATAGAGCAACTTTCGGAAATCAAAACGACTAAACTCAAGACATCATCAATACATCATTTGTTGTTTCTTTACTATCTCAACCCACGTAAGTTATCTTTTCATGTATACTACTATCACCAAGTAGTCAAGCTCATTCTCATTTCCCTTCCTCACATATAGTTACTATATCGACAGATGTAATTCCCTCATCTCTTGTCTTAAAATAGTGTTAGTGGCACCACACTTAACAATATGTTAATTACGGAATATTTGTAATGCAGCTTCCAACTGATAGATTGAAATTGATTCATTTGGCATCATCACACTATAGCTCACTAATTAACATTGGTTGTGAATTACTAAAAATGCTTGGTTAAAGATATCAAACTAACATTACCAAGTTCCAATTGTTTACAGAAGATGCATAGTAATAAATGTTTATATATCTCCCTAATGACAGTCATGAGGATTGAAGATAGAGATCGACCTTAGTTTGGAAATCGACGCTAGTAGAAGCGGCCTTGTAATCATTGTCGACAACCTGTTTGAAAGAAGGCTTCAATGGAAAGGATTGATCAACCCATAGACCGTTGGCAAAGGACAAATGAGGCCCACCCCTGGGGCTTCCGTCAGCAAAGACAATGGAGACCAGCTGGGAAAACAGAGAGTTGAGGTGGTGGATACTATCGGACTTGAGGAAGGTCAACAACTGGGCAAGGGTTTCGCTTTTGCATTTGGTGCCGGCGGCGATCAAGCTGAGGACGAGTTGGATGGAGAAAGGGGAGAAAACGATGTTGGAGTGTGGAGAATTGGTGAAGACATGTTGGGCGAGTGTGAGGGAGACGTCGGTTTGGCTGATGATTGACTCCCGGAGGTCCATTTTTGTTGATCGGAGAAGATGATTGATTGAGAATTGGTTGAATGACTTGAAGCAGAGTATAAGTAACAGTTCAACAAACATCAATTAAAAAAAAAAAAAATCAATTTTAAATTAATAAAAAAACAGCTAAACAACCAATTTGACTAATTATAATAATTTTATACTGGGGGAGTTTTCTTGGAAACACGGCTACATTTGAATAATTTATTTAAAGTATTTTTAATATATTTTCCGTCTTATAGAATCAATTACACTTATTACTTCTACTTCTTTTTTTTTTTACTTACCAAAAAAAGAAGAAGATATTTCTGAAAGAATGAATAATTCTATTGTAAATCCATGAAAAGTCAAGTTAAACTATATCCTAGTAAACTCGTTTATGTTCTTCACAGTACTAGTACTGTACCATTCAAAATCTACGGGTATACAAAATAATTTTACGGGTGTGAACAATAACACTCATCCTTGAAAGCTCTACAAAATCTATCTCGACTGGCAAACAACATAGCATTTTGGCACCAGCAGAAGCAGCTGCAGCTTCTGTGCCTTCTTCGTTTACTTCAATGAAAGATTTGTGGTAAATACTTGAAACATAGAGGCTTTGACCCACATAAGAGTCAACCATATCAGTAAGACCTTCTTCACAAGAGAAAGGTAACACCAGCCCAAGCTTCTTCAACTCTTTAGAAGCTTCAAAACCAGATGAGATCTTAAATTTAGGGATCAGAAAGTCGCCAACCTCTACTTTTTGGTGTGGAATATGACGCTTCAGGAACCCTGATGAACCCACTTTCTCTACCAAAGCTCGGAGCCCATCTTTTGTGAAAGTTTCGTGTAGCTAGGAAACTTTAATCACACGATAGACAACGGATGTGAGTACAGATGTGTCTCATAACTGTCCACACATCCACAGATAATGCAGCGAAATAAAATAATTAAAAGCAAATAACTCAAGAATTATTTACGCTTACTGATCAATGTGATCAGCAAACTAGGCTTACGCCCAAAAAATTTTCACTATAAAAACTTTTGTTCCTTACAAAAATAAATAAGTGAAAAATTAAAATATGAAAATACTAAACGAGTTCTAATCACCTTCTACGACAAGAACAACTCCCCTTTTTCAAGTAGGACCTATTCTAGTCAGAAGTAAAACAAGAGAACTCTATGAAAATCTAGATGTGAGTTACGGATGTAAGGCACAACCTTCAATTCACTCATAACCTAAAATCAATAATGTCGAAAACTATGAAGAATATGTAATTTTCTCTCTAAAATCCGTAGCTTCTCTTGTACTGAATGCCTTGTATTTATAATTAGGGCTGTAAACGAGCCGAGCCGAGCCGAGCTTTGAAGTTTCGAGCTCGAGCTCGAATAAAAAATATCGAGCTCGAGCTTTTCTCGAGCTCGAGCTCGAGCCCAGAATGCATGTTCGAGCTCGGCTCGAATCAAGTTTCGAGCTTTTCGCGAGCTTGCTCGCGAGCTTTTCGCGAGCTGCTCGAACTCGAGTTTTAACGAGCCGAGCTCGAGCTTCGACTTATTTTTTGAAAAAAATCTGAAATCAAACGAGCTTTTAACGAGCCGAGCTCGAGCTTCGACTTATTTTTTGAAAAAAATCTGAAATCAAACGAGTTTTTAACGAGCCGAGCTCGAGCTTCGACTTATTTTTTGAAAAAAAATCTGAAATCAAACGAGCTTTTAACGAGCCGAGCTCGAGCTTCGACTTATATATATACATATATACTAAAATTTATTCGAGCTTTTAACGAGCCGAGCCCGAGTCGAGCTCAAACGAGTCGATCTCGAACAGAGCTCGTCGAACATACGAGCCGAACACGAGCCGGCTCGAAAAAAATGACGAGCTTGAAAATCGGTTCGAGCTCGAGCTCGAGTTCACCTCGAGCCCACTCGAACTCGAGCTTTTTTCGAGCCGAGCTCGAGCCGGCTCGGTTCGTGTAACAGCCCTATTTATAATGCACCATGGAGAAGATCTTCATGTAATTAACATCTTCCTTTGTGAGATCTCTTTTCCTATAAGAAAACATAAACACACTCACAAGGAAATAAATTATTAGTAGGTTAGTCCTAATATAAAACTATGTACATAAATAAAAGATATTTACATATTTACAATCTCCTAGTCAAAGTAGGACAATAATAAATCTTCCATGAAAGTCCCAAAATCTTCTTACCATAATAGAAGTCTTTTGAAATAAGGAAACATAAATATGTTCCTCAAAAACTCACGTTTTCATTTTGCATCTTCTACCAAGGCTCGGAGCCCATCTTTTGCATCTGCCAGATGAAAAAAATTAAAATGATTAAATTTTTTTTGATCCGACGCGGGAGGGGGGGGCAGTGTGTAAGGGTGGGAGGCCAGTGATGAAGTCCAAACGGATAACCCGGCCCGGCCCGGTCCGTCAACCGGCGGATAAACGGACAAACGGGCTTAACCCGTCCCGTCCGTGAGAGGAAACCGGCTAAAGCCCGGCCCGACCCTTCCATTTTGAGAGGTTGAGGCCCGCCCGTATAGCCCGGATCCAAGGATCCACGGGCCAAACGGATTTTAACTTTTTTTTTTTTAAGTCTGAAAATGCTTGACCAAAATTCCTCTCCAACGAATATATATTAACGGATATATATGGGAACATTAAGGTCATTTCACACAAAAAAAACAAAAAAAAAAGGGGGCCAAACGGACTTGGGTCAAACGGGCTTTGAAAGCCGGCGGGCTAAGCCCGGCCCGTCCCCATATAATAGAACCAAGCCTGTACCGTTAATACCCCGGGCCGGACAACGGGCTTGCCCACGAACCATGGGCCACGGACCAAAAAAAAACCCACGGGCCTAAGCCCATTTTGGCCTTCATCAGAGGGCAGGGGGTGGGGATGTGATTAGCAAGGCTCTCCACTGTCACGTAAATAAATGTTGCAAATGTTTCAATTCTTGTTACAGCGGGTTGAAACGGGTTGACGAGTTGACCCGCTTTAACCCGCTAAACTTAACGGGTTAAAGCGGGTAACTAGTTTCAACTCGAAATTGTTAATGAGTTGAGTTGGGTTGGGTTGAGTAATTAGCGAGTTGGATTGAGCGGGTTCTTGGATAATGGGTAAAAATTGACAGGCTTAGCTTTTGGGAGAAAAAAAGTACATTGTGAAAGAATGCTTATCCTCTCCTTGTTTATAAGGGAGGCCCAGAATCTTGGAGTCCTCGAAAACACTAAGACTTCGTTTGTTTAGCGTAAAACATTTTTCGAAAAATGATTTACTGTAAAATGTTTTTCGAAAAATGAAAATATTTTTCAGAAAATAAGATAAACATGTTTTAGACTGGTTGGTAAGGAAAATATTTTCCGAAAAATGTTCGATTGAGTTGACTACAAATTTACAAAATTTACCCACCCCAATCACCACCATCACCCCCACCCTATTCACCACTACCAACCCTCCCCCCCCCCTCCCTCGTCGAGTAAAAAAAAAATCATTTTAAATTTATTTTTAACAAATCCTCCCCGAATCAACTCACCACCCCCTATCACCCCACGCCACCCACACCCACCCCCCCTCGATCGAGTCTAAAATAAAATTAATCATTTTAAATTTATTTTTAACAATTCCTCCCCCAATCCACTCACCACCCCTGCCACCCCACCCCCACCCCTACCCCCACCCCCGGTCGAGTAAAAAAAAACAATTAATCATTTTAAATTTATTTTTAACAACTCCTCCCCCAATCCACTCACCACCCCCTGCACCCTACGCCCACCCCACCCCCACCCCCGTCGAGTAAAAAAAAAACAATTAATCATTTTAAATTTATTTTTAACAACTCCTCCCCCAATCTACTCACCACCCAACTGCAAACTGTTTTTCGAAAAATGATTGTTTTTTTTTACCCAACAGGGGGGGTAGGGTGGCAGGGGGTGGTGAGTGGAGTGGAGGAGTTATTAAAAATAAATTTAAAAAAAAAAATTTAACGTGGAGGTGTGTGTGTGTATGTGAGGGTGTTATCATTTTCGGAAAAATATTTTACTAAGGAAAAATCCGTAAATTATTTTACTTAGAAAAGTGGGGAAAATATTTTTCGAAAAATATTTTCCCCATTTTTCGATGTTTGTTAAACAAACGGAGCCTAAGGAGTTGTTTCTTTTTGCTGGCACTTTGACAGAGCTTCAGTGAGGAGGTGGAAATCGTATTCTTTTGTTGTTGATGCGTCGAATTTCAAATTTGCTCTTGATACAAATACAAAGAATCCACTTACTCATATGTTGACAACTACTCCTTTCGTCCCTAAATGAACGTTGAAAAAAGTTTCAAATTTGCTATTAATACAAAGAATCCACTTACTCACATATGATGACAACTGATGAAGGCCACACGGGCGGCCCGGCCCGGCCCGGAAGAGGCGGGTTTAACGGTGAAACGGGCGAAGCCCGTTCTGTCCGTGTGAGTAAACGGGCTTAAGCCCGGCCCGGCCCGTGATCCGATCCAAGAGAAGGCCCGCCCGTTTGGCCCGGATCCAAGGATCCACGGGCCAAACGGATTATCCCTTTTTTTTTTTTTTTTTGAAAAATTTGAAATGGGGGCTGGGGGGTTTCGAAACCGGGTATATGGAGGGGTTTGGGGGCAGTTTACCACTTGGACACTAAGTCCTTATTGTTATTTTTATCCAAATGTTAAATATAAATAAAAGTTTAATTATACCTATTAGAATTTAGAAAATATAATTAACATTATTGGGATTTGGCATTTGGGGCTAAGTTTATTTTTTTTAATGTACATATATTTTTTTAATAAATGAAATATACCTCTTAGAAAATAATTTAGTAAAAACAATGTACATTTATTTTTTAATAAATGAAGTATACATTTGTGAATGTTGTAAACAACGTAGTCAATTTACTAATAGAACACAACATATTTTTTTGAATTTTCATTGTCTTCAAATGATGGAAATTTAAATTACATACTCTTGAAATGATGAAAATTTAAATTACATATTTTTAAAATAACAAAGTCTTCAAATAACATAGTCTTCAAATCTTCAAATAATCTTGGAAATAATTAAAAAAGGTCTTCATGGAAATAATTAACAAAGTCTTCAAATAACATAGTCTTCAAATCTTCATATAACATAGTCTTCAAATTAAACATTGTCTTCAAAAAAGCTTTAAATCTTCAATATCGTTGTAGCTTCAAACTCTTTGAAATTGTTGAATTCTTCAAATCTTCTAGTATCCATCTCTCAAAAACTCTTCGTTGAGGTCGTCTTCATCGGGGCTATCACATTCGTCATCTTCAAGATCTCGAAATGTTCCTTGTTTCCTCAATTCCGCATCATCCCAATCCGAAAGGCAAATCAACCTCTCAATTAGAGCGGGCTTTAGTCTATTCCTCTTTTTCGTCACGACTCTTTCTGCAAAGGCACTAAAAGCAGCCTCTGATGCTACCGTGGACACCGGAGTGGTAAGTAGATCACGTGCCATCATAGAAAGAATAGGATAAATATTAGCATGAGATTTCCACCATTGGAGAACATTTAAGTCCTCAAAACTTTCACCATCTAAGGGGTAGAAGGGACTATCAAGGTATTGGTGTAATTCATTCCCCCCACTTTCAATAGTAGTACTAGAAGAGGATGTGGATGACCCTTTTGCTTTCTTCAAGAAACCCCAACCCTTTTTAAACAACTTGGTTTTCTCTTTAGATGGTTTTTCAGATGTAGTGTTTGGCTCTTTGAGTGTTCTACAATAGTGGTCATACAAACGAAATAGGATGGTGTGAATTTCCCTAAGTTGTTGCCTAGACAAAGTGATTACACTATTAGGTTCAAGCTCGGGATTCATGTTTTCATAAAATTGATCAAACAATTCACCTAATAATGTGAACTTAATTCTAGGATCCATTATCGCGGCTAATTGGGAAGCTATGGGAAAATGTGGATAATACTTGGTGAATTTTTCCATATCCATAACGGCACCTCCAAAGATTTCATGTGTTCTATATTGGCTAATAACCCCACTTATGACATATAGCTCACGACATAAAATATGGGAGGTGGGATAATAGCTTCCCGAAAATATTTTGGTAGCCCTCCAAAAAGGTTTAAGTAAACCTAATAGTGTAGTGGCTATCGACCAATAATGATCACTAATTTGGTTGTCCATTTGATAATTCGCAAAGTATTCCTTTATGACCACCTTATAGTCAACCGCTCTCTTCAACATGGTATAGGTTGAGTTCCACTTAATATCCTCGGCCACTTTTGGCTTCAAGTATTTCATGTTATAAGCGCCACATAAATCGGCATAAACTTTCAACCTTGGCCGAATTTCGAATTACATGGCAAGCCGTGTTCATGTGGGTGGTGAGGTACTTTAGTGAGCGTATCAAATCATGGATACATAGATTAAGAATGTGACATACACACCTAACATGAAACAAGGTGCCATCTAGAGGAGGATTAAATGCTTCGATCAACATTTTGGCAGTGAGTGTATTATAGGTTGCATTATCAAAGGACATGGTGAAAATTTTGGGCATGATGACATACTCACTTAATACATCCTTAATATGGCTCGTACATTGCAAGGACGTGTGGGGATAGGGCATTGTTCTAAAGGAAATCACCCGCTTTTGCAACAACCAATCGTCATCAATCCAATGACGTGATCTAGTGAAGGTTTCGGAACTAGAACTTAGAGTGGCCTTCCAAGCATCGGTGGTTAAGCAAATACCACCCTTGTGATCTTGGAGTTGACTCGATAGTTTAAGTTTACCTGTTTGGAATAGCTTCTTTATATGCCTAGTAACGGTTTGACGACTCAATGGTTGGTATGAGGGGTTAAGGCCTTGAGAGTAGCGGGTCAATCTATCATCATCCGAGAGTGACATAGGCAATCGACAACTCACTAAGAACATGGTAACCAAATCAACATCCACTCTTGGGTAAGTGACACATGGTATATTGAGTTGTGTTTGAATTGTGCCATCTCTTCCACTAGCGGCTTCTTGGTCATGGTTATCCATGTGCCTCTTTATATGAGAGGTACCTGAAGCACCCGGAGGGGTTAAATATTTCTTGCATCGTTTGCATTGGGCTTTTTCTACACCATTAAGAATAACCAAATCATATAAGTGGGCATACTTAGATAATTTGGGAGCCTTACCCTTACCCTTTCCCTTTCCTTTTCCCCTCGCACCGCTAGGTGCACTACCCGAGGCAACTTCGGTATTAGGTTGTGTATTTGAAATTGTGCGAGTTACGTGGGTGACTTGTACATCGTCATCGTCATCCTCATCCCCCTCCCCCTCCCCACCCTCATCTATGTCTTCTATGTGATGATATGTTCTAGATGTATTATAGTTTGAGTTAGGCTCATTCATCCAATCCGGAGTCGAATCCGGAGTATAGCCGCGAAATGAAGGGGTGTTGATTGGATTTGGATTTGAGGATTGATTAATTAGATCAAACATAATTTGATCATTACGGTCCATAAGAGAATTATCTATTCGTCCTAAATTTTGATGAGGTACATTACGGTGCAAAAAGGAATTATCTATTGAGTGACGGTTTGGAATGGGTACATTTTGATTTTGATTTTGATTTTGAACCGGTGGTGGGGGGGAATATGCAAATATATCATTAACTATATCATCCATGATTGATAACTAGAAATTTAAAATACTTAACAAAAAACAATTAACTAGCAATTTAAAAGAAATAATTAAATGAAAACAATAAACAAAAACAATAAACAATGAATTAAAATTTGAGCATACACCTATCTTAAGCCCTTTGTTTTTTTAAAGGACTGTTTTTTTTTTTTTTTGAGTTATATTTTAGAATTTTTTTTTTTCCAGTTTTTAAAGGACTGTTTTTTAAAGGATTGGTTTTTTCGAAATTTTGAAAGAAAAGTTAAAGAAAAACAATTAACAAAAAACAATGAATTAACTAGAAATTTAAAACATTTTTTATTTGAAAGTTTTTTTAAGCCACTGTTTTTTTTTTGATTTTTTTTTTAAGTTTTCGAATTTGTTTCAGCATTTTTTCCGATTTTTTAACTGTTTTTTTTAATTAATGGACTGTTTTTTTTATTTTCGTTTTTTTTCAGAATTTTTTAACTACTTTTTTTTTTAATTAAAGGACTTATATTTTTGTCCGAAATATTTAAATAAATAATTAAAGGAAAAAAATTAACTACTTAACACAATATTTAACTAGTAAATACTATTTTTTTGGAAATTTTCGAAATTAAAATTAAATAATAAATAACAAATTACTATTAACACAATATTAAAGCATGAAATTTAATACAAAATGAAATACTTAAAACAATAAAATTACTTTCACCTTCTTTCTTCATGGAATTATGGGAATATGGGAATTGGGAAGAGTAAATATTGAGGTAGTATGTATGAATTTTTTTTGGAAAAAAATTAGAAGTAAGAAGTGTTATTTCACTACAACAAATATGCCTTTTCCCGGCACTTTAAAAGTGCCGGAAATGCTAAAAAAGTGCCGGAAAAGCATTTTTCGGCACTTTTTCCGGCACTTCTAAAAGTGCCGGAAAAAGTGGTGTCGCCAATACTTTCCGGCACTTTAAAAGTGCCGCTAATTTTCCGGCACTTTTAAAAGTGTCGCTATTTTTTCGGAACTTTTAAAAGTGCCGCTAATTTTCGGCACTTTTGTAAGTGCCGCTGTTTTCCGGCATTTTAAAAGTGCCGCTAATTTTCCGGCACTTATAAAAGTGCCACTAATTTTCCGGCACTTCATAAAGTGCCAAAATTAGCGGCACGTCTAAAATGCCGGAAATTAGTGGCACTTTTTTTAAAGTGCCGAAAATTAGTGACACTTTTAATATTCTCCAATATTAGCGGTGTATTTAAAATTGTTGGAAATTTTTCCCTTTTTAAAAAATATATATAATTATATTTCTGGCCTAGAAAATTTTGGCTTCTATAATTTATTGTGCTATTGAAATCAATAACATACACAAATTTCAACAATTAGCGATGAATAAGAATAACTTATAAAATATAAAGCTTGGTCCATTGCCATAAATTGAACATTTAGTATGCATTACTGTAAGTACCCCAATCTGGATCGCTCTCCATCCCAGCATACGACAAAACCAGAGGCAAACTTCCGGAGGTCATAACTCCTTCATACGAACTCCGATTGAGACGTGCCATATATGGTTGGAAAGCTCTCGACGAGAGCTAGCTTGCCATCACGTTCACAAGAGCATGGAAAGTCCGTACGGACCTCTTTGCATGCCAAAAGGTCCGTACGGACCTCTTTGCACCAGACATAATCATTACGAAAATCCCCTTAAAGTCCACGAGATTCCCTCAAATCCAGGAAATCTATAATTACCTAAGAGGTCCGTACGGACCTCTTTGCAGCTTTCCTACACTATAAATAGAGGGCTCCCCCTCCCTCATTTTCACACCTCCCTCTTCTCTCCTCTCCCCCGGCCTTCGGGCTCCCCTCTAAGACCCTTCGGGGCAATCCCGGCCTTTCGGATCCTTGAGGCCTTCCGAGCTCCCTTGTGGTGCTCAGAAGCCTCTCCGAGCGCTCCGCGACGCTCCGCTGCCCCGAGGCACTCTCGAGGTACTACGAGGCCCCTCGTGGTACTCAGAGGCCTTGCTGGTCTTTCCCAGGCGTCCCGGCTCTTTTCGAGTCAAACCGGCGATCCCAAATCACGCCGAACCTGCGCCCGAATCCAACCGACGATTCCAACGCACGCCGAACCTGCGCCGAATCCAACCGACGATTCCAACGCACGCCGAACCTCACGCCCGAATCAGCAAGCCGACGATTCCAACCAGCGCCCAGAAACTCGCCAGAGTGCACGCTTGACAATCCCGAGGCACGCCGATGTTGTCGCGAGACAACCGGCTCCTTAGGCAATCCCGGTCCGTCCGGAGCACTATTTCATCCTCAAGCACTATTCCCCAGCGGAAGACAGACACGAACCAACATTGGTAAGGCTTCCTTCCTAAACTATTTCAATACATTTCAATAAAGCAGTGTACAATGTAGACATCCGATACAGCATGCATTTTTAAAAGCACACACACACACACAACGGTTAAAGAATATAAGGGTACCGAAAGACTCGTTTTACGAGGCGACTCGGGTGAGCTCTAAGATTCTAATATTCTCTTCCCAGGAGTAACTTGACCTCCGAACTCAAAATCTCATCACACAAAAGCAGTTTATTATTATTTTTAAGCGATGCCCTTTTCAATGTTTTGGGCTTACTAATAAAAACGGCGTGGCGACTCTACAAAGCAAAACACGGCGAGACACCTCCTCCAGCCGGCACACATACGTGCTGCTCAGTCGAGATCCCAATGCATCTCGGCGTCCCCGAGTTGATCCTTTGCCTTTATACGAGCCTCGCAGCCACAATTTGAAATCTCAATGCACCAGGGACGAGACATCCCCGCGGATATCGACATCTCAAACCTTCCACCATTTGGGCCGCCACTTGGGGCTAAAACATTTCCCGAGTTCCCAAACCTGACCCTTGGCGGTCCGGGCAATCACGCCCTTGGCTCCAATTTCGGTAACCCGAGTGCGGGATGGTATACACTCAACTACCTCCCCAAGATTCCCGAATGGCGATCTCGTGACCCAATCCACCTCCATCCTCGGTTTCCATCCGGAAAACGGCGGCTGCCTCCGCCTCACCTGACCCTCGTGGCTTGGTTGGTTGAACGGATAAAAGATATGCAAGGGAAAATGGCCAACTCTCGGAAAGACCCACTCACGCCCACGAGATCCGAGCAAGGTAATTCCTCTCCCCCAAAGTTCAAAATGCCGGAAATGGAAAAGTTCGATGGGACGAGAATGCCCGAGGACCCATATCAATACCTATGTCTTAGGTATGAAGACGAGGGCCACACCTCAACAAATGGCGAGATCACTTTCAACGCTCTCTAAAATACACGGCCTTGACATGGTTTCTTAAAGTAAAAGCGAGAAAACCGCTCCACTTGGGAGCAAATAAGTGATATCTTCCTTGAAAAATACCGTGCTAACCTCAAGTGGAAAACAAATCGGCATGACACACGGGCAGCTGAGCGAGAAAAGATGATGAGTCGGTGGAGGAATTTTACAAAAGATGGAATTGGAAGTTAAGCGAGATAGTGGACCTCCTATCCAAGGAAGAACGAGATGAACATCTTCCACTCACCTTGCCTCAAACCATCGTTGAGGACATTGATCGGCCACCACCCCTATCTGATCTTCACGCATGGTCAATGCCGGTACCAAGTTTGAAAAAGCTTTGAGCACGCGAGGAAATGGTAGCCGATCCTGCTTCTTCCCTCTTCTGCAAGGCGGTCCCGCCTAATACTGGCATGCGCCCCAAACAAAGGAAAAAGGGCTACCGAGGCATTCCACTACATTCGAATGAAATCCAAAGAAGGCGTGACCAAGCACTCCAGGAATAAACGGCGGCGTTTTGACACTTCGACAACCTCGGAATGCCTCTAAGCGAAAGTATTCGAGGAGTTGAAGAAGCGAGAACATGCTCGAAGCCCCTTGAGAATTATCAGCAGGGATTCCTAACCCGAACTTGGATATGAGCAAGCGGTGTGCTTTTCATAACTACCCAGGCCACGCCACCGACAATTGCATCATACTAAAACAAGCGGTCGAGGGCTAATTGAAGAAGGAAAGTTAGAGCGCCCGGCGGCCCCAATACGAGACGGAAATCTGTTCCTGGAACAATGAGGTGAGCAAGGGGAACACGGCCAACGAAGTGACAACTCTTTTGGGAAGCAACCTTTCATTCACTTCGACAACCTCGGAATGCCTCTAAGCCGAAGTGTTCGAGACGTTGGTGAAGCGAGAACATCCTCAAACCTCTCGAAAATTTCCGGCCCGAGGACTCTCGGACCTAACATGGACATGAGCAAATGGTGTGCTTTTCATAACTACCCCGGCCGCGCCACCGACAATTGCATCATACTAAAGCAAGCGGTCAAGGGCTAATTGAAGAAGGAAAGTTAGAGCGCCCGGCGGCCCCAATACGAGACGGAAATCTGTTCCCTGGAACAATGAGGTGAACAAGGGAACACGGCCAACGAAGTGACAACTCTTTTGGGAAGCAACTTTTCATTCACTTCGACAACCTCGGAATGCCTCTAAGCCAAGTGTTCGAGACGTTGGTGAAGCGGAACATCCTCGAGCCTCTCAAAAATTTCCGGCCCGAGGACTCTCGGACCTAACATGGACATGAGCAAATGGTGTGCTTTTCATAACTACCCGGCCACACCACCGACAATTTGCATCATACTAAAACAAGCGGTCGAAGGGCTAATTGAAGAAGGAAAGTTAGAGTGCCCCCGGCCATATCTGAGACGGAAATCTGTTCCCTGGAACAATGAGGTGAGCAAGGGAACACGGCCCAGCAGTGACAACTCTTTTGGAAGCAATCCTTCATTCACTTCGACAACCTCGGAATGCCTCTAAGCGAAGTGTTCGAGACGTTGGTGAAGTGAACATCCTCGAACCTCTCGAAAATTTCCGGCCCGAGGACTCTCGGACCTAACATGGACATGAAGCGAATGGTGTGCTTTTCACAACTACCCGGCCATTCTGAGACAATTGCATCACACTAAAACAAGCGGTCCCAAGGCTTGATCGAAGAGGAAAGTGGGAATGCCCCGCGGTCCCAAACACGGTCGGAAACCCTTTCCCTAGAAATGACGGGGTAAGCATGGTGGATAAGTCCTCGGCAAATTCCGTGATGATCGGGGACGTGAAGGCAATACATGGGGCTTCCGACGAAAAATTCGGGAAAGAAAACCCAAGAATGGTTATTCCCCAACAATCCTTTCAGCGTCGGGGCACGCTAAGGGATGGATCGAGCCTTCCCCGGAGATAAGGCGGTTCGAGACGAGGGCCGACCAAGTGCGACGTAAAAAACGGCGTAACCTTCAACGCGGACCCGCGGCCCGGCAAAGAGGAAATGGTCAGGAAGCTTGATTTAACCCAGTCTCCTAGAGTCTAGCTTTGAAAATAAAAGACCCAGTGCGTCGTATTTAAGTTTGAGTCTCTCGAGTCGTACGACGGCCTTACGCTGAAGATTATGCGTTTGTAACAAAAATCGCGCTTCCTTATGCTTCGAATAAAAGATCGACCTTTACGAGTATCCTCATTGCCACTTTAACAAATGATAAATTAACTAACCAAAGCAGGTTAATAATGATTCACTTGATAAAGACTTGAGATACATTAATGAACAATGCATTAAACGAATCTTTAAGCATGTTGTCAAACGAGAGGAAAATGCGGCCCCAGAGCTGCCGAGAAGGTTCTAACTAAAATGAATTTGGGAGCTATTTGAAGAGCCCGTAGAGACGCAAATCGGAAAATTCTCCGTCGATACTTCACCCCGAAAAAGAATATCGAGTCTTCTTCTCCCCACTTCTACACTCTAAAAAAAAAAAAAAAAAAAAATCATACGAGTCCACCTCGTAGGTTCTAGTACCTTTCTCATTCAATCAAGTCCTCCTTGGACATTGTAATCAAGTCTTCAATTTTCCATACGAAAGTTTGCTTTCTTTTCTTGCTAGACTTGAGACATTATTTTGCACCCCACATTACATTTAATGAAATGGTTTTGTTCTTTGTGATCACTTGCATTGCTCAACAAGTAATTCCACAAATGATTAATGCTTTGATTAATTGGTGTGAGAAAGTTAATCGATAGCTCCTATACACCTTACCATACCCACACAAAGGCCTCCATCAAGCCATACACTTTCCAAAACACGTCCCCACCATCACCTTGACCAAGTCAACGACGGCGGCAACATCGAAAGGACAACAAGGTCACTCGGCATCAAAAGATTGACCCCGTATGGAAACCCAACAACCTAGGGGCTTGCCTTCGCCCTCGTGCGCATCAAGAAAGTTCAAGCGGGGGCTTGCCTTCGCCCTCATATGCTTCAAAAAAAAAAAAAAAAGAGCTCAAGCGAAGCTTTAAAAAAAAAAAAAAAAAAAGAGCTCAAGCGAAGCTTTCAAAAGAAAAGAGGAGCTCAAGCAAAGGTTCACAAAAAATGAGGTCAAGGACCCGGCGCCCGACAAACAAGAAGCAAGGGAGTCAACGGCGCCGTCAAATACGACTTGTCAAGGAATCACCTCAAGGCCCGTGCCTCGTCATTCAACCTTCCAAGCATTTTCGCCGCGGGCCGCACGAATATTCATACCACGGCCCCAAAGCCAAACACGGTTCAACCACGAACTACGTCGAGCTGAGCTCCTTGTCTTAAGGGGAACGTAGGCAGCCGAGAAATGGTCCGGTCATAAACACATACAAATCCACAAACCCGATCTCATCAATGACCTCTCACTATACACAAACCTTCTTTCACACCGGACCAACTCGATCCTTGATACCGGTTGACTTTCTCCTCATTAATCAAGCATATCGGGTTTAATTGTTGAATAACCCGAACATCAACAAAGGGTTTTAAGCTAACAAGTGATCATTGTGAACAAATCAAGTTTTCAATTGTCTCGACAAGTCTTCTTTTTCTACAAAATAGGACAATAGAGGCTAAACAACGATTTTACGTCGGCGAGGGCTTCCATACACTTTTACTGAAGCTTTTCGGTACTCGTACTCTCTCAAAAGAGTCAAACCCAAAAGCATTTCTTTTATGCCTACATCAAATAAGGCATTCACACAAAAGGGACCCGTTCCACCTTTTCAAAAATAAATACGCCACTTGTGAGTGTACATTACGAGTCATTTCTCCCACAAAAGAGGGTCGAACTACGCGGACTGAGCCCCTCGGTCAGGGAACGTGGCGGCCTTCGTTGGTTCGGTCTAAAGCATACACAAAAATCCCGATAGTTTGACGTCATCGAGGCTCGAGACAAGAAACAAGCAAGAGATTTTGTGTCTCGACAAAGCTTTAAAAGTAAATCCCAAATCATCACGGTTAAAACACTTTTTGATGAGTTGAAGCACGGTCTACTCTCAGGCTAACTGCATGACATGCTAAAAGACAACTTAAAACATTTAACAATCAATGTAATGCACGCGACGATGAATGGATACTCGGTGTTTGAGAAGGTCATTCCATGCTACTCGCGTTTGGCCGCTTCATCACTCTTTCCTTTCTTCCCTCGTCCCAACGAGTCATCTTTCATTCCATATGAGCGAGTTACTGTCTCCCTCATTCGAGATCGGGAGTCCTCACAGTCGTGTCAAGCAGACGAGTCACTCTCGGAGCATCGTTCACCGTGCCTCGGCTCGGATCTTCTCCCTATGAGTGCAAAAGGGGACCTCTCCCTTGATCTGTCCAACTCGATTCTTGTAGTCAAACAAGCGTCTCCCATGACATCTGAGGTTAGACCAAGCTGCACTCTAAGGCTATAGGCGAGGCAGCAACCTTGCCCCAGAATTGCTTCACGCCTTCTCCCCAAAACCACTTGGAGTGCAGATATCTACTCATGCCAATCCGGGTACTCGGTGTTGAACACAACACTCTCCCGTCGAAGGAGCACCGCGGGAGGGAAAGCGAAATACTTCCATTACCCTCGAGAAAATACGAGAAAGAGCATCTAAAGGCTGCCCGAACAAAGCGGGGGCTTCCCAGCACATGAGCCGGCCCCACAGCGCCAAGCGATCTATGCGCGTGGAAAGTCTCCCAGAAACTAAGGGAATGATGTCCTCACCCGGCCCGTGATGGCTGCCACATCCAGCAAAATGCGTCCCGGGAGACATCGCTCCGCCGCCGCTCATGAAACCGTCAAAGCCGCTTGACCCCATTGCTCGAAAACACCTGCCTCGGCCTCCACTAACCACAAATGCATTCCCGGCTCATGTGACATGCACAAAATAATAATAATCTAGCAACAATTCCTAGGTCAATCCAGGAATCACAAATACGTCATTACATCTTAAAATAAAATACTTTGTTGTGCAAATACAAGTGTTTTATTACAGGTACAAAATGTCTGTTGCCTTACAAAAAAAAAAACAACGGAAAGAGGGAAAGCAAAAAGAGCCTAATCCGACTCATCATCGTCAATCCTCCACTGGCGAGAAATTCGGCATCTCGGAAAACTCGACGGTCACATCCTCGTCATGAGAATCTGACACCCCCTCCTCGTGCGGGTACTCGAAAGTACTCAGAAGGGTCAAAACCCGGTGAAAGGATCAAAGAAGGGATACGAGGATGAACCCTCGCCACTGTGCCTCGGCGGAGGAAAGAGCGATGAAGGGTGCGACCTCGAGCCCCCGAGGCGTCCCCACATCAATTGTGTTGTTCTGACTGGCACCTCCGGGTGTGGCCTGGCTCGACCCTCGAAGGAGTATCCGCGAGACCTCCTCAAGGCCTTTGTCTCGAACACCGCCGCGTGCCGCGAAGACCTGCCAGACGGCTTCCCGCGAACTTCCTTGCAAAAGACCGCATCGCCACATAACGGTGGTCGACGTGTCAAAGGATCTCCTCGAGACCACCTTTGCGACAAGCTGACGAAGAAATGCTCGGCAAAGAGATACGTTCATACTCGACAAAAAGAGAAAAATACGAAAATATGTCAAGATGGAAAAGAGTAAGCACACCCATTTGGCGCATCAGGGTCAACTGATGAGGCTGCGGGGCACTGCTCGGGATGGGTGCGACACCCTCCGCCTCGACGAATCCCGCGTACATAAGTAAAGTCCGATGCAGAGGCACCGGAACATGCGGGGACGTGGTGGAACATCCGCCTCTCCCTGGCCAACACCTGTGGCATCCTCGGCTTCCTCTGATGAAGGTCCCATACTCCTCGCCATACAAAATAAACTTCTCGGCACTCACGCCGCCCGAATTTTTGTTGTACTCTAGCACATCCATGTCACAGAGATGCATCATCCCAAAGGGTGGATCCCTCGGAACCATAGGGGCACACGCGAGGCCATGGCGCCAGTGTCCCTCTCCCAGTCCTCCTCTTCTTCAAAGAATGAGCCCGGCACATTATGGCGGGATAACCGAACATGGCCTCATCCACCTAGTCCACGGGCGGCACCGAGAAGATCTCATAGAACCACGCACACGCGAAAAACGAGTGCACAAACGAAAAAAAAAAAAGGGGAGTCCTACTCTAAGTCATCGAGCTCTTGCTGGTAAAAACTCCGCATCTCGGCGCCTCGCGGCTACCTCATCATCCTCGGTGAACTTAGCACCTTCCTCGGCCAGGATACTCGAGGCGTCGCGAGAAGTCAAATCAAAAAAAAAAAAAGATGAGCCGTCCCTCCTGCTCCTTGTCCGGCACTGAGGCGTCCCACGTCCTCTTCGTCTCGGTCGGAGCGCCGCACATCCTCGACATTTCAACAACTCGATCGGGCGCCCCGTGCCCTCAAACACTTCGGCAATTCAACCTGAGGCATCCCACGTCCTCTTCATCTCGGTCGGACGCGCCGCACGTCCTCGACATTTCAACAACTCGATCGGGGCGCCCCGTGCCCTCGAACACTTGACAATTCGGCCCGAGAGACGCCGCCACGTCCTCTTCATCTCGGTCGAGGCTCCCCGTCCTCAACTTCCTCCTCGCAAAGGCCTTTCCTCCTGCAACGAGTAAACACAACAAAGGTATGAAAAAATCATACTTACGTCTTTAAATATTTCCCATGTTACCTCGTAGTGAGATACGTCCTATCTCCACGATAGACATCTCGTATCTTTTGGTAAGATTGGCCATCCTTCTCGTAGGGTAGATATCTTTTAGAAAGATTACCCACCTTTTCGTAAGATTTGCATATCTTTTAGTAAGATTACCCATCTTTTAGTAAGATTAGCTATCATTTAGTAAGATTACCAATCTTTTCGTAAGATTAGCCATCTCTCAACTTAGGGTAGACACCCCCAAACAGGTCTCATTTAGGTATAGAGACGCCTTCACACAAGCTTCAACTCGGGACATCACCACGTCCATTCACCACGAAACCTCGCTACTTCGCATGAGACGGCCCGGGAAGGCTTTAAACCACTCGGTCAGGAGGCAGTATAAACCTCCCCGTCACTATTTCCGGCAGGAAGGCTTTAAACCACTCGGTCACGGAAGGCCGTATAAACCTCCCCATCACTATTTCCGGCCGGAAGGCTTTAAACCACTCGGTCAGGAAGACCGTGTAAACCTCCCCCGGCATTATCCGTAGCAGGAAGGCTTTAAATTACTCGGTCAGAAAGACCGTATAAACCTCCCAAAAATATCATCTTAGGACGTGACACGTCCTCTGCATCCATGACCCGTCTTTTCGTGAGATTACCCATCTTTTAGTGAGATTACCCATCTTCTCGTAAGAATAACCCATATTTTAGTGAGATTACCCATCTTCTCGTAAGATTAACCCATCTTTTAGTGAGATTACCCATCTTCTCGTAAGATTAACCCATCTTTTCGTGAGATTACCCGCTTCTCGTAAGATCACCTCACACGTGAACTACGATCGGGCTTGATTTCCACTCGGGATACGTAGGAATCCTATCACGGGGTCCGGCAGCGGTCACCTTAGGACACCACGTCCTCACAACGGTCGACCTTAGGTCCACGTCACCTTAGGATACCGTCCTCCTGATCGACCTTAACGGTCACGTCACCTTAGGATACCACCACGTCCTCGTAGTCGACCTTGAGTCCACGCGTCGCCTTAGGACGCACGCGTCACCACGGGTCGACCTTAGCGGTCACATCACCTCGGGGCACCACCACGTCCGCATACGCTCACGATTACACGACCTCGAACTACGACCGAGGCTTGATTCCCGCCGGGGATACGTAGGAATCTATTACGGGGTCCGGCCGTCGACCTATGCGGTCGCCGCGGGGCACCACCACGTCCGCACACGAGTCTCGGTTAGAGGACAGCTCACATCCTCGTACACAACACTCACCCCACACACGAACTACGATCGGGCTTGATTTCCGCTAGGGATACGTAGGAATCCTATCACGGGGTCCGGCCCGGGCGGCACAACGGTCACCTGACGGGACAGCGCCATGTCTAACGCGGCTGACCTACACGGTCACCTTCTCTCTCGGCCACGCGATCCGGATCGGGACCCTTATCTTATCGACTGACCCCACTTCTTTCATAAGTGGCGTCGCCGAGGGGCTTCTGTAAGTACCCCAATGCGGATCGCTCTCCATCCCGGCTACGACAAAACCCGGAGGCAAACTTAGGAGGTCATAACTCCTTCAATACGAACTCCGATTGAGGCGTGCCATATATGGTTGGAAAGCTCTCGACGAGCTAGCTTGCCATCACATTCACAAGAGCATGGAAAGTCCGTACGGACCTCTTTGCATGCCAAAAGGTCCATGTACGGACCTCTTTTGCACCAGAACATAATCATTACGAAAATCCGCCAAAGTCCACGAGATTCCCTCGAATCCGGAAATCTATAATTACCTAAGAGGTCCGTACGGACCTGCTTTGCGATTTTCCTACACTATAAATAGAGGGCTCCCCCTCCCTCATTTTCACACCTCCCTCTTCTCTCCTCTCCCCCGGCCTTCGGGCTCCCCTCTAAGACCCTTCGGGGCAATCCAGGCCCCTTTCGGATCCTTCCAGAGGCCTTAGAGCTCCCTTGTGGTGCTCAGAAGCCTCTCAGCGCTCCGCGGCGGCTCCGCGCTGCCCAGAGGCACTCTCGAGGTACTCTGAGGCCCTCGTGGTACTCAGAGGCCTTGCTGGTCTTTCCCAGGCGTCCCGGCTCTTTCAGGAGTCAAGCCCAGGCGATCCCAAATCACCTTAGAACCTGCTGCCGAATCAGCAAGCGATTCCAACGCACGCCGAACCTGCAGAATCCAGCGAGCGATTCCAACGCACGCCAGAACCTCTGCCGAATCCAGCCAGACGATTCCAACCCACGTCGAAACTGCCAGCAGTGCACACTTGACAATCCCGAGGCACGGCAGAAGTTACGTCATGACAACCGGCTCCTTCCGAAGCAATCCGGTCCGATCCGGGAGCACTATTTCATCCTCAACCCACTTATTCCCAGGCGGAAGACAGGACACGAACCAACATTGGTAAGGCTTCCTTCCTACACTATTTCAATACATTTCAATAAAGCGATTGTACAATGTAGACATCCGATACGGCATGCATTTTTAAAAGCACACACACACACACACACAACGGTTAAAGAATATAAGGGGTGCAGAAAGACTCGTTTTACGAGGCGACTCGGAGTGAGCTCTAAGATTCTAATATTCTCTTCCGAGGAGTAACTTGACCTCAGAACTCAAAATCTCATCACCTAACAGTTTATTATTATTTTTAAGCGATGCCCTTTTCAATGTTTTGGGCTTACTAATAAAACGGCGTGGCGACTCTACAAAGCAAAACACGGCGAGACACCTCCTCCAACTAACGCAGCGCAAACGGAATAGCCCGGATCTTGCAGGAGCGATTCTTGGCGCCTCTCGGATCGGGCGACTTCCGGCGACAAATGCGAGATCTTAGGGGCTCTCCCAGCGTGGCCGGATCCGGGTAATTTCAATTACACAACCCAAAAAGTACTAGTTCAAAAGGATGGTACGCAACAAACATTGCCATCTACAAACTGAGTTCAAGAATACCAAGTGCAATACATTAAGAAAGACCAATAAAAACATTGCACAAGCAGTAGTTCTCGGCTAAGCCATTCTCTAAGTAGATGGGATTGGCGGCATGACCCCTTTCACACCATCATTATATCCAAAGCCACTCCTCTTACAGTTAATGCGGCACATGCTAGTTTTGGTCCATCCCACCTATAAAATAGCCAATTTATACTAGGAAACCAAGAGTCGGCTGCCCTGAACACTTATGAATCGATGACTTGATAAAATTAGTTGCAAAAGCTTGAAGGAAAATATTTGGAATACTATGAAATACTGTAGGCGGCGAGTGATCTCACCTTAACATGATAGCTCACATATGCATGAAACGTTGATAAGCTCCAAACGGTTTTGTCCGGTTTTTGCCCTCTACATAGGCGTGGCAAAATGGCGCATTGATCAATCAGGCATATAGAAGTTCTTGTAAAGAAGATGGAACTTAATGCAAAAGTCTCAAAGGTTGAGGTACTACCAAAGGAAACAAATCCAGCATTAGCCAATAATTCTTCGACGGGAGCTTTTGGATGTGGACCAAAAACACGAAGGTGCACTGCTAAGGCCTGAACTACGCCGTGCTTCCACGAATTCCTGAATCAACATGGCATGTTTAAAGTCCGAACACCCAATTTATTGGACTAATACTTCCATGTAATTTACAACACCCAAATATATATAGCAAGAAATAAACAAAACATCCATGTTGGATGCACACAAATGTGCTCTGCCACCAAAAAGAGAACAAACTTGTAAATACAAGTTAAACATGACATGAAAGACTATGTGCTGCCGTCAGTAAAACACGCTTACTGCTCCTAGTGATTTTCAAAGATAATAAGAACCCAGTGCATATGATCACAAATTCTCATTGTTCATTATTTATTTATTTTGTTTTTCTTCAAATAAAAAACACTATTTCTGATCATACCTGATATTATGCTCCCCAAACATAAAGAATATAGGATCTATCCATATTGTATTGGCAGTAATGTCAAAAATTATTTAGACCAACTGAAGAATGGCAAGCTTTAGAGGTGAGAAATTAGAATTGTTAAGAGTTAAAAAATACAGAGAAGGAGCATTGATGAGGAAGCTAGGGATGATATGGAGAAGAAACATGGAATTAGAGAGCATGGCCACTTAGCATTACACCAAACCTAAGAGAACTGAGGGCACCTATGACATACCACATAAAGGGCTGGTCAATAACACACCACAGGATGAAAATAGATATTCAAACCAAAAAGGTGAATTAAGTCAAAATAATCAAAGACTGATTACATGTTTTCATTGCATTTATCACTTGCCAGGAAAAGGCAAAAAAAAAAGCTCATACTTCGAATAAATAGCGCACAAGCAAACCTAATGTTACTAACTTCTGATATAATAGCGCACTCATATTAATGTAAGACGGTCAAACATAGAAACTTTGTACATGGTACAACCTTATTTTCAAAACAACATTTAACCTACAGACGAAAATATTTGCTTAAGCACTTCTGCTCTTGGATAACGAAACCACATACTTGTATCTTCAAAATATATCTTACCATATTGTTTCATGATTTAGACTGTGTCTCTTACTTCCACTTTGCCTAATGACATAAAACAGGAATACTTCTCTATTTTACCCAAACTTGTTCAATTTCATGACCAACTTCATCCCCCTCCCTCACAATCAATAGTCGAATGGGCCAGTCAGTTTTGTATTTGTTGCCTGTCAACTTAACTGTATTTCCTATTTTTAATCATTTCTACAGCTGGAGTTTCATTTCATACACTTCAGTCCTTTCTACTTATTTATTCATTCTGAGGTTTCTCTTCACACTTCTAATTTAGTATTCAACCCTGCCTCAAACTGATAAAGAAATGTCATCGCCTTGTACAAGGTGGGTGAAACCATCTATAGCAAAGGCGCTAAGATTAAGAGTTTAAAGGCCAAATGATCATTAAACTTATGTAGCTAACACAGGACCATACATGTCCATCAACTCGATACATCTACGCTAACTTATTTCTTCTCTAATTCATCAATTTTCTCTGATCCAAGTCAATAAGAACATGCATGGATCCTTCATTTTATTTGTCCCCATATTCTACGTTGATCTCCTTGAAAAATATTATATTTAAATAATAGAATAAAATGAAGAGAAAAAACACCAAACTAAAACCGGGATAAATGTTGAGTTGAATGAGCTGAAACATATTTTACTTAACAATGTTTCACATACTCAAAGCAACCATATCCCATGACTCACCAGATTTACGCCACACTAATTTGAAACTTGATATCTCATTTCTTATTTTATCTAAACGACCTTGTGGTCTAATTCATTGATCACCATGTTTTCATATCTAGTTCAGAGTAGTTGAAATAAAAATGCCAAAAATAAAACAATTTTTTTAACCCCATCTTAGAAAAACAACTACGGGATATAATACTATTGACTAGGGTTGTAAGAATTTCGATTAAGAAATCACACCTACGAGGTCTTCTCGCCTTTTGAGCTTGATTTTGAGGAAAATGCTCTAGCGCACGGAACCGTGGTGGCTGATCCATTGATTCTAGAGACTTGAAATGGTGGCTGAAGTGATGCTAAGGTTAGCCTCTTGCTCTGCCCTACGAGCAACCCTAAATTTCCTGCCAAAAATAATAGCATACACATGAAATTAACCAAGCTTTCCATGTTTTAGGCGGCATTACATATTTCATTTTTTGTACCTTATTCCGGGTAACAAAGACCATACCCACTAACATATCAAACAATTCCAGCATAAACACACACTAACACGACCAAACAATACCATAACACAAACAAACAATTTTATATTGATTCTTCAAATTTCAACAACTAATAGTATCAAAAAAATGTACAGTGTGAAAAGAAGAACACTAGTAAACTCCAGGGGTTAGTCCAAATGTAACCAGTATAGCTTCCCCAGCTATTCAATGGAGATCTATTATTGTATTCAGCTCCTTGAAATTAACTCCCAAAAGCTGAGAACAAACACGGGACCCTCAATTTTTTCATGAAATTAATATAAAATAAGTGCTATAGAAACGTGACAAAAGCACGTCGCAATCTCTAATCAAGGTAAAGATGGTGAGAGAAACTGAAAATTCATATAAGCCTCTAAACTTGGCATCATTTGTAAGGAATTGTATAGCTTTTCCCCAATTCAAAGGGGTGAAATTGAAAACCTAGATTTACCTTGAGTTGTTGTAGAGTCTTAGGAATCGGCCCAATCCCTTTCCAATGGTACTCGTCACTCTCACTCACGAACGAAGCCAGCGCCCTAACCTAAACGTCGTCGATTGAAGAGGTCGATTGAAGAGAGGAGACGGCACGACAGAGAGAAAATGGGAAGAGGGGAAACGATTTGGGAATAAGGTATGTTTTGTTAAAGAGGGGTTTTTGATTTTTCAGCAATTGGGCGGGGGCGGGAAGTGAATATAACGCGCCTTGTTTTCCAAAAACCCTTTTTTCTTTTTTGCATCAATTATTTTTTAACCAAAATTCTATTATACTATCATTTTTTGTTTAATTAATTTCTAAACAAAATTTTTATATATAACTTATGTTTATTCAATAAAAATATAAAAAAATTAAAAAAATATATATGCTATTGTTCATCCCTCTTCTATTATATACTTTTATTTCTTTAAAAAATCTTAACTTTTTTATATATTTTTTTATAAAAAAAAATCACTAATAGAGCCGTCACTTTCGACAAAGTTTCGGAACTTCGCGGCACTTTTAATAAAGTGCCGAAAAATTAGCGGCACTTTTAAAAAAGTGCCGAAAAATTTGTGGCACTTTTTCAAAAGTGCCGGGAATTTAGCGGCACTTTTTCAAAAGTGCCGGGAATTTAGCGCTACTTTTAAGAAAGTGCCGAAAAATTAGCGGCACTTTTGTAAAAGCGCCGGAAATTAGCGGCACTTCTAAAAAAGTGCCGGATATTTGTGGCAGTTTCTGAAAAGTGCCGGAAATTTGTGGCACTTATTAAAAAAGTACCGGAAATTGGTGGCACAAAATTAAGTGCCGGATTAAAAGTGCCGGGAAAAGCCATTTTTCTTGTAGTGTTTATAGTTTTTTTGAATTTTTTTTGGACCAAAATGCCCCTCCAACGTTTATATTAACGGATATATATAGGGGCATTAACGTCATTTCAAAAAAAAAAAAAAAAAAAAGGAAACGGGCCAAACGGACTTCGGGTAAACGGGCCACAGCAAATCCGCGGGCTTGGCCCGTCCGTGGACCAAAGCCTTCAACAGCTGTCTGCGTCAAATGATGCGGGCCGGGCACGGGCTGGGTGGCGGGCGGCGGGCTTCGGGCCAAACGGGCTTCGGGCGGCGGGCTTCATTTTCGTCCCACGGGCTTCGGCCCAAATTGGCCATCATCAATGACAACTACTCCCTCCGTCTCTAAATGAATGATGTAAAAAGTTTGAAATTTGCTCTTGATACAAAGATTCCACTTACTCACATATGTTGACAACTACTCCCTTTGTACTTAAATGAATGTCGAAAAAAGTTTCAAATTTGATCGTCGGCAAGACCAAATTTGAAAAATAAAAAAATCGAAATTCATTTATGCACAGAGGAAGCATGAAACACCAATACTCCAAAATGGTCCTATTAGTTATTTTAGTTAGTTACCTAAGTTTGTCAAGATATTTCAATTGGTTATCGATTTGCATTTGTTACAAGTTTGTTATTGATTTGTCTTTTTGTTGCAATTATGTATAATTTTGAATGCCCAGTTTAAAAACTAACGAAAAGTGTAACATGTGTCGCTCACGTGAATTACTTAAGAAATATTTTTGTTCATAAATTTTAATGAAAAATGACCTAAATTCACACATACATACACACAGTTTCAACCTTTATCACACCATCCGTCTCTTACCTTTGTCTTCTCCATCCCTCTCTCTCACACGCATACAGTAGTTGTAGTGAGAGAGTCATTACAAAGTCATGTAAATCTCTTTTTCCGGTCCCCACTCCTTCAATCATCTCCACACCCAAAACAATGCCCACCTTCTCCTTCTTCCTCTTCCTTCTTTCAACATCCGCCATTGCTGCCACCCACAATCACCATACCCTCCACCAACCCCTTTCTTCCCACAAGATTCTTTCCCCTTACTCAACCCCCATCCCCTCAACCACCCACCCCTAAAATCCCATTCTTCACCTCCACAACTCCTCCTAATGAACAACCTTTCTTCCCCGAATTCCCTTCCCCATCGCCACCTCCGCCCTCTCCTCTGGCTCCCTCATCTTTCGCCTCCTTCCTCGGCAACATATCCTCCCTTGTACTCTCCCAGTCACCCAAATCTAAGCTTGTTTCGACCAAGCTCGTTGCCACCACCATCCCTGTTGTACTCGCCGCCATCGTCATCACCTTTGTTATCATCTTAAGAAGAAACAACGGACGGTGAGGTCATTTTTCCATTACAATTTATGGACAAAAATACCTCCCAAAGTAACTCACGTGAACGGCACTTGCTACACTATTCGTTAGTTTTTAAACTGGACATCCAAAATTATACATAATTGTAACAAAAAGACAAACTCAATAACCAACTTATAAGAAATGCAATTTCGATAATCAATTGAAAGAATTGACAAACTCAGATAACTAAAATGCAATTTGCCCTTTTAGCAAACACATAATTTCAAACTTGCTTAAAAAAAAAAAACTTTAAAATTGAACAAGAAATTTGTTTAATATTACTTCAAAATAGTTAGATTCCTTAAAAATCAACACAAAAATCCATAAATTACACTACTTTTAACACGCCTAATTTCAAACTTAGCTTAAATTTGCAACAAGAAATTTGTTTTAAATTGATTTACAATAGTTTCATTCTTTAAAAAATCAACAAATAACTTCACAAATCACATAAATTTTAACTACAAATTAAATAAATTTGAAAAAAAAAAACCCCTTATTGAGGAATCTATGGTCAATGACAACTAAAATTAACAAAAACAAGACGTGAGTGTGAATGGCGATTTCGATTCCCTAATCTTCAACAATTTCCTCAAATTTCTCCCTAAATCGCCCCATTCTTCTTCTCTTCTTTGTTTTTCTTCCTTGCTGCTCTCTGTCTCTGTAACCTGAAGTGGAGAAGTCGAATTAGGAAGAAGCCAGCAGTAGGAGTAGCGTCTTCCTTTAAAGTAAAGTCGGCATTAATAATGACGACTTCATATAAAATTAGTGAGGTACATTAATTAATCTGATTTCTAAATCAGATTAATAATGCCGACTTCATGAAGAAGACGCCACTGCCACTGCCACTGCCACTGCCACTGCCACTACCGCTACCGTATCTTAATACAATGGTTACTTTGGTACATATTTTGCAAACTTGTGTATTTAGGTACTCCCTCCGACCACTATCATAAAATCAAGACAACTAAACCAATTTAACTACCTTCTTATATGTAAAATTATTTTTTTTACTTATAATTGTGTAAACTAAACACCATTCGGTTCACATATACCCAATGTATCTAATAATGGTTTGTAAGTCATTTTCTGGAACTAGATTTGACACAAGAACTAGTAACTAGTAAGAATGTTAGGAACAAATATAGTTCTGATCCTAACTAAAATCATTTTGTTCGTAATCAAATCAAATCAAATCAAATCAAAGTCATCCCAATCCCCCCTTTTACTACTACAATCGGACAAATATATGGCAATGTAAATTCTACACAAATGGCATTATTTTCCTACCTCGCTTGGGTTCGATTTGGACATTAGGGACCCCTTCCACGCACAAAGTTTCTTTTTTGGGGTCACAATCAGCTTCCCAGACCCTGAGTGCTACTAATATTCTCCCTTCTGACTATTGTGAGTGATTTCCAAGCACTAGAGAAGTACATCATATGTTGTTTTCGTGTCCATTCGCTAAATCCTTATTGCATTTCCTTGCCCCCCCTCCCCCTATTTCAATGGGCAGGACCAGGACCAGGAACCAACTACTATTCATAATTGGCTCAAGTGGAGCTTTGTGGTCTCAATTCATTGTCTACATCTAAATCAATCACATCTACTAAGAATGCGCTGACTTACTCAATTAAAAAAAAGGCGAAAGAAAAAAAAAAGAGTACGTATAATCTAGTGAAAGATTATTTAAATCAGTTCAAAGACCCTCTGTGCTTAACCAAAGACCAAAAGTTTCATAAACCCTGATGCCGCTTATCAAGAAACCTAGCTAATTATTATAAATTGGACAACAAACGATCTTGAAGAAAACTCAAGGCAGATGAGCATCTGATTTCCGAATATATAACAGTGTAATTAGTCTACTGAAAACGCTATTCTTCTCATCAAAAATTAATCAAGGATCATGCCAAATAAAGACATGAAAGATGTTGGATATTGCATATCTTAGATACTTTTCTTTTTCTTTTTCTTTTTAAAAATATGTGTTCCCCGTGATTAATAAAGATAAAGATGTTGGATATTGCATATCTTAGATACTTTTCTTTTTCTTTTTCTTTTTTTAATTAATACAGGTTCCCTGTGATTAATGAAAATCAGCAAAAAGGAGTGCATTTATTCGCAACTCTTTCTCTATCATTTGCACCAATGTATACTTGACTTTCCAAATAATCACTTTTTTCTTAACTTTAGTGGAACCAGAATCGGACCAACGCAAAGAGATAATTGTTGGTAAGTATCAAACATAGTTGGAGAAATTTTGAAAAAAATAAATAAATGGAAAAACAGAGAAGAAAATGTCTGGTCTACTAGTCCTTGTTTAGGTGATAATCGATGGTGATTTTATTGTCCTGCTCTACTATAGTCGTTGCAAATGTATCAAGTTGAGGCGTATGCCCAAAACATAAAGATATTCTTCTTTTTTTTCAGTTAAAATATTTATAAATATATGATGCCGAAATATAACTTTTTAAAAGATAATAATATATTGCCTGAACAAGACCTTTTGCTTCCCACATGTTAGATTAAGGGAAAAAAAAAAAGGGTGAAAGTTTCGTGTAGCTAGGAAACTTTAATCACCGAACAGACAACGGATATGAGTACAGATGTGTCTCACAACTGTCCACACATCCACAGACAATGCAGCGGAATAAAGTAAATTAAAATCAATAACTCAATAATTATTTACGCTTACTGATCTATGAGATCAGCAAACTAGGCTTACGCCCAAAAACTTATCACTATAAAAACTTTTGTTGCTTACAAAAACAAATAAGTGAAAAACTATAATATGAAAATACTAAACGAGTTCTAATCACCTTCTACGACAAGAACAACTCCCCTTTTCCAAGTAGGACCTATTTTAGTCAGAAGTAAAACAAGAGAACTCTATGAAAACCTAGATGTGAGTTACGGATGTAAGGCACAACCTTCACTCACAACCTAAATACACAATGTCGAATACTATGAAGAATAAGTAATTTTCTCTCTTGAATTCCGTTTCTTCTCTTGTGCTGAATGCCTTGTATTCCGTTTCTTCTCTTGTGCTTAATGCCTTGTATTTATAATGCACCATGGAAAAGATCTTCATGTAATCAAAATCTTCCTTTGTGAGATCTCTTTACCTATAAGGAAACATAAACACACTCACAAGGAAATAGAATATTAGTAGGTTAGTCCTAATATAAAACTATGTACATAAATAAAAGATATTTACTTTATTTACAATGTCCTAGTCAAAGTAGGACAATAATAAATCTTTCATGAAAGTCCCAAAATCTTCTTACCATAATAGAAGTCTTTTGAAATAAGGAAACAAGTATTTGTTCCCAAACAAAGCTCACGCTTTCAATCTTCCCCTATTTTAGACTTTCTGGTCAAAATTAAAGATTTATAGACATCACATTTTGTGACCACAGAATATAGATAAAAGCACAAACTTAACTCCCCCTGAATGGATGTGTGTCCAGATGTGTTGACACATCCACACATAAAAACTGCATAGAACAAGTTAGAGCAGAATACCAGCAGTTCATTAAGCAAAAACAAAAACAACCATTCAGCAATATCCTAATTAAAGTTATTACAACCCATTGTTTAAAACTAAAACTAAAGCAGAAATTAAAAATTGTCTTAGTAACCATCAAAAACAAATGTTAAAAAGTCTTCTAAAAAAAACTTCTCCCCCTTAATTTAGAGTTCCCAACTCCTCCAGCCAGCAGCAGAGACAGCAGCATCCCAAACTCTATTTCCAGCAGCAGCAGGTGCAGGTTCATCTCCCCCTTTTTGAGCAGAAAGGTTCGCATGCCATTTGAGAAGTCTAGCCTTAAGGGCCTTGAGATTATTGGCATGAGCAGTGGAAGTTTGAACTTGAGCTTCAGCAATTGCAATCTCAGCTTCCAAATCCTTCATTTGAGCATCAAAAGGATCTTCAGATGTGGGTTCAACTGTGTCCACATCTGGCATAGCAATTTCAGGGACAGTACCCAAAGGGAGATCAACAAATCTTTGCTTAGGATCTAAAAGAGTTTTGGTCTCCTTAAACAAATCAAATTTTTCAACCTTATCTTCATTTTTCTCAGGCTTAACACCATTTGCAACCAGAATTTGAGAGATTAGAGAGGGATAGGGTAAAGACCACTTCTTAGAGGGTGACTCTCCATATGCACAGATTTTTCTAAAGATGAAATCTCCAAAATTGATATTCCTACTAATGCCCAACCTATAAAGAAGATCAGCTTGCACCCTAGTCACAGAGGTCTTGTTATTTGAGGGGCAAAGGTTGGCAGCAAGAATAGTATGGAGAAAGCAATAAAGAGAGGATAAAGAACCACTTCCCAAATCTTTTGGCTTTACAGGCAAGTTGGTTACTTTGCCATGGGTGATGGCAGACACAAGTTCTTCATCAGACACACCAACCAACTGATCCACAGAATCATCCAAGCCAAGAAAATCATTGATTACAGCAGGAGAAAAGGGGACAAACTTTCCTCTAACATAGACAGAGAGGGGAGAGTAGCATCTATCTAGTCCTTTGGTCAAGTTAGCATAAAATTCATACACCATCTTAGGATAGAATGGGAGAGGGTGGTCCACAGTTAAAAACAAGTCTCTCTCTTCAAAAAATTTATCCATTCCTAATTTGAAGAAAGTTTCCCTATCTCTTTTCATCTCTACAATAAAAGCCTTATTAGAAATCAGACCAAACCTTTCAGAGGCATCCTTGGTTAAAAATTTCTTAGAAAAGGGTTTAGGGGCAGGAGTAATGGAAAGAGTTGAAGAAATACCCTTATCAGCCTTCTTTCTGGTGGATGTGCGTCTGGATGTGTGCACATCTTCAGACACATCCTTTGCAGGAGCTTGCTCTTTGACAGATTCCACCTCTGTCTCATCACCAGAAGAGGTATCCTTTTCTTGGTCCTCTTTCTCTTGTTCAAGATCATCTTTCCCTAGCTTGAAATTCACATCTGAGGCAGTATCATCACTATCATAGCTAGACTCAGATTCATAAGCTTCTTCATCAATGGGTTCTAGGTCTGTAGCAGCTACCTTTTTCTTACCTTTTAACTCCATCAAGATATTTGCCAAGGGCTCCTCATCACTAAACACAGAAGAGTCATCAACAGGATTTGTATCCTCAGGGACAGGAGCATCAACAGTAGGAGTAGGAGCAGGAATGGGGACAATGGGATCAGATGGCTTAATAGGAGATGATGGAACAGGATCAATGGGTTCAGCATGGGAAACAACTACAGAAGGAGAAATAACAGGGGCAACAACTGAGGAAGGAGGATTTGCAGATTGAGCCCTAGTTCTAACAAGAGGAGCAATTACCTCTTCTTCTTCTTCTTCTTCGAGAGCAATGGAGGTAGAGGGCTTCCCACCTGGTTTCTTCAGGTTCTTAGCCTTGTCAAACTCTGACAGCTTCCTAACCCTATGCGATCGACGTAGATTGCGTTGGGGCACAGGAATCGCAGCATGGCTCAGGGGTTTTGCTGGAGTAAGCTTCCTCTTTTTGGTAGATGAAGGTTCAACAGAGGACGGAGCAGGGGCGACAATCGATGGTTGTAAAACCGGAGAGATTGGAGCATTAGGGTTTTCAGAAGTTGGTGGAACAGACAAGGGTTCCAATGTAGGAGATTTTGAGGGAGATCGTTCAATTGAAGAGCTGGACGAGGAAGATGGGGGAGGAATTTGGGCAAGAAACTTAGCTATTACAGGGTTGGCGGTAACGGGAGCTTCAGCAATGGCGATTGAAAGAGGCTCAATGTCTAGGACGTCTTCCTCACGAATGTTTGAGTGATCAGCCATTTAAACTACACAAGAGCGTTAGGTTGAACAGTGCTGGTGAATTAATTGCAATGTGTGTGAAATTGTGTGCAGAAGGAAGGAAGAACAAAAGGTTTTAGCAAGGGTTTATAGGGGATGGGACGGATGTGAGAGTTAATTTATACTCACAGCTCTCCCTTTCCAACTGAAACTTGGAATCCTTCTCCAAAAAGGTCTCAAATAACCCAAATACCTTAGGAGTCCTCCATCGGCTAGAAACCTTTGAGATTACTACACACAACCACCTTCGAAGAAATAGGGGATTAAAATAAAACAAGATTTTGATAGATTTTTATGAAAACAAAAATAATTCAGCCATATCTTTATTTAAAAAGGAATCCCAATCGAATTTTCCAACCTTTTCAAACAAGGAATGATACACACCTTTTCTTTCATGAAAGATATTGGAGATCAAAAAGCTATAAAATCAAAGAATGAATTAAGAAAGAAAATTAATTAACTAGTATATTTACAAAGCTCCTATATCGTCGGGATCATTTCTCAAAGCATTATCGACGGACTATTCCATCGATATTTATCGACGGACTATTCCATCGGTATTTATACATAAGATACCGACGGACATGTCCGCCGGTAATTATATCTTATTTTACCGATGGACATTTCCGTCGGCAATCTCTCCGGGGATATTGCCGGGGAACGGCCGGCGGGCTTCTTGCCGACGGACCATTTTCGACCATTTATTTGGGTTTATCGACGGATGGTCCGCCGGAATTACCGACGGAAACGTCCGCCGATATTACCAACCAGAATATACCGACGGACTCCGACGAAATGCGTGCATCGATAAAGCCTCATTACCGACGGAAATTGATCTATTTCGACGTAAATTTTTGTCTGTAAAAGGGCAGTTTCTAGTAGTTGTAGTTGTCTAATAGTATTATGTCTTATACATATATGTTTAAACTACCATTACACACATTGTTATATGTCTTTTCAATCATAAATTGACTTTAGCAATATACTATCTTGACAAGCTTTATCCATTTGATCATTGTTAACTCAAATTCATTTAAATTCCATCTATTCCACATTGATCCTTTAAAAAAATTCAAGAATATCCACCTAATGACTTGTTTACCAACGAGTTCATTAGTTTTCATTGAATTTGAATCAACGGATCAAATTGACCAGAATTTTTCTTATTTAACATATTGGTTTTTGGATTTAATTAACAAAGTGACGTAGCCACTCTTGTTTAAATCCACACAATCAAACCTTTGATGTCATTATCTTTGTACTTGTCTCAAGTTATATAATGACTTTACAAACTAGCACATTTTCTTCTAGGTTTCATTTCTTGAACTGTTTCAATACTTTGATCTATTTTATTTAAAGTATCATTTATTCATTTCCATGAATTTGACATCAATACTTGATTTCCATTGATTTTATTTTCTTTTGATTTTTATATATATTCAAACTTATTGAATCATATATAACAAACCAATATGCACAATTGTTATAAACATAACTTTTGAAACATAATCCACCATTTAGTAACCAAATTCAATTTCTTTGGTTATTGGACTTGCTGTTTTGTGAAACACCTCACATTCACAAGTGTACGTAGGCATACATTTCCATACTTCATATGGACATTTCATTGTTAATTTTCTTGGAGAAACATTTTCAAAAGGTAATTATTTTTTAAAGTATACTTATCCCCACATTTTCGGGGTAGTCCTAAAATTAGCAATAATGTCAATTTTCATTATTAACACTATTTGATCATGGTGTACATTGTGGACACTTTGTTTCATTTCTCATGTACAACAAACCCCTCGAGTTATTCTATGTAAATTTCTCTTCTAAATCGACATTTAGAAAGGTTATTTACATTCAATTTGATGTATTTCAAATTTTTCTATACAACAATTGCAAATACAAATATTTATTATCGTGATAAGAGAATAAGTATAAAAGTAATCAAGGTATTCATTTTTCTTGTAATCCTCAATTACAAGTCTAGCCTTGTACTCATTGATTATTCTATTGATCTTCATTTCCTTTTCTTTCTTTCCTTTTTTTTTTTTTTTTGAAAATTCACTTATATGCTAGTGTTTTACTACTTTGAGGTAAATCCACTAGTTTTCAAGTGTGACTAGGATGAAACCCGTGCTACGCACGGGATACTTTTTAATTTATTATTAATCATTTTTGGGAGATTTTCTTTAGTTATTACCACATTAATTATTTTTATAATATATATTTTCATATTAATATCAATTAATTGTGAAGTACATTAAAATGAAATGAAATCAACTACAAAGAGGAGTCTCATGCAAGTGTTTTCTCTTATTATTCTAAACTTTCGCTGTGCATTTCACTATTTAGTTGTGACTCATAAATTGACCTCACAGCTAAGTTAGTAAGCCTTGGTTGAATATTTTCAAAAGGGATAGAAAAAGTTTTCATAGCTATTCAACCCCCCCCCTCTAGCTATTTTCTATACCCTTATTGTACCTTTGGGACCAACACAAAAAAAATGAAGATAAACCTTCAATAGATTATGATTTCACATGCAAAAAAAAAAAAAAAAAAACGTTATTGAAATGATAGTACAGAAGATTACTATTTTCATGGTGGATATCTATACATCCTTCTTTACACGAATCTAATTTTCATGCATATAATATACTACATTTTCAATATTTTCCATTCATATATTATACATTTTCAAATCAACTACCTCCATCTCAAACCAAAATGAATGTCAATTTTCTCTTTTAATTCAATAAGAAATTAAGCATTCATTTCGGTTGTAAGAAGTAATGTAGCAAAATAAAATAAAAGTTGAGCTAACACAAAAATAGATAAGAAAAAAAATCCTTTTATTGCTCCCGTGATTTTTGCTATCAGACATCGAACAAAAATGTTTGAATTTAGATTCTTTTGACCTACTCCTTTCTCTTCTTCTCTCCGATCGAGTCATATGAAGATTGAAATTTAAATATTATTGCCTTAAAGTTTAGAATGACAAAAAAATATTAAAAACTAATACAGTAATAGTTGATTCACTTATGCATAAACCGTCGACTCAAAAATTTTATTTAACGCAAATAATTTTTAAAAGATATGAATAAGTATTACCTGTGTGTGTAGAAGTTAAACTTGATCAAAGTATCTTTTCTTGATAAGTTTCCCTCAAGTTCCCATTATTATTGAACATAATTTGAAATTTACATTATTCAGTAACTTTTGATACAACATAAAAAATGACAAAAATTTTGACTACTTTATATTCAATCAGATCTATAAATCAATAACAAAAAAAAAATTCAAAATTATGTAAAAATCAATATACAGAAAATGACTTAAATAATTATTTGAAAATTAAAAGTCAAAATTAATCATGCGAAATAAAATCAAGAGAGCAATAAAAATCATGTTGTTATGACACAAAAAAAAAAACAATGAAAACGAAGGCAAAATTAAGATAGTTTATTGACAATAATCGTATCAGCAATACCAAAAAGCACATTTAGTTAGCCTTTCCTAGTTATAGGAGGTCGCAATAGATCTTCTACTTTTTCTTCATTTCTTCATGCGCTTACCTACATAAAAAAAAATCCAAAATAAGCTAAATTTAAAAGAAATTTCAAATTCATGCTGGAATATAGAAATTGTTGGGTTACTACGAAAAAAAAAAAACAACAACAACAAAAAATCCAAAATAATCTAAATGTAAGAAAATAACAAATTCAAGCTAAAAAATAAAATTGGTTGGGTTGGGTTGGAAAGAGGAGAATCTAGCAATTGTAGTCACTAACGTCTCTTAATGTACACAAATTTATGTTGTGTGACTCTTCAAATTATTGAGCCTATGAATTTAAGATTGTACAAAACTTTTCGTGTTCACGACTTTTCATATTCCCCCACCCCTCCTATTTTCGGTAATAAATTAGAGAATATATAATTTGTAATACTTCATGTTATATACTACTATATAAACCTTTCATTTGAAGAGTCTCTTGTAAATAACTCCTTTCATTTGAAGAGTCTCTTGTAAATGACTCTTAAATAGCATAATTTATTATCTTCATTAAATGACAAATGTACCTAGATAAGAATTCTAGTATATATATTCATGTAAGAGTATACTTTGATTCCTTTTAAATATTACCATTTGATATATATATCTATTACTTTATACCCATTTGAATACCATTTGGTATATATCTATTAGTTTATACCCATTTGCATACCATTTGATATATATCTATTAGTTTATACTCATTCACATACCTATTGTTATACCTATTAGTTTATACCCATTTACATACCTATTGTTATACCTATTAGTTTATACCCATTCACATACCTATTGTTAATACCTATTATTTTCAACTAATTAGCGAAAACTCAAAGGTCATAGGCTATGATGATGTGGAAGGCTAAGAATCAAGATAAACCGAAAACTGGATGATGTGTCATGCCCATAATCATTTTCGCCTACTTTAATATACTATAGTATAGATTTTCCAAGATGGAATCAATCTCACTTTTAATGGCCTCTTTCCATAAAAATCCTTCCAAATAGCTCAATTTATTTATAACTTTGTGATTAACTTTCTAGCATGGAGGTTAGAAAATCTGGGACATAAAATTTTCATATCCTACATCATTTGCTTTGTCGAGGTCATACCTCTTCTTCATCATTTCCTCATGATAAGTTTCTTCTTCTTTTATTGAATCATAAATCCGTTTAAATAAGTTTGCCTCATCTTTTAATTTATACGAAAACATATTTTTAAACAAAGAAGCGTTTCATGATTCAATTATTGAATCTTGAATTCATATACACTAATTCTATAAGCACTACAATTGTAATCATACCCAACACATATACAATCAATAGTATTTAGTCTACTTATACACAAACTACACTTAGTTGTGTTTTATCACTATCTATTTATTAAGTTGATTTCCAATTTTTCCTTTAAATAGATAAGATTCAACATTTTGCTTTTTATCAAGCAATGTTAAAGGTAAAAACTTACATTTTACCATCATTCATGTGAATAATATTCACATCTCAATATTGATCACTTGATCAATATTCACATCTTAAGCATCAATATGCCTTGATTATAACTTCAAGCACATATTTGATAATTCTTGTTTGTATCTATTTTGACCTTATAACGAGATTCAATCTCAATATTGATCACTTGAACATCCTTCCGTTTCATTCATTCAAACATCATGAATAACATTTTTGATGACATCACAGTTGTCTCTCAAGACACAAGGTATATGTTCAACTTTTTCAAACAAGTTTGGCTTTTTAAACAAGTTTGACTTTTCAAACGATTTTGACTTTTCACACAAGTTTGACATTTCAAACAAGTTTGACCAACTTTGTCTTTGTATTAAGCATTTCGGCATGCTTCATCACATTTGCTTTCGCCACAAGAAATGTTAGACAATTTTTCTCCAAATTTCTATTCTCTTTTCCAACACAAAGACAAATAGCACACACCTCAATATTCATTTATATTCATTTATGTTTGAGATTATTTTAAAATATCTTCAAGTGTTGAGCAATTTCTCAATTATTGTCATCACTTGAGAATTTCACTCAACACCATCCATTCGACATGGTTTTCATGTAAGACTATTTTCACTTATTCCATATGATTTTTTACGATTTATGGAGTACACTATTTTAAAATCAAGAAAGCGGCTTACGATAATTTTCATTACACCCGCATTCTCGATTTTATATTTATACTCCAACGACTCCCACAAATATTTTGTCATTTTCTTGGTACTATATACGTTTTATAATGAATTCGACAATTCATTAAGTATATAGTTCCGATAAAGAAAATTCGCATGCTTCAACCGCACTCACGGCTTGAACATCCATCGATTTTTCACCCAAATTTGTAGGATATTCCATAAGAAATCTCTCTGAGTTCAAGGTGGTCAAGTATAACATCTTTTGTTGCCATCACTTAAAGTCGAGGCAAACAAAATTTTCTAACTTCTCACTATGGTGATCCAGAATACTTAGAACAACCACATTTCATTAAATATTTGTCTCCACACAAACCAAATATTGGTTTTAATTTTCAACAATTATAACTTTGTTGTTACAAATATAACTCTCTAACTTAATTAGAAAATTCACTACAAAAATAAATTGTTAATTCAATAGGAGAATTAACACAATTTATTTCTTAAAATCACCCATATTTATAAATCTCTAAATTCCTTAAAGTAATTATAGTTGGAGGTTAATTATCCAAAACTTTAAAGGTCTCATCTTGAAGTATCTCTAAATTAGAGAAAGTCACATTCTCATTTACATAATACACAATTTCTTTTAAAAGTTCTCCCTCTAAATATTTTGTGTCATTTGTTATCATCAACATAATAGGATTTAACAACTTCATTCAAGAAGTTCTATTGTTTTTATCTTTATAACATTAGTCACATATTCCCCCAATAGGTTCTAACAACTTCTCCCAATAATTAAGCCCTATGATTTTAGTTCTTGTAACATTTGTCAATGTTCACAACATTAGAATTCAACAACTTCTTTTAATAAACTCTATTGATTTTATCTTTGTTACTTTGTCACTAATAACAATAATAGAATTTAACAACTCATTTCAATAAGTATCATCTTTGTCAATACATCATTGATAAAATGCAACATTAAAAACTATATCTTTTAACGTTCATCTTCTCAACTTAGTTCCAACAAACTATTCAATTTTTTTCATTATGATTTTTGTGAACCATAAGAACGTTAAATACTACATCTTTCAATGTTCAATTTCTCAACTTAGTTCCTACGAACTTTTCGATTTTTCTCACTATGATTCTCATGAACCATAAGAGATATATCACCCATTGTATAAACAATATAAGTGGCGTCGCCACAACTATTTTACACAATCGTCGCAACATCCTTGATGTTCTTTCGTTAGTTCATTATATGTTAAAAAAAAAAAAAAAATCTTTCATAAACTATTATGTTCCGAAATTTTTATATTTATCTCCACATAAAATATTTCGTTCTCCACCGTCCAGATTGTTCATCTATGAGTTTAGAACTTGCTCACCAAATTTGATCTCTATCCAACGGTTAACGAATCGTAAATTGCAATTTTACCACAATTGGTCATTGCAAAAAACTTGCTGGAATTTTGTTACATCCTTCTCTTTCATTGTTTTCTATCCTTTCTCTTGTGGCCGCCGCTCTAACGGATTTCTCAAATCTGTAATCCTTTTTCAAATAGGGAATTTATCTTAACATTGTTAGACAAAATCTTACAATAAACACAAAAATAGAAAAGAATTACAATATATAGAAATACAAATTACAACGTAAAATTAAACAAGGGGAAACCGTAGAAGAAAATTCGTTTGTTGATCTTCTTGATATTTTTTGAATCGTGTGTAATACACTCTCCTTAACACAAATTCGCCCTCTCACCGAGTTGTGCTTGAGGTTGTTTTTTACGTTCGCCGCACATGATAAAACGGACGAACCGGACTATTTTTGCACACTAGAATCTCCAGCGAATTGAAACAATGATTGGAAAAAATCACCATACTGTTAGAGATTATCCCACATTGGGAATTGACAAACCTTGTCTATGACATATAAAGATCCTGGTTCACTCCCCTTGACACAATTGATTTTAAGGTGAAACCTCAGACTTTAAGACATACAATTATATACTATTATTGGAGGCCAAAGAAAGAAAAATAACAAATTGCAAAGGGAGAAGAGAAAGATTGATGAAAAAAGTTATTTTTATTTGTTGTGGATTTCTCTGTTTATAGGTTCAACAAACATATGATGAATTCTCAATTAATCCATTTATTAATATGGGAGTAATTACCTTGTATTGATCAGGTTTTATTCCACAACTTGTAACCCCAAAATCCATGATAATGATCCTAATTAATTCCTTAATTAATTTGAGAATCATGACACATCAATAGCGTGGTTAAATTTTAAAATTTATAATTTCAAAACACCAAATTTGAGCTATTATATCTTTCTCATCCAATCTCCAATTGGACATCTAGATATATCATTTCAATGTTCACCTGGAGTGGAACATGAACCCACAATAATCTTTATCAAACGACAAACGATTTATGTAAGAAAAATACACAATTTTCTTTACACACAACATATTTTTCCAACACGTCCGTCCCGAAGAAGGATTCAACCACTCAAAAGATAAAAACACCCATTAGAATTTCCGCCAATACAACAACCAGGGGCGGAGCCAGGGGGGCATGGGGGGCACTTGCCCCCCCCCCCAGCGGCGGAAGTGCAGTGAAAAAAAAAAATTTTTTTTTTTTGCCCCCCCCCCAATATTTTTTTGTTATATATAATTAACTTCAAGATTAACAGCAGTGAGTGGTGTGGTTCAGCGGTAAAAGAGGTGAAGTTAAAGTCTTTGATCTTTCCTTTTAAATCCATGTTCGAGCCCTGCTACCTACATTTTCAATTAATTTTATTTGTCCTTCATCTTTGCTATTCTCTCTCTCTCTCCATTTCTTTCTCTTAACAGTTTTGTTTTTCTCTTTCTCCTAATTTCCTCACATTTTTTCAATCTTAATTAATTAGTTAGGCTTTTCCCTTTTTTTTTTTTGGTCTTTCTTCCTATTATCCCAAGTTTAATTAGCAAATTTGAATTTCTTTTTTGTACGAGTAATATATTTTAATAAATTGTTTGCGTTAAATACTTCAACATTATTTCAATCGTTCTTTGAATTATTTACTTTTATCATTTTTGTTAACTTTCTTAATTCTTTATATTTTTAACTAAAATACATTGTATTTCATGGATCCGACCCATTTTTTACTTGTCTGACCCGAAAAAAAATTTTCATGAGCGCTGCCCCCGAACCCCCGTAAAATCTTGCCCCCCTCTCGAGCAATTCCTGGCTCCGCCCCTGACAACAACCCACCACTACTGCTAATACAAAAACAAGAGAGGCAATAAAAGATATCCCCTTTTGGTTGGCACACAAAACATGTCTTCTTTGAGTATCTGATCAAGTTGTGATACTCGTAATAAAGAGGAAATGAAAAATTGCTCAGTTTGCTGTGAAATTTCACACACAAATCACAGGTGTCGTTTGCAGACTTGCAGGCATCAGTATGGCGCGTAGCACATTTTTTTCAAAAGCAAACTTTTCACCCGTTAAATTTACTCAACTGTCCCCAGATAAGGTAGCTACTTTGGTTTTGAATGCTTATTAAGAAATCATTAAAAAATTGAATAAACAATTACAAGTAGGTTGAAGATTAGAGGTGTTTATAAGGGAAAACTTGTTCATTCGTAAATAAATTGCAAGTAGGTTAGTTAACTTTTAGTTTTTCTCTTTTTTTTTTTTTTTTTTTGTGATTGTACAAACATTATAATTATAAGCAAACTTGTCGAAAACACTATTTATCATTTGCATTTTTTAGAATAAAGCTAATTAGGAACCTTACTTACTCTAGGACGGAGATAGTAAAATTCCTAATAGCACTATGTTATAATTTTGCCTCCATTTAAATTAAATTTAGGTAATACTCCCTCCGTCCCATAAGTCTTAGGAATTTTTGAAATGACACGAAAATTAAGAAATATTATTATAGTATTAGGAGAGAGAATGAGTGGAAGAAGTGTTGTGAGTGTGAAAAATTAAATAGGAGAGAGAATGAGTGGAGGGAATAGTAAATTATAATGGTGTTGTGAGTATTAAAATAATGTAGGAGAGAGAATGGGTGGAGAGAATAGTGATTTAAGGTTTCCATTTTGAGAATTCTTAAGACTTATGAGACGCCCAAAATGGAAAGTTTTCTTAAGACTTATGGGACGGAGGGAGTACTTCCTTCGTTCCAGATAAATATGCACAATTTTACTTGACACAGGAATTAAGGAGAAAGGACGGAGGGAGTACTTCCTTCGTTCCAGATAAATATGCACAATTTTACTTGACACAGGAATTAAGGAAAAAAGTGTAAAAGGTGATGTATTGTGAGTGTAGATAGTTTGATAAAAGAAAAAAAGTGAAGTACGTGAATAATTATTGTAAGTATGACAACTGAGTCTTATTTCCTTTTTGGGACTTTGCTGATTACTTTTGGAAACGCCAATTTAGACAAGTACTCCCTCCGTCCCGGTGATCTTTGGAAATTTTGAAAAGGCACGGGAATTAAGGAATATTATTATAGTATTAGGAGAGAGAATGAGTGGAAGAAGTGTTGTGAGTGTGAAAAATTAAATAGGAGAGAGAATGAGTGGGATGAATAGTTAGGAGAGAGAATGTTGTGAGTGTAAAAGTAAAGTAGGAGAGAGAATGAGTGGGGTAGAAAGAGTATAAAAATAATAAAAACTTTCTATTTTGGGATTTCTTAAGATTAGCGGGACGCCCAAAATAGAAACTTTTTTTAAGATCGGTGGGAGGGAGGGAGTATTTATGATGCACAGGTGGCATTATCATTATCGTAAATAAAAATTCATATAAATACTACTCCCTCCGTTCCAGTCTAGTGAATGTCAAAAATTTAAGTACACGGATTAAGGAAAAGTAAGAGAGATAAAAAATGAAAGAAAATGTTGTAGTATGAAAAATTAAATATGAGAGAGAATGAGTGGAAGGAATAGTGATTTGATTGGTGTTGTGAGTGTAAAAGTAAAATAGGAGAGAGAATGAGTGGGAAAAATAGTAAAGATTTTCTTCCATTTTGAACAGTCTTTATTGGACTGAAACGGACCATAAAAGAAATAAGTATCCATTCGACAGAGACGGAGGGAGGGAGGGAGTATAAATTAAACGGAACGCAAATTTAGACAGTCAATAAAAGTAGAATCCTTGAATGAATGGTCGAGAAACATGGACGGACAAATTACTTAAGACAAAATCAATAATTAAAAGATAAAATTGAAAAATGATGATGGCATTAAAGTAAACTAAAGAATGGATTATTTGGTTGAGTGTTGTAGTAGTTATAAAACACTTGTTATTATCCCTAATCTTTATTTTTCTCATTGTCCATTACCCAAATTACAAGTTAATTAACATATTAATTTTTGGGACTAAATTGGCCCTTGCATGGGAGACTTTGTCAAGATTTTGAGAGATACATTAACCCTTTAATTACTTCATTAAGCTTAACATTCACAAACCCGACAAATTGAATTCCATAACTACTTTGCAATTAGTCTATTAATTATAATCAATAGGACTAGTTAATTTGTCTTCTCCTTCTTTTGAATTACTTTTAGTTATTATGTCGATCATCATAAAGTCAATCCAGATGTGTATATAGCGAGGACGACATCTACGACGTGTAATTGACGTTACACTGACTAACTATAGATTACGAATTTTCTAATATTTGCTCTTATGGCATAATAAGTATTAACTATAACAGTGAATTTACATAATTATATCTACTTTTAGTAATGTTTTAGATTTTTAAGGGCGAACATTAGAAATATTGATTAATTAATCTTGTAACTTAACCTTGCATGCTCTATGTTATAACTGAATCCACTGTTTAATATACTCCCTCCGTTACAGTCGAGTAGATACAAAAAATTTGGGTACACAGATTAAGAAAAAGTAAGAGAGATAAAAAATGGAAGGAAATGTTGTGAGTATGAAAAATTAAATAGGAGAGAGAATGAGTGGAAGGAATAGTGATTTGATTGGTGTTGTGAGTGTAAAAGTAAAATAGGAGAGAGAATGAGTGGGAAAAATAGTAAAGATTTTCTTCCATTTTGGGCAGTCTCCATTGGGCTGGGACGGACCAAAAAGGAAATAAGTATCCACTCGACAGGAACGGAGGGAGTATAATTTTGGCCTGCATTTAATTACTTCTGATTAGGGAGGGAAATTAATCTGAGGAAAGAAGTTGAAGCCAAATAGTAAATACTCCTATATTTTTCAAAGTAAACCCAACTTTTGACTAAAACACTGACTTTAAAAAAACTAAAATTACGAGAGCTGATATCGTGTTATAAATTTAAAAAATATTACGAATAATAATGCATCGCGAGATTATGCAAACAAATTTGAATAAAATCTAATCCGTTAAATTAAAGATAGATTCCATGAATTATTAATATGATTAAACTTTTGATTGCGAATAAGGTCGTTAAGTAACTGACAGGAGAAGGTGGAGGAGCCTTTTCCATCTACAGTACAGTTGGATGGTTAATTACCACAAATTACCACGTGAAATGAAAGACAGCCAAATTAAGCCACATACTGTACTGTAGTATTTCTTCCGTCTCATTTCAAGAGTCCTACTTTTTTTTTTTTATCTGTTTCAGACTAAGAGTCTCATTTTATAAATGACAAATTTTAAACAGTGTTTCGAATATTTATATTCTTATAATGTAAATATATTTCTTAAAAAAATCATTCATTATGCCCTTATAATGTTTACATATTTACAAAAAAAAAAAAAAAACCAATCAAAATGAGGTTTTATCATAAATGTTTTAATTTTTATATTTTCTCTTCTCTAATCTTCTACCCACTTACAATTCTTTATTTATTTTTTTTAAAAAAAATCTTAAGATGTGTGAATACTACCCTAGGACCCTTGAAGTGGGACGGAGGGAGTAGTAGATTGTAACCCTAAAAGTCATGCAAAATTAATATTATTTATTTTAATTTTAATTAATTGCCAGTAAGATTATGTTGATTTTGATGCATCTGAGGTCATTCCTAGGCTCACCATAATCTTAATTGGCAGTTCCCCTATGTCCTATTCCTCCTTTGCCGCCATAACTAACAAGTGTATTTTGTTTAATTTTTTCTACAAATGATTTAAAATTAATATTGTCATTTATTTTTTATCGCGGTTGATGTTGATTGTGATGACTAAGGAAAGATGATTAATACTCGGACGAATAGTATTTCAACTTCTTGTTTAAGGACAAACACCAACTAACAAATTGCTATGATCATCTTTTTAATTATCAGTGTCGGAAGTTTCCTTTAAATTTCTGTCTACGCGCATAAAAAATTATGAGGAAACGAGTTGTACTCTTGTTTGTGTGATCGATAATCATGTAATCGATTAGTCAGGTGATATCACGGTCTAATATTTTTCTTGTTAGAGTGAAAAATTAGAAAGGCTGGAGTTGAGTCAAACCTAGCAAAGAGGAGTACAAGCATATATCCAATCTATAGAAGGTGGATTAAGTTAGATATATAAACCTAGAAAAGGAGCTAGACTGGAACCATACTCATACGTGATTTTTATTAATATTAATGATAACTTAATCTATTACAAAAATATCACTAGAAAGTGGTTTTGGTGGGAATTGAACCCTACTCAAACTGAATATAGCTAGTCTCAAGCTATGAGCTTATATCCTTGCAGGTCGCGAAAAAATCCGTTTAACGTTTAGAAATGGACATATCACTTTCCCGTCTTTCTAACCGATGTTCACAAGGATGTTACACCCCATGATTGGTGACCGATCCGGATACCTAAATAACTACTCCCACTGTTCCTAAATAAATGTTCAAATTTTATTTAGCAGACATTCTGAAATATTGACGTTTCATCAATTAAATGGCATGATTAATAAATATTCTTGTTATTTACTTTCTAAATGTTTAGTTTTACAAGTATAAAATGACTAGTGAAAAAATGATTAATATATATTTAGGGACAAAGTTTTTAACAAAACGGACACAAAAATTTCTTGAAAATAGACATTCATTTAAGATCAGAGGGAGCACTATTTGACAACCTATACATACACAATTACACACAAGTACAAAGTTAAGAGAGAGCTAAGGGAGACAAATCTATTTATAAACAATAGCTTATCTATTCAATTTTGTTCTATAATTAAAGAAGAGATCCTTTAGCAGCCGGCTAAAGAATGAGTCTTAATAACAAAAGACTAAGTCCTTGTCTAAGTTTTCTCCCCCTCAAAACCTTCAATCTCTTCACTATGCAAATGTCTATGCCTCTCCATTGTCTCTTCCTCTCTACACTATTCATCTCTCCTTCTCTATAAAGATAAAATTTCAAGCCAAACTCATATTTCAATGGACTCCATAGAAGATCATCGAAGCGAAGAAGTTGACCAACCGGAGCAAGAAAGCTCAAATGATGTGGGTACGGGCAGATCCTACGAGTGCATGTTTTGCAAGCGTGGATTCACTACCGCGCAAGCCTTAGGGGGGCACATGAATATTCATAGGAAAGATAGAGCTAAGACTACTAGACCTAATTCTTCAACTAAGCATATTGAAGAGAGTAATTATGCGGGCCCCAGAATCTATCAGCCGGTCTTCTCAAGCTACCCTCCACCTTATTTCGCAGCTCATGAGACGCAGTTTCGTTATCAAACATATTTTCCATCCAACTCAAGTATAACACAAGTTAGTTATGATCAGAATAATCATAATTACAACCAGTACTCATCTGAGCAGTACCAACACCAGATAATTAGTCCTTGTGGAGAGGATTTGAGGATGGGGTTGAGTTTGCAGTTTGGTTCATCTTATGAAGAAGATATGGATCAGAGAAAAAGATACCGAGTTCGGAATTATGAAGAAGATGGATTGGATTTGGAGCTTCGACTTGGCCACGATCCTTAGAACCTCCATTTGCATATAATTCATATATATATAGTCGCATTGTTTATATGGAAAAGCACCATTTCGGATACTAACTGTGCGAAATGGTACCTTTTGCATACATGCGGATCTTCTTGCAAATCTATTTGAAGCTGTGGATGGAACTGAAGAAACTTTTGGTCAAGAACAAATTAAATCATCAAATCCTCGGTGCAGTAGCTGTTCTTGAGGTAGCTATATGTTGCTTCCTTGTAGTATATATATATATATAAGTTGCCCTAGCTAGTTAAATTTAACTATAGGGCTAGATAAAGTGCTCTAATTTATGTTTTTTCGTACCAAGTTCAAGGTCTTTCTATTTTGAACAATAAATGTATGCCTTGGATCTTATCTTAGCACTTTTAGCTTGTTTAAATTTAATTTCCCTTTTTTATGCAAATAAAATGTTGGTGATTTTATATCATCAACTTATTTTATTGTAATGGTGATTTACTAAGAGATCAATGTGATTCGTATTAGACTCGGATACGAGTAAGGGAAAGTGTGGAGTACACACTCGTTTGAGCTAAAACGAAGTCAACCTCGATAAAGAAGTAAAAGTTAAAAGGTAGCACTTTTTGCTGATTGGTATGAACAACACGGCCGTGCAGTTCATAAGACACGGCCGTGCAGTTCATATGACACGGCCATGCAGGTATGAACAACACGGCCGTGCAGTTCATAAGACACGGCCGCGCTTCATAAGACACTGCAGCAGCCTCGAACAAAGGCTCAAACCGAAAAGTCATATCTCTTGGCTAAAGTTATGTCTTTTGGTTATACCTTTTAACTCATACCTCTCCATCTCGTATAAATACAGTATGATTGATCTCGATTGGATATATATGAAAACACAAGAGTGAATTACAACAATATAACGAAAGCAATCAATTCTCAAGGTTTTGATTTGTTCTCTTTGCCTAGAAAACAAATTGCGTGATTGTCTTATCCCAATAAGGATTTCGTGTAACCCAGGCAATAAGGGTCGAAATACTTTATTCGGAAAGTGGATTATACACGATTCAATCATATATCCGGAAGCACCATTAGTATCAAAGACCCTAATTCCCCTACAAACGAATAAAGTATTTGGTGATACTCATGCTAGCTCTTGTGAAGGAGATGACAACAAAGTTTGGAAAGCTAGACAAGTTCGAAGGGCAAGATTTCGACGTTGGCAAAAGAAGATGCACTTCCTTTTGACAACATTAAAGGTGGTGTATGTTCTATCTACTCCAATTCCAGTAATTGCTTGAAGAGGATAACTTGGAGGCCGTCGGACGTAGATCGAAGTGGGAGAACGATGACTACATCTGCAGAGGACACATATTGAACGGTATGTGCGATCCTTTATTTGACATTTATCAAAATGAGGTGTCTGCTAAAGAGTGATGGGATTCTCTTGAATCCAAGTACATGGCGAGAGGATGCTTCTAGTAAGAAGTTCCTTGTGAGTAATTTTAACAATTACAAGATGGTCGATGCTAGACTGTCATGGAACAATTCAATGAACTCCTTAGAATCCTTGGACAATATACTCAACATGGGTTGAAGATGGATGAGTCAATATCAGTTTCAAGTGTGATTGATAAGTTGCCTCCCTCCTGGAAGGATTTCAAACACACTTTGAAACATGGTAAAGATGATCTGTCTTTGGTTCAACTTGGTAGTCACTTGCGCATAGAGGAATCTCTAAGGGCGCAAGAGAATGACAAAGGCAAAGGAAAGGAAGTTGGTGGACCATCGGTCAATATGATTGATGATGGTAGAAACAAGAACAAAGGAAAGAAACGTAGTTTCAATGACAATGGTTACGGTTCCAACAAGAAGCCTAAATTGGCTTGTTGGAAGTGTGGCAAATCTGGTCACTTTAAGAAGGATTGTCGTGTTGGAAACAACAAGAATGGCGCAAGCACAAGTGGTTCGGGAAAGGGGTCTAAGGACCATTCTCAAAACCAAGGTCAGAATTTAATACATAGTTGGAACAGGTTTTATTAAAAATTACATTTCAACAATTTCGAGGCATTTTATGTGCGGGATGATGCTATTGCGTGGTGGATTGATTCCGGTGCCACAACTCATGTTTGTAAAGATCGTTGTTGGTTTAATACATACGAACCAATGGAAGACGGATCAGTACTTTACATGGGTGATGACCATTCCGCTCCTATTCAAGGAAGAGGAAGCGTGGTGTTGGAATTTAGTTCGGGAAAAACTGTTTCTTTGTTTAATGTTTTATATGTACCTAAACTTCGTAAGAATTTAATTTCTGGTCTGTCTTGAACAAGTGTGGCTATAAACAAGTTTATGAGTCCGATAAGTATATCTTATCAAAGTCGGGTGTATTTGTAGGATTTGGTTATTATAACAATGGGATGTTTATGTTGAATTTGAATAAAATTCCGGTTAACTCTAGTTCGTTTATATGACTTCCTCTGTTGTTGTTAATTCCTCATTATGGCATGCTCGGTTAGGACATGTGCACTATAAAAGAATGATGGAAATGTCCAAAGATGGTTTGATTCTGTTATTGATAATAATACGGAAAGGTGTAATACTTGCATGTTAACAAAAATCACTAGGAAACCTTTTAAAAGTGTTACAAGAAATTACTAAATCTAGAATTGATTCATAGTGATTTATGTGACTTTCATGCAACTCCATCTTTAGGCAATAAAAAGTATATAGTCACTTTTATAGATGATGCTTCTAGGTTTTGCTATATTTATTTGCTTTGCATGCAAAAGATGAAGCCACTAGATAAATTTAAAATTTATAAAACCGAAGTTGAACTTCAATTAAGTGGTTTGATTAAAACCTTACGTACGGATAGAGGTGGTGAATATTATGATCCTAAATATTTCCAATCCGTAGGGATAATTCATGAGACTACGGCTCCTTATGTACCACAACAAAATGGTGTGGCTGAAAGGAAGAATAGAACTCTTGAAGAAATGGTTAACGCCGTATGTTGTCTTACTCGGGCTTGAGTGACGGGTTTTGGGGTGAAGCCATGTTAACGGCTTGTCATCTATTGAATAGAGTTCCTAATAAAAGGAACAAGATTACCCCATATGAGCTTTGGTATAAGAAAAGACCAAACTTAGCTTTTTTGCGAGTTTGGGGTTGTAGGGCCGTGGTTAGACTTCCGGACCCTAAAAGGAAAAAGTTGGGAGAAAAAGGTGTTGATTGCATCTTTGTTGGATATGCTGAGCATTCCAAGGCATATAGGTTCTATGTTATAGAACCTAATGAATTCATTTCTATTAACACAATTATAGAATCGAGAGATGCAATCTTTGATGAGAATCGTTTCTCTTCAATACCTAGACCCAAGGATATTATACCAATATCGGCTGAATCTCAAATGGATGATCATTTAATTGATGTACCAAGTGAGATACCCGAACCTCGTAGAAGTAAAAGAGTAAGGAAAGCTAAATCATATGGTTCTGATTTTCAACTATATTTAGTTGAGGGATCAAGAGATCAGGTTGAATCTCAATACTCTTCTTGTTATAGTATAGAGGAGGATCCGAGAACATATGATGAAGCAATACAATCTCGAGATCTTTGGGTTTTGGAAAGAAGCAATCGATGATGAGATTGGTTCTATTATGGAAAATAATACATGGGTCTTGTGGATTTACCACCAGGCTGTAAACCTTTGGGGTGCAAATGGATCTTCAAAAAGAAGATGAAAGTCGATGGAACAATTGACAAGTTTAAAGCTCGATTGGTAATCCAAGGCTTTAGACAAAAGGAAGGGATCGATTACTTCGATACCTATGCACCGGTTGCTCGTATCACTACTATTAGATTTCGATAGCTTTGGCGGCTATTCGAGAATCTATTAATCCATCAAATGGATGTCAAACAGCATTTCTAAATGGTGATTTAGAAGAAGAAGTGTATATGAAACAACCGGAAGGTTTTGTTATGCCAGGTAATGAGCATAAGGTATGTAAGTTAATTAAGTCATTGTATGGGGTGAAGCAAGCACCTAGCGGTGGCATCAAAAGTTTGATGAGGTTGTTTTGTCGAATGGTTTTGTATTAAATCGGTCAAACAAATGTGTATATAGCAGATTTGATGAAACCGGTAAAGGTGTAATCATCCGCCTATATGTTGATGACATGCGATTTTAGCGACCAAAAGGTAGTTGATAAAACTAAGAAGTTTTTATCATCAAAGTTTTCTATGAAGGACATGGGAGAAGCCGATGTTATTCTTGGTATAAAGATTAAACGGATGAACAAGGGAATCGCAATTTCACAATCTCATTATATTGAGAAAATTCTCAAGAGGTTTAATTGTGAAGATTGTTCTACGATTAGTACTCCCATGGATCCAACCGAGAAACTTGTGTCTATCTTGGTAAACTCGTGTCACGGCTTGAATACTCAAAAGTCATTGGCGGTTTGATGTATGCTATGACGGGCACTCGACACGATATTGCATATGCGGTAGGAAGATTGAGTAGGTTCACTAGTAACCCTAGTAAACAACATTGGCATGCTATAACAAGGGTGTTCAAGTACTTAAAAGGTACTATGGACTATGGTTTATATTATAGTGGACATCCTTCTATTTTAGAAGGTTACACAGATGCCGATTGGATCAACCAAGACGATTCATCTTCTACGAGTGGTTGGGTGTTCTTGCTTGGAGGAGGTGCCATTTCTTGGGCTTCTAAAAAGCAGACATCTATTACACATTCTACAATGGAATCTGAGTTTATAGCATTGGCCGCTGTGGAAAAGAAGCAGAGTGGCTTGAACTTGATATATGAGATTCCATTATGGCCAAAACCGATATCACCAATGTCTATCCATTGTGATAGTGCGCCACTTTGGCTAGGGCCTATAGTCAAATTTATAATGGCAAGTCTAGACACTTGGGTGTCGACATAGTATGATTCGGGAGTTAATCATGAATGGTGTGATATCGCCGAGTTTGTTCGGTCGCAACAAAATTTGGGCGACCACTTGACGAAGGGGTTAGCCAGAGACTTGGTAAATAAGTCTGTAATGGGAATGGGATTAAAGTCCATTTAATCCTCTAATTGTGAGATACCCAATTCCCTTCTAATACAACGTTAGAAGCTTGAATTCAATGTGGAAAGCTCGCAGTTGGAGATTGGAACACATGTTATTATCTTTCCCAAGGTATGTGTTCAGACCTGCAAGAAAACCTAGGTTGAAGAATATCTTCTTAATAGTTCCTTTGAAAAATTGCAAATGCAGGTGCAAGACTAAAGGAACTACCTTAATGAACATGAAGTTTTGCCGCTTCAAGAAGCTAGGACTTGGCTTCCTATATGTTCACCAATGGATATGGACACATGGCTTGTAAAGTGTCAAGATTAAACAAAGAGAATTGTACTGAACTTATGTGTATAGTATCTTCAGGTATTCATATGAGTTGACGGGTTCAATCGTTACGACACCCTGATTCTCGAGTATTTGAAATGTGTATTATACTAAGATGAAAATTCAATCGCAAGACATTTTCATTTATGCATTCGTTTGTTTCGTTATTTATAAAGGTTAGTAAATCAAAGGATTACATTAAAATGGAGGGGATTTGATGGTGATTTTATATCATCAACTTATTTTATTGTAATGGTGATTTACTAAGAGATCAATGTGATTCGTATTAGACTCGGATACGAGTAAGGGAAAGTGTGGAGTACACACTCGTTTGAGCTAAAACGAAGTCAACCTCGATAAAGAAGTAAAAGTTAAAAGGTAGCACTTTTTGGTGATTGGTATGAACAACACGGCCGTGCAGTTCATAAGACACGGCCGTGCAGTTCATATGACACGGCCATGCAGGTATGAACAACACGGCCGTGCAGTTCATAAGACACGGCCGTGCAGTTCATAAGACACGGCCGTGCAGTTCCTGAACAGGTGCCAGTTCAAACTGAAAAGTCATATCTCTTGGCTAAAGTTATGTCTTTTGGTTATACCTTTTAACTCATACCTCTCCATCTGTATAAATACAGATGATTGATCTCAGTTGGATATATATGAAAAACACAAGAGTGAATTACAACAATATAACGAAAGCAATCAATTCTCAAGGTTTTGATTTGTTCTCTTTGCCTAGAAAACAAATTGCGTGATTGTCTTATCCCAATAAGGATTTCGTGTAACCCAGGCAATAAGGGTCGAAATACTTTATTCGGAAAGTGGATTATACACGATTCAATCATATATCCGGAAGCACCATTAGTATCAAAGACCCTAATTCCCCTACATAAAACTCCATAAATTGTGAAAACTAGGTTAGATCTATTGATCCATATAAAAACCATAAATTGTTTTGTGCAGTACTGGAAAAATCATAATATAGCTAATGAACATATTTATAAAGTAAATTAAAAAAAAAATGGAGATTTATCTTGTTGGTCTCAAACTTAGGAGAATACTTTGTTTAGTATGGGACGGAAATCAGACCTACCGATGCTTTCTTCTTGATCCCGAGTTTTCATTCGCATAATAAGCTAAAAACTCATCTTAAAAGATATGGTATAGTACAAGTATCTGAACCTTGTGATCATGCCTCTAAGTTGGTCATATAATCTCAATATCGAGGATCATAGGCCAAGGAGTCAGACCCTTGTGATCATGTCCGTAAGTTACTAAGTTAGCCTGAACCACATAATTAATCATTCATATTTGTTTCTCAGAAAAAAAATTCCATCTTGTGTGGGCCAATGATTTTAATTAGCTGGTTGACGAATAAAAAAAAAAAAACTGGTTATCGATATATGAGTTAGAGGTAGTCTCCATATGTACTGATTGCTCTTATAGTTCATGTGTGCGTGTGTGCGTTCGTGTGTTTTCTTTCATTTTAGTACATGCCATAACTATTAGCTACAAACAGAAGATTAGGTCACTTAACCGCTCTGCTTTTAAACAAATTAGCACTAACCTTCAAGAGTCTGTAAGCACTTTGTAGTTAAGGAAATATCTTATGTTATCAATGCTGACCTTTATCATCTTATCTATCCTTTTCCAAAAAGTTATATGGCTTTGTTCACTTGTTTGTACTTGATTTGAGAATGAAATATAGTCACAGCAGAATTAATCACACAGAAAGTATGTATATATATATATATCATATATTGTTTTGACATCAGATAACTAAATCAAAGCTACTCCGCCCTCTATCCCTAAATGAATGTCCATTTTTAAGAAATTTTTGTCCCAAAATGAATGTCATTTTTGGAAATAATTTCGTTCCTAAATGTTTTTTTACCAAATTTTTTGATTAGTCACTTTATACTTGCAAAACTAAATGTTTGGAAAATGGAAAACAAGACGGTTCATGCATCATTTTATTAAACGAAAAGTAACATTTCCAGCATGTCCCTTAAATGAAATTTGGACATTCATATATCAGCTATCACCTGTACTGTACTGTACTGTACTGATGAGTGATGATCACTAGAAATCCCTTTTTTTTCTCGGTATGATCTGTGAATTAGAAAGCCGCACAATCAACTGAATTCACCCTCACTGATAGTCCAAGAATGCACCATTGCTTATGTACTTAATCATATGATAACTGAATCCTATTGCCATGTTGATGTCATGAAAACGAATTAGTACCTTCTTGCTGTTTAAGAATTTACGTTTGATAAGTTCATTTGTGGTTGTAATTCTCCAGGCTTCTCATGTTAGGTGTTGGGTCTTGGTCTGTTGCCTGGCCCTGGCGATTTACATATCTTGTAAGCCTAGTGTAGCTCTTTTTCATGTCTAAATAAAATTTCTTTTGTTGACGAGCAAAAAATAAACCATTATAATTGCTATAGTATATGATATATTCTCCTATAAGAAATGGAAATGTTAACATTAATTGTGTGTGTGTGTGTGTATAGCTGGGAAACCTTGACTTGGTCTTGAACATAGCTTGCTCGTGAACATGTCGTTTTGGCCTGCAATGGCTGATTTTCCAGAAACCTATCTAACCCCTTTTCTTTTCGTTGACGAAATATTATATCTGATGGACCTACTAGTCTTCAGACTCATTCAGATTAATATTTATCTCAGAAAAGTAGGTACAACCTGTATGAATCTACGGTTCGAATGATAAAACTGGTGCAAATGATGAAACTATATGTATATATGGAGTATGTGACGCAACTTGGACCTAAGACTAAGAGCAAGAAAATGTTCGTGGAAAGTTATTGTTATCGTTCAGTTTGTCTATATGAGTGATTGTTATATGAAAATCATAGGAAATGAAGCTAAAAGTAAGTCACTTAAAGAGTAATTAAGATAGTAATATTATATTTGTGGCACCTTTTATATAACAATCAAACAACCCTTTTAACATCAAGCAAAAAAAGTGATTACATATAACTAATTAGTTTAGGTAAAAGATGCCACCAAGGAAAAAAAACAAGTAGAAAGTGTTTAGGGTGAAAGATGTCACCTTAGGAATTGATGAAAGCTGGTAGAATTATCAGATAATAACATTTACTGTATATGCTTAAAACATGGGAATCCCCATTAGCCAGCCGCCTCCAATGAATGTTTGGATGGCCAGTTTAAAATAATAAAAATTGAATTCCTATTTCCTACCAAATTTAAAGAGTTTAGAGGCAACTGAATGATCAAAACCTCAGCTAGGCTCGGATTCAGGAATCGAGCTTGACCTAGTCAAGATGAAGCTCTTGGGATCGGACAGTAGACTCCAAACCCAAGCTGACCATTATTATGTCACAGCCCCATATTGGCCTCAGCGGTACTGGTTTGCAGTAACAGAAAGAAAACAAAAAAAAACCCCAGCTGCAGTATTAACAAAGTATAAAACTCTACTAATAGCATGCATTTAGTTTGTAAAAAAGTACTTCTGAATACAAGCATCAAGCACCAGTGGTCTAGTGGTAGAATAGTACCCTGCCACGGTACAGACCCGGGTTCGATTCCCGGCTGGTGCATTCATTTTTTCATTTCTCCAATTTCCACGGGTTTGATTGCCGGCTTGTGCATGTGCATTTATTTTTCATTTCTCAATAAGTATTTACTTGCCCAGTTTATTCATGCCACGAAACACGAAATGTGCCACTTATGAGTGAAATGGACTTCTCAATAAATATTTGCTTGCTCGGTTTATTCATGCCGATGAAACACGAAATGTGGCACTGTTTGGATAATGCAACTCTCAGGGAATCAACATATGAGTAAAATGGAAAGGAAAAAAATGAACATGATCAAAATGGTCATGCTGCATAATAGAAAACACCTCTGTTTAGATAATGCAAGTAGCAGAGGTAATGAGCTCTAAACCAAATGGCACCCCTCTCATTTCCAAAGGAATTGATGAGGGTCAGCCGGTCAGGGTACAATCTTTTGCCCCAGCATTTACTTGAAAAGTTGTTGTATTGGCCAAAAATAAAAAATAAAAAATTGCAAGTAGCAGAACAATTCATACCCACTTCAACATGACTTCTATTCCAACCAAGAATCTTTACACAAACAGACATTTGCACAACACTATGAAGTGCAGGCTTACATTGACTGCAGACACAGTCACGAGGATGTCCAAGTTCTAAACATAAAACACGTAGTTACTCCATACATCCAACTCATTTCTACCGAGTCAGGTAGTATATAATGAGGAAAATCACCACAAAAGATGCCACCAGCGTAAACATCCTTTGGCTTGATTTCGTCTCAAACACCTACACGAGTTTAGAATAATATGTACTCAGTAACCCTTTCCAGGAAGGAAAAAGGAATCAATAATGGCAAGTTGAATGGAATTAATTAATCTTGCTCTGCTTACCGTCTTGAATTTATCCATGGTTCCTGACAGGATTCCCCTGGATGAATCCATATCATTACCCTGAAAGACAACGGATACATAAGATTATAATGCAACGCAATTATGAACAGATATTAAGAATGTGGGATTAATCTTAGTAGGAGACATACCATTCTGTCCAGCATGCGGTTATGAGTCTCTACTTCCTCGTGGATATCACCGGTCAACTGTTTGACATGAACCAGAAGTGAATACATGATAGACAGACCTAGTCTTAGGTCGACTAAGAGAGTTGGGAGTCGTCCAGTCTTTGGGACATGGAGATGGTTTGTTGGGACTATTTGGGCACAAGGCGTGGACGTTGGGCTATACCCATTGGGTCTAGCCCGTCACTTTTATTGCTTTCAAAATTATATCTATTATTTTAGAACAATTTCTAAGTGAAAAATTATAATTACTTAAAAAAAATCTCTATTTCAGACTTAGAATCGTGTCAAAAGTATGCACTCCTATTAAAAAATGAATAAACATTTGCAAGTGAGTTGAATATATAATTATCCAAAATATTATGGGTGATTCAAGTGAGTAAAAATAAAATAAAGTAGTAAGGATTTTTTTTATATAATTCTATAAAAGGAAGATGATATAAATATTTAAAACAATATTCATTATTTGTCATTTTCAAAATAAAACAAAGTAAGACTATTAGTTTGGTATCTATCTATACCAAAAAGAAAAATAGAACTATTAGTTTGGTATGAAGGAAACAATAATTTTTAAATATAATTTTTTGATCATTTTACATCATTTTTTTATCGCTCTTACTTATACGTGCGCTAATTAATTTGAGACCCTAACAATTTCTTTTAAAATAAAAAAAGATTTTTAATCATTTGTTTGATAAATATACTTTGATAATACTTCTTCCGATTCAAAAAATATGTGTCACCTTATTTGTTCTTTTGTCAACATGATTAAAGTTTGATTGTCAATTAATAAAAAAAAATTATTTACAGGATATTTAAAATAGTTATTTATAGTATTTCTATTGATACACTAATAATTATTTTTTTAAAATCATGAAGATAATTAATTTTTCATAGTTTTGTGTCAAAATTTAAATAAGTGGACAAAAAATATATACTCATTATTTATATGTGAATGAATGGAGTATTAATTTATAAAAATATTGTATTATTTGAGATAAAATGTTGATAAGAAGAAAGAAATTAGATATTCATTATATATCAATAAATTAAATATTTCTGAAATTGTATAGAAAACAGAAAATAAGAAAGAAAAAACAAGGAGAAATGAGGTCTAATGGGATTCAAAGAAAGAAGCATGCAATTAATTAGTTTCAGTAGAGAAATTAGGGAAAAGACAAAACTTTGTACCAATATAATTTTAATCGTTCAAATAGAAATTCCCAAATACTGAGATTCCTGAATCCAGATAATAAAGATTCTTAATTGGTAGGACAGTATACTAACAATCGATCAATCACAATCTCAATCGCAATAGTTAACTTTCCTCATAAGATTGAAACATTTTGGCTCTCTGCACAGCAATCATATCGACAGATGAACAAATACACGCACGAAAGTAAAAGATGAAGTAACTGACAATCTTCTGTTTTAATAGCTCAATTCAGGGGCGGAGCCAGGAATTGGCCAGCAAGATTACACGCGCGCAAAAAAAAATTTTTTTCGGTCGGACCAAAAAATTTATTAAAAAATGGGAAGAAAGACCAAAAAACAAAAACAAAAAAAATGGGAAAAGCCTAACTAATTAATTAAGATTGAAAAAATGTGAGGAAATTAGGAGAAAGAGAAAAACAAAACTGTTAAGAGAAAAATAAAGAAAGACAAGACAAATAAAATTAATTGAAATATAGGTAGCAGGGTTCGAACATGGACCAAAGGCTTCAAACTTCACCCCTTCTACCGCTGAACCGCACCACTCACTGATGTTAATCTTGAAGTTAATTATATATATACATATATAACAAAAATATGGGTGGTGGGGGGGGGGGGCAAAAAAAAAAATTTCCACTGCATACTCCCCCTCCCCCCCTGGCTCCGCCCCTGGCTCAATTCCAAGCTTAAGAATTACAGTTGGAAAAAACTGCCGGAATCAAAATTGTTCTTCCAATTCCAAACCTAACGCTTTAAATTGGATGGCCAAACATAAACCTGATCTAATATCATGTAATAAGAGAAATGAAGGAAGATTTGCAAAGCTAAAAAAAAAAAACGTTAACCTTCTAGAATTCATGGCTAACGACATCACCCCTGGTGCCGGCGATCAATTCAACTATTGCCTTGGTCTACTTTCCGAATTCTGCAGAGAATCACAAAACTAATTGAAAATGGAACAAGATATTTCTATTTGAAACTGAAGTTGAAGTGATTTCCAAATCAAAATTGGGAGATTAGGGTTTTGATGAAAGATTGTTGGGGACGGGAGAAAGAGGGATGCGATGCGTTTGTCTGTTTGTTTGTTTGTTTGTTTGTTTGTTACCTTCTTAGAGAAGCTACAAGTAGAGGAGGGAGTAGCTTAGGATGAACAACAGAGGACTCAACTAAGATTTTAGTTGAAATGACAAATGCTTCACACCCTTTACAAAATAAATTTGGTGGCCTTTTTTTCCTTTCTTTGAAAAAATATTACTCCCGGTTTAAAGTTTTCACTTTGACTTTGCACGAAAATTAAGAAAAATAAATATAATGAGTGTAAAAAGTAAGGTATGAAAGAGAAAACTAGTAGAAAATAGTAAATGAATTGTTATTATGAGTGTAGCAATTAAGTCTCATTGTTCATTTTAAAAAATAAAGCAGCTACAATTTTTAAACTTAGACAGTATAAAAGAAAAGTAAAAATTCTAAACCGGAATGGAGGGAGTACATAAAATAAATTAGTTTAATGAAATTTATAAGACAAACAAGTAAAAATCGTTCTTAAAAAAAAATCACAAGTTAAGAGCAACTATTTTTGTGATGGAAGGGTAAGGAGTAGTATAAAAATTTACATTTGATAGGTAAAAATAAATGGTTTTTTTACGTAGTGATAAAAACTGAACCAAAAGTTTGACCTCTTGGAACAATTTGCTAAGGCATAAAATTCATTGACTTTCTTATTTCTTATTGTGTTGGTTAAAATCCAAATCATGCCGCTAAAAAGAGTAATTATAAGAATTATTGTTTCACAAATTATATAAATCACTGAGAGTGTTTGGATGTGGAATCACCTTAACCCTTAAAGCTTACCTCTAGATGGCATTTTCACTTAAGGGCAATCTCCTTAGTCAGTGAAAGCCATTTTTGGCCGCCTATCCTAGAACTTCCGGTCCACCTTCAAGAAAGACTGTCCTTCATGACCAGGAACAGCGAATGAACAAAAGTGTGGGCAAGACATCCCGAACTTGAGCAATGGCTCTTTGCGCGAGGACATGTACCAAGGCACGAGAACGAATTCACCACTGTATGGCATCTTCCTTTCTAGGTCTTTTGTAGTAGATGCCGAACATAGAAACTTACCTAATAATAGTCTATGGGCTGAAAGTGAGAAATAGATAGAAAATTATCCCGGAAATCGAGCGTGAGTGCTTCTCGTATCCTCACTGAATATGGTATCAATTCTTGTTGAATAGTATGATTTATATTTAGCTGAGAAGTCATACTTGTACGGTAAACTTGCAATAAAACTATATCTTTATTTAAAAACAATACATTTATTTTGCAATTGATTAAAAAACGAATGTACAAATTTTATTGTGGACTGTAAAATCACATTCTATCATCACAACTTAGAGGAAATTTACAAACATTAAAGAGTTAATATCTTTTCTTTTTCGATATGTTCCCACTCCCTTGTAAAAAAGGGTGTGCAAATATGATTACAGAAAAATATGCAAAATCAGCCAATGTTAGGGCCGTCAACAATGAATATAACACATGATCATCCATCCAGAAATTGTTGGATTTGATGGACAATTGAGTTAAAAGATATTCACAAACTGCTCAATAACGAGCAAACTAGTAGAGAAGAGAAAACAACTTGTGGACAAAACAGGTCACCCAAGTTTCAACCTCTGCTGAAGAGAGGGATGATGGGTTACTGAGCATATGTGAATGCTTTCTTTTCAGTATGTGGTTGATAAATTGTGTCCGTTATTTTGGAAGGTGGCCAGTAACGAAGCACAGATCTCCCAACAATATTTTCAATTGGAAGAGGACCCCTGTAAATATAAGGTACAGAGACACATCAGAAAGGGGTATACTTCTAAAATATACTGTACTTCATCCATCCCATAAACAAATTCCCATTTTAGTGGTTATTTTGACTTAAGTATGACTCAAGATTTAGGAAAGACTAAATGGCAAATCAAAATCAAAAAATTGTTATCGGAAGTAATTTAGATAGTGTATCAATGACAAGTTTTAGAACTCTATTTGAATAATTAGTGTTTTCTAAATTTTTTGTCAAAGTTTAATGAAATCGACCACTAAAAAAGTGCTACTATCTTTATGGGACGGAGTATAAAGTATGGCAGTAACAGCCAATTCAGTAAGATGTGATTATATACCATCATGAACAATGAGAAAAGATGCAAAAACATTATATTTACAGAAAGTAAATCACATACCAGTTGTGAGAGTCAAAACTGTTGTTACGATTGTCCCCCATAACAAAAACATATCCTTCGGGAATAAGCTGTAGAATAACAACACCATGGAGAAAGTTAAGTGAGACAAGATAACAAATCAACAAAATGGCAAGCAATCAAAAATAAGAAAAGAAAGAGTCTGTACCATAGGCTCCATTTCATAAGCAAGTGGCTCTAAAATAAAGTCCTCATCTTGCACAACACCATTTACTAACAAGTTACCATCACACACCTACCAGAGACATATAAACAGCAGGTAAGATATTGAGGCAAGCACTTCAAATCTTGTTATTCATATGGGTGAATATCTTACTTCTACATAGTCACCAGCCTTTGCAACTATTCTTTTGATGAAGACGTCTCCAGAGCTGTAGCCAACTTCCTGTACACAGGATTCGGAAATTCAGTAAAAGATTAGCTTCTTCAGTTCCTCTACAAAACATATTTAGAGCTTTAATTATTTATTCTCATATCACAGCTCACAGATGAAATCAGACCTGAAGGATTGGAGGTGCCTTGAATATCACAATATCTGAAACTTCTGGCCTTCTAAAGATATAGGAAACCTGGATTGAAATACAAACAGCAGAAATTGTAAGAATCTCGCCTACAAACTCATAAGACTAAAGGCTACAAACATATATTGTAAATTCTTACAAAACCCTTGACCATAGCAATGCATTGCAAGAGATACTACTCATCATTTGGATCAGGAGTTTTTCAACCCAATCAAACTTCTTACACACTCATATCACACAAAAACATATAGTTTCAAGTTAATGATGTATCAAACAGAAAAGAACATGCTATCCAGATAAGCACTGCATTGTGAGACTATAGAAAGACTACTGATCATTCAGATCATGAGTTTTTAAAGCCAATCAAACTTCTTGGTACACCACAAATCATAAATCACAAATCAATCAATCAAACTGACTTCTGTAATGTAACTGCTCAAGGGAAGCACAACTATTCTTGTTCACAGGCGATGATGATATCTTAATCCCTCTTGAGAAGGTCCTTTATCATGGTTCAAATGATAAGACCTATGGAACCTGAACTAATTTAAAGCAACTTATTGAGGAGAGTTGAACATAGCCCTGAGCAGAATTCAATTAGAACCCATTGCTAGGCGGCAAACATAAATACTTTCACTCAATAAATTTCTTCAAATGCATTAATTATTTTTAGTAATTTAGGAACTGATGAGCCCTGACTTTTCGGTATATTTATACATACACATTTATACAGTCCCATACAGTTATATACATCACATATATACACTTACCAAATATTTACATTGAGACCCCTCATAAAGTGCCACATTTGCACTCTCTCACCCTATATATACTATAACCCTCAAAGGCCAAGGTAAGCTCTCACTCTCTCATTACACACACAAACACTCTCCTCAGCTCTCTCTCTCTCTTAGAGCTCTCATATATACAGTTTATACACAATACACCGACTGATTCTTACGCCCGAGGGTTATAGCGGGGCTCCCCCCCGCACCCCTAACGGTGCTGTTTTGCAGGTTCCTTCCGGGGTGCCGACGCGTTTCAGCCACCTTCCGAGGCCAAAAGTCGTGGCGTCATCAGTGGTTCCATTGCCGGGAAGCGCCATCTTTTCCGGTTTGACGCCGCCAGAGAAGATGCCCATGGAGAGAGAGAGAGAGAGCTCGTTTTTGGAGCTTCCACCACTTCCACGAAAGTGGCAGCCACCGGCTTCCCCACCACCTTAGGTGAAATTTTTGAAGAAAATAAAATTTACATTCCGGCCACCTTGCCGGAATTGTTCGCCGGAGTAGCTATCAATCCTTTTGTGTTCAAGCTAAATAGCCGCCGAGACCCACGAAAGTGGATAGCTGCCACCTAGCTTGAACAACCAAGGAGAAGTTGCCGGAAAAAATGGAGGTGAAGAGAAAGAGAGACAACATTGCACCCCAAGAAACTATTCAAAACTGGGAAGGGCAGCCCTTTCTCCTTCTTCCCCTCCTACTATACACTACCCCATATAAATCCCCTTGAAAAAACAAAAATCAGTTTCCAATCACCTAGCCGGAATTTCTCCCCGGAGCAAGGCACCGAAATTCATAAAAAAGAACCTCTCATTTTCGAGCTAAATAGCTGGCCAATACTTGGTAGCCACCTAGCTTGAAAGGAGTATTTTGGTTGCCAGAAAGTTGGATTAAAAAAAAAATGTGGCCAGAATAATGTTCCGGCCAATATTTCCGACGGAATAGTTTGAAACCGACCTGGCCGGCTAGGAGACGTAGCTAAGTGGGTTACTCAACCTTACGTCGTCACCAAAAGAAAAAGGGGAGAGGGCCGATTTAAAGATATTATTTTTTGACACAAAAGTCAACAAAGTAGGCATGTCGACATATGTTTCAGTGGATAATAAAAGAGACGTGAAGAAATGGGCAAAGACAGCCCACGTTGTTAAATTTCCACGCGTTGTTGACGAGGTTTTAACCGTACATTGGGGCCCCACAGTGTTAAAAACAACCGGGAAGCAGGGGTAGTAGCTCGCGGCCGCACCTCACACCGCGGACGGGGGCGAGGCCAAACTTGGCGGAAAGATCCAACCCCAAAACGAGAAAAAGCAAAGACTGAGCAATAAATTTACAAAGAGATTACCTATGGGCCGAAATCATGGTGGCGGTACGCCAGGTTTATTTCTTTGGGACATTTGATCGAGCGGTTAGGGTGCCTCAGAAAAATTGTTTGATAAGCCCGCACGTGCTCGTGCCGCAGCCCGTGCCCCCATTCGCCTCCGTGCCCGCACCACCTCGGCGACCTCCTCGCCACCGACCGCAAGCATGTCCGCGTGACCGCAATTTCGGTCGCAGCCAGCCGACCGAGTCAACCTTCATGCCCGCAACGTCGAAAGCTCCACGACCGCGTTCTCCCTCTCCGTGACCGCACTTACCGCCCGTCTCGCGATCTCCAAGCTTGATTATCAGCCTAGCTCGGCGGCCAGATCGCAGCTTCGCGCCGCAACTTAACTCCTCGCCCGCACTTTCCATGTCCGTGATTATATACCGCATTCCAGCCGTAAGCGAGAGAGGTCGGATGATATAAAAGCAAAGATACTCCGCCACCTTATCTTCCCTCTCCATCGACGCATCCTACGGCCGCCCGCATCCATAAAATCCGACGACCTCCCCGCGGTGCAAAATGTCCCGGCCGCGATGACCGCAGCCAACCCTCTCCGTGCCCGCAAACCGCACCCGGGGACACTCTCCGCTCCGACCGCGTGATCTCCATCCCGACCGCGAAGCTACCTTGAGCGAACACCACCTAATCGAGCATAAAAACAAAGCGATGTGATGTCCCTGCCCGGTCCAGTCCCGCAAACATATTCTCACCCTAAGAAGCCAAAACCCAAATCGTACCTTGACAAATTTGGGCAAACAAGAGCGACGTGCGAACACCTTTGAGAGGCCAAGTTAAAAGTAACCACCCGACTAAAATCGACCTCTCCGCCATAAGCCGATGATTTCTCTGATTTGCCCATCAAGATTCAACAACCCTTTGTAGATGGAAGCTAATAATGAAAACGTACCCTCCATAACTGACGAGAGTTGTATAAATTTCAAGATATTATCACGGAGTAAAGACGGGGCGCAAAGAGCAACCAGGAAATGGGGGCTCCTTCCCGTCGCCGACCGTGTTGCTCACCGATCTCTTATGGCTGTTGAAAGGAAAATTGTAGAGGGAGAAAATGGGTGAAATTGATTTCAAAAGAGAGATTGGAAAAGGGAAAAGAAATGAAGTTCTTTGGAAGTAGAGAGAGAATAAGAAAAGGAAGAAAGAGAATATGTGTTCCATTATTCCTAGAAAAGCGAAATTAAAATAGTTGAAGGAAGTATGGTCGCAAAGGGGCCACGTGACTTAGCAAAGAAAAGAAATATTTTCCACATTGAAGCTTCTTCAGCAATCTTGGGCACTTAACTCCTCCGTTACAAATCTGACGGCCGTTAAAAACTTCGTCAAGTTTTTAACATACTTCCCCTCCGCCAAAGATCCGTCCCTGAAATTTGGTCGAGATCCAGTGGAAAAGCGCTTCTCATGTGTTCTGAATTTTGTTCATGCAAATATAGAAGCATGTTCATAATCAGAGGAAGCAGAAAAACTATTTCCCTCCGCCAAAGATCCGTCCCCTCGAAATTTGGTCGAGATCCTAGCGAAAAAGAAAAACTACCTCCGTTCCCTGAATTTTGTTTATGCAAAAGGGTGATCGAGATAAAGCAGGCATTGCTGCCACCTTCTCTCCTCACCTGGGCGAAATCATGCCCGGCTCATCCTAGTCTCATGCGACTCCAAAAGGGTGATCGAGATAAAAGCAAGATTCTTTGCCGCCACCTTCTCTCCCCTCACCGGCGAAATCATGCCCGCTCATCCTAGTCTCCTCGCTGACTCCAAAAGGGTGATCGAGATAAAAGCAAGATTGCCGCCACCTTCTCTCCCTCACCGGCGAAATCATGCCCGGCTAATCTGCCATCCAAGTCTCCGCGACTCCTGCCGTGCGCATTCGCCCCATTCTTCCCGGGCCTCCGCGACTTCCGCTGACCTCGTGCACGCTCTGGCGACCCCTGGCCCCAGTGCCCGCAGGAATCCTTCTGCTCGACAAGACACCGCCTCGTCTCGCCCGCATAATCTTGCTCGAGCTCGTAGCGCTCGCCAACTATTCCCCCGCCCGCATAATCTTGCTCGGTAGCTTTCGTAGCTAAAATCTGCCTACCCGCATAATCTTGCTCGGTAGCTCGTCTACCCGCATAACTCTGCCGTAGCTCGTAGCTCGTCTCGCCCGCATAACCTTGCTCGGTAGCTCTTAGCTCGACACTCATCTCGCCCGTATAACCTTGCTTCGGTAGCTCGTAGCTTGTCCGCTCGTCACCACCATCCTGCATATCCTTGCTCTTGCCCGCTACCTGTCCACCTTGAACAAAAAGGGTGACCGAGATAAAGCGACCCTACCGCCACCTTTCTCTCCCCCACCGGCAACCTCTTTGCCTCGACCGCAAATTCAAGCTCTGCATATCCTGCTCGCGCTCGCAACCCTCGGTTCACGCAACCTACTACCAAAGCTAAACTCATGGATTGGAGAGGGTTAAAACCCAAGATTGTGCCAATCCGTAAGTTATTCCCACCACCTCAAAAAGCTAGGGGCGGATGCCCGCAAGCGGATGCCGCAGGTTCAAGAGCCAACATATGAGCTCCTACCTACCGATGCGCAAAGATCTAAGGATGCAGATGCCTATATATGTACAAAGATCCATTACGATCCGTACTATGATCGCGGGGAGGATACTCTCTCCTGCCCGCGTGACACCACCAAAAATAAGTGGATATAGATGAACGTAGGTACAAAGGCCATGATGCCAATGCCTACGGATTCTAGTGGGGACAATGACCTGAAGTCCGGACCCACTAATTGCGCGAAGGACCTCGTTAGGGCCGTTACTCGCATGCCTGTATGTGACAAAGGCCTACATATAAGCCCGTTCACCAGATCGCCACGAGACCCTCACGAAAAACCCTAGGGAGTTTTGAATAAAGGGTCAAATAAGTGAGAACCTCCAATAAGGGGATACAGATGCCAGGGGGTTAAAGGGCCTCTATGCTAAAATATGCTCCTACCTTTCTGTTGCGCGGACAATAGCCTCACGGCCACCTTCTGCATGCCCTATGAAAGTATGCTTGCCTTGGCTACTTTTGACTTACACCACAACTCGCAAGGCTGGGAATAAGTGTAAATGGATGAGAGTGATCAAACTAGTTTAACAAAGCCAAACAGACAAACGAGGTTAAGGCCTCAAAGTTTGCCACAAGGCTAAACAAACGCGATCATAGAAGAATAAGGCTGACTCTCACGAAAAATCCAAGTGATTTTGAATAAAGAGTTAGGAAAACTCAAAAAATGCGGGCAAAGGGCTGCTTAAGGCCGCGCCCGCATGAAGGAGAGTATAAAGTTAATTGCAAGTCAAAAACGCGGAGAAAGAGCAAGAATGCAAGTACTAGGGTACTCAAAAATTGCCAACACTCAAAAAAGCACTTAAAAAGACGGGCGAAAGATCCAATAAGCTGCGGGCAAAGATCCAACCATAAGCCTACGGGCAAAGATCCAACCATAAGCCTACGGGCAAATATCCAATAAACTGCGAGGCGAAAGATCAAACAACAAACTAATATCAAAGCCAGATATCCTCATAGAAAAATTCTATAAAGCCGACAAGCTAAATATCTACGCGCCAATAAGCCTTCTGGCAAATATATTTGAAACTACCCGCAGTTTATGCATATTTGGAGCTCACCACTTCTGGGGCTCGGCTCCTTCTTATTATTGGATATTCATCCACGGGCTACGTGCCCGCTTTATCTACTCTCGGGAATCTCCGAGAGCTCTATTCAAGCTACCTTCGAGATCTATGCTTATTTTATGGTGCTCTCCCACCTGTATCCGGAAATCTTCGGCCATCTTTGGCGTTCATAGGCAGATCGCTGCCTCCAAGTCTCCGTGACTCCTAGTCCTCCGTGACTCCTAGTCCCCGTGACTCCTAGCCTCCATGGCTCCTAGTCCCCGTGACTCCAGCCTCCATGGCTCCTAGCCTCCATGGCTCCTAGTCCTCCGTGACTCCTAGTCCCCGTGACTCCTAGCCTCCATGGCTACTAGTCTCCGTGACTCCAGCCTCCATGGCTCCTAGTCCCCGTGACTCCAGCCTCCATGGCTCCTAGCCTTCATGGCTCCTAGTCCTCCGTGACTCCTAGTCCCCGTGACTCCTAGTCCTCCGTGACTCCTAGTCCCCGTGACTCCTAGCCTCCATGGCTCCTAGTCTCCGTGACTCCAGCCTCCATGGATCCTAGTCCCCGTGACTCCAGCCTCCATGGCTTCTAGCCTCCATGGCTCCTAGTCCTCCGTGGCTCCTAGTCCTTCGTGACTCCTAGTCCCCGTGACTCCAAGTCTCTGTGACTCCTAGTCTCTGTGACTCCAAGAGAGGTGGCCGAGATAAAAGCAGCTTGTAGCTGCCACCTTCTCTCCCCTCTCCGACGAACAGGGGCTAGTGACCGCAGATCCAGACCGTAGTCCGATGAGATCATGCCAATACTTCCCGCCTCACGATCGAGATAAAAGCGGCCATACCGCCACCTTCTCTCCCTGCACCTCAATCTCCTGTGCTCCCGCCTCTACAGCATTCAAGCCACCCGAGCTCCGAGCTCCACCCATAAATATATACTCAAGCCACCTCTACCTAAATCGTACTCCTCGCTCCCGAATTTACATAAATAATCATCACTGGAGTAGGGGGCTATCATGAGCCCCGACTTTTCTGTGATATTTATACATACACATTTATACGAGTCCCCATACAGTTATATACATCACATATATACACTTACCAAATATTTACATTGAGACCCCTCATAAAGTGCCACATTTGCACTCTCTCACCCTATATATACTATAACCCTCAAAGGCCAAGGTAAGCTCTCACTCTCTCATTACACACACAAACACTCTCCTCAGCTCTCTCTCTCTCTTAGAGCTCTCATATATACAGTTTATACACAATACACCGACTGATTCTTACGCCCGAGGGTTATAGCGGGGCTCCCCCCCGCACCCCTAACGGTGCTGTTTTGCAGGTTCCTTCCGGGGTGCCGACGCGTTTCAGCCACCTTCCGAGGCCAAAAGTCGTGGCGTCATCAGGAACACAGAGTAACAAAATTCCAGTGTGAGACGTATTGAAACCTCAGCCAAAATTAGGTAGACAAAAAATACTCTAGCTTCTATGTGGAAACAAGCCAACTCCAAAGCTTTCAAACATGTTATGATGCAGGCAAACACATACGGGCAACTCTATCCTTATCCTAAGCTTCAGCCTTCATGCCCAGAGCAAATGATACTGTTCGAAGTGCCATATTATCCATTTACAACATACATCATTACTGAATTAATTCTGAATTCAATATGACCTAAGAGAATGCTTAAAATACTTTTATGCCGATTATAATCAGCAAACAAGTAACAAAGTACAAAGTAATCAAAGAGCTATTAAGTGATTGCAAGATTTAATGATTATAAGGTTATCTTGCATTTCATAAAGCATAAGAACAATACTCTATACAGCTTGAATTTCATCAGAATCTCGAGAAATACCTTTTCAGCCAAAATGCGGTCACCAACATCGAGGGTAGGGTACATAGAAGAGGAAGGAATGGACCTAGGCTCAGCCAAAGATGATCGGAAAAGTATACTAACACTCAAAGCCGTAAATGCGGCCTTGGCGTCCTCCGAACAGCAATTCAATAACTTCGACAACCAGTTGTTCCTCTCAAACTCAGCTTTCACACTGAACCCCTTTGACATATCCTCCACATTACTAACATTAACACTACCAGTTTTTACACATTGATTCGTCGCCTGAGCTAGTGTGCCCCCTTTATCCACCTCCGTACTACCAATCTCATTACAAGGGAGCCACTTCGATCCAGGTAAAAAGGGAAGGATAGTCGACGCCTTAAACGGAGAAATCCCCATAACCCCCATAGAAGAAACGCCCGACACGCCGGCCGTTGACTTCAATAGCGAGATCAACCCAAATATAAGCGGAGAGTTAGAATTTCCACCGAAGATCTCAGCGGCGATGGACGCACAAACCGAGGCTGACCGGGGAATCGGGTCAGCATGGGCGGGGTGGTGGAAATGCCTGGCCGGAGACGGATCGACATCAGGCGGCGGTCTCTGACCGGGAGAGAATAAGCGAGGCCGTGAGAGGCACTCGTGAAACAAACGGGCGCCTCCCACCTTGCCGGTGGAGGCTAGGTTTTGGGCAACATGACCGGAGTAGGAAACGGTAAATCGGATCGCCATAAGTAAAATTTTCAAAAAGTAGAAGAAGATTTGGAAAATAGTGTCGACGTTAACTGACTGGGAAGCTAAGAAGAAAGCTACAATTGAATAATTGCCATTAAAATCGAAATAATCAGTGAATTGAGTAGAGTAGGGTTGAATTTGAAAGATTAAATTGAACTAATCGGATGATCGGAGGTAAAAAATTTGGGGAAATCGAAGAAATTCACTGTCAGAGAACGATCGGAAACCCAGAAGAGGTCCCTGAGACGGAGCTCAGGGGAGATGGACAGGGAGAGGAATCGAGACGCCAATTGAATAGAAAAAACGAAAGAAGCACGTTAGTTGGAGTTGGGTGTTGTTTTAGTACCTGGCGGCTGCCGTCCGTGTCACTAAACATCCACAGTATTTGTCATATTTACAAAATGGCCATTTTCTTGTTCTTCGACGAATTTTCTAATGAGAAGTTACAAAATGGCCATTTTCTTTTCTTGTGCTTCGACGAATTTTCTAATGAGAAGTAAGTGACACCGTTGGATTTGGAATAGAACCAAGCTAAGCAATCGTAAACTATTTTACTGTTTGTAATATCTTATTACAAAATACTCCCTCCTCCCAATAATAAGTTCACCATTTTGGTTTCGACACGCAAATTAAGGATGGAGAAAATGTTGTGACTGTAATAGTAAAATAGGAGAGAGAATGAGTGGAGAAAATAGTAAATTTGAAAAGTATTGTGAGTGTAATAGTAAAATAAGAGAGAGAATGAGTGGAGAAAATAGTAAAGATTCTTTGCCAAAAAAGGAAATGTGAAGTTTCTAACGGGACGCCATTTTGAGTAATTTGTGATTACAAATCACACACTTTCCTTTTTGGGCGTCCCACTACAAATTACACACTCCAAAAAAGAAAACTTATATTAATAAAATATTAACCTTACCCCACTCAAAACCCCACTAACCTCTTAATTATTAATCCTAATTAAATGTTTAGGAATTAATTCCTCACCCACCTACTTCCCAAAAAACAAAAAAACAAATTAACAAAAAAATATTTCAGTTGAAATTTTCACCCACTCAATCTCTAATTTCTCTCTCTTTCCTCATTCCTATCACATGTCTCTCCCAATTCTTCCCTATTCCAACCTTTACCGTCGTGAACCCTAACCCTGGATCTATATGGATCCTTCGTCTTCAACCAAAAAATCTACAGATCCATGTTCTCATCCGAGATACCTGATTGCTATGCATGTCCCGATTCATTATTAAATGACGAATTTCCATCTACTGGTTCGTCTTTGACCGACACAGTAGTGCCGGAGACACCATGGTCGAAATCTCAGTCTTTGGGCGACGAGGTTAGTGCATCTACACTAGATTTGAGTCTTCTTTTTATCATAAAATATGTAATCGTAATTTTTGCCAACCTAATGACAAAATTGAAAAATTAGGTTGTGCCGGAGAGACCTTTGGCCGACGAGGTTGTGCCGGAAACTGTTTTGGGTGATGTGTTTGTGCCCACTTTAACCACATCGGAGTACAAGGCAATATTGGAGGAATACGAGGAACGTATTGGTTGGTATTCAAAGAATAAATTTTTCGGCCAAAACCATTACAAATGGGATAGGTCCAGCTCATCTACGACAGGGGATTCGTCTTTAAACTCTGAATATGATTGTTCGTACTCCGTATATCTGCCTAGCTCACAAGAAAGTGATGCTGATAATCCATGATAGTGAAATGAAGGTCATCTCTATACTCTTTCTTTCTGTGATGATTTATTTTTTGCTGATTTTTAATGTTGGGAGTTTCTAAGGGTACAATTAGGCTGTTGGAACAATGGTATTGTGTGTGAAATGATGAATACATGCATCTTATTTGACTTTCTATGATATAATCTTGGTGTGTCTTGGATCTTGAATTGGTGAGTTAGTAGTTGATGTATGAATTTTTCATATCTCTATGATGATTAATTTCTGAGAGATTCTCAGTGATGATTTATTTACGAGAGAAATCTTGGTGTGTCTTGGATCTTGAATTGGTGAGTTGGTAGTTGATGTGTGAATTTTTCATATCTCTATGATGATTAATTTCTGAGAGAATCTCAGTGATGATTTATTTCTGAGAGAAAGGTTTTGCAAACATTAACAATTTCCATTACACAAAAGGAAATTCTTGCCTTAAAGGCTTACAAAAGGCTTACAAATGTTTTGCCATTTTAAAGGCTTACAAAAGATTTTTCATAGAGAAATTCATACCTAGCTAGTTTAAAGCTATCAACATGCCTTCTAGTCCATTTGCATGTCCATTTACCATTAAATGCCAAATACTTTCTCTCACCACTTGGGGCTCTACATATTGGTCAATTGGAAGCAGCCCCAATCTTTGTAGTTCATCTTTTCCAATGTGTGGAAGTGGAAAGTTGTTTTTCCCCCTTTGCCTCCATGATTTTGATCATAGTACATTGCAAGCTTATAAAAACCTTGTTCAATGTGTCATGTGAGAGGTTTGCAAATGCAGTATGAACTGTTTCGATCAACTCATCAAGATTCTTTGCTGAGGATGTTCTTTTGAGCGTATCTATTGACCTAAACCAACCAAGGTCATTTATATTGGTATGAGGGGAATTTGCAGGCTGGAATGTTAATCTTATGTTGAAACCATCAGCAGTAGCTAAATTTCTGAATTGATGATCATCAATTTTAAGATGAGGGGGAGCATTGTCCCATTGAATGACTATATTCTTGCTTGCATTTTGTGGCCACTTTGCTTTAATTGCAGGGATAATCTGCAATCAAAACATCAAAATTGTGCATAAAAATGTGATAAATATACTGATTTTAAATCAAAAGACATGATTTTTAAAATAAACTTACATTGTTGAGCATCATGGCTTTTGTAAGTGGTCCGTCGACTCCTTCAATGGCTTTTGTGACGAGTGTTCAGTGGCTTTGTTCGAATTTCTTTTTCTTTGGTGAATTAAGGAAAATTTCCACACTCCAATCTTTCCATCAAATAATAATTCTCCGTTGTCTGAATACATTGATCTACTTACAGCACAAATGAACATAACTTTGGGAATGTATCTTTTACTTTGGCATGATCTATATGGTGGTTCTTCTCCAGGACACAAGTAGTACCTAGCTGTGCAGTCTGTCAAGTAAAATAATTTTTCATCAACATGTACTACATGTGTCATGGGTTTGAACTTTGGTTTGTTTGCTTCTCTATCAAATGTTAGTGCATCAACACTAAATCTGAGCCTTGTTATTTCATGTGAAAAGTTTAGACCGGGCTTTATGGCACTTGTATGGGCCCTGATCTCACCATCTTTTTTCCACATCCCTACTGTACTTTTACTAACTTCCAACCCATGTGCTAAATTTCTGATAGTATTTCTTTTTGCTAAGGGAATAGATTTCATTTTATCACTATCCAGATGAACTCTCTTACCTCTTTTGTTTGTTTTTTTGTTGAAAAGACAAACAGGAAGTCCAAGTATTTGCTGCCTTTTGACCTCATCCCAAGTGACCCAAACTGTTGATTTGCAAACTCCAAATTTTGTAGCAACTTCTGCAACCAAGCCTCTTGGAAGGACTCCATCTTTAGAAGAGGATAAGAGTAATTGAGCTAGCAAATTCTTTTGGTCCTTGGTCAAGTTTTTGTTCATTTTCATACTGGGCTTTTGTTTTGAAGAAGATGGTGATCAGCTAGTTTATCCAAAAAATGAAGATTGTTTGTATTAATAGGTGATTGTTTGTATTAATATGCTGTTGGAGGGAAAAAAATAGAGGCAAGATTGTAATTTGAATATTTTGGGCTCCAAGTTTAAACATAAATAGATTATGACTGTACTTTTTTTTCTTGATAATGCTAGGAAATTTCAAATTTTGGAGGGAGGATTAGGGAGATTTGACTCAAAGTCAAATCTTTATTAATTCTTACTAATTCCTCCCACTTTGTGTACTATTCATTAAAATATAGTATTTCTTATTTTCTGTGAGTACTGTAACTGAAGGGATTGTAATGGGACGGAGGGAGTACTCTATTCGTTCCACCCGACTCATAATAATTTGTCATTTTTGGCATTTCACTCAATTTATTATTTCTCAAAATTCAAAATTGCAAGTTTATATTATTTTATATTTAATGAGACACATTTGTCATACCCATAACAACAACGTTCCCATTACTATTTTTTCTCCTTATTCTCTCTCATATTTTACTTTTCATATTAACAATCCTTTTTCACTCATTCTCTTTACTCTTATTATATTAGTATTTCTTAATCCCCGTATCGAAAGAAAAAATCCTAAATCGAATGAGAATAGCAAGTTCTAAATATAATAATACAATACAATTACTATTAATATTTTACATCTTATAGTGAAATTATTATGTTGTGAACGTTTAGAGAGGAGTGTTGCAACAAATTTTGGCCGCAGCAGTTCCAAATTCGTGATACTTGTAGCATGTACCAATAGAATGACGGCCATAAATTGATTATTATTATCATAAATTTAGTGATTTTGTTAATTTATCATTGAAAATACTATTATTGATAAAAGATTATATAAATTTAATTAAATTTTGTCAAATTTACTTGGAGTTTAGACTATTACGTAAAGAGAGAGTGCTTGGATTCAGTTTAGTTCATCGTGGTTTTGCAAATTTGAAATTAAAAAAAAAAAAAATGTACTCCTAAAAAGGATTCATATAGCAAAACGTATCCAAAGAAAGAAAGAGAAAATGAAAACAATTGACAAACTGGAAAATAAAGATGGATGAAACAGTTTTTTTTTTTTTTTGGTTAATTTGTGTTTGTCAAATTTAATGTTTACATTTTTTTTTAATACATCTCTAAGAATTATTTATATTTTCAAAGGCAGTGATAATTAAATACTCCCTCCGTCTCATTTCAATTGAACCACTTTCCATTTTGGGACGTCCCACTTCAAATGAGCCATTCCATAAATGGAAAGAAGTGAACAGTGTTTCAAATATTTATACCCTCATAATGTTTATATATTTACAAAAAAAACCATTCATTATACCCTTATAATTTTAACATATTTACAAAAAAACAATCATTAACTTACTATTTCTTTCACTCATTCTCTCTCCTATTAAATGTTTTTAACTTTTACATTCTCTCTCCTCTAATCTTCTACCCACTTTCAATTTTTTACTCATTTAAAAAAAAAAATCTTAAAAAGCGTGCAAATGTGTCATGGCTCAATTGAAGTGGGACGGAGGGAGTAGTATTTTAGATAATTTTATTCTCATAAAGCATAAAATTATAAATAAATTATTATGAAACTATTTTTCCCCACTTAAATTATGTATTTTTAATATTGATTTTTTAATTTGATGCAAAGTGAAAGATGAACATTAAATTGAAACGGAGTTAATAAAGTATGCAAAATGTCAAAAATAGTATAATGGTAATATGATGGATTTAGTCGGGTATTTGTTGATATGAGAATGTTTGAGTTGACTATGAGTTCAAAATATTAATTTGGTGCTTTCATGTAACTTTCCTACTCCTCCTACTTTTACAATAATGCTTTTTGGAATATTCAAACTAACTCACAATAATGGCAATCAAAGGTGCGTGAGATTTTTGCTTTTTAGTACTCCCTCCGTTCCTCCGTTCCTGTCTCTAAAAGATTGTCTCATTTATTATTTTGACTTGTTCCAAAAAATATGTCTCATTTCTAAATTTAGGCATGAATGTTAGTGCAAATCTACTAAGGTACAAGAAGGTGAAGCTCTTCCTTAATAATTGCAAAATATACAGCAGAACAATCTTTTAGGAACGAAGGAAGTATGAAATTTGGGACAGATACACACTCCAATCGCTACATCAACACCAGCAATTCAAATTACTATTATTTTTCTAATTTAGTCATCCATTTTCCATTTTAGTCCAGTCATCATCTTCTCAAAGATTTTTGGAGAGATCAAAAAGTAATGTGCCCTTTCTATAGATGTCGTGTTTTGTCTTTTTCTTTTTTCTTTTTTGATTCTCTTAAAATAAATGTTATTTTTTATTTGTTGATTGAACAAACTATAAATATTTTGAGTTTGGACCATCTTTTTTATGATTAAAATTTAACCAAAAAATAAGAAAAAAGAAACTTAAAAAGGGAATGTTCCAAATACTCCCTTCGTCCCTGAAAGATTGTCTCATTTGCCATTTTGACTTGTCCCAAAAAATATGTCTCATTTCTAAACTTAGACATGAATGTTAGTGCAAATCTACTAAGATACAAGAAAATGAAGCTTTTTCTTAATAATTGTAAAATGCACATAAGAACAATTTTTTAGAGAGAAATGGAGTATAAAGAAATTGGCTCTATGCCTCCTTTTTATTAATGTTTCACTAATTTTGTGTGGATAGTGCAACATTTGACTTGAATTTTTATGAAGAATTATTGACTACTAAAAGTAGAGGGGGCAATTTGTGAAATAAAGTATTGAGAAATGGGAAGAGAGAAGAAAATGAAAATACTTCAAGGTCCGGTGAGTGATGGAAACAATGGCGTAAGCGCTCACGTCATCCTTTTTTAAGCAGGTGCATGTTCCCCTCTCAATGACATAGCTTCAAATTTTCAGGAAGTAGAGATTATTCAAAATAGCAAAGTTTTTATATTATTTTGCTCATTTATTATCTTTTACTCCCTCCGTTTCACCAACATTGATATCAAATTTTTGGATACGAAAATTAAGAAATAGTAAGTGAGAGAAAAATTGAAAGAAAATGTTGTGAGTATGAAGAATTAAATAGGAGAGAGAATGAGTGGGAGGAATAGTTAGGAGAGAGAATGTTGTGAGTGTAAAAGTGAAATAGGAGAGAGAATGAGTGGGGTAAATATTGAAGATTCCTTTGCTATTTTGGACAGTATCAATTTTGGTGGGACGGACCAAAAAAGAAATAAGTATCAATTTTGGTGGGACGGAGGGAGTATATTTTATTTTATATTTATAACACCAATCAAATTAATATTTTTTTCACTCATTCTCTTTGTTATTTTACTTTTCAATAATTTTCATACACAAACACACTCTCTCACTAATTCTCTCTCCTATTTTTTTTTTTAATTCTTGTTTTCAATTTTTTGATCTCCACTCATTTGAAATGGAGAGAGAATATAAATAATTTTTTATTAGTCCACATTAAATAAAATAATTATTTTTTACTATTATTGTATTTTTGTAATTTCATATCTTTATAAATCACTCATAAATGTACTTGTGGTAACTAAAATGTTAAGTACACGATTGAACGAAATAAAAGTGATGGGCGAAACCCAACTAACAAAGTCCACCATTTCAGAAATCACAAATACACTGCTATTGAATGGGTCAATCCATTTGCTACAACTCCAACGGCCCAACAATAAAGATCAGTCGACCTATCTCATTATCTGACCATCATTGATCCCGACCTATATTCGTCTTTGTTTAATGTTTTTATTTTTCTTTTTAATCTATCTCATTTTAAGTTTCTTAGTTGCTTTATTACCTAAAATAGACAATTAAACTCACTTGTTATTCTCACAACAAAAATTCTCTACCCACTTTCTCTCTGCTACCTTACTTTTCATACTCACAACATTTATTTTTTCTTAATTCCCATGTCAAGTCAAAATAAGAACATTAAATCGGGACGGAGGGTTTATCATTTTTGCTCTTAAAAAATATTTAAAATATTAAAGTTAAATTTGAAAATTTCAATCAAACTTTTTGTTAAATTGTTAACGCTCGTTAGAAAAAATTAACAAATGAACAATAGGTTGTTTGATTTTGCTATTTAATCAATAGGGCATATTATGCAGTTGTTGTTTCCACTATACAAATGTTAAAATTGATATTCTGCAATAATAGTACGCTGTACGCGGGTCAAAAATCAGTTACTCCATAAAGAGAGAGTGCTTGGATTCAGTTTATATAGTTCATCGTGTTTTGTAAATTTGAAATAAAAGACTATATTGCTAAATTATAAATAATTTATTAATTATCAAACTATTTTTTGCCCACTTAAAATATAAATAGTATTTTGGATAATTATATCTTCAATCTACTTTAACTTTTGTTTTATCTATTTTATATTGATTTCTTAATTACAAACAAAGTCAAAGATAAACAGTAAAGAGTAACTTCCCTGGAAAATGCGTTTTTTCTATTGATTAGAAAAAATGTATTTTTAATTTGCGGTGACATTTTTGTAAATAATCGAAACTCTCAACATTCTCTGGCACTTTTCAACGTACGAATTGGACTTGTGTAACACCACATCTGGTAATCTCAAATACTACCATTGATCATTTTTTAACACTTCATTTATAAAAACATTAAACGCTCGTTTGAGGGTCTAAATGACGTTTTTTAGGGGTTTTAAACTCTTTAACACAGGTCTAGTGACTTTTGTAGGCCTCGCAATTTCCTTCGCCAACAAACCTTATTCATATCAGTCTTAATGGTTTTGGATATCAATCTCAAAAGGTTTTGGATATACAGAAACCTTTAACATCGATATTCAGAAAGTTTATTTGACTATGGATCCAGCACATACGAAATTTCACTTATTTACAAACCCTCTTGATATCAGTGACAAAGATCCTGGATATTATTTTCAAAGGTTTTGGATACTAAGAAACCTTTAACATTTTTATCTAGAATGTTTGTTTTTTATGATCTTGTTCAAACGTGCTTTTTAGAAGGCTTTAATATTGATTTGCAAATATCTTTAATGTTGATATTTAGGAGATTTGTTGGTAATGGCTGTTCAAATATGCTTGTTAATTTATATTAAGAAAAATTTAATATTTTATCTATAACCCTTTGAGCTTGATATTCAAAAGGTTTATTAATTATAACATTGTTCAAATATGCTTGTTAATTAATATTCAGAAGATTTTAATATTGTTATTCATAACTGTTTAAGCTTGATATTCAGAACTATTTGAGTTTTATATCTAGAAGATTTGTTGGCATTAGGCCCAGCGCGTATAAAGTTTCATTTAGGGTCCGTTTGTTTGGGGGAAAATATTTTTCGGACAACGTTTTCCTCATTTTTCGATATTTGGTAAGCATCGAAAAATGGAGATAATGTGTTTTCGTAAAATGTTTTCCCCACTTTTCCAAGTAAAATGACTTACAATTTATATCTAAATAAAATATTTTTTGAAAAATGATAACACCCTGACACACACACACCTAACTTTTCATACACCCCCACGTTACCCACCTTACATCAACCACCCTTTACCCAATCTTCTAATAAAAAAAATATTTTTTTTACAATTTTCCCGCCCTCACCACCACCACTCCCCCCCCATCGGATTAAAAAAAATTATTTTAAATTTATTTTTAACAACTCCCCACTCCCACCATCACCTAAAGGTCAAAAAAATATTTTTTTTATTAATTTTAAAATTATATTTTAACAATTCTCCCACTTTCAAGCAATTTAAAATTATTTTTTAACAATGCTCAGCACCCCACCAAACCACCCACCTACCCCTTCCTACGGTTAAACTTTATTTACTTATAATTAAATTAATTTATTTTTTAACAACTTCCTTACCCAACCCCACTATTCTACTCTTGCCTACCACCCTACTCCCCCCCCCACACCCACACTCTCGGCTACCCACCCTACCCTACCACACACCCTACCCCACACCTACCCTACCACCACACCTTACCCCACCCACACACCCTACCATATCATCACCTTAGCATACCATCATTTTACCCTTTACATTTTCCCCACCACCCTACCCTACCCTACCCCTATCCTACTTTACCCCTACCCTACCCCACACCCACCCCACCTCACCCCTACTAATCCCCACCTCTTAACCTACCACCCCACCTCAATCACGCTACCCCATCATCTCTATTTCAATTTATTTCAAATTGTATTTTTATTGAAAAATATTTTTATTAAACAAATGAAAATATTTTACAGACGAAAACATGTTTATGTCATTTTTCGAAAAACATTTTCATTTTTCGAAAAATATTTTACGGGAAATCATTTTTTAGAATTAGTTTTACGCAAAACAAACGGAGCATTATTTACAAAATGCCACCGCACAAGAAGTTGCATCATTTTACAAAAATATAATGCGCATTTAAAATTACGTTTTTGTTAATCGCTAGAAAAAATGCAAATTTTTATAACATTAAATTGGAATGGAAGTAATAAACTATGCGAAGGCTAGAAGTTGCTACTCCGTAGCATGCAAAATCACTAAAGTAGCATGCAAAATCACTAAAGTAGTACTCTCTTCGTCTCAATAAGAGCTTCACCATTTTGGTCTGGCATGTAAATTAAAAAAAAAGGTAAGTGGAGAAAATGTTGTGAGTGTAAAAGTAAAATAGGAGAGAGAATGAGTGGATGGAATAGTAAATTTGAAAAGTGTTGTGAGTATAAAAGTGAAATAGGAGAGAGAATTAGTGAGTAGAATAGTAAAGATTCTTTGTCATTTTAGGAAAGGTGAAGCTTCTAACGGGACACCCTTTTGGATAATTGGTGAAACTTTTATTGGAACGAAGGGAGTATAATGGTAATATTGTGGATTTTGATGGGCATTTGTTGATATGAGAATGTTTTAGCAAGTTTTTTTTTTTTTTTTTTTTTTTTTTTTTTTGATACCCAGGTTCCCCAGCTTCGCCGGGTTAGTCCTGGACCACTAGCTCCCGGCCCCTCGGTGTCCTAGCGGAGGTAAATCGCGGATGTGCCCAATGCAGCCAGGGTGGCAGCACCCCTTATACTCCTGGCCCCAAGGGAGCCCTCCTACAACGCGGTAGATGAACTCCCCACACTGAGGTTGCAAGCCCAGCAATGCCGCTTCCTTAACTGCACGGATGTGCCCGGGGGGCTCCTAAGGTCCCTGAAACCCAATGAAGGAAATTAAACCCAAAGACTCCCCTTGGGGGGAATCGAACAAGAGACCTTCCCTTCGGAAAGTCTCTATCATACCACCGGGCCAAAGCCCATTAGGTGTTGATATGAGAATGTATGTTTTAGTTGACTATGAGGTGGAGCCATGTTATGTTACAATATTAATTTGGTGCTTTCCTGTAAGTTTCGTCTCATCCTCCTACTTTTAGAATAATGCTTAATATCCCCATAAACTTTTTGGAATATTCAAACTAACTTACAAAAATGGCAGTCAAAGGTGTAAGATTTGCTTTCTAGTAATCCTAATAACCAAGAAATTTGGGACATATAGATACAGTTCAGGTGTCAGATCAGGTACCTCGTCGTCAATCAACTTATCCAGCTCGGCCCCCGATTCTTGAGCGGTCAAAAGTCGTGGTTCTGCAGCTTGGTCGTTCAAGAATACCTCGGCAAGGACATCTGGATCTTCTACGCACTTGATTGTCGAGACGCCGGTGTACGAGGTCGTCGTTTGTTTGACAGACTTGGAGAGCTTCACATTGTGATCTGGATCGTCGATTTCAATAGTCCGCTTTGCCTTTAACACGTGCTCTAGGAATTCTGGGGCCGTCCCCAACACACATCCGACTCCAGCACGCGAAGGAAATTTTACTCGTTGATGGGGAACTGAGGCGACGATCCCCAAAGAGGCTTGACCAGGTTGGCCAAGGATAGCATGGTAGTCACTTACGACGTCGATCACAATAAAAGTTACTGTTTTGATTGTTCTCAATGGGTGTTCCCCGATGTCGACCGGAAGGTCGATCGGCCTTTGCATCTACCGGTGATTGGTGAATCCTTCTAGACGACCTAAGTAAGGACTTAGACGGCTATCAGGTAGACCCATTCTCTGGTAGACGTTGTAAAACAAGATGTCCTTGGCCGCTCCCGTATCGATCAGAATTCTTCTTGATTCGCAGTTATCGATGAAGCCAGGTATGACTAGAGTTTGTTGACGAGCTAATGGATTGGCTGGAAGCTCGTAGGGAAAGAAACTTATCACGTCGTTTGGAGTTTCTGATTTTTGAGGGACATGTGGGGCCTTCTTCAGATGGTAGATGGCGCTCTTAATCTGATTCTTGCTCGTCTCCTCAGAGATTACTAACACCATTCTTGGGTTCCTCTGTGGAGGGTCGTCGTTAGCAGCTCGGGTGTTGGCCGCCTGACGATCCTTCCTTACATATTCCCCAAGTCGTCCATCGTCGATCCATCTCTGAATGATCTTTTTCAAGCTGAAACATTCCTCGGTATCATGTCCTTTATCTCTGTGATATTCACAATACTTGTTCATGTTTTTCTTTCCCTTCCCGTTGGGATTCATCTTTGGCGCCGGGCCAAAATCAACGTTGCTCAAAATTTCTGCTCTAGACACGATAAGCGGAGTGTACGACTCCGGGACTTTTTCTGCCTTCATTTTGTTCTTTCCTTTCTCTCCGACCTTATCCTTCTTGGATTTTGTCGCTTCAACCTCGTCGACGGCCTTTCCCTCTCTTTGCAACTTTCTTTCTTCAGCCCCGGCGACGGCGTACGCCTTGGCATAGAGGTCTTTGCGGGACTTGGCCGGGTGGACTTGAAGCTCGTAGTCTAGAGTGGGGGAAATGACACCGTGCCTGAAGCAATTTATGATTTCCCTGTCTGTTAGGTCTTCATCAATCTGATCTACCAGTTTCTTGAATCTCTTGAAGTAGCTCATTGAGCTTTCAGTGGCTCCTTGGGATATGTTGCTAAGGCCGTTGACAGTCTTATGACGCTCTCCCGCCGTAGCAAACCTTCCTAAAAACTTTTTTCTCATCTGCTTCCATGATTCTATACTCCCCTTGGGCAAGCCTCGAAACCACCTCAAAGCTGCGTCTACCAGCGTGCTCGTAAGAGCCTTGCACATGATGTCGTCGTGGCCTGAAGCTTTTGCCACTACGTACATCTGTGCCTCAAGGTGTTGTATGTGGTCGATGGCGCTGGTAGAGCCGTCGTATGGTTTAAGTTCGGGTAGCTTAAAGCCTGGTTCTGGGGTCCTGTTTCCAACATCCAAGGTGCAAGGGGATTCATAGTGCCGCCATCGTCATCAGAGTCGTCGCTGTCCGTTTTCTTTCTTTTGCTCGTCAGTTCCTCCACTTGGCGCCTCAGCCTCAAGAACTCTCTCATATCCACCCCTCCTGTTGGGCCGGCTTGGGGAATCCTATCTTGACGGGGCCCCCGGGTAACGGTGTTAGACCGTTGCCTCTCGGTGGGGGCAGGTCGTCGTGAGATGGATCGCTCCCTGTAGCTAGGAGGGGGAGACGGCCTATAAGATCTTGACATTTCTCGTTCATGACGAGGTGGGGTACGAGTTCTCTCTCTTTGGCTCTGCGCTCGTTCATTTCTTGATGACGGAGTCTGTGGACGACCACGGACAATTTGATTCTGATTTGCTTCAGGATTCTCGACGGCTAAAGCTCTATGAGGCTCTGCTTCCCGGCTCGTCGTTGCCTGTGACGGTGCTCCTTGGATCCGTCTCTCATTAATGTGATCCCCAGTCGAGCCGCAGTACAACACGCTCATTCCCAGTGGCCAAGTCCCTTCACGACGACTCAAGATTCTCTCTCTGGTTTCTTCTCCTCCTTCCTGACGAGATTGTTTGGTGGGATGCCTGGGGGGCTTGAGGAGCGGCCATACGAATGAGCTCATCTTGGATTTGCAAAAACTCCTTGAGGGCGTTGGCTCTTTCGACGAGGAAAGCCGCTCTGTCGAGATTAGGGTTAGAGGGACCTCCTGCATATCTTGCCGTTGTCTCCGGCCTCCTTTCCAGTGGAGGTCTCCTCTCGGCGCTCGACGGCGAAGCCTTTTCTCTCTTCTCTGGCCGTTTGAAGGCTGTATCGTCAACCATCCCCTGGGACCTAGTAACCCTTAAGTTAGGGTTCCTAGGTGGTGAGGGTGGCCTAGGATTTTCTTGTTGAGGTGGTACGCCTTCATCTGCTGTGGACTTGCTGGCCGTATGACCATCTGACACCATTTTTCAAACTCTTACATTTGTATTCCTTCTACTGGAGATCACTAACACGATTCCCGGCAATGGAACCAATCTGATCGCGCAGGAAAGCGTGTGGGCTCAGTTCTTTGTGTCCAGCAATGAGTGAGCTAGCTTTGGATCGCACGACAAGAAACAAGGGTGAAGCTGCGCAGGGGTCTTAGGCAATCCCCTCCGGCGTGAGCGTAAGATGGTGGACTGGAAATGTGTAGATAATCTGCTATGCGTGAGGGTACGTAAAATGTCTAGTAGAACATTACCTTTGTCCATGTTGTTACTCTCTTATTTATAGTAGGAATAGTGATGTTAGGGTTTTCACCAGTGCCGTTAGATTGGATGGTCTCCAACCGTTAGATCAGCTCTGTCTTCTAGGTGTACACGTGTCACTGGGATTGGTCCGTCTATGTAAGGACACTGCGGCTTCGACATTGATAAGCGGCTTGTCTTATAAGGGAAAGTCAACTGCGTACCTTTTGTAGTTATTACGATGCATGATTGCACATGTAACAAGGCACCGTAGCAGGTCCGACATTATCCCAAATTAGCTAATTAACCAAGCTTGTTGAGGAAGCTTAATAGAAGAGACGACACAGGTTTGTATGTCCAGTTGGGTCGTCTCCTTGAGGTATGACTCGACGAGAGAGAGTTAGTCGCTCAATGACGACGCTCACTCTTGGACGAGTGCCGGTTGGCGTCGAGGGAAGGCTCGTCGTTAGATGGGCCTAGCTCATTGTCGACGATCTCTTCTTGGTGTATCGACGGGCTAGAAGTTAACCCTTCCCTTAATGGTACAATGGGTCGTCGCTTGGATGGGCTTGGTCGCTCAGTGGCGACGACCGCCAACCAGCGTTGGACGGGCCATGGCCCAAGGCTTTGATCTGATCCTTTGTGGTTGGTCCTTTGATGGGCCTATTGGGCCCCCAGGCTCGTAGTAAACATTGGGCTCGACCCATCACAGATTATTCCGTTCAAGTTTTTTTTTTTTTTATTCAAACTCACACACACGCACGCACAAAAGCGCCTAGGAGATAAATCCTATGGAGAGAAAGCCTTCCCTCTAACTTTTGGGGGAATCGAACCCATGACCTCTAGGTTGAAAGCCATGAGCTCTAGCCAACAGGCCAAATCACCATGTGCATATAGATACAGTTCAATTACACTGCAGTCGGCTACACTAACTGTTCAATTTTAATTTTCTTAATTTAGTGATCCATTTAGTGGAAGTAGGGATTGTAAAAAGAACAACCCCTTAATGAACTAATTTAATGGATCAGAAACCGATTATTACGAATATAAACTATACTTCTTCGGTCTCATGTGAATGGAGTTCAAAAAAATTGGACATAAGGATTATGAAAAAGTAGTAGAGAGAATCAGTAGAAGCGTTCGCAATTATTAAAAATAAAATATAAAATAAAATGAGTGTAAGAAATTGTAAATTGATTGGTATTGTTAATATAAAAATAAAGTAGTAAAGAGAATTAGTGGGATAAATAATATAAAATTTTTGTTATTTTGTACAGTTTTTACTCACAAGAAATGAAATGAAACGGAGTGAGTAAACTAATGATCCTAAATCCACGATTTTTGCCATCCTCCTCAAAGATTTGTGGATAGATGGGGAGATCAAAAAGTTATGTGCCCTTTCTATTTGTACCAACTACTATGTCTATAGTTGTCGTTTGACTTGAATGTTACGATGAATTAATATGTTCAAGGTTTTATATATTGACTACTAAAATAAATTCGTATTCGAGGACACTTTTTTTTTTTTTTTAATTAAGCTCGTGTTCGAAGACACGTTTTTTTTTTTTTTTAATTAATTTTTTTTTTAAGGACAAAATGAAAAAAAGACAAAATAGTAATGACAAAATGAAAAATTCGACCATTAAAACTATTAATTCAACTGTTCAATAATGGAATCTAATTTATACTATAGATTAATATTAAAAGTAGAGAGGATAGTATGGGTAATAAAATATTGATAAATGGAATTGGTGTGAAAATATTTCAAGGTTGTGTGAGTGATGGAAACAATGGCGTAAGCGCTCACGTCATCCTTTTATTGGCAGGTGCATGTTCCCCTTTCGGATGACATAACTAAAAATTTTAAACTAATTATATAAATTATTAATTTTTTTTTTATTAGTCCATATTAAGACTATTCACATGATTTCATCCCACTCCCCCAATTCATCTAACACTTTTTACACTTTTTCTCATCCACCTAATATTTCATCTACCCTTTTCATTTACCCCCACTCCAATGACTTACTTAAATTAAATTTCAATTCCCTCCAACTCATCATTCTATACCCCACTACTTTTATTTTATTTTATTTATATTCTTTATTTTTATGATTAGTAAAATAATAATAATTATTATTATTATTTATAATTAAAAAAATATTTCACACTTAATTAAAAAAATATTGCATCAATTTATAGGTTAAAAAAATATAATGATTTTTTTTTAAAATGAATGCTAAAATGAAAAAGGATAATTGAGAAATGAGTGTTTTTTTTTGTGTCCAAATCAAATGAAACTTATATCGATTTGTAGGGAAAAAAATGATGAATTTTGGTGAAAAAAAAAATTAAAAAAAATACTAATTTACTAGGTAATAATTCAGCCCAAATTGAAAACTAAGTGTTTTTTTTTTTCCAAATCAAATGAAACTTATATCGACTTGTAGGGAAAAAAATGATGAATTTTGGTGAAAAAAAAATTAAAAAAAATACTAATTTACTAGGTAATAATTCAGCCCAAAGTGAAAACTAAGTGTTTTTTTTTGTGTCCAAATCAAATGAAACTTATATCGATTTGTAGGGAAAAAAAAATGATGAATTTTATTGAAAAAAAAAATTAAAAAAAATACTAATTTACAAGGTAATAATTCAGCCCAAATTGAAAACTAAGTGTTTTTTTTTTGTCCAAATCAAATGAAACTTATATCGATTTATAGGGAAAAAAATGATGAATTTTGGTGAAAAAAAAAATTAAAAAAAATACTAATTTACTAGGTAATAATTCAGCCCAAATTGAAAACTAAGTATTTTTTTTTGTGTCCAAATCAAATGAAACTTATATCGATTTGTAGGGAAAAAAAATGATGAATTTTGGTGAAAAAAAATTAAAAAAAATACTAATTTACTAGGTAATAATTCAGCCCAAATTGAAAACTAAGTGTTTTTTTTTTGTGTCCAAATCAAATGAAACTTATATCGATTTGTAGGGAAAAAAATGATGAATTTTGGTGAAAAAAAAAATTAAAAAAAATACTACTCCCTCCGTCCCAGATCAAGGGTTCATGGGGGGATATTTCACGGTTTTTAAGAAAAATGAATAAAGTGGGTAGAAATTAGAGGAGATAGAATGTAAAAGTTAAATGTGTGGTAGGAAATAGGAGAGAGAATGTAAAAGCTAAAAATATTTAATAGGAGAGAGAATGAGTGGGAGGAATAGTAGTTAAATGTGTGGTAGGGAATAGGAGAGAGAATGTATAAGGGTATAATGAATGGTTTTTTTGTAAATATATGGAAATGATAAGGGTATAAATATATTCAAAAACTTGCCATTTATGGAAATGAACTCTTGGTCTGGGACGGACCAAAAGGGAAAGATGAACCCTGGGTCTGGGACGGAGGGAGTAATTTACTAGGTAATAATTCAGCCCAAATTGAAAACTAAGTGTTTTTTTTTTGTGTCCAAATCAAATGAAACTTATATCAATTTGTAGGGAAAAAAAATGATGAATTTTGGTGAATTTTTCTTTTTATTTTTAAATAATTTATTATGAGATAATTGAGTTTAAATAATTGGGTGAAAAAATAATAAAGTTTGGACCAATGGGCCCTTACACGTGGCAAACTCAGGAAAAAAAAAAAAAACCTTGCGCCTCACGCGCCTATCCGGAGCGTGAGGCACACGCGCCAAGGCTCCTCCAATGCCAAGCCGACACCTGTCCAGTTAAAAAAGATAAATAAAAAATTAAAAGCTTTCAACTGGGATGAAACTTTTCATCCCGTTAATTAATTCAGCCAGGTTTAATACCCCATTGGAGTGGGTGAGCTGGATAAAATGGGATTTCATCCCCCATTTCATCCCCCCATTGTACACGGTCTAAAAAATAATCATTTTTTACTTTATTGTATTTTGTAATTACATATCTTTATAAATCACACACATAAAGCCAAATCTTGAAAAAAATTAGTTTTTTCGTAACATAAGAAAAAAATTAGTTTTAAAGCACTAAGTCTAACTAATAAGAGTGATGAACTGTGCTCCGAAAACTAAATTTTTTATAACATTTTGAAAAAAAAACAAATTTTTCACAAGAGTTACTCACATAAATAAATATCAATTGTGGTGACTAAAACGTTAAGCACACGATTATTATATATTGATGTAATTATCCATACTAAAAAATAAGATAAAATAATATTATTTTTGCTTATTTTAGAGAAAAAAGTATGAAAAAAGAGATGTTTATATTAATATGTATAATATTGGGATCTATTTTTTTTTAAAATGAGACATTTACCAAAAACTACTTTTGAACGATGGATATTACAAAAAAAAAAAAAAAAACACACAAGTTGGCTATAACAAAAAAACTCTTTAAATATTACAAAAAATTATTTTTCAAAAAAAAAATTATTTTTTTTGCTTTTATCTATCAATGATAAATGCATTTATCAGTTATTTAACCAAAAAAAAAATCACAAAATGCTCTTTAAAAACTGATAAAAGAATTTATCAGTTATTTTAACTGGAAATGAAAAAAATAAAAAAGAAAGAAAAAGAAAAGTAAAATAGTTTTTTGTAATATCACAAATTACATATATATTTTTTTGTAAATAGCATCCTTTTGAGATAGTTTTTAGTAAAAATTTCTTAAAAAATAATAAAAAAAAAATTAATGTTTGCCATAAAAATTACCTTGTTTATGGTAAAGAAAAAGAGCTAAGGACTCAAAGACCCAACTTACAAATCAATAACCCATTTAAACCCATTTGAGATGAAAATCCCAAATAAACCCACAGCTAACAGAGTGAGACGGACGTTAAATTCCTAAAATCTCTCCGTAATATCACGAGCTCTCCCTCACATCTCCTTCAATCGCCCATTACCCCTGTTCCAAATCGGCGTCCACCGGCGACCTCCTCACCGTTCCAAATTGGCTCTACAATTCCTCTTTCTCTATCCTCTCTCTCTCTCTCCTCGAAACCCTAGATCTCGTGCTGTCGCCGAGGCCGGAATTCGCTAAATCGGCTTCCGATTTGAGTTAATCTGATCGTTATAGGTATGGGTTTTCTGTCAAAATCGGATCTTTGTTATATATATGAAAAATCTCGACTTTGACTTTCTCGATTTGCTGATTTTTTCTCTAATATCTTTTGATTTAATTGTGTTTCGGGTTTACTTGTTCGTCGAATCACTACGTGTTTATTGATTGTTATGTTATGAAATAGTTGTTCGATTTTTGGTGTTTGTCATCTGTTGTAACCTTTACATCTCTTTTACCCCTTGGTATAGGACTTGACAAGTCTCCGCTATCACTATCCCACACCAAATCAAATTCTAAACTTGATTTTTCATTTCGTTTGTCATTAATCAAAAATTTTATTTATATGTTGATATTTGTTTGATAGATGAATAAAAGACGACGTGGTTCTTATGGAAGAATTGTAGGACATTGTTACCCATTGCTATAGCACTTCCAAAGAATCCTGGTTGTGGTATCTTTAGCACTTCTATAGGACATTGTTAGCTCTTGATTTTTATATAGTTGTAAAATGACGATGTGGGTCCTATAGCCCTATATATAGGACTGTTATGACACATATTTGATATTGAGTTGACTAGCTCCATATTTGATATATAGTTGTAGAAATGACTGTTATAGCTATCTATATTATGTTTACGATGTCCTATAGCAATTGCTTTATAGGACATTGTTAGCACTTGCTATAGGACATTGTTACCCATTGCTATAGCACTTTCCAGCAACTGTTGTGTCTCTTTAGCACTTGCTATAGGACATTGTTAGCTCTTGATTTTTATATAGTTGTAAAATGACCTGATATGGGTCCTATAGCCCTATATATAGGACCTGTTATGACACATATTTGATATTGAGTTGACTAGCTCCATATTGGATGAGCATATTATTATAGGAAATATATAATTTAGGTCCTATAATATATGCTATAGGACTTTGTTCATATAGCACTTCAAGTATAGGACCATTCAAATGAATTATAGCTATCTATATTATGTTTACAGGTCCTATAGCACTTGCTATAGGACATTGTTATAGGACCATTCAAATGAATTATAACTATCTATATTATGTTTACAGGTCCTATAGCACTTGCTACCCAAGGTACGTGGATGACATGAATTTCTTTCTCCAAGCCTTATCCGATTCCATTTTTGATAATAGCTACTTCAAGTACGTTCTTGCTTTCTTCTTTGGTTTCCTTTTCAGAGCTTCAATTCTCCCAATACCAATACATTTACTTTAGTTTATCTGTCCTGATAGTGTTGTTAAACTTGTACGTAGAACTTCTATCTCGGGGAGAAGGAAGGGCTTCTACGGTACCGATGAGGCTCTTTTGAGTGATTCCGTTGTGCCCCTTGTTGACAAATATGCTGCCGTAAGTATATTTAGCTTAGCTTCATTCTAGAGGCATTTGTCTGTATATATACATCGATTGCTACATAGATCTATGTGCCCAAACACATTACATTTGCTTTATTGTATAGTAATGCCAACTTGATTTGGTTGTTTTTATGTCTTAGGATGAGGATGGTTTCTTTCACGACTATGCTGAGTCTCACATGAAGCTTTCTGAATTGGGGTAATTTAACTTAATCCTAGTTTGCTGTTCAATTACATTCTGCGGTGGTCAACATGTTGAATTTACCTAACGTGTTCATTCTAATTGTTTTCAGGTTTGCTGAAGCATAAGCTTGTAGACTATGGTTGCGAGGAATTCCAGCTTTTGTTTGTGTTTTATCCAATCAAGTGTTAGTAGTTCTAAGACGTTGGTGGATATTGCTGTAGTTTTCTATTGTCTTAACGGATATGGAAATTGGGATTTTGTCCATGTTTTGATTGTCATCATCCCACATAATAATATTTGAACATCTTGGTGCCATTCTCTCTCTCTCTCTTTGGTCCTTCCAAATCGAAGTAGAGAATATGGCTTCAAACTTCATTGAGGAGTTGCCTTTATCATGTCTTATAGCTCACCCATTACGTCACTCTTTACACCTTACCTACCTTCCCCAGTTAATATCATACGCATATTGATATACCTACTATTTCCTCAACAAACAACTCTACGCATTGTTGGTCCTATACCATTTTGATATAGGACCTGTTCAAGTGACCTTTTGTCATTTGAACTGTTTATTTAAATTTTTGGGATTTGTCAATGTTGTAAAGGCACTTTTACAGGTCTTTTACCCCTTGGTATAGGTCATATACCCATTATTATAAAGGGAATGTACTATATCACTTGCTATATGACCATTCAAAGCTATAAGCCCTTTAATTGGTCCTATAGCAATTGGTATAGGACCTGGCAACATCATATACAAAGCTATAAGCCCTTTAATTGTTCCTATAACAATGGGTATAGGACCTGTCAACATCATATACAAAGCTATAAGCCCTTTAATTGGTCCTATAGCAATTGTTATAGGATCTGTGAATATCATATACAAAGCTATAATACCTTGAATGGTCCTATAGCAATTGGTATATGACCTGTCAATATCATATACAAAGCTATAAGCCCTTTAATTGGTCCTATAGCAATTGGTATAGGACCTGACAATATCATATACAAAGCTATAAGACCTTTAAATGGTCCTATAGCAATTGGTATATGACTTTGTCGATATCATATACAAAGCTATAAGCCCTTTAATCGTCCTATAAAGAACGGTATAGGACACGACAACATCAAATACACAGCTAAAAGAACTTTAAATAGTCCTATAACAAATGCTATAGGACTTGGCAACAACATATACACAGCTTTAAGACCTTTTAATGGTCCTATAGCAAATTGGTATAGGACCTGACAATATCATATACAAAGCTATAAGCCCTTTAATTGGTCTATAAAGCAACTGGTATAGGACCTGGCAACATCAAATACACAGCTAAAAGAACTTTAAATAGTCCTATAACAAATGATATAGGACTTGGCAACATCATATACAAAGCTTTAAGACCTTTTAATGGTCCTATAGCAAGTGATATAGACACTTGATTTATTGTTTTTGTGAATAACAATGTGGCAAATGGTATGGGACACGGCAACATCATATACACGAGATATAAGGTCTTTAATTGGTCCTATAAAGCAATCGGTATATGACCCGGCAACATCAAATACACATATATAAGCCCTTTGAATGGTCCTATAACAACCGATATAGGACCTAGCAACATCAAATACAGTTTATAAGACCTTTGAATGGTCCTATAAAGAATCGGTATAGGACTCCGATAACATCAAATACACAGCTAAAAGAACTTTAAATGGTCCTATAGCAACTGGTATAGAACTTGGCAATGGTGGGGTTTTGTATTTGTTGTCTTTATGGTTGAAGAGAAAATTAAACAAAGGGAATTGATGAAAACAATACCACTTTCAATGTATTGATTTACGGGTATCTTTGAACGAAACTCACTAACTAGCGGAGAAATGTAAAACCAAACTACAACATTCATTTAGCAATATTATCAAACAGTTAAGAGCAAGCATTTGAACCAACCAAACTCGGCTTCAATACTACGGTAGTACGGGGACCAAGATCATCAAGATACACACAATCAAAATGCATTTGAACCAACCAAACTAAGCTTCAATACAACATTCATTTAGCAATATTATCAAAACAGTTAAGAGCAAGCATTTGAGGTTTTAAGATTAAAAATGTTACAACACTAATAGAGAATACACAATATAGATAACTTTTATGCGCTTTCAAGCGGTTATCTTGTACAAATCTTCAATAAACCTCAAAATTTTCCGTACATATATCATTTTGAAATGCCCACAAATATAAGTACAAAATATACACACACACGAGAGAGAGAGAGAGAGAGAGATAGAGGCTACCTCGGTTCCGGTAATGCCCGTAGCAATTCCAATATCGGCAAGTTTCAAAGCGGGTGCATCGTTTACGCCATCTCCAGTCATTGCAACAATTTCCTCATCTCTTTTAGCATCCTCACTATTTCTTGCTTGTGCCTTGGTTCAAGACGAGAGAACACCTTGCCTCCAGGTTTGGACAGAATCTTCATCTGTTGCAAATTACAACCATAAACCCAAATTGGAGCACTCACACACCCCAGGAAGCCATTGATGACAATGTTAATAAGGAAGACCTTGTAAAATCAAAGAAGATGGAAGAACAAGAAAAGGTTAGGGTCAAATAGGTTAAGCGAGAGAGAGGATGGCATGGGGTGGTGAGGGCGGCTTGTGGAAATTGGAAGGGGGATGACATGGACGCGGCTCATTGCGGAGGAAAAGGGAGCCGGCCTGAGTGAAGAAGAAGGGGGAGGGGAAAATCAAATTAAAACAGCAAGTTAACGGCGTTTAACTCAATTTGTCCGGTATATAGCATTTTGGGGTTTAAAGGAATTTTGATTTGAAATATAAAAAGGAGTTGTCTTTTTTTGGGTTATGGTTTGATAAATGTGGGTAAAGAGGAATTTTTCCAAAGAAAAATTAAGAAAACATAGTTAATTAGTTCCAATTTCTCTAACAGATTTGCTCGTGTTTGAGCAAAAATTGGCATCATGTCAAATGTCAAAGCAAATTTCGCTCATCATTGTTTAGGATCTAAATTGTTGTATTTTAAATATTTTGTGAGAATTTTAAGAAAAAGCGTAAAATAGCAAATATTTTGAGATAAAAATATTCCTTTAACTATAAGTATTTTTGGACGGAGTTAGTAAACTTTAATTCAAGATAAATGTAATTTTGGTATTTCACTATTACTTCCTATATATAGCTGTGGTAATAATTTCATTTTTAAAAATTAATAAAACCCATAAAATAATAAATTTTGTACCGAAGGATCATGTAACTAGAAACTCAACTACTAGATAGAATTATTAAGACTAATTGCATCATTCATAAAATATACTAATAAAATGTTTCAAAAGGAAAAAAAAAAAAAAAAAAAAAGGATTATGTTGGATGGATAATTAATGTTGAGTGGTTGACGCCTCAAGTGGAGTAAATTACAATAGGCTCGGGTATAGTATAATAGTACATATTGGGCTTTAGAGTCCAATAATAGACTAGCACGGATTGAGTTATTAATTTTGTTTATGTAGTTGGGCCGTGTACCAACTAGTCTAACAATCCATTTGTACATCAGTAATTGAAAGTAGCTTTGCTCCTCGTGTTGTTGGTGATTATCTCTATGTCCAGATGGTGTTGTTCCATTCAAGGACCTGTAATTATGAGGAGGGATTATGTCCCTCATGGGAGATATGGATGGGGAGGACTCCTACGGCGAGGAGGGCTCCTAGGTCTGAGAGGGCTCATAGGTCGAGGAGGAGTCCTATGCCGAGGAGAGAGATTTTGACGGGGAGAAGTCCTTTGCCTAGCATGACTTATTCTTGCTCTCAAGTTTGCTGATTTGATATCTTGGTCCCTTTGATTGTTCAGCTGGTTTCTCAAAGCTCCCCCATTTCAGGTATTTCCATGTCCAGGAGCTCTATGACGAGGATAAACGTACTGGATGGGGCTTTGATTGGATCTACAAGCAGTGTCGCGATGTGGGGGATTTGGCCAGGGGAAAGATTTTCTCTATTCCCACGACTACCACGCCTATCAAAGTGACTTTTCCCCCAAGGAAATTTCCAGTCCTGGTAGGTCTAATGAATTCAGCCATAGAATGATCCGGATCTAAATATAACAGGGCATTTTGTGCTTCATAAATGCGTTGCAAAGTGTCCATCTAGTGGTGCAAAAGAGTTCTGCGACCAACCGGTGATAGAGATGTGTCTGTGCCACCTTAGGCGGCATTCCTCCCCGTCTGACTAGCAGATGGTCGTCGACGACGGGGAGGTTTTAAGGAGATTTCCGTTATTGACTGTCCACTCGAACGCAAGGTCATACCTAGCGGTGGCAGTCCATCATTCAGGGACGGAGGAGGTGGCAATCCACCATTGGCGAGTGGAATTGTTGTTCCAGCATTGCCATGAGTCTCCTCCGCAAGATGGTTATCCTGATCACGTATTATGCTAGCAGTGTGTCCTTCTTACATTAGGATTAGGAGAGTAGAACAAAAAAATTTCGGCTATTCAAAGGATAATTCGATCGTTTCTCAGCAATGTAACCAAACTGATGTTGCAAAAAATGTCAAATAAGCCCAAATTATTTATATGACATAAACATCTAATATGAAAAAACTTACCCCCAAGTGAGGGTTGACAAACGGTAATTGAATCGGGTAAACTAGCCGTATTAGCACTTGCGTTGTCAAATGAAATAGTAAATATTTTATTTAAAATACCACACTCAAGAAAAATCTAAAGCAATTTTGCACAAATATTTTCCGCGAAATGCGGTGGCTCAATCTTTGTAAGCAATTAATCTTTTTTTGATAGTCCATGAATTATCTATCCAATGGCAAGTAACGCCCAAATAAGTATTTCTATGCCAATGATCACTCCAACCATCGACACAAATTGAAACTTTATTTCCTAAATTTGATAAAACACCAATTAAATATTTTTTATATTTTTTCACCACTCTAGTAATATCACGTATGAGATTCGTACGTAGTACTCTCGTGGCGGCGGAGTTTAAAGAAAGACAAGCAAAATTTTGATAAAAATCACAATTCGCAAAATTAAAAGGAATGCCTTTAACGCAAATTAATTTGGCTAGTTCATCCCTATAAACCCACTTATCAAATTTAAAAAGGACGGAAGGGGAAGACGAACTTTGTGCACCCGAACCCGAACTATGTTGTTGATATTGTAATTGAGTTTGCGTAGTGAAAATGCCAAGTTTCTCGGGATGTTTCGACGCCGTATGCCCGTTGAGCGTCCCATGCCCTCCGCCTCTTTTGAATGAGTAAGACGCGGTACAATAGTTGCAAAATGCTCGAAGATTATAATCATCATCGACATTAATTTTTCATTTGGTGAAATGGATGGCGAATGTATCGGATTGCAGCTCTCTTTCTCTAGGAGGTTGTCGTTGTTCCCAACCCCGACCACCCCCCCTAATAGCTCGGCTGCCCCTACATCTCATAGCACTATCACTTTCAATTTCAACATGTTCTTCTTCCACATTTTGTTGAATATTTGAATTTTGATGATCAAAATCATCGTTGGGGAAGGAAGAACCAACATGTGACTTGCCTAAATTGCTTCTTCTTTGATTTTCAGCCATTTGTGTAAGAGAAAATGAAGTTTGAAAACGAAACGGAGCTTAAAATGGATGAAAATGAAAAAAAAAATACTAATTTTGTTAGAAAACTAACTGAAATTGGGACAATATTTAACTGAAAATTGGATGAGAGTAAGAGAATGTGTGAATATTTGAGAGTAGAAGAGAAAAAATAGAGAGAAATAATGTGGAATTAAAATGGGAGGAGGGAGGTGATATTTATAGTTAGTTTAATTAGTCAAAATATTTTTTTTTTGTTAGGATCCATTAGTCTGGAAAGGGGGGGACAGGGCCAGGCACTGGACTGGAAGAAAGGCGGCCAGGAGAAACTAGTCGTTGAGGAGGCGGCCCAACGGTCAGCAGCCAAGCCCCAAGCCCAACGCGCCAAACCGCCTACGCCACGTGGCCCAACGGTCATATGACCGTTTGATTTTTTTTTAAATGAGGGTTTAGTCGGCGGTTAACCAGCGGTTGACCGGTTTCCATTATTCAAAGCTTTAAGAAATGACAAACCGTCCGGTTAGCCGGTCCAGTTAAAAAAAAAAGACCACGTCTATCTCTACCCATATTAAAGAAAGGAACGGGGAATAAAATAAATAAATGTGTTCGGAGTATACATACATACATACATACATACATACATACACTTGTCAAAGTTTTATATACACGTGTCAATTTTTTTTTTGTCAAATGAAATAAATGGAGCTCATGCACACATTAACATCAGCAAAGTATATTTCCATTGTAGACTACATTTTTGTTTTATACAAAGCATTAAGAAATGACAGATTGCCCTTTATTGTGACAACATTTACGACTTGTTTCCTTTAATATACTCCCTCTGTCTCATAACAAGCGACACACTTTGTCATTTTGGGTGTCACACTGATAAGTCACACTTCCTAAAATGAAAAAGAATCTTTACTATTTCCTCCACTCATTCTCTCTCCTACATTATTATAATACTCACAACACCATTATAATTTACTATTCTCTCCACTCATTCTCTCCTACTCAACTATCTACACTCAGAACACATCAACCTTTTCACTTTTTCTTTAATTTTCGGGCGAAAAAGTAACTGCGTCGCTTGTTATGGGACGGAGGGAGTATACTCCATCCGTCCCATAAAATCTTACCCATTTTGCTATTTTGGGCGTCCCACTTTAAAGTCACATCTAAAAGAAAACCTTTTAATACTTCTTTATTCATGGGACCCACTTGTCATAATCACAACAATTATTCACTTATTACTTTTTATCCCACATTCTATCTTTTACCCACTCACAACTTTTACTTTAATAATTAATAATATTATATATATTCACTTCATATTTTTCATTCAACAGTAAACGAGTAAGATAATGTGAGATGAGGGAGTATTATGGATGACCAAAACCGGTTTCGGGCCCGGTTCCGGTTCGGAACCGCCGGTTTCGGTTCGGAAAATGTATGAACCTTAACCGGCCCGGATTGTTCACGGTTCCGGTTAATCCGGTTCCGGTTTTCTCCCCGGTTCGTCCGGTTCCGGGCTTTTTCCGATCCGGTTCCGGTCCGGTTCTATTGAAAAACAATGAATTTCGTCCGGTTCACGGTTCCGGTTCCGGTCCGGTTCACCATTTTTGTGACCCTTAACCGGCCCTTATCCAAACCGGTTCCGGTTATCTCGGTTCCGATTTTCGTGACGGTTCATGGCGGTTCCGGGCTTTTCCGGTCCGGTTCCGGTCCGGTTTTCCGGTTCCGGTCCGGTTCCGGTCCGGTTTGACCATCCCTAGGGAGTATATGTAGACGATTGTACACGTTTTACACTGTTCATTGTAGTTCATAATTATAACTGATCTTACCCCTAAATATATGTTGCTTAAGAGGTTCCTTCACGCTCTTAGGATAGCGCTTGAGAGATGGGGTCCCACGGCGTGCCCTGAGAACTGATAGTGTCCGCCGTTACGCTTCTCTTTTACTAGACACCACGCCATTGCTTTTTTGTGCACTCAACTCAGCCGATATTTATTTGCGGACCCATTTTTATGTTTTCTTATTTAATGATTTAATGATGGAAAGAGTTAAAATCATGTACTTTCTTCGTTCCATTTTAATTGATCTCGGAATAGATTTTATGGTTTTTAAGAAAAATAAATAAAGTGGGTAAAAATTTGAAAAGAGAGAATGTAAAAGTTAAATGTATGATAGAAGATAGAAAAGAGAATGTAAAAATTAAAAATATTTAATAGGAGGGAGAATGAGTGAGAGAAATAGTAATTTAATGATTAATTTTTTTATAAATATGTTAAAATTATAATGATATAATGAATAATTTTTTTGTAAATATATGGAGATGATAAGGGTATAAATATATGAAAAACTTTCCATTTATGAAATGGATCAATTGAAGTGGGACGTCCCAAAAAGAAAAGTGGATCAATTGAAGTGAGACGAAGGGAGTAATATTTTTAATAAATGTGATACTCCCTCCGTCCCGCTCGAAGTGTCTCAACTTTCCTTTTTGGACGTCCCATTTAAAGTGTCTCAATCCCAAAATGAAAAGTTTTTATTATTTTTATACTCTTCCTACCCCACTCATTCTCTCTCCTACTTTACTTTTACATTCACAATATTCTCTCTCCTAACTATTCCTCCCACTCATTCTCTCTCTTATTTAATTTTCTATACTCACAACATTTAACCTTTTTCTCTTTCTTATCTCACTTTCCTTAATTTTCGTGCCGATCTCATTTTGAGACATTTCGAACAAGACGGAGGGAGTATAATAATTATGTATCACAGATTGTGTTAATTTTTATAGCTTAAAATTATTGAATTACACTTACTTATGATATACTCCATCCGTCCCGTCCCGCTAGTAATCGCACTGTTACTGTTTACGCGGGATTAAGGAAATAAATAATGATATAAATGTTGTGAGTGTAAAAATAAATAGGAGAGAGAATGAGTGAAGGGAATAGTAAATTATAATGGTGTTGTGAGTATTAAAATAATGTAGGAGAGAGAATGAGTGGAGAGAATAGTAAAGATTCTTTGCCATTTTAGAAAGTGTGCAATTTGTAACGGGACGCCCAAAATAGAAAGTGTGCGATCTGTAGCGGGACAGAGGGAGTATAATACTTCCTCCGTCCCAGACTAAGAATTATAGGGGAGATTTCACGCTTCTTAAGAAATTTTTTAAAAAATGAATAAAAGTTAAATGTGGGATAGAGAATAGTAGTTAATGATTGATTTTTTTGTAAATATGTTAACTTTATAATGGTATAATAAATGTTTTTTTTTTATAATATGGGATAAGGAATAGTAGTTAATGATTGGTTTTTTAATAGGAGAGAGAATGAGTGAGAGGAATAGTAATTAATGATTGATTTTTTTTTGTAAATATGCTAACTTTATAAGGATATAATAAATGATTTTTTTGTAAATATATTAAATCATAAGAATATAAATATATTAAAAAATTTGTCATTTATTATGAAAAGAAACTCTTAATCTATCTGAGACAAATTAAAAAAAAAAGTAGAATCCTTAATCTCTTAATTTGGGATAATCTGGGACGGAAGGAGTATTATTTAAAAGAGTGATACAAGTTATCTTAGTTCGAACGAAAGTGAAAGAGTATTGAATTGTCGGCCTATGACATAATTTTAATTAAAAATTCTTCAAATTTATTTAATTTATTTGAAATGTAACTACAGAGAAATGAAAGTCCGTTAGTGAAAGAATGGGAGAGTAAATTAAGATGAGAGATGTAAATTCTGTACCAAACTCAGACATGGGACAGTTTTTGCTGGTAATCCGCTCTGGTCAACCAACTCTCGTCAGCTAAAGTAAAGAATTCCCACCAACTTATACACATTGATTTCCTCCCATCACTTTGTACCCTCCCATATCAACGCGCCTACGCTCGCGTGACTCACACCACTCCTATCCGTAATCTCCGGCAATTCTATTGGACCCATATAGACCCTCCTTCTGGAACATAATTGCGGCATTTAACCTATAGCGAAATCACTATGGCCAATATTTTATATGAATGCTTCAATATAAAATATTAATCAATATAAAATATATTTTATTCATGTTATTTGAGAAGATAAAAAAAATTGGATGTCATATTTGAAAAGACACTTTTAAAATAAAAATTTATTAATATATTTTTATTTATAAAACCTACTTGTCATATTCACAATAAAAATTCAATTAATATTTTTTATCTCATATTTTAACACTATACTCCCTCCGTTTTGAAAAGCCATTTATTTTCTTTTCGTCCCATATTTTTAAAAAAAGGACTTTTTAAAAACCTTAAATCACTATTCTCTCCACTCATTCTCTCTCCTACTTTACTTTTACACTCACAACATTATCTTTCTTACATCACCTCCCACTCATTCTCTCTCCTATTTAATTTTTCATACTCACAACATTTAAACTTTTTCTCTTTCCTACATCACATTTCTTATTTTGCGTGTCGGACAAATTTACCGACTCTTTCGCCGGGACGGAGGGAGTATATTTTTCTTAATTTACGTGCAAAATCTATTTATTTATTTTTTCGGTTGGGCGGAAAGAGTATTTTTTTTACTAACATGTTTATATTAATAATCTACGTTTTATAGATATAAAACACATTTTTTACCTGTCGTCTTTTGAATTTCATCTGCTATAGTAATATAGCTAAGTGGGGTTATTGTAGCGGTTCTAAATCCATTCACTCCACACCATAAACTACTGTACACCCTTCTGTATATGATTCCCGTTACAAACACTAACACGCTCACGCTTCAATCCAAAGTCCATTCTCAATTCCTGATTCTCCCTGTCCACTTTCACTATCACCGTCGACTATCCTCGGTTCTCGTGAACAAACCGCACAATCAACGGTCACGATCAACCCTTCACAAACTTTCACAACACTACACGGCAGAAAAATGTTCACTTTGTAGTCTGTAAATTCACTTACCAAAAAACTGAAAATTGTAAACATGGACGAGAGGCCGGAGACGGAGCTGATATCGATACCGGCAACGCCACGAGTATCGACGCCGGAGATACTGACGCCTTCTGGAATGAGGTCGCCTAGGCCGGTGTCGAAGGAAGGGAAATCGTCGACTGCTTGGACGCCGACGTCGTTTATTTCGCCGAGGTTTTTGAGCCCAATCGGAACGCCGATGAAGAGAGTTTTGGTTAACATGAAGGGATACTTGGAGGAGGTTGGGCATCTCACTAAGTTGAATCCTCAGGATTCGTGGCTGCCTATTACTGAGTCAAGGAATGGCAATGCACATTACGCCGCTTTTCATAATCTGAATGCCGGTGTCGGTTTTCAGGCATTGGTTTTGCCGGTGGCTTTCTCATTTCTCGGCTGGTACAAATTTTAACTATAACTTGCTATTTAAATTACAGTTGAATATAAATTAGAAGTAAAATTGATTGAACAACATTTGTCATTGTTGCATAAAATTAGGAGAACTTATTGTGCCAGTATTGTTAGGTTTCAAGCGTAAATTGCATGCACAGGTTGGGTTGTAGCAATTGAAGTTTTGTTATTGTTCAAATTGGATTTTTTAATTGGTTTTGCTGCTTATAAATTTCTCTATTAGGAGTATGCTCCCTTCGTCACATCTCAAATAGAGCTAGCTTTTTGGGCACGAAGGAAAAGTTAGATATGAAAAATGTGTTGTGAGTATAAAAATAAAAATAGGAGAGAATGAGCGAGAAAAATAGTAAGTTGATTGGTGTTATAAGTATAAAAGTAAATAAAGAGAATGAGGGAGAATAATAGTGAAGATTATTTGTCATTTTGAATAATCTGATTTGAGGAGAGACGAACTAAAATAGAAATAAGTCCGATTTGATGCGGGCGAAGATTATAATTTTTGTGTAATTTTGCTTTGTTTATCTTAATTTAAAAGTGATGATGGGATTTGAGTAATTTGACTGAGTGGGAGGAAAAACTTGAATGTGGTTGGACTGTTGGAGTAAAGTTAATTTCACAGCTTTATTTTTGCTTTTTTTTTTTCTTTTCTTTTCATTCATGTGAATGCAAGTGTGACGTGACTGGGACCGGGAACAAGGATTAAGACAGTTGAATTTTGTTGCTTTATGTTTGGTTAATATTCTCCGCATCATTTGCTGGTCCCTTTTCTCACAGATTGTACGGACCTTAGAAATTTTACAGTTTACACTCCTAGCTAGTGTTTTTTCCCCTCGTATTGTTCTAGCTTAATTTCAAAGTACATTCCTTTTTATTCCGGATAAAATTGGACATTCAGTTTGTAAAGGAAGTTAGAAGTAGTTAATGATTTTTTTTGATCATAGAAGTAGTAGTAGTAGTAGTAGAAGTAGTTAATGATAGTGCAAAACTAAATAAGTCCTTATTTGTTATAAAACCCATAAAAGTGTTTAACAAAATATTCTCTCCGTTCCTAAAAGATTGTCCTGTTGTACATTTTACAATTATTAAGAAAGAGCTTCACCTTCTTGTACCTTAGTAGATTTGCACTAACATTCATGCCTAAGTTTAGAAATGAGACATACTTTTTGGAACAAGTCAAAATGACAAATGAGACAATCTTTCAGGGACGAAGGGAGTATGATTTAAGCAAATGGTTTTGATAAGAGATAGGTAGACAAAGTTCCTAATTGAAATTCTTATGCGATTGTCAAAGCTATTTGTGCATGATGGGATTAGTAAGGCTACCGCAACGTTTACAGCTAAAACAGATCAGTGCTTTGGCGTACAAAATGTCTAGTTATAATAGGGAATTAGTTTCTTTGATTGTTATATGCTTAAATAAAGGGAGATGGGTGGGGTTATTCAGAATCGTTTGAGAATTTATTTTATTTCACCCCTCATTTGAGCTAGACTGACATAGTGTCTAGTTAGAAAACATAGAAGTTATCGATTCCCACCAAGAGTATGCAACATGCATTCTTACAAGGACTTTGGAGAAACCCGATGGGTTTTTGACGGTTTCCTATTTTTTGTTTGGAAGGAAATATTATGACATTTGAGAAAGGATAATCAACATGTTTGAGCTGTGATAATTGGTCTCCATAAATCATTTCTTTTTCTGTCAGATGTGCAGAATATTTTCAGATATTTTAGTGCATTAACTGTATCCGGATCCTCTCTTTTGATAAACTACAGGAGTTGGGGAATTGTGGCATTAACCATAGCCTACTGCTGGCAATTATACACATTATGGATTCTAGTACAGCTACATGAAGCAGTTCCCGGGAAAAGATACAACAGATACGTGGAGCTAGCACAAGCAGCTTTTGGTGAGACTCCAAGCTGCCTTGTCTCTTTCTTGAATGAATAGAAGAAAAGAAAATATATAGTAGTGAACTTAAAAAGAAAACTTTTTAAAAAAAAAAAATGAGTTTTTTTTATTAATGAATGACTTAATCTATTACAAGGGTGACACAACTAAAAAAAAACAAATTTAAGAAATTACATACATATGCATGTTGTTGTGACGGATACAAGTATCAAAATTTGTTACTCTGCAATCTCATTTGGAATGTGACCTGGAATTCTATTCTTTTTCAGGCGAAAGATTAGGTAATTGGCTGGCTCTCTTCCCTACTGTTTACTTATCCGCAGGGACTGCAACCGCATTGATTCTAGTCGGAGGGGAAACCATGAAATTGTTTTTCCAGGTTGTTTGTGGGCCTCTTTGTACAAACAATCCCTTGACTACAGTTGAGTGGTATCTGGTGTTCACTTCCTTGTCCATTGTGCTATCTCAACTCCCAAACCTCAACTCAATTGCAGGACTCTCTCTGATTGGGGCAGTGACTGCCATCTTTTACTCCACCATGGTGTGGGTGCTTTCCGTGAGCCAACCGAGGCCACCCTCGATAGCTTATGAACCCATTTCGATGCCTTCTTTCTCTGCATCTATCTTTTCTTTTCTAAATGCACTTGGTATCATTGCCTTTGCCTTTAGAGGCCACAATCTTGTCCTAGAGATTCAGGCAACAATGCCATCAACCTTCAAGCACCCTGCTCATGTGCCAATGTGGAGAGGAGCCAAGGTTGCTTACTTCTTCATAGCGTTGTGCTTGTTTCCTGTTGCTATAGGAGGCTTTTGGGCTTATGGAAACCTTGTAAGTATAACAAACTAACAATTTTGACTGGGATTTGGGGCTTATGCAGTTTAACTGCACGGAATTCCAAATGCTTGAGGGTCCAGATTATATACTCCCTCCGTCCCGGTTCACTTGGCACCAACTTTTTGGGTGTAGGAATTAAGAAAAAGTGATGTAAGAAAGAGAAAAAGTTAAATGTTGTGAGTATGAAGAATTAAATAGGAGAGAGAATGAGTGGGAGGAATAGTTAGGAGAGAGAATGTTGTGAGTGTAAAAGTGAAGTAGGAGAGAGAATGAGTGGAGGGAATAGTGAATATTCTTTTCCATTTTGGGCAGTGCCAAGTGAAGTGGGACGACCCAAAATAGAAATTAGTGCCAAGTGAAGTGGGACGGAGGGAGTATTTCACAAATGGGTGGCCAATTGGTGGAAGGGTGAGGGTCAAAAGACAATTATACCCTTAATGAATGATGTAACGGTTGAGTAAATTTGGACTTCTGTGTGCAGTTGAACTGCATAGGCCCCGTATCCCTATGACAGTCTTGTCCTCAAACTTTTAATAGACACATCATACATACAAGAAGAGGCCAAGGTTTCTTACTTTCTTCTTTCTCTTATTGCAGATGCCATCTGGAGGAATGCTAAATGCAATATTTGCATTCCATGGTCACGAAATTCCTCGAGCTCTGCTAGCAGTGACATTTCTCCTAGTAGTTTTCAGCTGTTTAAGTAGCTACCAGATATACTCGATGCCTGTTTTTGACAGCTTTGAAGCTGGTTATACAAGCCGAACAAATCGCCCTTGCTCAATCTGGGTGAGGTCAGGTTTCCGGGTAATTTATGGGTTTATAAACTTCTTCATAGGTGTGGCACTCCCGTTCCTAGCCAGTCTTGCCGGTTTGTTAGGAGGGCTCACGTTGCCAGTGACCTTTGCTTATCCATGCTTCATGTGGGTTCTGATAAAGAAGCCAGAAAAATACAGCTTTAATTGGTACCTTAACTGGACACTTGGTTGGTTGGGTATTGGGTTCAGCTTAGCGTTTTCGATTGGGGGTATTTGGAGTATGGTTAACAGTGGATTAAAGCTCAAGTTCTTCAAGCCCAACTGATGATGATGGTTGGACTAATAATATGATTCGGTTTGCCTTGTCCTTTTAATTACTCCATGTTGTAGATTAATGTACTTGAATTGCTTTGATTTTGGTTGTATCTAAAAACTCTCAAGTGTATGAAGCCTTCATAATTACTCCGCATATACTACTACTCCCTCCGTCCCTAAATTCATAAATAATGTTCATTTTCAAGAAATTTTTATTTCAAAATGAATGTTCTTTTATAAGTTTGAGGGGGGGGGGGGGGTGAGGCTACGATCCCGCTGGTTGAAGTAAAAGACTAGTTCGTCTTTTATAGTTTAACTATAAGAATTAATTTTTTCAATATTTATATTTAGAAAAAAATCAAACTATGATATCAAGAGTGACTCTTAACCATTAGAATTATTTAAATCTGATAATTCAAGTATAAGACTAGTTTGTTCTTATATTTTCAAGAAACTCTGATATTCTATAGAGATTTGACTCTCATAGTTTAACTATTATGAGACTTTTTTTAGTTTTGATAGTTGAATATTAAGACCATTTTTTAAATCCAAAATTGAGGCACAACCTGTTGCAATTTACTCTTTTTATGGGATTTTGATATGCTTCATTCATTTTATACACAAACAATTCACAATACAACAACAACATGCTATAAAAGTTTCTACACCAAAAAGAAAAATATCAATAAATTATAAAAATAAAAATCTACACCACCAGAAATTGCTTCTGACAGTTTCGAAACTTAATGCACTACCAAAAATTGCAATGCAAGTGAAAAGATGGCTAATCCGCAGTGGCGAAGCCTGAAATTTTTCCCAAGGGGGTCAAAAAATATTATAGTGTAATTTTTACTTAAATTGAAGGGGTCAAAAAGCATAATTTTTAGAGATACAAAGCCATTTTCTCCAAAATTAAAGGTGCTAAACTATCACATTTCAAAATTCAAGGGGGTCATGTGACACCCATGGCTTTGGGGTGGCCTCGCCACTGCTAACCCGTCTAATGTACGTAAAGAAGGGATCATGAGACGCACTTGAGCCTAGCAAATGTTAGATAACCTGTGTGACCTCTTGCTTCACTGGATGGCCTAGCTATCACCATTGAAGGATCTGAAACTTCCTTGCCGTTACTTCCTTCATTGGTGCGCTGCTTCTTTTTGAAAGGGCGGGGCCCACCTGAACCGCCTTCTTCAGCTTGGATACTAAAATTTTTCCCCTCACGAACTTCATATGTTCGAAGAAGTATTTCAAATGTTTTTATATCTGTAGAAACAATATGCATAAATTACAAGGTGAACGGAATCAAAGCACTGGCTGATCTACATGGATTTCAATGGGGGCAATTGTGCCCCCCTCCCCCCTCCATTTGTTTTTTTTTATTAGTACAAATATTTTAAGAGTTTAAGAGTTTAATGCAGTTTATTGAAACTTGCCCCCGTTTGTGTGAAGAAAAAAAAGCATTAAATTTGTTTTGCCCCCTTTTACTAAGTGAATTTTTTTCCCCTATTTCAAAAATCTGGCTCACTCAAAGACACTAAAGAGAGTAACCATATCTTCAAAAGTGCAGCAAAATAAGCATCCAATGAAATCCTTGAAAATTTGCCAAAGGGCTTACCAGTAAAATGTGATCTTAGTGTTTCACACGAACGTTGTACTTGCTCAATGCATGGTGAGAAGGAGCACAAAATTCCATCTACTTTCAACATTTTTTCAGCAGAAGGAATGGCCAACCAAGGTTGAGGTAGGTCCAGGAAAATGGAGTCTGCTAACCCACAAAACATTTCAGGAAATCCTTCACCTTGAATATCTCGGACCCCAACTGTAACCAAACTGCTCAATCCTGTTTTCGTGAAATCCTCCCTGTTTTAAAGAAACAAAACTTTTCAGTAAATCCTTCACCTTGAATATTTCGGACCCCAACTGTAACCAAAAAGTTTTAGCTGTTTCAGGCCGACTTATGGCTTCAAATAAGTTTATTTTGTAGAGTTTGTTTCAGCTTTTAGGCAACAAGTCATAAGCCATAAATTTCTTGTGGATAAAAGTGAAAGCATTTCAAAAAAGGAAAGTGGGCACATTTTATTGTAACATCCCAGAAAGGAATACATGACTGATTTTGTAACAGATGAAGTATATCAGGACCTAATAACTATAACAAATGATTTAAAGCTCACCCGAAATGAATGTCCAAAATAGAATCAAACTATAACAAATGATTTAAAGCTCACCCTAAATGAATGTCCAAAATAGAATCAAATTTGCTCTTAATTTGATTTATTTTCGGACATTCGTTTTGGGACGGAGGAAGTAGTATATATTTGACATCTTACCTTGCTGATGCAGCTCTTTGCTCATGGAAATCAAAAGTATAGACTTGTCCAGTAGGAGCCACAGCCCTTGCTAATGAGGTAGTTAAAGATCCACTTCCGGTGCCTGACTCAAGAACCAGACAGCCGGGAATTATCTCCAGATACATTATAACAAAGCTAATATCTGCAATATAAAGAATTTGTGTTCTGTGATTCAGAACCAGAGTCCACAGCTCTGGAGTTGGAGCTAATAAGTAAACAAATCCGCCCTTGTTGCTCAAAACCTTTGACCCAAACGGTTTTCCGATCCAGTCTGCATGCTTGAATACACCAAAACGGTTCTGAAAAACCGACTTCTCGCTGACTTCCACAGCCTTCATAATATCATGCCTCTCGTACACAACTACTAAATCTCCCTCACTGATGCCGCGTTGAAAAGACAACTTTTTTTCAGGAGCGGGCAACATATTTGAGAGTTTGATATCCTGTTGCACGCAATAGAACCCTGCAAAAAAAAAAAATCGCATGTCAGGAGGGATTATACTGGACTGTTAAATAGTAAGTTCGTAGAAGCCTGCATCAGACATAAATCGATTTTCTAGGCAGTAATTCTTTCATGATACGTGAATTCAGACATATATAAGTATATACGGAGTATTTGCTATGTCAATGTCTTTCAAGGGCATAATATCAACAAATGCCACTGTGCAGAGGTAGTAATGTACTCCCTCCGTCCCAAAATGTTTGTCCCATTTGACTTTTTTGTTGAACTTTGACCACAAATATATGACAATTTAATTATGTTCATGAAATTCTAAAAATTCCTATTGATTCACCATTAATAATATTATCAACAACAACTTTTAGAATTTCATGAACATGATTAATCTCTCATAAATTTGTGGTCAAAGTTCAACAAAAAAGTCAAATGGGACAAACATTTTGGGACGGAGGGAGTATTTCACTATCTCTGTCCCAAAATGAATAACCAAAAACTTTCAAGAGCAAATTCAGAAAAAAAATTGGTAATTCATTTTGGTACGGAGTATGATTTAAACAAAATATAAAGTGATTACCAAGGAGTACATGCCCAGTCAGAAATAGAAAAAAAAATGCCTCGATGATTAATTCACATAACTTAACTCTAGTGGTGCATGAACGTTCCTAATCAAATTAACACAAATGGAGGATAATAGGAAGCTTCATTTGCCAAGTGGAAAATATTCAGAATCCCCAAATTTCTCAAATCCTTACCCACTAACCCTACTTCACATGTCACAATAAACACGAAACGCTTAATGCCAAATATTCTTCATGATCAATTGAACCAATCTTTTCACTTTTTCATCAATAGTAAGCTAAATACTCCCTCCGTCGATAACAAGTGTCGAGCTTTTTGGTCATCCCAAACTAATTTTTGGCGTTTCTAAATACGAAAATAGTCTCAGTGCAATATTAACATGGTACAAGTAAGCTTAAAACTAAGTAAAACACATTCCTTCTCCTTCATAAGTTTAGTATGTAAACTATGAACTTATTATGGGACTGATGTAATACTCCCTCCCTCCCAAAATGAATATCCAAAAAATTATCAAGTTTGCTCTAGATCAAGAGAATTTTTTTTTTTTTAAAAAATTGGGCATTCATTTTGGGACAGAGAGGTAGTATGATATAAACCTAATCCTAGTTCATAACCTGTAATAATTTTGTCATACATAAAAAAAATACACATGAAGGGTCGAAAACTTGTAAATGTAGTCTTAAAATAAATACCTTGACCTGAGGGTAGAGAGAGTGAGCGGAATCTTGTGGGGATACCCGGCAGAGAATCGGCGGAGGCGGAGGCCGCGGCGGCTGGCGGTGGCCGGTGAGGACAGAGAGGAAAAGATGTCTCGTGTAGGTTGTCGAAATTGCGGAGGAACAGGGTAGCGGTTGTAAATTTTCATAATCTTTTGACAATTTTTCACTATGCTACCCCTGACTTCAAATAAATTTCACTTGCAACTTTTACTTTAGTTTATTGTACAAATTCCTAACTCTCCCTTTTTTTTTTTTTTTTTTCCTTTTTTTTTTTTTTTTAACGGAAAGGGCAATGCCCCGTAGAATTTTATTAAGATGAAAGAAAAATTACAAAGTGCAATGAAAGAAAATTAAAAAAGGTCAGTTAAACTGCCTTGAGTAGTTCCATTGCCTCTTAGGCTTGTTTTTCTTTGCTTTAGCTTTGAAAGCAGATTTTTCTCGTTTTCCTTTTACTGGTTGAAAACCGTCATCTTCATCGTAAAAATCTTCCCAATTTTCGCTATCAGCCCTTGGCGCCCAAGGATCAACATGAGCTCCTCCAACAATACCTCCATAAAGACGAGCTTCTTCAAATGCCGTGGGAGATGTGTCAGAGAGACCGCCTTTTTCTGGATCCGAATCACACTTTTCCCGATGAGTAAGAGCTACTTTTAGGTTTTTTGGGTTTATAAACTCGATATTGTAGTATTTTGGGTTCAGCTTACAAGCTGCAGGGGGACGTAAACTAGGCGCATCTTGTATCGCCCGAAGTTATAATCGCATTTAAACTAGTACTCCCCCAGTCCCAACATAAATGTCCCAAAATGGGTTTGGCACAGAAATTAAGGAATAAATATATACTCCCTCCGTCTCACCAAGAGTGTCACCCTTTTAGGGGTGGCACGCAAATTAAGAAAAAAAGGGGAAAGAAAAAATGTTGTGAGTGTAATTTGAAAATAGGAGAGAGAATTAGTGGAGAAAATAGTGAATTTAAAAAGTGTTGTGAGTGTAGAGGAGAGAGAATTAGTGGAGGGAATAGTGGATGGGATAATAGAATATTAATAAAACATTTCAATTTTAGGAAAAGTGACGCTTCAAACGGGACGCCATTTTGAGTAAAAAGTGACACTTGGAGTGGGACGGAGGGAGTATAATGTAAAAAGTGTATAGTGAAATAAATGTTGTGAGTATGAAAGTGATGTAGGAAAGAGAAAGTGAGATAGGGAATAGTTAGTGAATATTTATTGTGAGTATGACAAGTGGGTCCCACAAATAAAAAAATAATAAAAAACTTTTCTTTTTCGGATTGAGGCATTTTAAATGAAACACCCAAAAAGAAAAGTTGGGACATTTGGACTAGGACGGAGGGAGTATTAAAAATTTCGGGTCAACTTTAGTTTTATTTTTAAAGTGCTACTTCCTATTTTGCAAGATAAATACAACAACAACAACAAAGAGTTAACAACAACAAAGCGTTAATCCGAAAATAATTTGGGGTCGACTAACATAAATCTTCATATGTCATTCATATGTCATTGAAAGATAAATATTACACTTAAAAAAAATTGTAATAATTTCATATTAATTAAAATTTTAATGAAAATTTAAAAATTGTTATCGGAAGAAGAATGAGAAAAATGGTAGTGAGTTTTTTGTCTATAGTATTTCTTAAGTAACTCTAACAAGTACTTTATTCAACCATTTGAGAATTGAGAATAAATAATTGGACCCACTTAAACAAACAGAGAGTATAACTTGGACCAATATTTCCAAAAAAAATACCTTCCAATTTGAATGTCCATCTCCCAACCCGCCTTCCCCATAACCTATTTGCCAACCGGAAGCCGCCCCACCCATAACGTCGTCGTTAACATCCCCACCACCTACTTCTTCGGGGGGCAAATCCCATGTACCAAATCCACAACCGCAACCCAAAGGCATACAGGGCCCACCGTCCTCCATGAAAAACGAACCCAAATCCTCAGTCGCGCTTTCGTTTAAATTAACTGTCACACACAATGGCGACTGTGTAACCGATTTAGTGTGAGGACCTCGGCCTAACCTACACGTGTCCCGAGTTGGAGCGTCTCCAAACTACCCCAAAGTTACTAGACTTTTTTAAAAACTTTGAATTAAACTTCAAACTTAAACATCATTAACATTGTCATTTCAAAATAACTCCACTCCTCTTCACCTTGAAGGAGGAGTTGACCAACTTTGAAAACATTCACCTGTTTAGTTACAAAAAATATTGATTTTAACGTAGAAATGTAAAGTTTATAATTACAAACTCCACAAAGGATTTATAACAAAATATAATTTCTACGCCAACCTAACGTACCCCGACAATACCCAAAAGCTCACTGTCAAACTCCTTTCCGCCCTTACTTGGCCTGGCCTCCCCGTCTCGGGATCTAAAAACATTAAAGGGAGAGGGGTGAGAATAAATCTCGGCAAGCTATTATGAATGCGAATATGCCGGATAAATGCAACACATAACCAGTCGCACATAACACATTGGGAAAGCTGTAAACACATTCCATTACCTTGGTTTACCTTTTCCCGTCTGAACAGTAGTCGTACAACATTGGGTATAATAATACTCCAATCTTACAGTGAGCTGCTTAAGCAATACTCACACCTTATAAGACCCGTTTTTCAGGGAACCAAATAAGATAGTAGCAACTCTGTAAGGCTTTTGGCTCAATACAGATGCTATACCCCGATCTGTGGCGCGGGAGGGGATGGTCGCGAATATAACATAATCCGATCACATTAGGTCACACTTCCATAATTGATCGTATTATGTTATACCCCCAACATCAGCTGATTAACAAATATCAAGCACATAATAGATACTTGAAACATAATCCACAAAAAGGGATAACAATATAGCAACATGGTAAAATATACTCATGTCCAACCAATATCATAGTGCAACAATTATTCAATACACTATACATAATATGAACAATGTAGATGAACTCAAGTAAGGCAAGGAAGTATCATCAATCCATCCTACAAGGTCATTATACATTAATACATAGTCTCTATGAAGGCTCAAGCTCAATTTACCAAGTGGGAGTCACAATCTATAAGTGACCAAACAAGATTGCTAAACAAATTCTGGTTCAGATTTAAAGTTAGGTTTCTGGGGTCTTGGGCGACCGCCCATACCACTTGGGCGACCGCCCAAGTGGATTTCAAAGTGACCCAAAGTTTCTGTCCTCTTGGGCGACCGCACAGCACCTCTTGGGGGACCGCCCAAGAGGATTTTCCAAGGCACCCTAGTTTCTGGCATCATGGACGGCCGCTCATGCCCCGCAGGCGGCCGCGAGTGCCCATTCAGACTTCCCCAGATTTCATCTCTTCTACCTAGTTTCATTTCCCTTTCTTTTATTCTAACCCAATATCCAAGAACACCAAGAGGATTACCTAGCTTTACCAAGTTCCACATAAAACATGTAATTCCGAAATAATATAGCCCTAGATTATTTCTCACTACAAATTCCACCCATTTTATTACTCTCTAGATTACCTTCCTTGAACATTAATTTCAACCTTTCTCATTTACAAATCATCCAACTCATATAAGTTTTCCAAAACATAAAACACTTCATAAGAACAAGAATATCATTCAAGAGTTATGAACATTTAGAAGAAAGGAAGTCATAACAACTCACCTTAGCCAATACAAGATGAAATGAAGCTTTTCTAGGCTTGATCAACTCCCTTAGATGTACCACTCACAAAAGGACACTTGGATTTGAAAATGGTTGAGAAATGAACTTGGTAGGAGTTTAAGAAATGAAGGCTTTCACAAGGCTCTTTCCATGGAGAATTGTAGAGAAAATGAGAATGATGAGGAAGATGAATAGGGAAAGTAGGGGAAGAGTGAAGGGAAGTATATGGGAGGTATGGGGAGTAAGTATGTGTCATTGACTAAGGGTGAAGGGGAGTATTTTATGGTATGCCCCCCCCCCCATGCCTAGATAAATTTTTAGGCTTTCAACATTTAAATTTAAATCATTTACCACTTATTTATTTTACCCATTTATCCTTCTCTTACTATTTATCTATTTTCTATTTTTATTATTCCCCATGATTCTTTATTAAATCTCCAATGACTTCTTAAAAGATCCTAATTTTACTTCTCACCCAATTTATCTTAAAATACGAATTTAAAGACATAATTGAACACATAAGGTTAACATAAATATTAAAAGCACATAATATGATATTTAAAATTAGTACCTAGGATTAGGGTCGTTACACTTACTCCCCCTTAAGGAAAATTCGTCCCGAATTTTAAAAAGACTTACTTGGATTTTCAAACAACCACGGGTATTTCGCTCTCATCTCCGACTCTAGCTCCCACGTTGCTTCCTCAACGGTATGATTCTTCCAAAGGACCTTCACTATAGGGATACTCTTAGTTCTCAACTCCTTAACTTAGAATTTCAAGACTCTTAATGGCTCTTCAACATAAGACATGTCCGCTTGGACATCATCGGGGGGAGAACTCAAGATATGAGAAGGATCATGGCAATACTTCCTCAACATAGAAACATGGAAAACATCATGGAGTAAAGAAAGAGACGGAGGTAATGCCAACCGGTAAGCCAAATCTCCAATCTTCTCTAAAATATCAAACGGACCAACGAACCTCGGAGCCAATTTACCCTTATTACCAAACCTTTTGATTCCCGTCCTCGGAGAGACCTTCAAGAACACAAAGTTACCAACCTCAAAAGATAAATCCCGTCTTCTATTGTCGGCGTAGCTTTTCTGTCTACTCTGAGCCGTCTTCAATCTATCCCGAATCACCTTGATCTTCTCCGTAGAATCTCTAACTAAATCCGGGCCCCAAAGTCTCGCTTCACCAACCTCGTCCCAACACATCGGAGATCGACACTTCCTACCATACAACGCTTCATACGGAGCCATCTCAATGCTAGACTGATAACTGTTGTTGTAGGCAAACTCCACTAAAGGTAGATGATCCTCCCATGACAATTGGAAATCCATCACACAAGCCCGTAACATATCCTCAAGTATCTTAATAGTTCTCTCGGACTGACCGTCGGTTTGAGAATGAAACGCCGTACTGAAACACAATTTAGAACCCAAGGCTTCATGCAATGCTCTCCAAAATCTAGATGTAAATCTCGGATCTCTGTCAGAAACAATACTAACCGGAACCCCGTGAAGTCTCACAATCTCCTTCAAATATAACTGAGCTAACTTCTCTAACGAAAACTTGGTTGATACCGGAAGAAAATGAGCCGACTTCATCAACCGATCCACAATAACCCAAATAGCATCCATCTTCTTCGCGGTAAGAGGCAAACCCGAAACAAAATCCATCGAAATCCCTTCCCATTTCCATTCCGAAATATCCAATGGTTGAAGTAGTCCCGCCGGTCTCTGATGTTCAGCCTTAATCTGTTGACAAGTCAAACACTTAGAAACATAGTCCGCAATTTCCCTCTTCATTCCATTCCACCAATACCCACGCTTCAAGTCTTGATACATTTTCGTACTACCCGGATGAATCGCAAACTTGGACTTATGGCCATCCTCTAAGACACTCCTCTTGATTTCCGGTGATGAAGGAACGCAAATTCTCCCTTGAAAGGTTAAAATCCCCTCTCTATTCAACGCAAATTCCCCGGCTTTCCCATCTTGCACTTGATCTAAAATTTTCTTCAATTCCGGATCACCTTGTTGAGCTTCCTTCAAATCTCCATACAATGTAGGAACGGCTCGAGCATTCGCAATAATTACCTCACTCTTTAATTCTCGGGAACTCAAAGCTGTCACATACGCCTTTCGGCTAATCGCATCCGCCACTACATTGGCCTTCCCCGGATGATAAGAAATTACACAATCAAAATCCTTCAAGAATTCAAGCCACCTCCTTTGCCGGTTATTCAACTCCTTTTGGGTAAATAGGTACTTCAAACTCTTGTGGTCGGTGAATATCTCAAATTTCGCCCCATAGAGGTAATGCTTCCACTTATGCAACGCAAATACAATCGCCGCCAATTTCATATCATGAGTAGGGTAATTCTGTTCCGCCGGTGATAACTTCCTAGAGGCATACGCAATAACCTTCCCATTTTGCATGAGGACACAACCCAAACCCGCCTTCGAGGCATCACTATATATCACAAAATTCTCACAACCATCCGGAAGGGTAAGAACAGGAGCCGTCGTCAACCTCTTCTTCAATTCATTAAAACTTTCTTCACATTTGGAATCCCATATGAATGATACATCTTTCCGAGTCAACCTGATCAATGGAGTAGCAATCCGAGAAAACCCTTCAATGAACCTCCGATAATACCCCGCCAAACCAAGAAAACTACGGACCTCGGTCACAGTCGAAGGTTGCTTCCAATTAACCACGGCTTCAATTTTCGAAGGGTCCACAGAAATTCCCGAACTCGACACTACATGCCCCAAGAAAGAAACCTGCTCAAGCCAAAACTCACACTTGCTAAACTTGGCGTACAACTGCTTCTCACGAAGAACTGACAAAACAATCCTCAAATGATTTTCATGCTCTTCCCGGGACTTAGAATAAACAAGGATATCATCAATGAATACCACCACAAAGCTATCGAGATAAGGCTTGAAAACACGGTTCATCATATCCATAAACACGGCTGGAGCATTAGTCAACCCAAAAGGCATCACAACAAACTCATAGTGACCATATCTAGTTCGGAAAGCTGTTTTGGCAATATCATTCGGCCTAATCTTCAACTGATGGTATCCGCTTCTCAAATCAAGTTTTGAGTAGATAACGGAACCTTGGAGTTGGTCAAATAAATCATCTATGTGCGGAAGAGGATACTTATTCTTTATAGTGGCTTGGTTCAACAAACGATAATCTATACATAATCGTAAGGTACTATCCTTCTTCCTAACAAATAGAACCGGCGCTCCCCACGGAGACACACTAGGGCGAATAAAACCCCGGTCTAGCAATTCTTGCAATTGGACCTTCAATTCTTTTAACTCGGCCGGAGCCATTCTATAGGGTGCTTTAGAGATAGGGGCGGTACCGGGTACTAAGTCAATGCAAAACTCTACCTCACGATCCGGAGGCATAGAGTACTCACTAGAAAACACGTCACTAAACTCATTCACAACCGGGACATGAGCTAACTCGGGGGACTTCTTATTGGAATCTACCACATAAGCCAAGTAACCCGCACACCCCTTAGATAGCATCTTTCTAGCTTTTAAGGCGGAAATAACATGTAAACCAAACATAGATTTATCCGCATCAAATATAAAAGTAGGCACATCAGGCATAGCAAATGAGACTCGTTTTCTACGACAGTCTACCAAAGCATGACACTGACTCAACCAATCCATCCCAAGGATCACATCAAAATCACGGATTGGTAACTCGACCATGAAAAACGAACCCAAATCCTCAGTCGCGCTTTCGTTTAAATTAACTGTCACACACAATGGCGACTGTGTAACCGATTTAGTGTGAGGACCCCGACCCGGAACCTACACGTGTCCCGAGTTGGAGCGTCCCCAAACTACCCCAGAGTTACTAGACTTTTTTAAAAACTTTGAATTAAACTTCAAACTTAAACATCATTAACATTGTCATTTCAAAATAACTCCACTCCTCTTCACCTTGAAGGAGGAGTTGACCAACTTTGAAAACATTCACCTGTTTAGTTACAAAAGATATTGGTTTTAACGTAGAAATGTAAAGTTTATAATTACAAACTCCACAAAGGATTTATAACAAAATATAATTTCTACGCCAACCTAACGTACCCCGACAATACCCAAAAGCTCACTGCCAAACTCCTTTCCGCCCTTACTTGGCCGGTCCTCCTGTTTCGGGATCTAAAAACATTAAAGGGAGAGGGGTGAGAATAAATCTCAGCAAGCTATTATATATGCCAGATAAATACAACACATAACCAGTCGCACATAACACATTGGGAAAGCTGTAAACACATTCCATTACCTTGGTTTACCTTTTCCCGTCTGAACAGTAGTCGTACAACATTGGGTATAATAATACTCCAATCTTACGATGAGCCGCTTAAGCAATACTCACACCTTATAAGATCCGTTTTCAGGGAACCAAATAAGATAGTAGCAACTCGTAAAGGCTTTTGGCTCAATAGGATGCTATACCCCGACCCGCGCTGTGAGGGACGGCCACAGATATAACATAATCCGATCACATTAGGTCACACTTCCATAATTGATCGTATTATGTTATACCCCAACATCACCGGTGATTAACAAATATCAAGCACATAATAGATACTTGAAACATAATCCACAAAAAGGGATAACAATATAGCAACATGGTAAAATATACTCATGTCCAACCAATATCATAGTGCAACAATTATTCAATACACTATTGTAAGTACCCCAATCTGGATCACTCCCTTCCAAACACACGGGAAACACCGCAGACTCATCCACGCAGTCTCGAAGACCTCTCTCACTCAAAACCCTCTCAAAACCCTCTCAAACCCCCAACCAAACCAGGGGAGGAGCCTTTGCAGGATAAAAGGGACAAAAGGACCTTTTGGGAATTTTCTGAAATCGGAAAAGCAATTAAGGTCCGTACGGACCTCTTTGTTTCAATGATTACTAAATCCCCTTAAAGTCCACAATATTCCCTCAAATCCCGGGAGAAATGATGGTTTCCATGCAGAGTTGGTCCGTACGGACCTCTTTGCATGCAAGATGGTCCGTACGGACCTCTTTGCAACAGGAACATCATTCATTCCCAAATATTCTCCATCATTGCAGATTCCCTCAAATCGAGGAAAACCAAAATTACGGACAACCAAGAAGGTCCGTACGGACCTCTTTGCTCCGAAATTTTTACTATAAATAGAGGGCTTCCCCTCCTCATTTTTTCACACCTCCCACTTCTCTCTTCCTCCCTAAGCCTTGGCTCCCCTCTAAGACCTTTCGAGGCATTCCCGGCCCCTTTCGGATCCTTCCGAGGCCTTGAGCCCCCTCGAGGTGCTCAGAAGCCTCTCCGAAGCGCTCCCGAGACGCTCCGCGCTGCCCCGAGGCACTCTCGAGGTACTGAGGCCCCTCGTGGTACTCAGAGGCCTTGCACGGTCTTTCCACGGTGTCCGGCTCTTTCCGAGTCAAACCGACGATCCCAAACCACGCCGAAACTCTGCCCGACTCACGCCACCAACGCACGCCGAACCTGCCCAGAGTGATCCAGACGATCCCCACGCACGCCGAACCTGCGCCCGACGCGGCTACGGTTTCAACTCACGCGAAACTACGTCCGCGGACAACCGGTCCCTCCCGAAGCAATCCGATCCAAGGAGCGCTACTCCGACCTCAAACACTATTCCTGCGGAAGACAGGACACGAACCAACATTGGTAAGGCTTCCTTCCTATTCTATTTCAATACATTTCAATACAATGTAGACATCCGATCTGACATGCATTTTTAAAAGCACACACACACACAACTTTTTAAAGGATATTAGGGGTATCCAGAAAGACTCGTTTTACGAGGCTACTCGGGTGAGCTCTAATATTCTAATATTCTCTTCCCGAGGAGTCATCGACCTCAGAACTCAAAATCTCATCACACAAAAGCAGTTTAAAATTTATCTTTAAAGCTGATGCCCTTTTTCAATGTTTTGGGCTTAATAAAAACGGCGTGGCGACTCTACAAAATGCGAAAAGCAAAACGGCGAGACACCTCCAACCTCGCAACGCTAAGACGGAATAAGCCGGATGCGGGCGCGATTGTCTTGCCTCTCGGATCGGGCGACTTCCCGAACGGCGACGAATGCGAGATGCACGGGGCCCGCGCGCGAGCCGGATCCGGGTAATTTCGGTTAGCGACTCATTGGGGACTTTTGTTTTAAAAACTTTTAAACAAAACAAAAGATTTTTAAAACGATGATGAGGGTCAAACTTTCATTTTACCCCTTCCTTTAAGCATTGTGTGTGTGTGCACGTGCTTCGTTTTTATTTTACAAAAAAAAATAAAAATACAAAAATGCATCAATATACATACGTGCATACATTTAAAATTCTTCAAAAATTTCTATTTTACTCGGAAAAAGAATTTTAGAGACCGCACACTACGCGCCTTCTTTGCCTCGGTTACACCGCACTCTACTCACTTCTTGCCTCGGTTACACCGCACACTATGCGCAGCTTGCCTCGGATACACTGCACACTACAACCCTTAACCGGAGTGGTCTCGGTTGCGATCCGTTTGGTCTTCCTAGGCCTCTTGGCGCGCGCGGGATCATTCCAGACATCCCATCCTAGCGAGCGTCAGCCACTGCACGTTTGAGTCTTGAGTCACACTCTGTCCGGACTCGGTTGGTTTTACCCGGTCAGGTGTCATACGGCTGGATACATATACCATGCCGGCCATTTTCGAGTCAAGGCTCGGAACTCAAGATCCCTTGCGCAAGCAAAGCGATGAAAAGGTCATGCTAAAATCTTGACACGATCTTGATTTCGAAGCTACACCCAGACGATGTTCCGTCCAGGATATACATCCATGCTCGCATGACACCATGTCATCACGCCTTTGATACGTCGGCCATGACGATATGACCCGGCCAACGCCTAACGTCACGAGATCCCTTGCGCAAGCAAGTAAGAGAAGGTCATGCGAACTCTTGACACGATCTTGACTCGGTGGCGGCTCGGTTCACTATTCACATGGCTAACGCATCAAAACGAACATGACGAGGCTCGGTCCTTAGGTTCGATTTTCTTTTAGGCCGGTGGAAACCGCTTGCACTATAGGACCCTCGCACAGGTGTCCACCCTGGGATGTCGAAATACGGGTGCAAAACGAGGGGCTTATAGCCGCACGAGATGGTCTCCGGCGACCCGGGATCTAGCATAGTTGCGAAAAGAAGAGCAATCTTTTCCAACCTACCTAGGATTACGAGAAAACATGTTTTAAGTAAATTAAAACAACAAAAAAAAATCAAAAATAAAAGAAACGGAAACCGCATGCCACGTGAGCTTTCCCCTTTTATCCCGTTAGGCCATTCCCGTGTCTAAACCTTGCCGTCACCCCCTCCCGGCGAACCGAGAGTGGTTGAGAATCCACAGGAAGCCGCCTTTTCGGTATTGAGGTCACAAGGTCCGATAGCCCTTCGGTTCAACGGTCCGCAGTCCAATACTCCCCGTGACGGGATCAACGGATAACGGTGAGGAAACGGAACCCCGCCACTAAGGAATCTCCAGGACAATGGAGGAGGTCTGCGAGCCTTCGAAGCCATCAAGAAGCGCCAAGAAGAACGGCAAGCCTGGATCGTCGACACCTTGCGTCTTCGAGCAGTTGCGGTTCCCGACTGATGGAACCTTTGTTCTCATAGAGACGAAGATATACCGGCTCCCAGGTTTCTCAAAGCTATCGGCGAGGTCCCGCCTCCGCCAAGCTACGAGATCCCGGCAACGCGAGCGGCTCTCGCTCAAAGCTCCCCTCGGGCGTCGGTCAGCGGCTCAGGCATGCCCGCCTCGAGATCGGTCGGTTTCCGGCTGCACATCAAGCTCATTACAGCGGCACACGCATACGTGCACTGCTCCTTGAGATCAGTGCATCTCGGTATCCCCAGGATTCAATCCTTTGCCTCTATACGAGCCTCGCAACCACAATCAAAAGTCCCCATTCTTACCGGGGACGGGCATCCGGCGGATATCCCGACATCTCAAGTTTGCCACCTGCACGCGATTGGGGCTAACGAATCGTTTCCCCGGTTCCCAAACACAACCCTTAGCGGACTGGCAATCACGCCCTCAACTTCAACACCCCGGGGTATGGGTTGGTATACACTCGACTACCTCCCAGAGACTCCCGAATGGCGATCCCATGACCCGATCCACCTCCATCTTCGGTTTCCGTCCACGAAAACGGTAACCCGCCTCGAGACGGTGACCCTCACATGGCTTGGTTGATCGAACGGATGAAAGACATGCAAGGCAAGCTAGCTAGTTCTCGGAAGGACTCCTCACGCCTCTGCGATCCGAACAAAGTGGTCCCTCTCCCTCCAAAGTTCGGGATGCGGAAATGGAAAAGTTTGACGGAACAGAATGCCCCGAAAACCCACATCGACACCTACGTCACAGGGTATGAGAGCGAAAGGGGCAACCCCTCAACGAGATGGCGGATCATTTTCGGCATTCCCTCAAATCCACGGCACTAAGGTGGTTCCTCGATGTGAAGGCGAGAAAACCGCTCCACGTGGGATCGGATCGGTGAAATCTTCTGGAGAAGTACCGCGCCAATCTTGAATGGGAAACAAACCGCCATGACACGCAAGCCACCGAACAAAGGATGACGAACCGGTGGGCGAATTCTACAAAAGATGGGCTTGGAAGCTAAGCGAGATAATGGATCCACTTTCCAAAGAAGAGCGAGATGGACATCTTCCATTCTGCCTCAAACCATCTTTGAGGACTTTGATCGGCCACCATTTCTATCCGGATCTCCGTGCCATGGTCAGGCCGGGACAAAGTTTGAAAAGACTACGAGTCTTCAAAAGGCAACGACAACCCCTGCCTCGTCTTACCGCTATCGAACAAACACGGCAACTTCAACTCACGCTGACGAAAGGAAAGGAAGCGGCGGAGCAGTGCACTACATTCGGAACGGAGCTCGAGTAAACCGCGATCGGGCGGCCCCGAAGAATAGCAACCCCCTCGCTTCCCACGGTTCCGGCATTTTGATAACACAGGAAATGCCCTTGGGTCAAGTATTTGAAGCTTTGGTGAAGCGAAATCTTCTCAAACCACTCGAGAATTTCCAGCGAAGACCCTCAGGCCAACATGGATATGAGCAAGCCTTTGCGCCTTCCATAACTACCCGGCCACACCACGCAGGCAATTGCTTCGTACTCAGCGAGGTGATTCGGGGGCTCATTGAGGAGGGAAAATTGGAACGCCCCGTGGTCCCAATACCATTGGAAATCCATTCCCGAACGACGGGGTAAACTCAATAGCCGTTGACGAAACCCCAGCGAGAAGCGAACTCCTGCAATTTCCGAAACCGTCGACATCTTTGTCTCGCTATATTTGGGAGCGTGAAACAAGAGTCAAGGTCTCGTGGCCAGGAATTCCGACAAGAACGCCCGAGGGCGCTGTCTCCCTACGATCTTTGCCCCGGCCCAAGGCATACAAATGGTTGGATCGAACGTTCCCAGAGACGAGGCTGAGTCAGCGGTAGCACGGGAAGCGGTTTAGCCTTCGCAGACGATGACTTGCCAATATGTGAGAATCGGCACAACGAAGCCCTCCTCATCCTCATAAAGATAGAGATGTTCTTCCTCCCGAACGTCTTGATTGATAACGGCTCCGCGATCAACATCATCGCTTTAAGCACATTGAAAGCGACTCCGCATCGACCGTTCTACGATAAGGCCTTCACCTCGGGTAATCAGAGCCTACGACTCCTTTGCACGACCAATCGTAGGAGTCATCAACTTGAGGATCAATTCGACGTACAAGCTGGAGTCGGTAGAGTTCCAAGTCGTGGAAATCAAACCCACCTTCTGCTTTGTTGGGACGGCCTTGGATACATCGGATGAAAGCGGTATCATCTACTCTTCACCAATGCGTGAAATTCATCAATGCCAACGGAGCGATCGAAGTGATCCGCGGAAGCGGTGCAATGGCAAGTGCTTGGCCGGCAAGCTATGACCCGAAGAAGGTCAGACATGACCGAATACTCTTCCCGAGATGATTCTCCTACCTGTCCCGCTACGAAGTGGATCCTTACATCCACGCTCTAAGCGCATGACAGTGGAAATTGAAGAACTTCATGGGTCGGGATGACAACTACGATATATGCGTTTGTGAAGAATGCTTGAGAGAGGATCAAGAGATGGATGCCCTAATGGAGATTGATCGAGGAGTAGACCACTTACTTCGCCGAAAACCCTCTTGCAAAGCGGCTCATCACCGATCCCCGGTGCAAGACAACCCTCTAGCCAGACACTCTCGGATCTTACGGGGACGGCCATCACGGCTTAGTTCAATTCAACATTCGGTGTCAGGCACGGACGAACAGTGGCGCAACCTCCTCGAGGCTTAATCGGGGAAGGAGATATAGCATGTCCGCTCGAATCGAGACATTGTAAACGTCGTCCAAGCAAAGATCCCGAGATAAAGAAGCGGATTCTATGAAAGTGATCAACATCGGCAAAAATCCACTCCGAATCGGCGAATGCTTCGCCCTCTAGAAGTAGCCCTCGGCGACTTCTATCATCAAAAACCCCAGGGGTGGTGGCAACACTAATGGAGGGACATCATCGGGGAGCGGCCAAAAACCTCCGCGATACGGTTTGAAATCGAACCGCATGCAAGCTACTTTCCGGGACTCGTACGAGGAAGATTGGCCACCTAAACCGGCACCGCTCCCTCAGAGCTACGGCCATCAGAGTAATGAAGCTGGTCCAATCCCTCGTCGCCTATAGTCTAGCTTCGAGTCTTGTTGTACGTGTATTCACATCTTTTGTGTCTTTTGACGGCTTTACGCCGACGATTGTGAATCTTTGATCAACAATGTACGGCCTTCACGCTTTCAATAAAAGGTCAGACCTTCCTAAAAAACCATTTCATTGCATCTTTAACAAATGATGACATTAACTAATCAAAGCAGTTAAATTCATCTATACTGAAAAGGCAAACACATTAATTAAATAAATGCATCAAGCAAACATTTAAGCATGTTGTCAAACGAGAGAAAAACCGGGCCCAGTGCCGAGAAGGTTTTAATCACAACGATTTGCAAGATTCTTTGAAGAGCGAAGACGCAAGTCAGAGCGCCATTTCCGGCACAAAGCGGATCTTCCAATACCTCAAGAACGGGGAAACCACCTTCATGAACAAGGAAGGTCAACACACGAAGGGGTCAAAACCAAGAGCATCATGGCCCTAAAACGCCTTGCCTCTCACTTCGTCATCCTCGGGGACATGTTATACAAGAAACGCTACCATGGGCCACTCTACGGCTGCGTCGGCCAAGAAGAAGCAGACAAGTTCATGAGCAGAAGTCCACAATGGGGCTTGCGGTCCCCACATGAACGCCGAGCCACGATGCAAATCATTCTCGGGATGGGCTACTCTCTGGATCTCCATGGAGCGGTGCATCCACTTTGTCAGAAGGCTGCGACAAGTGCCAGCGGTTCTCCAACCTCAATCATCTACCGCCCCACGATCTCTCTTGCATGACTACACCTTGGCCCTTTGCCACTTGGGGAATTGACGTCATCGGGAAAATCGCTCCGCCGAGCGGCAACGGTCGCGAGTTCATCTTAGTAGCCATCGACTACTTCACGAATGGGTCGAAGCCAAGTCTGAGGTACTCGCCTCGAAGGTCGCGCATTTCCTCAAGGAAAACATCATATGCCGATACGGCATCCCAAATGAGGTCATATCGGACAACGGCTCACACTTCGAAGGGGAATTCGACGGCTGCGGCTGAATTCAAGATCACACGTCACAAATCTTCTCCCTACAGGCCACAAACAAACGGCGCCGTGGAAGCGACAAACAAAACCCTCGAACGGATCATCAGAAAAATGACCACCCAGGGACGAGATTGGCAGAAGCTGCACCTTGCACTTTGGGGCTACCGCACATCGATCGGAAACGGCCACGGGAGAAACCCCATTTGCCACGACGTACGGGATGGAAGCAGTCCTTCCCGTCGAGCTAGAAATTCCCTCACTCCAGAGTCTTTGTGGAAAATGACATCAACGAAGTCGAATGGCTCGAAGCCAGACATGGCGAATTGGCTCACGCTAGATGAGCGACGACTAAAGGCCATGGAACACGTCAGGAGCCTATCAAAGCGGGATGGCTAGAGCTTTCGACAAGAAAGTCAAATCCCGAGACATCGGGGAAGGTGACCTTGTACTCAAAGAAAAGCCTCCCACTCGAACCAACCCAGCTGGGAAAATGGGAACCCACATGGATCGGCCCTTTCGTGGTTCAAAGATCTTCTCGGAGCGCCATGAAGCTAACGAGACCTAGACGGCAATCCCTTCATGAATCCGGTCAACGGAAGCAAACTTCGCGAGATACTTCGCTGAAGAAGAACAAGCTGTGCATCTCTTGGCACTCCATGTAGTGTCGAACTACGCGAGACACGAGCCCTCTAGTCAGGAGGAACGTAGGCAACCTTAATTGGTCCGGTCTAAAAATACACAAAAAAGTCAAAAGTTTGAATGTCAATCAAGACCTCCATCAAGCTCCGCACTTTTCAAGAACACGCCCCGTGAGTCACCTTGACCAAGTCAAACGACGGCGGCAACATCAAAGGACATCAGGGTCGCTCGGCATCAAACGGCGGCTCGTGTCTACTTCCAAGCCGGGGGCTTGTCTTCGCCCTCACGCGCTTCAAAAAAAAAAAAAAAAGAGCTCGAGCAAGGGCTCACAAAAAAAAAATAAAAAAAAAGGAGAGCTCGAGCAAGGGCCCACAAAAAAAAAAAAAAAAAAAACAAAAGAAGCTCAAGCGAAGGCTGCGAAATTGAGGTCGAGCCCGACGCCAACAAGAGGCAAGGAAGCTACGAAAAAGACCGTCAAAACGACTTGTCGAGGAGCATTCAACCTCTCGGCCAAGCCTGAAAGCCTCGGCAAAGGGGATTGCCGTCGGGGCCCGGGCCTTCGGTCCGCGGATGCAACGAGAAAAGTCAAAGATGGGCCAGCAAAGTGCACAACGAAGCAAAGGCAAACAAAAGATCTTGCGTCTCGACAAAGCTTTAAAGTAAATCACAAATCACTAACGGTTACAACATTTCTTGATGAGTTCAAGCACGGTCTACTCTCAAGTTCACAACATGCTAAAAGACGGCTTAATACATTTAACTAATAATGTGTTTGCAATGCAATGAATGGATACCTAGGAGGTCATTCCGCGCCATCTGCGCTTGTCCCCTCGCCATTCTTTCCTTTCTTCCCTCGTCCCCGGCGAGTCTTCTTTCGCTTCACGTGCACCAACTCTGCGTCTCTCAGTCCGGGATCTGGGGTCCTCCCCGTAGAGTCAAATAATCCGGTAGCTCTCGGGGCTTCATTCGCCGTGCTTCGGCTCGGATCTCCTCCTGCGAGTACGCCAAAGAGGACCTCTCCCTGTCGGTCGGTCAACTCTAGTCTCGTAGTCAAACAAAGCGTCTCCCGTCACATCGAAAGGGTCGAGACCGGGCTTCGGAACTCCTAAGGCAATAGCTACTACGGCAGCGGGTCCCAGAATCGCTACACGCCTTTGCTCTCCAAGACCACTTGGGGCCTTGACACGTTGCTCATACCGGGCCGGATGCTTGAGTCGTCAATACAACGCTCCCAGACGTCTAAGGAGTACCGCGGGAGGGAAAGCGGAATACTTCCATACCCTCGGAAAATACGAAGGCACTGAAGGCGCCATACAAAGAGGAACTACCTCCGCGGTAGCAAGGTCATCCCGGCCCAACAAAGGCTCTGCTTCATCCCAAGCTGCCGGGAAACAAGCGACGGAATATAGAAGGAGGACCAAGACAAACTGGAACTCGACAACGTAGGACCCTTCTGCAGATCCTCACTGGTCTCGATCCTCCGGTGCGGAACCCACCGGCGGATACGATGCGTACCAAGGCTGTGCCATCCATCTCTCCCGGGCGGGTGATCCATATCCAACACAAGAGGTCGGCGAGCAAATGACCACGGGCTAAACGACGTCGGAGCCTCGGGCATGGCTGAAGTCTCTCTCGCGGCCACAAGGTGAGCAAGCGGGGCTTCCCCCTCTCATAAAACGATCCCCGGTCGCCGGACGGTCGATACCATGAAGAGTCTCCCCCGGCACCAACGGGACAATATCCTCTCCGGCTCTGCGGTGCCCTACCACATCTAGCAAGCGCCATCACAAATGCGAGGCGGACCGGAAAAAGCGTCGCCATCACGCGCGAGGCAAATACATCCCAAGAGACGTCACTCTCATCATCGACCATGAACCGCTCGGCGGCTCGGAAATGTCGATATGACCCGAATCAAGGATCATGCCACTGCACTTCTTCCAACGAAGTACGAAGAAAGTCTGCAAGCTTCACGCTCACGCGGCACCACCAATCGAAAGGAAGCGAGATGGCCTCCACCTCAGGTCCTCCAATCAAAGCCCGAAAATCCTCAAAAGTGGGCACCATTTCATTGTAGGAGAAACGGTTACACGTGCCTCCTAACATCCCGAACTTCGCGGCGGCCCGCAACAAATCCCAATCGGGAACCAACTCCTTAAAAGACCAAAGCCGAGCAAAGACGAAACCTTACCTCGAAAGCCCGTCTACGATGCCTCATACGGCGCCGCATCCACGTTTTCAGCTGCTCGAGGAAGTGTGCTTGCCTCTCTGCGAAAGCCTCGGCAAAATTCTAGGGACGTACGAAGAATCCATGGCAAAAATGGAGGTTCCTAGAGAAAATGGGGAAGAAAGCTCGAAAATGGGTGCAAATGGGGAAATGAGGAAGAACCGAGCCTTTGGAAAGCATTTATGTCCTTCCCAAAAGCAAGGTTGGTCCGTGCGGACCTCTTTGCATGCTAAGTATGTCCGTACGGACCTCCTTGCAAACAGAACCCATTTCCCCGGAAAACGGTACAAAAACCACTTTGTCCTCGGCAAAACCTTGCTCCAGCCCAAACAACGGCCAAAGCCATTCCCGGCAAACAAACACTACCCACAAACACACTCTCGGCTCACGTGGCATGTACAAAAATAAAAAATAATAATAGCAACAATTTCTAGGACAATTCCGGGAATCACAAAAAATGACATTACATCTTAAAATAAAATACTTTTGTTTGCCATGCAAATACATGTGTTTTATTACAGGTACCAAAAATGTCTGTTGCTAAACAAAAAAAAAAAAAAGAGAGGGATATGAAAAGAGGAAAGCAAATGAATACTAATCGAGAATCCTCGGCATCATCATCCTCGCCAAGATCCTCCAAAGAAAAGTCGGGCATCCCGGCGAACTCGCCGTCACATCCTCGTCGTCGGAATCACAGAGGCACCGCTGAGGCTCCCACGAGAAGTACTCGGAAGGATCAAATCCGGCGAAAGGATCAAAGAAAGAAGGCTCACGAGGAACCCTCGCCACTGTGCGCCGTGCGGAGGCATGAGCGATAAAGAGGCTTTGCTCCCTCGAAGGCCTGCGGCTCAGAAGACGTCCGGCATCCATGCTATGCCGCCCCCTCAAAGGCCCCTCTGCTGCGGCTCAGGCTCGGCTCTAGGCGGAGGAACGTCCACGAGAATGCCTCGAAGGCATAGGCTCGTGCGGCGGCACACGACGCGAAGGCCGACGGGACACCTTCGACGCCATCTTCTTAGCGAAGGAGCGCATCGCCACGTAGCAGCGAGTCGGCATATCGTAGGCTCTCCCGGGACTGCACCAACAAGAAGCCAAGGAAACGCTCATCAAATGCGGTTATACTCAACAACAAAAAAAAAAAGAAAAATACGAGAAAAGATGCCAAGATGGAAAAGAGTCGGCACGCTCGCGTCTGTCGGGATCCGCTCGGTATGCGGCGGGAGCTGCTCGGGCAGATCTGAGACACCCTCCTCCTCGATCCGTCCCGCGGACGTACGTGAAATCCGGTCCCGGCATCGGAACCTGCAGGGGAGCTGCGGGCCGGCCTCTCTCTCCGCGCCGGCACACTGCGGCGTCCTCGGCTTCCTCCTCACGAAGGCCCCGTACTCCTCTCCGTATAAAATGAACTCCTCGGCGCGACACGCCGAGGTACCTCTCGAAGTCAAGCACGTCCATATCAGGGAGTCAAGCATCCCGAGGGAGGGTCCCTCGGAGCCACGGGAAGCACACAGGGCCATCTTGCCCGAGAAGACCCGCTCCCCGGATACATGACATCACAAGTCGAGCCTCGCGGCATCTTCCGCCGTGGCTGTCGCCTCGGGAGCCCCCTCGAACTCATCCCCCTCATACAGGAGTCCACGGGAACAAGACAAACCCCTCACGGCTATCCCGCTCCGACAGCTCTGCACATCCCCGTAGGCGATGGTGAGCTTCCCAGTGGTCCTCCTCTTCCTCGCCGTACGAGCCCATCCCAGCATAGCGAGTGCGCGGCCAGCTTGACCCCGGGATCCCTATCCCACGGGAAGCCTTTGGAAAACCTCATAAAACCACACTGTGACAAAAACGAGAGAAGGCTCGGTGCAAAAGACAATGGAGAAATGACAAGTTGCTAAATCAAAAAAAACGGCAATAAACGCATTACCTCCAAGCAAAGTCAAACGGGCCAACGGGCGCCACCCGGCTAAACCGGTCCAAGGAGAAGTAGAGCTCGGCCAGGCACTGCCTCGCCCCAAGCAATGTCGCGAGACCCTATCCGGATCGGTCAAGCTCTCCAACGAGCAAAGGAGGCTGCGGTCGCGTGGTTCGAGAACAAAGTCTCGGACGGTGCATACCACAAGAAGGAGCGCGCCAGCTGCTCCATTGTCACTGGCCGGTACCCCGGATGTAGGCCCCAATGCGCCGTGATCCTCATCTCCACGTCGGCATGCGGCATGCCCGGGCCCTGCGAGGACGAGGCTCAAAGCCCGGCGGCTCGGTCAACACGTCATCGGAGATCATATCTCTCCAGTCACAGGCCCTCCTTTGAAGGAAAGCCGTGTCGCGGCAAAATCGGTCGGCGTCACCGTCACCTCGCCCCGGCTCGGATGGAAGGTGTGGGTGGTATCCCACCGATGCTCGGAAAGGCCAAGGAAGACGCTCTTGTTCTTCCTCGTGTCGAAACTCCGGCCCGGGTTCTCAACGAACACACCTAGGCCGAGCGTAAACCGACCTCAGGGGACTCGGCCTACCGTCCACGGAAATATCGGGCATCATTGCGCATAGCTCCACAACGGCCTCGAGCGATCCAGAGTCTTCAATCCTCTTGGCCTTCCCGGTGGCCATAAGCCCCGCATCCACAACGGGTAAACACGGACGTGCATAAATCGATCACGCGATTACTTAATATAAAAGGCACATATAACCAGGTCACAAAACACGGCACATATGTGCACATAATTTTCACATACATTATACATATAATTTTCCATGTAACTTAGTCACAAAACACGGCACACAATGCACATAATTTTCACATATATCATGCATATAATTTCACCCATGTGATCCGTCACAAAAACACGGCACCTGTGTACACATTTTCTCAAAAAGAAAAAAGGGGGATTAAACCCTACACGACACATTTTCAAGAAAAAATCCGTCCCAAACACGGCACATATTGCACATATTTTCCCCACAAAGTCAGTCACCCAAAAACACGGCCACGACACATATATAACACAAAAAAGAAAAATCCGTCCCTACACGGCACACACTTTCACATATAACCCGTCACAAAACACGGCACGTGTCACATTTTCACAAAAATTATCACTACACGATAATTTTTCTCACAATGTACATACATAAATAGCATTAGGTACACCAAAACACCAAAGCATGCATTTCATTAGAGAAGCACTTTATTTTCACAAATAAGAGCTAATCTACACATTTACGCACAAAATACACATACCCACAATTTTTTTACATGTCTATTTTCAACAATTCATCAAGAATTTCACAAAAAAGGCATAAAATAATAACAAAAATTCAAAATACGAAAAACTAAAACCTAGTTCTAGCATTCAAAAATTCGACGAGGAATCAAAAACGGAGCGATGATTTCTTACCTCCCAGACGTTCATGGAGCGACGATTGTGCACCTCCCGGATTCGGATACAAAACATCGGGTTCTTCGAAGATGGAACGAACAGAAATCCAATTCCTTTGAAGCTCCATTCGCCGCTCAACCACTTCCCGGCTGCGTTGATGACGACTCCTTCGAGATCCCTCATCGCATACAAGAAATTCAAGCTAAGAAAAATGGAAGATTTTGGACAAAAATGGAGTTTTCTCTCTTTCTCTCTGTTTGGTTCACGCCTTGAAACGGAAATGAAGGAAATGAAGGGAGCCTCGGAATTTAAAGCACACAGGTCAAACCTGGGAGGCTGTAAAAAATCAAAGTGGTGGTCACGTACGGACCTCTTTGCAACAGGTTGATTACGGACCTCTTTGCAGAGGGCCAAATTACTCACTGCCCTTATAATCTTTGCCCCCAGGCACGTCTGAGGCCTTTTCAGCAAATCAGAGTGCGAGAATGGTCCCTAACCGCTTCAATTCAAGCACCGGCCGTGAGCGTAAGACCAGGTCCTCGCCGCCAGCGGCAAATCAACCACCGTGGCCAAAATCGGCGTAAAGACCGGTCCTCGCCACGGCTCCAACGGCAATTCGATCCCAGAGCCATCGGCGTAAGGCCCAGGTCTCGCCCTTCAACAGCGGCAAATCAACCGCGTAGTCGGCGTAGATTTGCCAGGTCAGGTCTCGCCACTGACGGCAATTCGATCCGGAGCCGTCGGCGTAAGGCCGGTCCTGCGCCCACTTCAACCCGGCCAAATCAACCACCGGCGCGAGTCGGCGTAAGGCAGGGACCTCGCCATTACCGGCGGCTGAACCATCCGGCAATTCCAACGGCAATTCTGCGTAAGACTTCAACCGGTCTGCCACAGCTTCCAGCGCCCGGTCGATCCACCCGTGAGTCGGCGTAAGGACCTAGGTCCTACGCCACGCTTCAACGGCAATTCGATCCCCGGCGGCCGTCGGCGTAAGACGGGTCCTCGCCCACTTCAAAAGCGGCAATTCGACCCGGCGCGTCGGCGTAAGACCCGGTCTCGCCCGCAACGCTTAATGGCAAATCAATCCGGCCGTCGGCGTAAGGCCCGGTCCTCGCCCGCTTGATAGCGGCAAATTCGATCCCGGCCGTCGGCCCATCAAAGGAAGACCGGTCCTCGCCTGACTTCAGAGCGGCAAATCAATCCCCGGCCATCGGCGTAAGACCGGTCCTCGCCCAGCTTCAACGGCAAATCAATCGGCACGCCTAGGCCCCGTCGGCGTAAGACCCGAGTCCTCGCCCGCTTCAAGCGGACAATTCGATCCCCGGCCCGTCGGCGTAAAAGCCGAGGTCCTCGCCCGGTTCAACGCGGGCAATTCGATTCCAGGCCGTCGGCGTAAGACCGGTCCTCGCCCTTCAGCTGTGGCAATTCGATCCCAGGCGCGTCGGTCGTAAGGCCACGGTCCTCGCCCGACTTCAACGGCAAATCAATCCCAGGCCGGCCGTCGGGCGTAAGGCCAGGTCCTCTGCCCAGCTTCAACGGCAAATTCGATGCCAGTGGAGTCGGCGTAAGGCCCAGGTCTCGCCCACTTCAACGGCAATTCGATCCCCCGAGGCCGTCGGCGTAAAACCCAGGTCCTACGCCCACTTCAACGGCAATTCGATCCCGGCCGTCGGCGTAAGGCCACGGTCCTCGCCCGGCTTCAGCGGCAAATTCGATCCGCCCTAGGCCCGTCGGCGTAAGACCCGGTCCTCTAGCCCGAAGCTTCAGCCCAGCAAATCAACCCCGCGGCCGTCGGCGTAAGACCGGTCTGCTCGCCCACTTCAACGGCAAATCAACCACGCCGTCGTCAACGTAAGAGCCAGGACCTCGCCCACCCAACGCTCAGTATTCCGAACTAGGTTGACGACGGACCGCGCTCAGCGGCAATTCAAGGAAGGAGCTAACGCCCTCTGCCTGAAACGTCCATGCTCCAGCACAAATCATCGAGGCACAAGGACCTCTTAGCGCCGCGAACGACAACTCAGTACCACTTTTGGAATCAGATCCGTAGTCATCTTCCCAGCCGAGGGAAAAGGGCCCTACAAGAGTCACGCGTCCCAGCAATCCCAGAAAGCGAATTGACAGAGCGAGTCGGATGTAAGCCCGAACTTCGCCCCGCTTCGACGGCGCAAGCCACTTGCAGGGCCGATGAGAAATAAGCTGAGCTCCTCGCCCAGCCAGAGTCGAAAGGGAAGTCATATACGAGAGTGCGTATCCCGGCATATCGCCAGGACCTCGTCAACTCAGCAGGCCAATTCATCCTTGCACCGCTCGGCGGCAAAGCAGCAGCACGCGAAAGAGCCCGACACCTCCGTCTGAGTCCCGAGTCCCAAGGCACGAAAGCGCCTCCAAAAACGCCCAAATGGTGAAGCAATCACCCGGCCACGTCATCCTTACCCATAGCAATCACCGTGATCGTCCTTGCCCGGCCGGCGGCTCGAAGCACCGGCGGTCATCGTAAGTCCAGAGACCTTCTACATCAAGCAGCCGACATGCAAGAACACGAATGGCATCTACGCCTCGAAGCCTGAAAGGCAGCCATGCACGACGCGCCTGCGTATCCACGGCCTGAGGCTAGAACGATTCAAAGTACCTCGCATCCATCCGCTGCGGCTAGAGACAAGTTCAGAAGTCCTCGCCGCAGTTACAAGTCCCTTGGCAACGAAGCGGCTGAACGGCTAATGATGAAGGCGATCGCCATTGCAGTCCATCGCGCACTCCACACTGCGGCTAGAAGACGATTGACGAGTCCTCGCGCATTACGTCCTTCACATTGCGGCTGCAAGAGCTAGAAGACGATTCAAAGTCTCGAATCGCGCATCCCGGCTTCAAGCGGGCTAGAAGACGATTTCAAGAAGTCCTCGCGCGTAACATCAGCTAACGGCTAGAAAGACGATTCAAAGTCCTCGCGCGCCATCCCACGTCAGCTGCGGCCCGGCTAGAAAGACGATTCGAAGTCCTCGCGCATTACATCATGAGGCCGCCGCCGAAGGGGAAGGGCGATTGAAGTCTCCGACATGTGGCACCCCGACCCAGCCGCGAGATGACGATTCGAAGTCCTCCGGCGTAGCGGCTTCAGACCGCCCTTGAGAAGACGATTCAAAGTCCTCCCGGCGTGGCACCAACGGCAATCGAAGACGATTCGGGTCCTCACTCTGCCTCCAGCTTGGAAGGCTTTAAACCGCACTCGGTCGGGAAGACCAGTATAAACCTCCACATCGCTATCTCTAGGCCCGGAAGGACTTCAAACCACGCAGATTAGGAAAATCGTAAAAAGTTCCATCGCCGGGACGCCACCACGTCCTCGTAGCGACCTCGGCGGTCACCTCGGCGATGCCACATCCTCACTTGCAGCACGACCTCGGCGGTCACCTGACACCCGCGGGCACGCCGGGCACCACCGCGCCTCAAATACCGTTGCACGACCTGCGAACTACGACCGGGTGGCAGTTCTACTTCCGGGGCCACACAGGAATCCTATGCGGTCACGGGGGTCCGACCCGCGTCCGCATCACCTATACGGTCACACTAGGACACCACCACGTCCTTCCCTCGACTTCGACCTATACGGTCACGGGACACCGCATGCGTCCTCGCCACGCATGTGACCTCGGCGGTCACCTGACACTCCCGGGGGCACGGGGCACCACGCGCCCGCATTCCTGAAACACTGCACCCCACATCCCGAACTACGACCGAGGGCTTGATTCCCGCCAGGAGATACGTAGGAATCCTATCCACGGGGTCCAGCCTATTGACCTAGCGGTCACCCGAAAAAGGACACTACCACCGCGTCCTCACTTTGACCTCACTCCCTCAGCGGTCACTTCCACTCTCCCAAAGCCGCCGCGATCCCAGCATTAGGACCCTTATCTTATCGGCGGCCCCGCTTCTTTCACCATAAGTGACGTCGCCGTCGAGGGCTTACTGTAAGTACCCCGTACTGGGATCACTCCCTTTCAAACCTGCAGGAAACACCGTAGACTCATCCACGCATGAGTCTCGGAGACCTCTCTCACTCAAAACCCTCTCAAAACCCTCTCAAACCCCCCAACCAACCAAGGGAGGGCCTTTTCGGGATAAAAGGGACAAAAGGACCTTTTGGGAATTTTCGGGAAATCGTAAAAGCAATTAAGGTCCGTACGGACCTCTTTGTTTCAATGATTACTAAATCCCTTAAAGTCCACAATATTCCCTCAAATCCGGAAGAAAATGATGACTTCGTGCGAGTTGGTCCGTACGGACCTCTTTGCATGCAAGACGGTCCGTACGGACCTTCTTGCATGGGGGACATCATCATTCGAGAATATTCCTCCATCATTGCGGATTCCTCAAATCGAGGAAATCCAAAATTCTGGATAACCAAGAAGGTCCGTACGGACCTCTTTGCTCCGAAATTTTACTATAAATAGAGGGCTCCCCTCCTCATTTTCACACACCTCCTCTTCTCTCTTCCTCCCTTAGCCTTCGGCTCCCCTCTAAGTCCTCTTCGAGGCACTCCCGGCCCCTTTCGGATCCTTAGAGGCCTTCCGAGCTCCTCGTGGTGCTCACAGAAGCCTCCCCGAGCGCTCCCGAGACGCTCCGCGCTGCCGAGGCACTCTCGAGGTACTCGAGGCCCCTCGTGGTACTCAGGAGGCCTTGCTGGTCTTTCCACGGTGTCCGGCTCTTTCCGAGTCAAACCGACGATCCCAAACCACGCCGAAACTTCTGCCCGAGTGACTCCACTGCCACCACAACGCACGCCGAACCTCTGAGAGTGATCCCGACGATCCCTACGCACGCCGAAACTCGCCGAACGCAGCCTACAACCTCAACTCACGCCGAAACTCTGTAGCGGACAACCGGTCCCTCCCGAAGCAATCCCGATCCATAGGAACAGCTACTCCGACCTCAAACACTATTCCCCGGCCGAAGACAGAGACACGAACCAACATTGGTAAGGCTTCCTTCCTATACTATTTCAATACATTTCCATACACAGCATACAATGTAGACATCCGATACAGCATGCATTTTTAAAAGCACACACACACACACACAACATTTAAAGGATATTAGGGGTATCCGAAAGACTCGTTTTACGAGGCTACTCGGGTGAGCTCTAATATTCTAATATTCTCTTCCTAGGAGTCATCGACCTCCGAACTCAAAATCTCATCACACAAAAACAGTTTAAAATTATCTTTAAACTGATGCCCTTTTTCAATGTTTTGGGCTTAATAAAAACGGCGTGGCGAATCTACAAAATGCGAAAGCAAAACGGCGAGACACCTCTAACACGCAACGCTAAAACGGAATAAGCCAGATGCCGGGGCGCGATTGTGCTGCCTCTCGGATCCGGGCGACTTCCCGAACAGCGACGAATGCGAGATGCCGGGGCTCCGCGCGCGAGCCGGATCCGGGTAATTTCAATACCACAACAGCATATCATGAAGATAGCAATACTATATCAAGTATTCAACATATTAGCACAACGGCTATAAATCTTTGTATCAACATGTACAGTTTAGGAATTCCAAAGTAGGGAATCCTACAACAATATCATAACGACAGAAATACTATAACAAGTATTCAACATTATCAAGCACATAATAGATACTTGAATACAATCCATAAAAAGGGATAACAATATATCAACATGGTAAATATACTCATGTCCAACCAATATCATAGTGCAACAATAAATCAACACACTATGCATAATATAACCAATGTATATGAACTCAAAGTAAGGCAAGGAAATACCATCAATCCATCCTACAAGGTCTTTATACAATAATACAAGGCCTCTATGAAGATCCAAGTTCAATTTACCAAGTTAGAATCATTTACGCTAAGTTACCAAACTAGGTTAACTAGCGCTTTCCAAGCAACATTTAAAGTACTTCCCGAATTCCATTTTGATCACTTAGGATGTCAATGTGTAGCCAAAGTATTCTACTTTAATCTAGGTTAAAGAGATTCCATTTTGGTTCGAGTTTGATTAGGTTTGAACAACTCTAAACTTGGTTCGGGGTCTTGGGCGACCGCCCTTACACTTGGGCGACCGCCAAGTGGACCTCAAGAGAATTTGTAGTTTACGCCGGCAGGCGACCGCCACACCTACTTGGGCGACCGCCCAAGTGTACCTAAAGGGAATTTGGACCTCCTGCTGGCAGGCGACCGCCCAAGCCCACTTGGGCGACCGCCCAAGCCTCCTCCAACCCCTTTTTGCAGATTTTTAACCCTTTTCAACCTAGTTCTTCTTTCCCTCTACCATGGCTTGATCAAGAACACCCAAGAACACCCTCATCTTACCAAGTCCCATTCAAACTTGTAAACTCAACCCAAGTAATCCTAAATTATTCATCTCTACTCATTTCACCCATTTCCAACCCTTTAAATGATCATTCTTTAAACCCTAACTTCAACCAATTTCATTTTCTAATCAATCAACTCCCATTTAGGTTTCCAAGCAAGGAATCAACATCACAAGATCAAGAATAATAATCAAAGAGCTTATGAACACATAGAAGAAGGGAATCATAACAACTCACCTTTGGATTTTATAAGGAAATGTTGATCTTTCTAGCTAGATGGCTTCCTCTAGGTCATCCAACTTCAATGGTGCCCTTAGACTTGATTTTTGGTGAAGAAATGCTTGACTTCAAAGCTTGGGCAAAGGGGACTTCAATGGAGGTTTTCTCTATTTTCTCTAGGATGAAGAATGGTAGTGAATGAAGGAGAAGGAGGGGAAGGGGAGTAAGAGGAGGTGTGGGGAATGGACACTTGGCAAGAGGATGGGAGAGCAAGAAAATTGGCCCCTCCTACAAATATCTACCAAGAAGGCTTTCATCTTTATTTTTAATTTAAACTTAACCTTTAACCCAATAATTCATCCTACTCACTCATTTAACCTCCTCAATTATTTATCTATTTAATAAATTTCCATTTTTATTATTTTCCCTAGTTTCTTTATTTAATGTCCAATAAATTCTTATAAGCTCCTAAATTTACTTTTCACCCAGTTTATCCTAATTTAAGAATTTAAAGGTATAATTGAACACATAAAGTGAACATAAATTTTTAAAAGCATATAATTAAATATTTAAAATGAGTGCCTAGGGTTGGGGTCGTTACACTCACTCCCCCTTAAAGAAAATTCGTCCCGAATTTGACTGTCACTTACCTAACTGATCAACCCGCATCGGTTACAAGTATACATCAAACTTCAATTTCCAAATAGTCTCTTCAATGTTGTGATTCTTCTTTCAAAGAAATTAAATTTCTAATTCCATTAATAATATGATGTTACCACTTAATGATCCAAGCATACTATGCAAATATCACTAACACGAATTTTCCGATCCCAATGAAAATATAAATAATTAAAGTATTACAACTTAGGTCACCAAATACATTACAATATCACATTAAAACTTCAAATACTCTACAATTTGCTACCAGTCGATCTATAAGCCAAATCACCCACCTTTTCTAAAACTTCAAATGGATTAACAATTTTTGGCGGCAATCTACCTTAGGCCTTTCTTCTCTAACTTCAACCCAACAAATTAGAGATCGATATTTTCTTCCCAAACTATGCCTCATACGGTTTTATCTCAATGTTAGAATGATAACTACTATTATACGCACTTACCACTGGTAACCATTCGTACTATTGACTACTAACATCCATCGCATATGCCCGTAGCCTATTCTCAATAATAAGTAATGATTCCTCAAATTTTCACAAGGTTAAATTTAATGGCCTTCCTACTCCAAATGGATCTTCCCAAATGAATGACTATCCAATCTTTTTAATACTATGGGGTTTAAACAATCAAACTATCCTAACATATGAGAGGACTTTATTAATAACATTTCATCAAGCTATATATATAACGAGTAGAAAATGTAATTCAATTTTCTATAACAAAATAGCATACCCTTCATTACTCCCAATGCAACTAATTCACAAAATCTATAGTGTTAAAACTCTCAAGTTCAACCTAGAACTCTAAATATTTTAATAAATCTTCCTAACGTCAACATTCTATTATCACAATTCAATGTTCCAATTATGTTCGGGACTAGTGACAAATCAATGTTCAAATTGAATGGTTGGCCGCCCACAACGGAGCCGATCCAACTCCAAAACAAAATCGAGTCTATTGTGCCCGACACAATAATAACCCCACATTTATCAAATCATTTCTTGGACCAACACTTGAATACGGTTAATCATTATAGGGAAACTAGGTTGCCTTTTTACTTGCTGTACGTACTATAACTTTAAAATAACATGTCTTTCGAAATTTTACAACATCTTTCAGAATTCCAAATGATAATATAAAAGAGATCCAAAGAGACCAGAATGGTTTACTTATTTAAAACCGGCCCATACAGTCTTAATTAACCAAACCACTCGAAATTTCAAAGGATTGATAAGCTAACAAAAATAGCTCGAGTGATTTAATTATCTACAACCGAGTCCCATACCGAGTGGTAGATAGTTAAATTACTCCACAGTTTTAATTTACGCGAAAATGGTTTCTTGACCTTATCAACTATCCCCGAAGGAATCACGATTGCTTACACGAGAGGTCCAATATATATTCCAAAGTTTTAAAACACCTTTAAAACAATTTTAACAAAATATTCTTGATTGACCTCTATTTATAGTGTAGCCACCACTCATACTATTTAGACTTAGTTAATTTCTCTCTAAGAAAACACAATCTCGCAATACTATTACTATCCCCGATAAATAACACTAAAACAATCATTAAGATTATAACTAGGTAAACCATCCTCAATTCAATAATTCCTCAAGTTGAAAGTTCAACACTTTTATTTAATTTGAGTCATCTATTCACCACCTTTGATATTGGTATTGTACTTAGCAACAACATATTGTAAAACATCTAGTTCCCAATCAAATACCATAATTTCTAAATCAGAGAATATAATTGGAACTCACATAGATCAATCATTCCCGAATTTCAATTAAACATTACAGTATAAATCTAACTTAACTCTCAATAACCATCAACAAACTCAAAATCCGTACAACGTCAATATCTTTCAAGCATCACACAAATCCCTCATATGATTCACGTAACTAAGTCGAACTATAGTATATAACCCTCCTATAGTATCTTGTCTCCCAATAAGATTCATCCTTATTTTCTCAACTAATGATAATCAATTCTCAAAACGAACCCTATACTTATCTTACCGATTTCTGAAGTTGACCCTATAAGTCACCAATAACTACATCTATTATACTTCTTCACATTTACCCTATTTACCTCTCCATAGCTAGTACACAATCCATAAATCAAAACGGTCATACTAGATATAAATGTTGTCATAAGTATACCCTTAAAGCAATTTTTCACTGAAATTGTAACACTCCGAAAAATTCAACTATAACCCATTGAGTATCCTACTAGTTTCTAAAATCAGTCATACAAATCGTCAACAAGTGCTAACGAATACTTATTCTTCCCAGTTACCTATTTAAGATCTCTATAACCCTTTGATTAACCACCAAGTATCATCTTTTCTAAATACGGTAACAATTTATCCTTGCGAGAATCGCTAAGCTAGTTATCTTCTTTATCAATTAATTTCTTAAGTTGAATCATCGATTCCATCATCCCAAATTTGTATACTCTATCTAGGGATCCGAATACCGAAATAGTGACTTATATCCACTTTCGGCTTCAATACCCTGGTATGATGCACGATGAAAACCCATTTTGAAACTCACTTGAAAAACACCACTTAGTCGACTTATAGGGTGATATTACTTACAAAAATATCTGATTTCCTATTCAATTTAGTAGCAAGAATTCAATCAATCTCTCCTTAGAGAATACTTATGCTTTTAAGGCAAAGATATATTAGTTCCATAAGATCTCTTTACTCGCGATAATTTATAACTCATATAATCTCACTTAGACGATCACTTTCAATACTAGTCTTCATATATCTAGTCTCCACCACGAGATACCAATGTATAAATACTCACGCAAATTATATAACCATAAACCACTCTTAATTAGGCCGTAGACCAACTCTAAACTAAGAGTTCACCAATTCATTTACCACCGTACATGCAGAGAACTTCAAGGTTCTTTTGAATCAAGATAACTCACAACTCAAATAACCTTCAAATTCCTTAGGCCATTACTTTCGACATTTATGCATATATGATAAAATAGCAATAATGACTCATCGCCTCTACCACCCCGGAGGCAAATCAAACATAAATAAGGAGACTCGCTTCTTGCGACAGGTCCTCCTCGAACACAACTTATCTACTCAATTAATTCAGGTTAATATAACGATGATTCACGGATTGGTAACTCGACCAAATCCACCGACAATACATGCCCACTAAATCACAACTACCAAGATAATTAAGGATGATTCGAGGTACGACCCCATAGGAGTAGAACCTCCAGCACATACGGCAACTCTTAGACCAATTATGCAAATAAAGATGAAAAGTAATGCCACATGAGAACTAATGTACAAGGATTTATAAAAGTATGAACCCTAATTCTGAGGCAGGTTAAAATACCTCCAAATGATGGTGGGGAAATCTATCTTTCCATAACTCGCCTTTCCTTGATTCCTTGGTTGATCAAGATCATTTTACGCCTTTGAACAAATTCCCGCATTAAACTCTCGACGTAAGTTATCGCACACTCTCACTCCCGGCTAGACT